>CM052321.1:23382797-23403273 GCA_028455615.1 Lasioglossum zephyrum | reverse complement strand
ATATATATATATATATATATATATATATGTATATATATACATATATAGATAGATATATGTATACACTATGATATAGATCACGTTCAAACACGGTGGAGATCGCGCGGATGAAAACGCAAAACGCCGTAGCTTCGCCGTGTCTGCACGTGGTCGAAAACTGTCGATGATACCCGGTGGAATCAGGCTGGAACGGGGGTCGATACACGGCAATTTTTAACAGATCCCAGAATCGAGCAAATTATCGTTTCAGTAGTTTCTCCATTGTTCTACCATTATTTTTATATGGAATCTTATCTATATGTATAGTAGAAAAAAAATGGTTGTATAGTGTTGTAGTGCTCGATTCCGAGGTCCGTTGACTAGATTCTTATTTTTTTTATCGAGGAGAGACACCCGTTCCAGAACGCGGATTCTAATGTTGATGTGCTCGATTGTAAATCAATTGGTGTAAATTATCAACGACGTTCGGCGGTTTTTCTGGGATGAAGGGGACGCGACGATAGTGTCGGATGATTGTTGATAAAGGATCGACGCGGGAGAGTACAGGAAATGAGAAGCGTGCGCGTTTGATTCTAGTTAAAAGCATGGAGTGTAAGGGTAGACGTCGCTATGTGTCGGTGATGTCGAAGTGTGCAATCAAATTAGTGCTGTGTACACAAGGTGTGATGAGTTGTAACGAATGTGCTTGGCTGGCGCGTGCTTTTTAAGACGCACGTTACAACTCTTCGCGGAACGCGAGCGGACAAACGAGTCAGTCCAGAGAGTGATTCTCAGCGGAATAGTTTAGAAGAATTTGTTAGCTTTTTCAAACCCGGTTGACGTCGTCACCGAACCCTCGGGTCCTTCGTCGCTTTTCTATATTTTAAGTGCACTCACTTCGATAGCCCCAAGCTATTTGGATATATCGGAATGTTTGTCAGTCATGTAATCCTTTTAGGATCTACTAATCCTTTTTTCTTTTTTTCTTTTTCCTTTCTCTTATTTTTTACTATTTTGATTTGCCTCCCCCCCGCCCTCTCGACCCTCGAGAAGACGAGAAGTGTACGGCGTTTGAAGTTTGTCGGTGATTTTCGCTTCACTATTTTCATTTTAAACTACTTGTCTTACTTTCTTTCTTCTTATCCGTTGACTCGTTCGGCGTTCACCGCGATGTCTTATACCGCGACTTTATTAGATTCCCACCCTCGGGTTTTAGTTTGTAACGCGGTTGTATTATGTTGTAGTGTAGCGATATTGTAACGCGGCGATAGTCAGTTTCGATTTCTTAAGAAGGATCTATCGATCCTTCAATGTCGAGCTTCAACCATGTGCTCGCGTTCACGAGAATTCATGGAAAGAGAAAAAGAGAAAGAAAAAGAAAAAGAATGAAAATGTCAATTAGTAGGATATCCATTCTATAGATCGAATGACTATTTTTGAATACGAGAGTTTTGATAATGTCGAAATCTGTTGCGCGCAATGCTCAACCTCTAAGACCAACGAGAAGATATATTTTGTGTTGATTTTCTCATTCTTTCCACGTCGACAGCGAATGCGTTTCTTCGCTACCACTTCCACGTGCGAGTGGAAAAATCTTAGGGTTTCGATAGCATAATTTTTTGTATATTAGTTTAGTGTAATTATTCTCATTCATCAATAAAAAATAATTAAAAAAATTGTTTCTTTTCGTTGAATGAATAGGCAAGGAATTTGTCGCACCATTTGCCTTCCACGATCGAGCAAATCGATCAAGAATGTGGATCTTCTATTTGTAGCATAGTATATGATAGTTTAGTTTTAGAAATAGATTTGTTACACATTCCTATTTGTGTATTATATTTTAAGTATTTAGATGAATAAGTATGTAACTAAAACTGTACATATACATATGTATAATACACATGTTATTTAAAAAGATTTGATTAAGCCAATTTCTTTTAAGCCATACCTTTACCCATAACCTTTTTACCCATTTAGTGCATTTATTTCAACGACTTGTTATACCTCCATAACTTCAATAATTTGTTAACTTAACTATACCGTTTACAAAATGTTTCGGATATACATTGTTCTACAAAAATTACGAGACTCAACTTGTTTTGATTTTTCAGAATTTTTGTAGTAATACGTTGATTAAATAAAGAAATTGATTAAATAATTATTGATGGAAGCATCTTTATAATTTAAATAATTAAAAAATAAAAAAATGTGGAACCGGTCGTGGTACGGTAGGTAGTTAATAATTCTATAAGTTAGCATCCCACTTATTAAATTAAATAATTTTGAATATTAAAACTATAATGTAATTATTGTTTATTTTCTATGGAATGCAGAGAGATAATTGCAATCGATATGTAGAAGATCTAATATACATATATACGACCCATAGAAAAAAATATCATCCAACAATAGAATATATGGTTTGCAAAACAAAGTATGGAGGATGGAACAAAACCATATATTTCTGTAAAAATTGTTTCGTTACATTATGCATTTCACCATGCTTTCAAGCCTTCCATACAAAATAAACAATTAAAACTTTGATTGTTGTCAAATATGGAGTATTTAATATTTATCATTTTTAAGTAGTTTCCACCAAGGATAACATGTCTTCAAAATCTATTACTTGTGTCAAACTTGCAATGAAGACACTTCATATCATCGCCCTTGAAAGTCCTATTAGATTATTAGATGATTGCATAAGTTCCTGCCCGTTTCGAAAATAAAATTTACAGCTTAAATTTTAAAGAATACAGCTTTTTATCAATCAATTGTATACTCGCCGTTCTTTTCTACTTGTATTTTTGTATATTAGATCTTCTACATCAATTACAATTATCCCTACGCATTCCATACAAAATCTATATAAATAAAAATTTTAATTGTTGTCAAAATTTTAAATTGTGCTAGGCTAGTACAACTCAGATTTATGATTATATGCTGTTTGGATAATTGTTACTAACGTAAACGTTAATTGCATGTCGAAAACTATTATTTACCATACCTCCTTTATTTATTATTTTTTAAAGTAATAATTTTGCATAATCTTAGCACAACACAGCACGACCTGACACAATAAAGAAAATTGAGAATATTAAAAGTGCGAGGCTACTAAAATAATCTTCTTATTTTATTTTATTATAAACAGACCGAAGTCTTCTTACTTCTTCGATGCTTTTTATAATTTTTTTTTGTTTGAATAATTATTTTCTGCTTTTTGGTCTTGTGTGTGTAAAAGTTTCAAATCGATTTGAAATATTTTGATGAGATTATAACAGAGACGTGTAGTAAATTTCAGATGGTATTGCGACCGGGGCATAAACGCGAGCGGTTGCGAGAATGAACAGAAGGAGTCGAGACCGTTGACTTCAACGTACGAAAATTCAGACAAACTAAATAGATTTAGAACGTTTGATCAAGGAACCGATAAAATATTGCATTGTCATCGAGTTCTGAGCTATGTTTACAGTTTCAAGTCTCTAGCTCATCGAAAAGTGGTTTAAAATTCGGTTACAAGATTTGATACAACACGGCAAGCTAATATAAATGTTATAAAAACGCTGTAAAATCAAAATACAGGCGAAGAAAATCGTGTGATTGTCGTTACCAAGCGTTGCAATTGCATCGGTTTGAAGTTGGCTCGCATGGTGATTTTTTGACGCTGCAGATGTACAATTTCACCGAGAAAAGGTGGTCTGTCCGTCAGCAAAAATGCTGAATTATTCTACAGGCACTTCGGAATCGCAGTTCAAGACCCACGAAGAAAATAAATTAGCGTGGGAGCCGGATCTGATCGGTCCTATTTTCAAGAACAGTGATGTTGGACTGAGGGAGGTTAATTTCTTTCGCGTCGATATCCTCGTTAAGCTGAAACGTCCTCATGACGTGTTTTCGATTTTTTGCGTCAGGTGTTGTTCACCCATCAAAGCGACAAGTGCATCCGGAGTCTAGCTACTTTCGTTCCTGATGAGCTGATCTACGAGACGGACATCTCCAGGAAGAACTTTCGGAAGTTCAACGCGGTGTTGGCATTGATCGACGTCTCTCGAATCTTCAGCCTCCACGAGAAGTTCACGAACGCCGAAAATGGCGGCAGCTACATGCTGATCGAGATGCTGAACAACATTATCGGCCGCATCATCGAGGAAGTCTACTACAGCGGTGGCGACGTCTTCAAATTCTGCAGTGAATATCCCTTCCTCCTTAACTATAAAATGAAAATTATTGCAGCCTATCTATTACAGTATTTTATCCATATAAGTCCCTTGCACGGGTCTGCCGAGGGACATTTCTGCGCCAGGGACAGTATTCTTTGACTTTTTCCGAACGTAGAGAAGGACAGCCGAGCTCGAGAGGCCTTGATCGCCGAGAAATGTAAACATAGCTAATCCAAATTTCCAACTTCTTTATTTTTCATTATTTTTTTTATGGAACTTCGATAGTGTAATGTGTAATAGACAATTAAAACTTCATGCGCGAAGAAGGATAGCGTATGGTAAAGAAAAAGACGCAGAGACTCGCAGTCGCCGGCACATTTCAAAGGCTCGCCGGCGATTGTCCTTTCTTGCGCTCGATACTTTAATTGCCTATTACACAAGTAAATATCATCGGAATTATGTCATATTTCGTAAGATTTTTATTTAAAAAAATGCTACAATTATGGTCATCGAAATCCCATAAAAAATAATGGAAAATAGGGAAGTTGGAAATTCTGATTAGGCGGGCTCACCGATACATCTGAGCCGCATGGTGTCATATTTCTTGGCGACCGACGTCTCTCGAGCTTCACGGACTCTGAAGGGGGTACACCCCGCAGTAGTAGGGATAGATCTGGGACATTTACAGGTGAGACTTCTGGGACATTCATGGATAAAATACTGTAGTATGCTTTCTTCGAGCAGCATAGAATGAAATAGAATTTGCTTTATTTCAGCCTCACAGCTAAGAAATGTGACTTGGTTTCCATTAACCTATCTGTACAAAACTATTTTATTTCACTCATTCGGTCCATACCTTCTCTCATTCTTTTCTCTGGCTCACTCATTCCTATTCTGTCCTACTCTTTTAGTATCCTATTTTTCACTAATCTATTTATTTTGTTTTTTTCGAGCAGTAGATGGTCTGATAGTGCTGTGGAGGATTGGCAAAGACGACTTCTTCTCCAACATGGTGAATAACGTGATCCTATACACGCAGAGGATCCAAACAGTCGTCGGGGCACTCAAGCTCTTAATGCCCGTGCCGAAGAGTACGTCTTTCATCATCGCATCATCTATCAACGAATTTTTCTCACTTTTTCAAAATCTGTTATCGTAGCAATACTTGCTGTTGTAACATCAATGGCGATTTCTATTGTAAACCTGCAACCCAACCCCAGTAATGCAATCTAAAAGTTTTCTTTAGGATTATTACATGAAATATGATTTTTAAGCTTCCTTTTGGTACAGCACAATTACTGAAAATCTTGTCAACGGGCTTATGGTATATAAAGCATTAAGCAATCCTTACCATAATCCTTGCCAACAAATACTTTGCTCATGCGAGAAATTCTACTGCCTCCGCATTAGGGTTGCTCTTATATTCGACTTTTGAATATCTTTTACGACACCCTCCACAATTGTTCCAAATAAGTAAAGAAAAATCTGTGCAAACCCTGAGCTCGAACGGATAACGGAAAAACATGACCCAAATGCATGAAACATTAATAATTAATTGAATGCTCATAAAATCGTTTCTCTGCAATATCTTCTAAACTTATTTATTATATTAATTATTTTAATGTTTAATCCAATTGGGGCACGTTTTTCCGTTATCCGATCGAGCTCAAACTTTGCATAGATTTGTTTTGAATTATAGTAGGACCTCGATTATAATATGAAGAGAATGAATTTTCAAAAATAGAAATTTTGTTTTGGAATATAATGTACATTTTAATTATTTCCTCGGGTCTCGATTATCCATCGGACTTTAATCGAGGTCCTATTGTATTTGGTATAACCCTGGGTGGTGCCGTAAAAGAAATTTTGACAAGAGTAGATAAAAGCCACCCTACTCCGAATTCTCTTCGAAACTCTTAGCTACGTTCCTTCCGATGGTCGCTAATACTGTTTTATATAATATTTCGATAGTCGACATAGTAGTCTCTGCAGGCGAGATAATATTCTCCGTGATCGGCTACGACAAGGCCAGAGATTTCGTGATCGGTGGCTCGCCGGTGACAGATCTGAAATTTGCCAAAAGGATATGTTTTTCCGGTGATTTGGTCCTGGCTACGAGCGCGTGGGAACATTGCGCTCCTAATCAGTTCGAGTACGTGATCAAGGACTCGAGTAACGTAAAGGTACCAATAATTTCTTTAAAGCACGTCTGACCAACCAAAATATTTTCACGCAGAGTTGGGAAAAAACTGAATCAACGATTGACTAACAATAACTTGACTTTGTCGAGTGTGGCTCGACATCGGAGAAAGGGCAATGTAAATGAAACGTGTTTTTATATGCATTCAATTCTTCGATAGATAAATATAAGTTGGGTACCATGGGAATCACCGACACAGTTTCCATCGACAACATTTCACAGACACCAAATTTGACCGACGACTACTTTGGCCTTCTCAAATTTAACTGACAACGATTTTAGATTCGTTGTCGGCCAAAGTAGTTGTCGGTCAAATCTGAAGTCGATGAAAACCGTGTCGATGATTTCCATGGAACTCTATAAATTCCACAAATATAAATTAGAATAAAGTTTGGGAGCTATACTTAATGTAATTAGTAAAAAAGATTGTTCAGAAGAAGTAGCCGTCAAGGAACTGTGGTTTGAAGTGAATTTCAAATGAAACACTTGAAATAGTCGAGAGTTGCTGGCAACAAAATTGAAAAATAATTCGGAGCGCAGACGGTGAAAACGCAACAAGAAATTCGGGCACGAAATTTTGCACAGACTTAATATAATGTAAAGAGACGCACCCCAACGATGATAACATTTGTATCATAGATAATCAGGGTACTCGGTGTACGGATGGGATCGATATCTACGGTGACAGGAAAGAAATCTTTTCTCCCTCCGGTGCCAACCTCGGATACATCTGGCAAGTTCGATTATTCGAGCAAGGTCAATCATTCGTACAAGGACGCTTCTGAGGGGGATGCGTCTGCGGAGGAGGACGATCTAGCTGATAGCAATGCGGAGGACAAGTGGGATGAATTTTCATTCATCTCCGCCAAGTCTCAACATTCGACAGAGAGTAACGGTCGTACGCAAGGTACCTTCCCACCTTTTAATCTTAGTCCGGTATTGTAGATTCCTGTATTAACACGTTCCTTGCCGAGCCATTTCTGCTCGACAATTAACCCGTCGCAGCATAGTGTATGATACAGTTAACAAATCTGGTATATAGTAAACTAAGAATATGTTTTCTTACTATGTTTATTTATGTTTATTTTTATGAAAATATTGCTTTAATTTTTTTCAATATTTTTCCCTTATATAAAACACAAAAACTGACCTTCTTTCAGTTTTTTTCATCCCAATTAAAAAAATCATGCAGTGAAGGGTTAAACAAACTTATGTGCTTTGTTCTGTACTACATTTTTTACAATGACGTACTCTTTCGGTGGAAGTATTGTGGGATCAGGACCCCCCAGAACGCGAATATATACAAGTAGGAGATTGGGAAGAATAAAAGTGGGTTCCGTGGGTGAGCGCGTTAGTTGAGCAGCTACAACCAGTGAGGCGCCTGGGCTCAATTCCCAAGGCAGCGGTTCCCTCATTTTTCCTGAGATCCTACGTTTGGGGGCTCAGCCGGGATTGGGGGAACGCCGATCACCACACGATGGCGCTGTAAGAATAACTCTGCGAGCAGTGTGGGGCAAAAAGTAATTACAATTACTGGTTGAGCCAAAGTAATTGCAATTACAATTACAATTACTTACCAATTAATGTAATTTGTAATTGCAGAAATAAAAGTACAATTACATGTAATTGTAATTGGTAATTGCAATTACTTTAGCTCAACCAGTAATTGTACTTTTATTTCTGCAATTACAAGTAATTGTAATTGGTAGTTGCAATTACTTAACGCCAAAATGGCACTAAAAAAATATTAGATACCTACTCAATGGAAATGTCTAAAAAGAACAAACAAAGAACATATGTTAGGAAATATTTATTATTTATGAAATACATTATATTTTTTTTTACGAAATATTTATTATTTATTAAATATTTAGTTTTATAAAATTTATTTATATAAAACGATTACCATTACTTTTCAACATAACCGAATCGAAGATGAATCATGCTTTTCGGAGGGCAGAGTTTGTAAACTTTTTCCAGCAGTTGTATCAATCGGAAACTTTTTTCCCAGTAACAATTTGTTTATTTGTTCGTTTCTTTGCCATAATAAATGTAAGCTTATGTTATTTTGTTGTTTTTCATTCGTTAATAAGCCCCTTTTTCATTTCCCATCAGTTTTAACTCCATAAAGTAATAATTCATACTTCTAAATTGTAAATGTTTTCTCGAAAATCGGTATCAATGGCTCCAATCGGAAACATTGTGCCACGGGGTGGAGGAGATCGGGAAGAATAAGAGAATACCGTGGGTGAGCGCATTAGTCGAGCGGCTACCACCAGTGAGGCCTGGGTTCGATTCCCAAGGCAGCGGTTCCCTTATTTTTCCTGAGATCCTACAGAGTATTGTATATTCTACGGTGTTGAATTTGTTATAAAACATATATTTTTGGTGTATATGTCACCGTGTACACTCGGCCTGAATGGATAGTTTAACGTGTAACATCGGTGGGGGGATACACGTGGCGCGGCACATATTAACTTTGGACAATAACCAGTTGAACGTTTCCAGCGGCGAGAGTCTCGATGATTGAAATGCTGAAGCAACGCCTTGGCAAACATTTGGAGACGTACATGGTGAAGCCGGTGTTGCTCCAGGTATTTATATATTTATTAATTAACGTTATTATACAGTCTGTCCCAGATTTTAATGTTCTAACTTTGTCAGTATATTCTAAAAATGTTGTGTAAACATAGGTCACATAGGGCTTTATAATAATAATAATTTGCTATATTTCAGCCTTACAGCTAAGAAATGTGACTTGGTTTCTATTAACCTATCTGTACGAAACTATCTTATTTCACACATTCAGTCCATACCTTCTCTTATTAATTTCTATGTTTCACGCATTCCTACCCTGTTCTACTGTTTTAGTCACCTAATTATGTCTAACCCTCTTAATTCCATACTTATTGCTACCCTCCACATTCACTTTTATACTTTTTGGTTTGGTATTCTCTTTCGTTTATATATGCTCTCTTTTCTCTCTTTTTCCTCAACTTCTCCAACCACTCTTCGACCTTTCTATCTTCTTCCCCGCTCACTAAATCCTCGAGCCTGATCATTCCTCGATTATCCTATAATTCCTTGTCAAATGTTCTAGGTTTCCATACTTATCCCCACATAAGTCGCATCCTCTTGCCTCTTCTTCCAGCCAGTATATGTTCCAATTCTCTGAATTTCCGCACCTTATCTGCGCTATGAGCTTACGACTGTCCCCTCTACTCTCCTTGCCCAGATAATCCGGTAGCATTCCTATTCTTACATATAGAGTTTTATAAAAAAAAAATTAAAACAAAAATCCGGCATACAAGTATTATTGGGAATTGTAACGGTGTGTGGGTACATGAAATTTTGAGTACTCGAGTCTCGGGTTGACTCGAATAATGATCGAATCGGTTTTGATCGGAATCTAGAAATTTTACAAAGTTCAGATAATGTTGTTTTCACTGGCAGCAGGTTCAGAATGATTTTCGCATTTTTAGTGTAATCGGTTATCAAACTTCGCGACGAAAAAATATTTAAGAATACGTTATGTGAAACAGTAGAGTTTTATTCTAAACTAGCTGACCTGACAGACGTTGTCCTATCCAAATTTCAATAAATTTGTTTGTGATCATAACGAACAAAAGAAAAAAAGAATTATGCATGTCCATCGTTCGAATCGTGAGTTATTGTCTTGAGTTCATACAAAAATCCCATAGAAAAAAAGAACTTTTATTTTTTGCCGAATTTTCCATACTTCCGGGCAACTTTCCCAATTTTATTTTCCCTAAAAACCTTATTCGGACTATTACGAAAATTTTTTTTAAATTAGCCGAACTGATCCAGCCGTTTCCAAGTGACGCGCTTAACAATGAACAGCATTTAATTTTTATATATATAGATTCGTGTGCAAGAAGCATAATTCGTCTACTTTTTCCAATACGAGTTTTGTTCTCGTGTCTGTGACGATATTTCCAGCGTCAGAAAATAATCGTTCGCTAGATACTTGAGTGGCAGGAATGCCAATATAATTAAAAATCAAATACACATTTTAGGTCCAATCCCTATAGAAATGTGTAATTATGTAGTAAATAATAATTTTTCTTATAAATGCATAAAATTCTCGATCTACTAAAAATTACAATACTGTAAGTAAAGTAGATCACATGAAATTTGATTAAATCTTTTGAAGATTTTCTTTCTTCCAAGAGTAGAATTGAACAAGTGTCCACATACTTTTGATCAGCGGTGTAAATGCACCCATACATTTTTCGTGTAAAATGTTAAGAAAAAAGTTGTCTATATATATAAGTATGTATATATTTTTGAAGTTTTATTGGCGTTGGAAAGATAAGAGTATACAATACTTTAAAAGTATAATGTAAAACCAAAAAGTAAGAAGTTTTGTGGACAGAAAAGATGTAACGTCAGAAATGGTCTTCTTCATAAAGTTTAAGCATTTATCGCAAATATTTATATTATCGTTTTTACCCACCGCTCTTTGTCGAATGTAGCAGTTCAAGCTAGTTTTTATGTGAATGGATGGAGGGCGCAGGTAGTACCAGCGCTGCCCTCTTTCAGTTGTCTTGCTAATGCTGGATTCGGGGGTTGTATATGTAGACGCGATAAACCCCGTGTAATAAATATATAAATCCTTTAGATTTTTCCTTAATATATACAGGGTGTCCCGCGTAATACTTTTTACGATTTTTCAAGTATATACTTGCGATAATCTGGCAAAACATTTTTTTTGTACAAAACTTGATCAATTTTCGATTGGCTATATATTGCATCAAAAAAGTTCGAAAAATTTTCTTTTTATTATTGTCAAGGCCAGCTTCATTTTTTAAATGGCACTTCATAGTTATCCGTAGGTCATGGTAGGAAGTAAAGTAGGAGTTCACTTGTTAATTGCGATTAACGATTGAAGTGGTAATTCATTCGTGAATTGTTGATTAAATTTTTGCCCACCTCTGCACCATACACAGGGTGAGAAGGTTAATGATTCCAATGAATCTGAATTTCGATCCATTTGTTCGCAGGTCAAGAATGAAGCATCCTTGAAGCAGCTCACGAAAGTGAAGCGAGTCACCGTGATGTCCGTGAATATTATACCGAGCCGGTGTTCCGTGCACGAACTAATTTCGTTGGTCGACGAGTTGTTCTCGGTTTTGCTAAAGTAGGTACTTCTCTTCGAACATAAGGGACGCTCCGCGCAAATCGGGCAAGGAGTCTTCAACCAATACACTACCAAAGTTTCACATCACTGCGTAAATTCGGAGAAACAGGATATTTGTACCACGTTTTTTACCACGTTTTTGTTAGCTCGCTTTCTTGTTTGTCTGTTTGTCTGTTCGGTGACAAATTTTGCAATTGATTTTAAACTAACTTCCTGATGAGCTAGAGACTTGAAATTGGATACATGGCTCAGAACTGGATGACAATGCATTATTCAACAAAAATTTTTTTTAAGTCTTACCGTTTCGGAGAAAATAACAATTAAATATTTACCTTTTCATCCCCCGCGAACTACGTCATCGCGTTCAGCGATCCCCACTTCGCTCGACAACCCTTTCTACTTTGCTATGCATGCGCACTCTGACTCGTCCCCACTCTACGCAGTGATGCCGAAGCCGTGGTACTAGACCTCCCCACTATGACTTACCGTTGCCCCTACAGTCCTTCTCCAACTCGCTCGCGCGCTACACTCACCAGCATATATAAAAACATAAATTAAGGGGGTAGGATACAGGCATAATATTACTAGAATATTACTAGAATCATCTCGCAACAAAGGACCTTTCCAAAGATTAAAAATTCTTTCACTTGGTGACCATCCCAAATGCTCCCAAAACATTTAACTTATGAACATAATAATTTAAACATAATAAATAAGAACTTATAATCCCTCATAAACTCACGACGTTTTCTACATCTCGGTCTCCCCTTTACGACTATTCTGGATCATTAGAAATATGGACACACGCTATTACAAAGATCGTACGGTTTCGAACCATATACCCTCGGTCATTTTTGTCACCGAACAGACAAACAGACAAACAAGAAAGCGAGCTAATAAAAACGTGGTATTAAAAAACGTGGTAAAAACGTGGTAAAGCCCGCCTTTGTTGTAAACTAGCTAGTGATTTCAAACTTTTGCCGGTAGTGTATAAAAAGAGACTGAGTTTTTGGGGACGATTGGGACAATTTGAGTTAGGCCTATGATAGTTGTATAGTAAATCTATAGGATCGACAGCCTTGGAATGGGAGGGGGGATTTGGTCGCATCTATCGTAGATTACTAAGTTGGAGGGGTGGGGCGATATTCATGGTCGCATCTATCCTGTTAAACATTGTCGCGTCTATAGAAAATATACTGTGTCTTGTCCCAGCTGCGTGGTGCGATCATGTGCACGATGAACAACGTTTCTTGTGGTTGGTAAAGATTGCATTGGTCATATTCAAGCATAATTAGCAAGTACTCGGGGTGCATCAGTTCGACAAACATCTACACCAAGGACATTCTTTTCGAAATCGTGTACGGACTGGACGGCTACGGGGATGCAGATGGCGAACCTGCCGCGAAAGGTGGGGTGCTGTCTGCTCCGCAGATCCTGAACGAGATGAAACGCGTGGTAGGCGTGAAGACTATCTTCATCGGCGTCTCAACCGGTAATTGAACAGCCCAGTAAGCAATATGCTCTTGTTTGGTATGAATTGACAACAAAGGCGACAAATACTGACTCATGTATTTCCACATTAGACTCGGTATTTGGCGACAGGTTTTGGTCTGAAAATTCTGAAGAAATAAGGACCCAACCTGTTCCAAGCATATTTTGGCACAACAAAGACCGCCTTTTGCTCGCAAAGTATGCTTGCAGACAATTAGTTTTGAGGGCTTAGACTCGTTCCTTGAAATTTTTATTATGTTTACGAGGCGTAATTTGCATTATATATATATATATATATATATATATATATATATTAATAATAAAACACAATGAATGACCTTTTTTTAGCAAAAATTATCTGGGAACGGTGTCGACCAAATTTTAGGTCAATTTTCTGCTGCAAGCGCGGGGCCCGTAGCATTTGCTAATCCTGCTACGGGGCTTATTCCGGCACTGAAAGGCACGGAATAATATAAAAATTAACACAGGACAGAAGTTAAATGATCTGGTACGAATATAATTGTAGAAAATCATATACTCCTCGTCACTCGACATTGTTCTTTGCTTTTCGTAACTGACGTGAAGTTTGCTTTCGCATCGTACGCTAATCATAATGACGACTGCATATAGCGACGATTACTCTTCGTGGAGAAATGTCAATTATTTTGTCGCGTACGTGCATATGATGCGATGCTCCGTGGACAGAGGGCTTTAAACGTAATAAAATAGGTCTTTTGAAGACGATCACGGCCTACAATGATCTTCTATCTAGTGCTTCTGATTACTGAAAAAGTGTGCGCATTCCGCATCCTTGTAATCCTGCAAAAACGAGTCTATCCATTTGATCTGCTGGAACAGATTTTGCTGACTGGGAGCTTGTTGATCGGTGAATTCGAGTTGTAAAATATACAACAGAGTTGAACTCTACATCACACGATTTGTGCAGGAATGGCTTTTTGCGGAGTCATCGGACACACAGTCAGAAAGAAGTACATGGTCATCGGGACACCGGTGGACAAGGCCTTGGCGTTGATGTCGGTGTCTTTCGGCAAGGTATCCGGCCGTTCTCTGATCGCTACGAATTCGTTGGCACAGTAATGCATGTTGCAGATATCCTTTTTTTTTTTTTTTTTTTTTGTTTAAAGGCGGTGGAGGAACCCTATTACGGACACCCTCTCCTTCGATGATGATCGGGGAGGGTAGTGTCGGTTACGTAGTCTAACGCCATACCGATTAAAACCTCCACCGCCCGGGGTCTCCGGGAAGGACCTTCCCTCGTCCCTATTTAACAGGACTACTCATCCCCGCTTGCCCGCTTTTCGCATTGAGCGGGGGTGCACCACCTGTATCCGCTCCACGCATGTTCTTGTCCGTTAATGTTGCAGATATCCTGCGACTACGACACCATTCTGTACAGTTCCATGAAGTCGGACACGTTCCGATCGCGGGGAATGAAGATGCTCAAAGGAATCGGCAAGGCGCACGTCTACGAGATCCTCGACACGGACACGTCAGTAAAAATACAAATTTCGATAATCATTCGTTCGATTGACAAGTAATTTGTTATCAATATTAAGAACTTCACCCTGGAGGCTATCCGAGGATCAGCTATCGACCACTAACTACGTCTACCCGATACTGGGCCGAACGAAAGACGTCGAGTTATTCAAGGATATTCTGGACGACATCGGAGTGTCGGGGAAAACCTACTCGGGGATGCTCATCGAGGTTAGACCTTAGACCATATATCTCGCACTACCTCCTTTTACACGAAACAACTTAGCCGTTTTTTAGAGGCTTGTAACTCGGAACTTGAGGCAGATGGAGCGATGTAATTTCGTACACTTGTTAAATGCTATCATGTTTCAATATTGACAAAATATTAATCTTCCAACATTAGTAGGTTCCGAGATATAGGACCTCAAAAATCGCTTTTGTCACTGACTGACTGACTGACAGACCATCAAAATCTTTTGGGTAAATACTTCCCATTGACCTACAAGCTTGAAATTTGGTACATATGGTACATAGGTCCACCATAACAAACACTCAAATCAATAATTCTAAAAGTTTGAAATTTTACACCTTAAAAGGGGTGTATTGAAACAAACAAATTTTTACGAAATAGGTACGTAGAATAGAACATAGCAGCATAACATACATAAGTATGCGTTTTATTAGCTTCGAAGTCGCAACAAATACTGATGAAAATAAAACAATAAACAAATATCGATGAAATTCCAAGAAAAATATCCTGTAAACAGGAGCCAAGTTCTCTATGGCCGTAAAAAGTTGTGAGATCAAACAAAATACGGCCAAGTTCATTAGCTTAGAAATACCTCTTGCAATACTGAACAAAAAGCGTTTGTAAATATTAGTTTAAAAGAACGCTATTTAGTTTTTAAAGAGTTACGTGGAAGACTAACTTATTCAAATTTGGCAGCTACCTAACACCTTTTATGGCCATTGATTTAAAAAATAAAGGCGAAATGTTGCGTTTCGAGAAAAGTGCGTTTAAAGTTTGAGTAATAGAAGAAAATCGCAAAGAAATCGTAATCGATTTTAAATTAATCGCGATCTTTTGCTAATCTGCGATTCCAGGGCCATAAAACAGATCCTTCCTCTATACATTAGCATAGGTAACAGAGTTGAGCATTAATCGATTAAAATTTCATCCAAGATTGATTGATTAATGTGTACGATTAAAAAGATAATCATTGAAAAATCGAGGATTGGTTCAATTGATTGATGAATTTAATCGTCAATAGTTGATTAAAAAAAGAAATCTCCGAAAAATCGGAGACTGTTTTAATCAATTGTTGAAGTTAATCGCCACATGGGCGATTGTAATATAAATTGTAATTGTGATAAGGAATTGTAATAAATTGTAATAAGGAAGGAGAGGGAGAGACAAAGAGCGAAGATGGAGAATTGACAGAAATATAACTCAACAAAGACTCAGTTTACATTTTCTTCAGTACGCATGTGTATAGTTTTGTCCGACTTGGGATTACAATTGAAAAGAATGTAATCGTTAACCGCAATTAACGACTAAAGTAGGAGTTTAATTGTTAATTGCGATTAACGATTGAAGTAGAAATGTATTCGTCAATCGTTGATTAAATTTTTGCTCAACTATGTATACAGCGGGCCTTAACGATGCGTTGCTCATGTGAAGCATCAAATAAAAAACGCAAAGTGTAATGTATTTTTCAATGAAAAATAATGCGTAATTGGCCTATTTATTTAAATTTATAGTGTAAGAATTCGACACTCTAAACACGTAAATTTGCTTTGTTTTTTCTGATTAAACATATGTGATATATATGATTAAACATATGAGATACAGTACGCCTATACTTGTCGGACAGAAATCGCGAGTACCGGAAGGTTAACATAATTGTGTTATCTGACAATGTAAAATCTCAATTAAGGGGGCTGAGAGGTCGGGCAAGTCGAGACTTCTCGATGCGTTTGCCGGGGTCGCCCAGAATCGGCAACTGACTGTGCTGAAGCTCACCCTGAGCGAGTTTTACGCAGAGAAAGAGTTCTCGGTGCTGTACCAGCTGCTACTACAGGTAATTGACTTCCACCAGATCTACTTGATTCGTTCCAATCGTTTTAAAGAACTTGTTGTCATCCAGCTGTTCGACGGGCCGTACTGCACGACGATACAGGAACGCGAGAGGATCGTGTCGAACGCGTTAACCACTCTGATACCTCCCAGCCAATTCTGTTATCTAAACCCGATGATGAAGGTTCAGTTTCCTCTCTCGCAAGACTACTGCAAGAACTCGGATTGGGAGCGTCATACGAAGACCATCGACATCTTCAAGACAATCTTGAAGAAAGTAAAGCCTCGTTTATCCGATCCCCGCCATGGGATTCGGTCGTTTTATTGTTAATTATTGTTATATTTATTTATTGTTATATTCGTTACTACATATTTCGATTGCGTCGCAGATGAATATAAAAATCTGTATCATGCTCGACGATGTACAAAACATGGACGTGCTCTCCTGGAAATTCCTCGCCGCCGCCTTGGAGAACGACAACGTGATCATAGTGATGACGTTGGCCGAGCCTCAGTCCTGGGACAATCTGTCTCAAGTGCAGCAGGCCATTTGCCAGGACAAGAGGCTGATGAACAGGTCGCTGCAAGAATTGGAGCCACAGTATATCACGGCGTTTGCCTGCCAGTTCTTGAACGTTCTCGCGATCCCGAAGATTCTCGACAGGCGAGTCGAACGCGATTAGAGCAGAGCTTCTTAAACTGTGGTCCGCCAAGCAATTTTCACATTAATTTTTCATCTCCCAACGTTTCGCTTTTATTCAAATAACTACAATAAATAAAATGCCTAGAGTTGAGATGGGGTCCGCAAAAAAAATGTTCTTCAAGAGGACTACATAAGTTTAACAACCCCTGCTCTATCTCATTTCTATCGAAAGTTATATGATTTTGACAC
The DNA here is from genome assembly GCA_028455615.1 of Lasioglossum zephyrum. Lineage (NCBI taxonomy): Eukaryota > Metazoa > Arthropoda > Insecta > Hymenoptera > Halictidae > Lasioglossum > Lasioglossum zephyrum. Next base: position 23,385,819 of record CM052321.1, on the reverse strand, counting down.
ATAATTCATCGGTTTGTCCCACTGTGCGTTGTTTTAGGTTCCTTTGTGTAGTTTCAATGGGTGAAATGAAGAAGTCATTGATTAACACGTTAACTGACGAATAATCAGCATCAATATGTTCCACAAAAAATAATTTCGACACTGTAATTGAGCCTGCAGAATCATAGTTTATCCAGAATTATAAAAAGTGTAGGGGTGTGAATGTTTAGAGTGACTGTGAATGCGACACCATGGCGTCAGTGTGTTTGGGTCTTGTATGAAAGTGTCTGTTTGGGCCGATTGGACCGAGGTGTGAAAGAAGAGTGCTTAGTTTCTAATGACAAGCGTCGAGTAGCTAGAAACGCCAAACCCAGGATGTACGTGAGCGACTGACTTTTCCGAATGGATGTGAGACTGATAAAGAGTGTGTGTGTGCGAGAGATAGAATGAGGGAGAATGAGAGTAACTGTCTCATCACCCCTCCCACCTTCCTTATCCTGTCCTCTATCTGCCTTTCTTGTCCTCCATTCTTCTTGAATATATATCCAAGATATTTAATCTCCTCCACCTCTTCCACCTCTCCCTCTCCCCATCTCCACACCTTTTTCTCTATCCTTCTTTTTTCGAATCTTACTACTTTCGTTTTTTCTCTGTTTACCTCCAGCCCTTTCTCTCTTATGTATTCCCTGAACTCCTCTATCATCATTCTCATTCCGCTCTCTTCCTTCGCCAACAGTACCAGGTCGTCCGCGTACTGTAGCGTGTATATCATCCTTCGTCTTATCTCTATCCCTCCCTTCCTCCTTATCCTCATTCTTTCTTCTAAATCTGCCATAAACAATGTAAAAAGCTTCGAGTTGCGAAGTATTAAGAAAGAGAAAAGTATTCGAAGTGCCGGAGTCATATTATTTAACCCGATACGACAGATCCAAGACGTAGGAGTTTCTATAAAATATTCCTACATAATTCTAATTATTATGAGTTTTTTCGTCCAGGACGCTTCAGAAACGCGGCAAAAATTCGATCGCCTGGTGCGAGGCGTTCCTGACATCCACCTTGCAGATCCGGGCACTCGAGTTCGTCAACTTCACGCCGATGGACCACAGAATTCACGAGCTCGTTTTCCCGGAAAGCGTTCTCGTGGCCAAGATACCCGCGAACATGACACCGGAGGAGGTGGCACCGCCTTTGAACTGGACGCAAATGAGCACCGTGAACGTCTGCGTGCCGTCCTGGCATCACAGAGGCACCGTCGAGATGAATCGCGACGTTACGGGTCAATTGAAAATATTAGAACAGATTCTAGCGTTAAAAACGATCTTAGAGAGTATTCTGACCGCTTACCTCTGTTGCGATTAGGTTTGAGGATCGACATATACAACAGGATGAACTCATACGAGCAAGATTTCATGAGGTGCGTGACCACGTTGGGCTCAATTTTTCCGCGCAGCAAAGTCGCTGCCGTGATGATCAACGCCGCGCCGCTTTACACGTGCAAAGGAAAGCATTTTTACCGTTTCTTCATAGATTATTGGAAGGATAGAATACAAGTGCTTTATTTTTAGTAGGGACAGGATAAAGTACCTCGCGAACAGGTTCGAACTTTGATTCATTGAATTCGAATTCTCTATAAATACGAATTTATGATTTCGGCTCAAGGTTCGATCAATTTTACACAAGGCAGCAAATGTGCAATTATTTATAAATGTATCTTGACGTTTCGATCCATATGTGGATCATTTTCATAAAGAACATATATTGCGTCTAGAAATAATGTAGAAGAATTATAATATGGCAAATAAATTTAAAACACAGCCAGGTCAATCATCTGAATCAACAAAATTAATGTACTTACTTGCTGCGTAACAAAAAGATTCTGTTCAAAATGACTCAGAAAATGATCCACATAGGGATCAAAACGTCAAGATACATTTATAAATAATTGCACATTTGCTGCCTTGTGTAAAATTGATCGAACCTTGCGCCGAAATCATAAATTCGTATTCACTTTCCGATCGAGAAACAAACTTCATCTCTGTAAGTACTATATGCCAGACAGTTTAGAAACTTTTACGCGTACTTTGGCAAACGGAAATAATACTTGCAAGTATATTAGAATCTTGGTCGAACAGAGTCGAAACTTTTATGAATATCGCTTAAAACCTACTACAGCTGTTTACAATTCCTATTTCCAAGATTCGAGTACTAACTAGCAGTGATTTTACTGCGCACAGGTTCGATTTTAGGTTACACACTATATATAGCTATTTTTTAGGAATTACCCAAAAGTTTGGATTCGGATTTGATTCATCTGGTTCGACACCACGTTTGCTATTAAAAATGTTTTAATAGTGGAGGAAAAGGAAAGGTGTTTCGTCCTAGGACAAATCATCGTGAAGACTTTCTCGCTAGTCACTTATCTGTCACCAATCAGTATAAGTACAAGTAATGCCTTCGAAAATCTCGTGTCTAAGGCAGGGTCCGCTAGATAGCCTTACTGAAGAGTCTTCTAGCGGGTCTAGGACGAAACACCACCTTTCCTTTTCCTCCACTATTATAACATTTTTAATAGCAAACGTGGTCTTCCAACATTAGTAGCTTCCGAGATGTAGGACCTCAAAAATCGCTTTTGTCGCTGACTGATTGACTGGTTGACTGAATGACTGACTGACTGACTGACAGACAGACAGACCATCAAAACCTTTTGGGTACTTCCCATTGACCTACAAGCTTGAAATTTGGTACATAGGTCCACCAACAAACACTCAAAGGAAGAATTATGAAGGTTTGAAATTTTACACCTTACAGGGGTTGCATTGAAAAAAATAACATTACGAAATAGGTACGTAGGATAGAACATAGCAGCATAACATACATAAGTATACGTTTTATTAGCTTCGAAGTCGCAACAAATACTCATGAAAAAAACAATAAAAAAAAATCGATGAAATTCCAAGAAAAATATCCTGTAAACAGGAGCCATGTTCTCTATGGCCGTAAAAAGTTGTGAGATCAAACAAAATACGGCCAAGTTCGTCAGCTT
>CM052321.1:23334707-23382697 GCA_028455615.1 Lasioglossum zephyrum | reverse complement strand
GTTGGGTTAGTCTCAAGATAAAAGTCTGCTCTATCGCGTGATATAGTTCGATTTTCCGCTGCACCCTTATTTTGTAAGATAAACGTAAACATATCCTCATAAATTGGTGTAAAAAGATTGTCTATCCATCTGTAACGATTGTTTAAACATGTTTAAAGATTCATAATGTATTAATATTTGATATCACTGTATTCGGGAATGTCTACAACAGAATCTATTTATGCAAAGAACAGTGCATATCTTGTATAATAATATGACAATATTTGTTTAAAATTGAAAAATATATATTCTCATTCAAATTAAGTTTCTTAAAAACTGTGCGTCTATGGTAAAAATTGAGGGCAGATTCGGATTCAGCGCAAAATACTCTATAGGAATCATCCAACTGCAATTGTTTAACACATTTGGTGTTGGACAGTGTAAATCGAATCGGAAACTTTTTTCTAGCAGTTGTATCAATTGAAAACTTTTTTCCCAGTAACAATTTGTTTATTTGTTCGTTTCTTTGCCATAATAAATGTAAGCTTATGTTTTTTTTGTTATTTTTCATTCTTCAAGAAGCACCTTTTTCATTTCCCATCAGTTTTAACTCCGTAAAGTAATATTTTATACTTCTAAATTGTGAAAATGTTTTCTCTAAAATCCGTTTATTATACATAGAAGGTAGAAGAAAGCCAAAACAGCTTCGGTGGTGCGGTGCCGGTCAGGCGGCGGTGCAGTCAAGTGTGCAAAGGCCGCAAAAAACCGTGGCTATACCACTAAAACCCAACCGCGTCCGGGACCTTTCCGAGCCCATTCATTGCTTCCTTGTCCCATGGCCCGCTTTCCGTATTATACTACTGGACTTATACCTTACCTCCGAATTCACTCGACGCTTGTTCTTGTCCATCAATGTTTCGTACGGGTTCCATGGAAATCAAGGGCACAAATTTCTCTGACACGGTTTTCACTGACTCCAGATTTGACCGACTACTTTGGCCGACAACGCCTTTAATCGATAACGATTTTAGGTTAGCTTTCAGTCAAAATCGTTGTCGGTTAAAGGCGTTATCGGTTAAAACTATGTCGGGAAAATTGTGTTGGTTATTTCCATGGGACCCGCTTGCATGGGAACGGAACACCAGTTTGGACGGAGCCACGAATGTCGATCCATCAGTTGCTGATTTTTTTATCCATTCATTGCAAATTGTTCCTATTTACTAATTAATCATCGTTATGAATATATATATATATTTTGTAATAATTTTTTAATTAATTTTAAAAATTTTATTCTCTTAGAATAATATTTAAAATGATTTATTTATTACTTATTTAGTAGTAACATTTACTCTTTCTCCAACTAATTGTAATTCCTTTTTTTAAAGAAACTGCAGTTATCGGTAGAAAGTGTCAACAATCGTGGGAAAGCTGTAATTTACGCGATCATTACTTGTTTATAATTGATAACATCGTCAATTCTGATTTCGATGAAATTTTTAGCATGCATTACAAAGACCTGCAAAACGGATTGTTCAAATTTCCGTTATAAGCGCAGACGAAATAGGTAAAAAATATGTTTAGTGTTAATGAATGTAAAATTAACCCGGTATAATGAATGTAAAATTTACGTTTTTACAACGTCTTGAGCTATGTAGATCAATTCACTATTCGGTACGCCTATCTGCTCGCCAAAAATGGTGTTAAAATGTTCAGGTATGTACGAAGCTTTTGGCTGACATTGTTGTCGAGTGGCCGAAGGGTTTATGGCTGCCATGAAGTAATAAATCAGAACTTCTCGTTTTGGCACTGGGCGGAGTCCTGTAACGGGTGTGTCATTTATTCATGGTACGAATTCGAAAGGGTCCAGCGGAAAATCGAACTGCACCACGCGATAGAGCAGACTTTTTTCTTAAGAAACCATCTTTTCAAGTTTCCAACGTCGACGTATTTTTCTGGCTAGAAAACAAAATATCCGTGACCGACACAATTTGCCGCCAGTGATGCTAACCACTAGAGCGAGCGTTCCACGGGATACGGCGATTCTTATAGAGTTTTTCGTCCTGATCCCGAATCTACTTTTTATTTTTCTCCTAGACGCCTAGTTTTTGAATAGAGTTTTTCGTCCTGATCCCGAATCTACTTTTTATTTTTCTCCTAGACGCCTAGATATTGTGATGTTATTATAAAAGATATTAAATTGTTCTTTACAGCAAAAGATTCTGTAAACTTTTGCGAATACAGTCAATGGTACAATTGACTGTATATGCTACAAGTGACATCTATCTGATGTGTGATAGTATCGATTGGTGGAAATTCAAGATCATTAAGGCGGCAAAATTTTAGGGATCGAAACGTTGAGTAAAATTAATTTGCAAACTTGCTGTTGTTTTTAATGATCGCACCTTGCGCCGAAATCTCAAATTTAAACTATTTTAATATTATACTATACGATTTGAACTTTGGGAAGCTAAAACAATTACTTTACTACACGTTCTGATAAGAAATTTCTTCAAAAATTACAATTGATCGGAATTATAGGAAAAAAAAATACTAAAAGTTGAATATACAACTTCTTTATGTGGGCTTATATTGAAAATTTAAAAAGTACGTATTTGAAAACGAAGCCTCCCACAATTTTGTTATTCTTGATTTTCGCCTTACTTCCCAGCCATAGAATCGACCTGACCTTTTTCGTACCATGAATTATGAGACACCCTGTATGTCGAAAGAAACCTGTATTCCATTTGGGTCCCATGGAAATCACTGACACAAATATCCCCGACACCAGATTTGACCGACGACTACTGTGGCCGTCAACTCGTTTAACCGATAACGATTTCGACCGACGACTAATCTAAAATCGTTGTCGGTCAAATTCGTTTCGGTTATAGGCGTTGCCGGTCAAAGTAGTTGTCGGTCAAATCTGGAGTCGAGGAAACTTGTGTCGGTGATTTCCATGGAACTCGTTCCATTTTGGGTCATGAAGAACATGTATTTTTTAGGGGACGCGTACATTGCCTACGGGAATTACGGGCAAGCGAAGAGGTTCTACCAGGAGGCGGTGGGCCTGCGAAACGGTGATTCGATGGCCCCCAAGTCCGTCTGCTTGGACGTGATCAGGCGAAAGCTGCTGTACAGATTCTTGGGCTTGCCCAATTACATTCTGCACCGTGTCAGTGGTCAAGCGGCGGTTATAAATTTGACTCTGGCGATGCGTTTACAGCGGTTGGCCACCGCGATGATGGTTAGATCGGAGATCGATCCGTTGTTCGATCGTGTCGCTGATGGAAAACACTTACTTCGCAGCTAGAACAGGAGACGAAATTATCGAAATCGGTAATGGTTCAGAGCTTCGACGTCGCTTTCAAGGCCCTGGGAGGGTTTCTGGAGAAGGGGAGGATCTATCTGACCGCGGTGAATATCTTTCGGTGCGAGCATGTTTACCTACGGAGTCTGGAGAAGCCAATGATGCAAGCTATCGAGGAAAAAAGCAGTTGGAACTCCTTGGCGGAGGTGACCATGCTTGCAGACGTGTATCGCGTGTTTTTCGAGAGCAGGTGACTAGCTTATTCCTTGCAGAGCTGCTCGACGGATCACATGGAGCTTTCTAACAACTAGACTGCCGTTTTAATGCATTTATGAAGAATTTTATTTCTGCTCATTCAAATCATTAAAGTGGGGACCTTGTGAAAATGAAATTTTACGTGCGTTGGACCTCCGGACGGGATTTTTTTATCGACTAGCTTTAGATCCTTACTGATCCATAAACCTTATATAAATATGTAAATGCATAGTAACGTTTACAAACTCAGTGTTACGACTCCATTATTAGAAAAAGTATAGTACAAAAGCAGATTCTCATAATATAATTTCTTACATCCAGCTATGAAAATCAATATTTTCTCTTACATAACTAACTAATGCTATAATCCGGGTTTATTATAATATAATTTCTTATATCTAGTTGGGAACTTTATACTATACTATATATAAATAGGAACATAGAACTTACAGCTTAATATTGCACTTATTGCAGAAGTCGTTAATTATCTACAATATTTTTATCCTTGGTTTTCTTAAAACCATATGTATGTCGTATGGTGGTTTCGATTTTGCCTTTCTTTCATATCTATTTTAGTTATTTCATATCGAAAAAGAAATTTTTATTTTTTAACCGACTTCGAAAAAGAAGGAGGTTACTCAATTTGACTTGTATGTGCCTTTTTTAATTTTTTTCGCTTTTTTTCTATGTATGTTCACCGATTACGCCGAGATGGATGGACCAATCGGTACGAAACCTTTTGCATCTTGTAGAGTATGTCCCCGGGGTGGTCCCGTTATAAATTTTTTTTAATTTTTATCATTCAAAACGACTTTTATTGTTTAATGTCACTCTCTACCAATATTTTCAAAACTTCATCCCATTCTGAGCATGGACGTATTCGGAAGTTCAACCATATCTTTTTTACACTATAACATAGTATACGATTCCCCCCATAAATTATGCGAAAAATATTTATTTTGCATAAGGATCCACAGTCCAGTTATTAGAAAGTGTCGTGTTGTGCAGTCTAGTTTTGCATAAAGATCCTGTACTAATGACCCGTTCTCTAACAAAAGGTTTGGGGACGGCGCATTCAAGGAGAGTGTCGAGTTCGGAATCAATCTGATGAAGATTTGCAGCTATTTCCGTTACAGCAAACTGAAGATCGCCGTGTTGCCCTGTCTGATAGAAGCCATGGTAAAACGTTCACCCCACAAGGGGGTAGGCACACCACGTGACATACCTATTCTAGGGTATTTATCAGTGTAACCAATCTCCGCGTGGAAAAAAAGTTTTTTTTTGTGGTAACACTGATAAACATACAAATATGTATCAGTCTAACGCTTCAATTTTGCTATGATTTCACGTTTTTTTCTTTTTTTCTTAATATCTTTATTGTTATTAATAGATCCAAGTGGACTTAGTCCCACATATTTTCGTTGTTACATTGTGACATAGTCAAGTTGTGATATTGGTGCATAACTTTTGAACCGTTTGAGATATTGAAATGAGGTTTGAACTAAAAAATATTATAAAATAATCTCTTTCGAATAATACGTGTTAGAATATATTTTTTGTTTAATTTGTTAGTTAGTTATTTTTATAAATTTTTATGTAGTTGTTGAATCAGTTGCTTTCCTTAAGAAAAGAAACAAATTTTTTACAATCTTAAGAGTTCTTAGGTTGCCTCGCCGCTTCACAACGCCAACGCGCGGCGACCGTACTCGCCGAAACATTGTCCGCTTTAAACAACTATATTGTTGTTAGTCGGACGACGCAGGAAATGATTCTCGTACGATTATTTAGAGGAAGTTTTACCGAAAATATTCCTCTTTGTTAGAGCCTGGGAAGTTTTGGGGGAAAAAAGATATCCTTTGACAAAGATGCAACATTTTTTAAATCTGTCATGTATCGTTCAGTATTATTTTTGAAATATATTATTATTAGTTATTACTAAAAAAATTTATGATTTCTTATTGGGAAGAGATGCTCTATATCATACAATAAAACTGAGAGAAAATATGGGACGAAACGATTTGGACATCGCAAAGAACTTGAGCAATTCTGCCTGGTGAAATATGCTACTTTGAAAACGCTCAACTTTAAATGATCATTGTAACTAAAATATTTATTCAATTCCATTAATTTCTTCATTATCGAGGTACATAGATCCTTACAAAGCAATACAAATTCATTAGTTTGCAATTTCGAAAAGTCGACTTTTTGGTCGAATGTCCTTAAATTTTTCGATCCGGCCCATTGTGCGCCATCTGGTCTAACTAGCTGAACTATAATTGGCTCTAAACGTGCTCTAGACTCTGTCATCATGAACAGAATATGGGGAAATTGAATGAAATCACGGGTTTACGTTATTTGTCCTTATACGAGCATATTTTGAACTGCACAAGTGTTCATTTGAAAGAGGAGGGTTCACCGCAGTGCGCTGCGCCCCATCATATTGTATGAGTCAAAAAAGTCTTTTTGTGACAGAAAAATACATCGGAATCTGCTGGTGTTTTTCTCGATTTTTGCTCTACTTTGAACTTATTTTTCTGTCACAAATAGACATTTTTCATTTATATGATGAGGCACAGCGTGGTGCAGTTAACCTTCCTCTATCAAATGAACCCTTGTGCAGCTCAAAATATGCTCGTATAAGATAAAAAACCGACAGCCCGCAAACCCATGTTTCGATACAAAATCTAGTAAGATTCTAGTTAGTTGCTAGTTATGCCATGTAGTGTGCCTACCCCCATAAGTCTTGGTTCCCTGGTTCGTGCGAGCGCGAACGCTGTTTCAGGTGTGGACCAAAAATTTGAACGGTGCGGTCGATTTGCTGATGGAACTGTATTATCTGTCGGAAGAGGATGTCGACAAGTCTGCGCTGACCTGGTATTATGCCCTCTGTTTGGAGATGCTCCTCGACGCTGGCATGTTCATCGAGTCTTACGAAGTTTGTCACATGTACTACTCGAGCATAACGTGTAAGCTCTTCGTTAATATTTCTGGAACGTTTGAACTGGGAACCCTTATTTCACGAGTATATAAATACACGTGGTACGTGAACAGGGTCGGATTAGCCATACATATACCAAAAGTAGCAAATGCTACGGACCTTGCGTTTCTGGGACCCCCTTCTGTTTGTAAAAGTTGTGTTTTATTTTGTTATCATACAAATCCTAGGGCCTCCTGGTAACATTTCCTACAGACCCCGCGCTGGCTTAATTCGCCTCTGTATGTGCAGAGTTGTGCTAATTCAAATAATTATGCTAATTCAAATTATAATTGAATTACGTAATTTAATTACATTGTATTTCAATTATACAGTAATGCGACTACGTCGTAAATGAATTACATAATACAAACATTTAAATTAATTCAATTATTAATTATTTTAATCAGATGTGTAATTGTAATACAATATAATTAAAATACAGCTCTCGAAATTATAGTCCAGAACTTTGAAGAAGTGCGATATATTTTTATAAATTGAATTGAAAACCGAAAACACACACACACACACAGTGATTTGAAATCACGAAAATTTAATTACAAAGTATTTTATAATCGTACTCCAATTGCAATTACGAATTACATTGTAATTTAATTGAATGAAGATATGAACTATAAATTACGATATGACTGAGTTACAATGACATTCAATTACTTTGTAATTATAATTCCTCGAGTAATTCAATTGTAATTCTGCACAACTCTGTGTACGTGAACCATATGTAGTCAGAATTTAAGGATCCGTCAACACGGATTTTTCGATCGTATTCTTTTCGGTTAGATCACTGTATATTAAAGTACACCTTTTTTTTAAGGGCGGTGGGGGAATCCGACTTATGGACACCCTCCCCTCCGATGTTAGTCGGGGAGGGTAGTGCTGGGCTCGGCTCTCCCCTCTGATGTTATTAGGGGGATTATCATGAGCTTAAACGCGTCTATCGCCATACCGGCTAAACCCCCACCGCCCAGGTACCTTCGGAACGAAGGACCTTCTCCTAATACCTTTATACAGGACTACTCACCCCCGCTGGCCCGCTTTCCGCATTCAGCGGGGGTGTACCACCTGTATCCACTCCACTCCTGTTCTTGTCTGTTATTTATTATTAAAGTACACCTGTACATGGGTTTCGTGTATTTAGTATTACATTGGTTTAAATTTGGTTTTGTTTAATGCGTGTGAAGTAGGTATGTACCTCTATTAAATATTACTCTGGAAGTAGGTAATGCAAAAGGAAAGAGATACTGAATTATGTGGAAATAGCAATTATTTCGTCAGCCTTTTAACCGCTGTTCAGGCTGGTGTTTGCCTGATTTACCTGGTGAAAAGTCAATTTCCTAGAACTACCCCAGGTAAAACCCAGGTTATTTGGAGAGGCAGGTGGTCCTCCGAACCAACCCCATTGTTCATCGGTCCCCACCGCACGCGATAACTATAATGGTCATTAATGTAAAACCGGCCCTACACAGTCAACCAGAAATGACATTCTGATCGAAAAGTGAAATTACGACGTGGCAGTGTTGGCGGAAGACGAAGATGGGATGAGAGGGTTAATGGCAAGACTGGAAAGGTATGTAGAGGAGAAAAAGTTGGAAGTGAATGTGGGAAAGACAAAGATGATGAGGTGTAAAAAGGGAGGTGGGAGGAGAGGCAGGAGGAAGTGGTGGTGGAATGGCGAAGAAATAGAGGAGGTGAAGAAGTTTAAATATTTAGGGTATGTGATGATGGCGAATGGGAGACAGGAGGAACACGTGGATGAGAGGGTGAGGAAAGGGGCGGTAGCTATGAGACAAGTGTGGGGAATAGGAAAACGGAAATTTGCGAAAGACTGGGGGAAAGGATGTGGTTATTCGATAGATTAGTGTGGGCAATAATGGGTTATGGGTTGGAAATATGGGGATGGAAAAAGAGGGAAAAAATAGAGAGTATATAAGAAAGGTACGTAAGATGGGTATTGGGAGTAAAGAGAAGCGTGCCCGGATATATGATTAGGGAGGAGTTACAGAGGGAGTTATTGGCAGGAAGGGCTGGTATGAGGGCGTGGGGATACGAGAGGAAGCTAAGTGAAGGAAAAGGTGGGTACTTGGCGAGGAAATGTTGGATGGAGGTAAGAGAGAGGGCTAGGAGAGGTAGGGCGCTGGAGAGATGGGAGGAGGAGAGGAGCAGGTTTTATGAGAGTAAGGGGTGGAATATAGAGGAGGTAGAGGATTTGAGGGATAAGGGTCGGTTGAGGGTTCTCTCTCTATGTATTGTCCTCTATCGTCTCAGTCTAGTTTGCACCGTCAAAATAAACGGATCTGTTCGTTAACACGAGTCACAGTTATTTCAAATTCCCTTTCTCTATCAGGCTTCTGAAATTAATAATTTCTCGAAACGCATCTTAACTGAATGAATGTATTCGCGGATCTTTAAATTCGTACTACTCAGTTCACGTACCACGTATACACGTGTATTTTAGTACACGTTCAACACCGCGATTTCTAGTTTGAACCTCTTTCGGTATGAGGCAAACTAGAACTAGGTCCGAGTGGGTATACCATTTTTTTATCCCAAACTAGTTGAATCAGCTCAACTGATATTTGCATAGGCATCAAGGTTTCATACCGTAATATTTCAACCGAAATTAATGTATTACATATAGTGGCTTTCACGAATGGAAAGAAGGAAGGATCCGCGGTATCTTACAAGACGTCAGGTATGTTCTTTCTCTTAGCTTGGCTTTTCTCTTCTGGTCAGTCCTATATTTGACCCATTCTTATACTCGCGATCAGAGCTAGATTAAACACTAAAATTTTTCAAGTGCGAAAGCCTGCAATGATTTTTAAGATCGATTTATCTTAGCCGGTCACGACCAAACCGGCAGCACTTTATATATTAGCCTGATTTTGTATCCAGCATTTACCAACCGCGTGCAACCCCGAAAAAAGAATGCACTAAAAGGTATGAAATAATTTCTATTTTATAGAATGTTAAATACCATATTAAATACAATATTGAAAGTTTTCGATACTAGAAATTACGAAAATCCTTAAATTCTTCTACACGCTTTCACATATTACATTTTATTTCACATATATCTTCCCTTCCCACCTACTGTGGTTTCCAAGTCCACCATATTCCAATGAAATCATGATCAGCAACATCTGTCATTTGGAAAATTTTCAATTTTGCGCCGCTTCCGAACAGGTTATATCGTATTACATATTATTTAATATGGTATTTAATATTTTATAAAATGGAAATTGTTTCATACTTCTTAGTGAATTCTTTTAGTGCGTTTCGAGGTTGGTTTAATTTTCTTCTTTAAATTTTTTATTTCACCCTTTTTAGTGGAACGAATAGAATTTGTAGAACACCGTAAAACGGTTTTTCGGTCTTGCAAAGAATGAAAGAATACAAAATTTGTTTTCAAGGAGCCAATCGGGAGATATATCCTACAAAATGCAGAAGGTTTCGTCCTGATTAATCCATTCATCTCGGAGTAATCAGTGAACATTCATAATAAAGAAAGCAAAAAAAATGGCTCATACATATTGAATTGAGCAACCTCCTCCTTTTTCGAAGTGGGTTAAAAACCAGAGTAATAAAGTGCTGCTGGACAGCCATAGCCGGTTAAGGTAATTAATCCGGCACTGCTCGCGATATGTGTCTCGCAAAGGTGCGATAGAAAAATATTTGATTTTTACGAACAGTTCGCAAGTATAGTGCCTGCGTTTCCCGGGATCCTCAGAGCTTGACGCGCCTGATTACTTGTCTGGTCATCTGGGAACTGAGAATGTGAGTATCACAGTCGTCAACTTTCTGTTCGTCAGACTGAAATCCATTTGCAGGGCGATGCCGTTGACGGACGATCTCATTCTGAACGTCGAGGACTACATTAAAGACATACAGTACTACAAATACTCTCAGCTCTACAACTGCATCAAGGTGCACTCATCTAACTGTTCTGCCCGCTACGCACATTCGTTGTTTACCGTGCGGGGACTTGAAAAGCGGTCTAAAATACAATATACAGTATTTTAAAGGTGAAGTTTGTTTCTCGATCGGAAAGTGAATACGAATTTATGATTTCGGCGCAAGGTTCGATCAATTTTACACAAGGCAGCAAATGTGCAATTATTTATAAATGTATCTTGACGTTTCGATCCCTACGTGGATGATTTTCATAAAGAATATATATTGCGTGTAAAAATAATGTAAAAGAATTATAATATGGCAAATAAATTTAATTCACCATGTAGTGAACATTGCCTTCCAGTATTTCTTATTGTGTAATATTTAAAAAATCGAAGCATCATTGTTTTTTTCTTTTAAACAAAATTTTTTCAATGTTTTTTATATTGCAATGTATAAATACTGTTAAACTTTTATTTGAAAGATTTTTTTCGTCAGATTTAGAGAAATTGCTATTGCAAACAAATTTCATACGTAGCTGTGGTAAAGGTTTAAACACAAAGTCTAAATGCAAAAATCTAAATTTGTAAATAAGTCACAAGAATTTGCCGATTTTTTGTTGAAGTGGATTGCATTAGTCCTAATTTTTGCGGATGAAGTATCATATCGCGCGGAGTTATAACAGTTTTACGATCTACCAAAAAAATTATTTCTCATGAAATAGCAACTAAAAGCAAAAATGTTTTGAATTTATATCATGTATAAGAATGTTACTGTTGACTAAAAATAGTTTCAATTAGTAACATTTGGTAACTTAGAATTTACACTTTACAGAATGTGAAATAGCTTACAAGAAACGAACATTATGACTGCCAAGATTTCCGAAAACATAAAAATAATCTGAATCGCACAAATTTAAATAAATCTGTAGTTCTGTATTTACTTTCAACTGCTGAATTCATGTTATTATGAATATAAAAGTCGTTGATAATAGCTGAATAATCACAACACATATTCTGATACTCAATATTTTGCAGCAAACGTTCGAGAAACGTAAACCAACGCAACGTAGCTATAATAGTGAAGCGATAATACTAATACCAGAGGTCAATTTACGTCTCAAGAGAATGTATAGTATATAAAATATTCACGAATTTTTACATTTTTTTACCTTTAGTTTCGGACTTTTTTCCTCCTACTTATACTATCTGGCCCGCTGTGCGGCGAGCCGTAGTTTGCCGACCCCTGGTCTATGGTCCGCTTTAGAAAAACGGATGTGTGTAGCGAGCTGTTCGACGCGCGACGCAATGGATTAGATTAATCGAAAATTTTCTTTCCGTATTCAGGGTTTGGAGTGTTACCTGCTCGTAATGACCCGCCGAATCAACATCAAGAGATCAAATGACATAATAGATATGGTGCACTACACGAACACGTTGATGGACAATATTGAAAAAGTGCGGAAGAAGAGTCCGTTCATCAGGCCATTTATGGAATTGATGAAGGCGTACATGTTCAACGTGCGAGGTCGGAAAGCAACGTCTTCGAAGCACTTGCGTCGAGCGAAGAAATTCGCGGTGCATCAGGGTAACGATATGCTGCAGGCATGGATATTGCAGAACAAACGGGTACGAAGAATCCTGTGTACGATCGATCTAGATCCTCGACGCATTTATGATTTTACGTTGCAGACTTGGGAAGAGAGTTATAACAATATGGCGCACTATTGGATGGAGCATTTGGGCGCACGCGGCGAAATTCGCTGGCAGGAGATCCAGAACTTGGACGTAAAGACTTGGTCGACGATCTTGTATCCCCTTCCGATTCCAGATTTCGTTATTTAACGACACAACTGCAAGCCGAAACGATCGCTCAGCGATTTCTCAGTTAATGTATTCGATCGTTTCCAAGAGCAGCTACTTCATAACTTCCCAGGTAGCACTCGGATGTCCGATAGATGTCCAAAGTACGTCCGTATCGGACCTTCTTATGTCCCACGGATGTCCGAATCATGTCCGTATGTCCGAGATACATCCGAAATATGCCTGAGATTCGTCCCAGAAAAAAAATGTCCGAAATTTACGTCGGACGTATGGACATAAACTGGGCATAAAACGGACATCCAATGGATTTACGGTGCTACTTGGGTTAGGACCAGGGCTTAGGTAGTCAAGGAACAAACAGGTGTCTAAAGTGAATTGTTTAGCATTGTATGTAGCTCGTAAGAAACGCGAGGAACGTCGTTTAGGATTTTGTAGCGAAATATTTATTGATTAAAGGCGTATTACAGTTTCAGGTTCTAAAAGGTAAACACGACAATCCTCTCGTCTGCACGATAGTTCGTTAAAGACGAACGTGTACGTTCCCTCGGCTCGTAATTCCTTCTCGTCTGCAAGGCGACCTCCTGAACCTCCAGATCGATTTTGTTAGGAAACCTCTCGCGACCGACGATATTCCGGTTACTTTTCGTTGTGCGCATTCACGATATACATTTATACGTTTCGATTAATTAATTGCTCTATCGGACGTGGCCGAGTACGCCAAGGACACGCGCGGAAGAAAATTCGGTGAAGGGGATGGGAAGCGAAAGGAGGGCGGCTTGAAGGGAAAAGGAAGATAGAGGATACGGGGGTGAAGGAGGAGACATTCCATCGGTCGATCCTTTCCGCGCTAGGATCGGCCGAAACCTTCTCGTTCCGCTCGTCGCAGGATCAAAGGAGTAGGTCGATCCGCGCTTCTACCGCGACCCTACATCTCGCATCGCGTATCGAAACGATGCTCGTCTTCGTT
The DNA here is from genome assembly GCA_028455615.1 of Lasioglossum zephyrum. NCBI lineage: Eukaryota > Metazoa > Arthropoda > Insecta > Hymenoptera > Halictidae > Lasioglossum > Lasioglossum zephyrum. Next base: position 23,369,480 of record CM052321.1, on the reverse strand, counting down.
TTGGTTGGTCAAGTGTCGAATCGGTGTGAATTTGTTCGAGAACGGACGAAGAGTTCTCGTTCGAGGCACGAGCAAACGAGCCGGCGCGCAGGTTCGACCAGACGAGGACGTTTTAACGAAACGCTTGTTCCGTAAAAAAGAGTATAGTCAAGCGTCGGGCAGAGTTTCCTTTGACCGGTGGGTGGATCGCGTGGCGCTCGATCAATTAGCTCGCGCGTCGATCGAGTTACGGTACGAGCACATTGAAGCTACGACGCTAGCTACAGAATACTAGAGATCGCTGTTTTGAACGTGTATGCACTAAAATACACGTGTACACGTGGCACGTGAACCATGTAGTATGAATTTAAGGATACGTGAATACGGATCAGCGAGTACGGATTATGTTAGTACACGTTCACGTACCATGTGTATTTATATACATGTGAAATATGGATCTCTACAGAATACTGCTAAGCGTAGCTCTTCCACTATAAAAGTATACATTCTATTTCGACGCTTCGCTCTCTTCGCTGGTATTGCATCTCCAATTTACTTGTACCCTAACACCACCGAATCGGTCCGATAGTCTCTATAATATATATGTATATATATATGTATACATATATACCGTAACAAGTCGCAGCGCCGGCGTACATTAATATAATATACGGCCGGTTGCCGCGATTAACGTCGAATTATACATTTTCCTTTCGCCAATGGTTGCTACGCAGACGAACTCGTCTCTCGTCTTCGAGATCAAAGACATCGAAGCTCGTCTTTTCGGTGGAAACTCGAGGACCCAACCGTGTGTGTGTGTGTGTGTGTGTTCCGTCGCGCGACTCGTTCGTTCCTTCTATCGGGAGAGAGAAAGAGAAAGGGTAGCGATTCGATTTCGGTTTCGATTTCATTGGCGTACTCGGCCCGGTTTGTGGACGTTGGGATGTTGCAGAGGAACGGTGACGGGGCTTTTGACCGAATCGGTGGTAGAAACGTTTTCGTCTCCTCCGGTGGCGCTTGTTCTCTCGGTTGGTTGGGCCTCGATCGCACGGAACGTCAATGCCGGTCCGGCTCATTCGTGCGAGTCGACGTCGTTGTCGATGCGACTGCTTCGTATGCCGGTCTTGCCCGTCCATGGATAAATGTCCGGACACGCCTGACACGTCTTCATGTACCTGACGCCGCTCTTGTGCCACAGATTGCAGACCCGCGGGTTGTTGCATTTCTTCGGTCGGTCCTGCGTTACGGAAACGTTTCATTATTCCTCCCGGTTTCGACTGATTCGACATTTTAACTAGAGCTCAGACTTTTACCCGGGTATATGAGATACCCGGGTACCCGAGTACCCATGAAATACCCGGGTAGAGCAAAACTACCCGGGTGTCTCATGAGATAGCCGAGTATCCGGGTACCCGGGTATCTCATAAGACAAATGATTTTGTGCAATTTAAAACAATAATGAAATTAAAAGAACGTTGATATATTACTTTAAATTTTTTAAAATCGTTCAAGAGAATAAGTAATCGTAATATATCGTCTACTTTTTACTATTGATGCAAACGATTTTTATTTTGCATAAAGATCCGCAGTGTATTCATGAGATACCCGGGTACTCGGGTAATTTTTGTTTACACGAATACCCGAGTATCTCATAAGTCACAGCTCTAATTTTAACGAAACAAGACTACAGAAAGATATTCTGTTCAAAGACACTGAAGCGATGAACAAAATCTGTTTACAAAAAGGGAACAGTCATATGGTATAATTTTTTTCAGGACTCGAATGGTTGGGGAGCAAATTTCAAAGTGAAATTAATCTTCGTGAATGGAATCATATGTTTTTTTATCATAATTATTTCTAAACTATCGCACAGCAAATATTACTTCAATTAATAGCTTCAATACAGGTGTAATAAATAGATATTTCAACTATTCTTCTATGTAGAACTAAGTAATAAAATAAATGCTGAAATACTACTTTATTTGGATAAAAGTATTGTAATTACTGTGTACTGTATTTTATCCATAAAGGTCCCAGATTTATCCCCACTACTGCGGGGTTTACCTCCTTGAGGGGCCGTGAAGCTCGAGAGGCCTCGGTCGCCGAGAAATATGACACCATACGGCTCGGATATATCGGTGAGCCCGCCTAATCAGAATTTCCAACTTCCCTATTTTCCATTATTTTTTTATGGGACTTCAATGACCATATTTGTGGCATTTTTCTAATAAAAATCATACCAAATATGATATAATTCCGATGATATTTACTTGTGTAATAGACAATTAAAGTTTCAACTAAAGGATAATCGCCGGCGAGCCTTTGAAATGTGCCGGCGACTGCGACTCTCTGCGTCTTTTTCTTTTCCATACGCTATCCTTCTACACACCCGAAACTTTAATTGTCTATTACACAAGTAAATATCATTGGAATTATATCATATTTGGTATGATTTTAATTAGAAAAATACCACAAATATGGTCATCGAAGTCCCATCAAAAAATAATGAAAAATAAAGAAGTTGGAAATTTGGATTAGCTATGTTTACATTTACAATACGTTTACAAAGGATACTGTTCCTGGCGATGTTCCTCGGTAGACCCATGCTTGGGGACCTCTATGGATAAAATACTGTATTTCCAATACATACTTTTTATTTGAATTGGCCCAGCACTGGCCACATACCTGATAGTTGCACCCAAAGGGTTCGAAGGTGTGCATCAACGGTAGAGGCGTAGGGTTTCGGACCCATTGGATCGCCTGCCAGTTCGTTACGATCCACACGTCGTCCATCGCGACTATCGTATCCAGGAACGAGATGAAACCTTCTTTGTGATGAGGCTGGGTGAACCAGGCGGCGTGGTAGAAAAGTCCGAACGGTGATCTGCAAGGACCACGATTCGTTGTAATCGATTTTCCAACTTTTAGAAGATATGCTAGCTAATGTTCTTCTAGGTTCTATGAGTTCTGACCTGTTGGTAGTGTAATGTCTCTCGAAGTTCTTGATCAGCATTTTGTAGACGCCGTCGGCGGTCGGTGGATTGCTGCAAGCGTCTCCCATTGAGCATCTGCCGCCGTTCAAGTCCTGCCACATCACCATAGGAACTTCCCATAGACCAGGATAGGACCTGGTGGGACACGGAGGAATCATGCAGTCGTGGAAGAGTTTGTAGTCGAGGGTGTAGGGCCAGCTGGGCGGACGGTTCTCGTAGATCGGCATCGACGAGTCGTAGGTGAAGTTTGTGTCCCAGAGCATCTTGAACATGTTGTTCCCTCCGACCTGATTAATAGAGATCAAAATTAAATTAACAGAAGCGGCACCGCGGGATTAACCCTTTGCACTCCTTTATCGACTGTGACTCGACATCAGAGAATGAAAAATGTAAATTTTAAACCGGTTTATTATATGTATTTGATCATTCCTTTATTTATTTAGTTTCTTATTATTTAATTAACCCTTCGCTGCATTGTGTATCATATCTGATACAGTTAACAAATCTGGTATATAGTAAACTAAGAATGTGTTTTCGCACTATGTTTATTTATATATATTTCTCTGAAAACGTTGTTTTAATTATTTTTTAAATATTTTTCCCTTACGTAAAACACAAAAACAAGCCTTCTTTCAATTTTTTCATCCCAATTAAAACAATCATGCAGTGAAGGGTTAAAAACAAATATAACTTACAACAAAGTTTAAGTAATATTTCATATAATCAGTAAATAAAATTGTATAAAATAAGATGCAGTCAAGAAACTCTCCTGCGAAGTAAATTTCAAATAAAACATTTAAAACATTAGGGAGTTGTCGGCAATAAAATTGATAAAAATAATTCGGAGTGCAAATGGTTAAGTCGATCGCGGGATTCGAACTTACCGAGAGGAAAGGAGCTCTCATTCCCCTGACATCTTCCAGCTTGACACCACCGTAGGCCGAGAGTATTTCTCGTTGGCCTGCAACTTCTCTGGACCACTTCCTCTGGGAGAACTGCTCGCCGAAGCTGTGCCTGTTCGCAGCACCGAACGTTCATCTCATCGTCTCGTCTCGCTTACAATCTAATCTATGTTTAAGCAATTGCAGGGCCAGAAGTCGCGAAGTTCGGGGAGCACCGGTAGAAATCTTTAATGTTCGTTTGCACGATGTCTCTGTACGATGTACCGATGTCTCTTCGTTCAACGATTTTGTTACCGGTTGCGAAGGACCACGCGAAAGAAACTTGCGCAAACGTTCTCTCGATTTCTAGGACCGTGGTACGATCGCATGGCTATGATCCGAGCAGAATCCGCGCGCGGCTTCTTCGATTAATAACGACGTCGATTTTTCTTGCGTCCGCGTAACCGGTTTCCCCGGACAGTTCGCCGTGTTCTGGCCCGCAGCGAGGTGCTGAAGCGGCGACATTCGATCGATCAAACCGCCGGTGCCTCGAATCGAGTCGACTTTAGCCAAGCTTGCATTAGTTGCCGATTGATCGGCGGCAGCGGTTGAGCGTGAACGATTGTGATCGACCCGGTAATTAAGCGATTGCTCAATGGTAAATGGAACGGTGATTAATGATCGTCGAGGAGAGCGCGCTCGATTTGAATCGATTCGGGGTGTCGAGAGAGTTTGTTCTCGTTTCGAGACGTTCGTTTCCTAGATCGAAAACTGTCGTGAGGGCGAGTCGGTACTTACGAGACCGTGTGGGAGGCGATCTCATGGCCGGCGGAGTACAGATTCTGAACCTGGCTGTAGTCGGTCCACTCGTGGGAGACGTAGAAGGTCGCCGAGATGGGACATCCGTTCGGGTTTTTGCGGTCCTTCTCGAACAGGTCGGTGTATAGACCCTTGTTCAGGTCGTTGACCGAGTCATCGAACGTCAGTAGAACGATTTGCGGTATCTCCTCCGGTAGATAGTCACCTGCGTGGGATTTTTTGCGGGATCGTTTCCGGATGGCAGGGGAACAGAAGGGGGATGCGTGGGAAATGTGTTACCGATGTTGTTCGTGTTTGGATCGTTTTCGTGTGTCCAGGTTTTGTCGTTGTTCGGAGTCGTAATCGGTCGAGAGTTTTCGGGTTTGAGTGTTTCGTGTCGCGTGTGATGGGAATGCGAGGGATGATCGAGTGATGCGAAGGCAGAGTGATAGAGTGAAAGAGAGAGCCGAGTGTGTCAGAGAGATAGTGAGAGTGAGGCAGAGTGGCAAAGAGAGAGAGAGAGAGAGAGAGAGAGAAAAGAGAAAAGTTGCGGTTAGTAGGCGCCATTAGTACACGGCACAGGTGCGGCAGGCGGCACGCGGCTGGTGAAACCGCCTCGCGACCCGTGTCATCGTTCATCTCCGATCGCCAGGCCCCGTTTCACCGGCCGCGCGACGCGCAATTACTATTTTATCGCGATCCTCGGCGTTCCCTCTAATTGCGCGTGGCCTCCGTACGGTTCTCTCGACGGAACGGAAACGGTGCAATTTGTTCCGGAAACACGTCGCTTCTGCAAACGCTCCGATGCCCGACAAACTAGACGCGCGAGACGGCCGCGAGATACCATCTGATCTCCTTTCTTCGACCAGTCGAGCGAAGTTCTCAGCGACGCGAGAACAATGTATCGGGGCGCGATGAATTTTACTTTGAGATCAGTTCGATTCCACTTCCGCGCGACTTTTCCCAAAGAGATACGTTTCTGCGCCTCGCGGAATTGGAGGATCGCCGAGGTCTCTTCTTCGCTCTCGAGAACGGTTGCATCGATGCCGCACGATACTCCAGAGTCATCCGCTAAGCGCCGTTTCACTCCGAGTGAAATGCAACTGGTGCGTTACGATCGATGCTGCTCAAGAAATCTTGCGCTCAAAGCAATTGGTTTTTGAAAAGCATTCACGATGCTGCGGCAAAAATAGAAGGAAATCATTTCATTATTTTTATCATTGCTTTTGTTCTACCGGGACCCGGTTAATTCGGGAACTGGAACCTTAACGTTACAACTCGAAAAAGATGGCTGTAAAATAATCTTTACCTATAAAAAAACTGAACGTGAGCTTGATAACTCTGGGAAGAAAGGGTTAACAAGAAATTTTGTACAATCGTTTTATAGCTCTCTTGTAACCATGTTATTTTAGCTAAAAACATTTCCGATCGAACCACTAAGAGCAGAATAATATAAGTTGATCAACTTTGTATACTCGATATAGTATGTAAACTTGAAACACTTCTGGGACCATTAAGGGTAAAATAATTTCCGGTAGGTAGGTACATAGTATTGTTTAACTCTATGCTCTATAGAAATTAGTTTATGTTATCAGCGCTCTATGATTTCCTTCGGAGCCGCGATTAAACGACTTGGAAGATAAAAATTTAGAATAACATTAATTCCTAGCAAATTTTGTTTGCAATTTTAGTCATGAGTGTGACTGGATATTGTACGACAAGGAGTTAACCGTTTGCAGATTTTTGTCGGCGATTTCGATGCAACCTTTCGACGGGCTTAGCTTTCGAAAGAAGAACGCGCGCGCAGTAGAAACAGCGGAAGTCGGTGGTGCGTTCAGATGGAGAACGTTAGTCGGCGATGTATGCGCAGGCGATGACGATCGATGACCTAATGTTCGCGCGCAACGAACGAGCATTAGCGGCGGGGTGTTGATTGCTGATTGCGTATAGTAAACGTAGACAGAGATGTTCGCCGTTCCCCGGTGGGTGAACGTTGACACTTACGAGACGGTGTGTGATGCCATTTCGTGGCCGTCCGCGTACAGGTTTTGCACCTGGCTATAATCGGTCCACTCGTGCGACACGTAGAACGTGGCCGCGATCGGGCATCCGTTCGGATTCTTACGGCCGTTCTCGAAAAGATCGGCGTACAATTGTTTGTTCAGATCGTTCACGGCGTCGTCGAACGTCAGCAGAACGATCTGCGGCGTCTGTTCCGCCGGGATCCCACCTGGATACACGAGATCGTTGCGATCAACCGACGTCGATCGCGGTTACCTAACCCAGACCCGTCGATTTGCCTGGTTGCAGCAGGACACCGGGTCCTCTTGCACCTCTCGAGCTGCATTTTCCAACTGTCGCGGAATTCCGAGGATTTCCAGCAACGCACAGTGGAGTATTAACCTCGGAAACTTTGCCAAAATACGATCTTTAAAATATTGCGTAAAATGAAACATTTTGGTTGTCCGATCTATTGAAATATATGGACAACAGTGGGGCCAGATTTTTTGTTATTTATGTATTCGTGTAGCGTTGTTATGCATTGAAAGTAAGATTTGGATTAGATCGTTTATATGCAACTACGTGTTAAGTTTTCTTTATAGACACTTTTTAATCCCTTGCCTTACAATATCGTGTCTGACACGTGATGAAGATTCTGAAGACATTCCGATAAAACTGTATGTTAATAATTTCTTTTAAACCGAATTTAAATACTATTTTGCTTTTGTTAATATACAGCCATCGGAGAACATATAAGCGTACGATTTATATCAATATTCTCCTTTCTTAGGAATTTACGATCTAGAAAAAAACGGGACAACAACAACGGTGGAGTGTGTTTCGTCCTAGACCTGCTAGATCAGTAAGGCTATGTAGCGGGCCCTGCCTTATATACGGGATGCTAGAAGGCAATTTGGAAAACGTATTTATGCTGAAAGGTGACATATCAGTAACTAGCGAGAATTGTATTGTTGTAGCTGACGTGAAGGCGAATCGAATGACTCGCTGCATTATGTATGCAAGTCTTAAAATAATGTTAAAACAGTTTTGGCCAAGTTTTCGGGGCGAATACTTCACTATGCAATGAGGGGATCTATGTGCGAAAACAAACAGCTAGACGCGGACAGCGTAGATCCATTGCTCAATGGAATCCGAAACGCAGACAGAGCCGTCTGAGACACGGACAGCATCTTCCGGATGATCTATGTACGATTGCACAATCCTTCCCAGACGCAGGACCAGCCGGTTAAGAACAAGCTTGCGCGGCTCTCGCCCGCGGGAAATACTATTATCGTGACTCGTCGCGCACCGCGGCGTTCATCCTAATTGAATATGCGCGTTCCCGGTAACCCATTACGATCCTCCGCTTCCACAACCTTGCGTGGGCGATCGAGCGCGCAGGTGGGCATATTCGTGGCTCGCGCGAATCGACGAACACGCGGCGAGAATTATTAGATCTACCGGAAACCCTATCGAAATGTAATCTACTCCTTGAAGTGAAACTTTCGAGCCTCGAGCTACGAAATCTAGGCAACGAGTTACTACTATATTATTCCACGTGGTATCCGCTATAATCCTGAGCAACTGGCCTTTAGTAGCAACGCCGAACATTCGAATCCCGTGATTCAAGATGACTCATCCTTCAATTAATAGATTCAGTACCTAATGTAGCTTCTCCGATTCTTCTACCCTGCTACTTTATAATTTTACGTTGTAAAGTGTTTTTACCGTTTAGTGTATTCTTGTTTTTATACGACGCACAGTGCGGCATGTAAATGGACATTCGAGACAAAAATCATAACTTCTAAACTAATCAATTTTTAACCTAAGTACCTTAATAATTATTTAAAGGGAATACAAAAATGCATCGATTAATGCACCAAAAATATAAGGTTCCATTAGTAAAAAAAAGTTTATTCTAATTTTTTTAATAAAGAGTTTTTTTTATGATTAGTTGTTATTGCAATTTGTTGTCAACTGTATACTGTACAACTTTTGTTGTAAATATTTTTTTAATTATATGGTTAAATTTAATTATATCTACTATAATGCATAATTATTTACTTCAACCAAATCGCGATTAGGAATTCATTTCTCATTTAGTTTAGTGCCTTGCTCTCAGAGAAAATATTGGGCAAAATCGTTGATGTCATTATTTTAAGCTTCGTAAATATTTGAATCATTGCAAATGCATACAATTTAAAATGATATAATGAATAAATTTAAATAAAATCCGATCTTTCTCGATATTTACTCTTACAGAAAGACTAGATCTGCTCTTAGATGCCAAGGTTTGGTCTCAATTTGGCCTTCATTTGACATCAAATTATGGTACAAAATTTTTGTAGCCAAATACGACAGATTTCAGTTTGCAGATTCAGAGAAAATAAGACCAAATCCTGTTTCAAACGTTCCTTGGCACCAAAATAATCACCTTTTGCTCGCAAAGTACGATTGCAGACATAATCTACTCGAACAGATTTTGCTGACTGAGTGTATCTCGATTTCGAAATCGTTGCATCACGGACATTCAATGTTACAAGATGAAAGATTGTTGAAGAAAGTTACCGCTTGTAAAAGCTACGAGGAAAGTAAAAACCGAATAAAACTTTCCGGTAGACCTGGCAAAGCCGGGAAGGCGAATGCGAGGCGAGGTGTCGTCAGGCGGCGCGTCGACCGGAAACGCTCGGCTCTTTCGATTCGCGTCACGGGCGGAGCTTTCGATTTCGACGAGCGTACGCGCGAAATCGCCACCGGCAAAGCGGATCTGTTTCACTGTCGCGCGTGTAACGTTAGAATCGGAGAAAGTGGCGCGGCACGGCGCGGCGCGGACCGTTCGCAATCGCTCGAACTTAACATTCGCGACGCGAGTCTCTCGCTTGCGTCACCCTCGTCGTCGCGCATCCTTTCCGCGTTTCCGTGGCGGTCCTAAACGGAATCGTCGCGGTTTCTAAAGCTCCTCGGCCGAATCGAGGCGAAAGAGGATCGCTCGAAACTAAGACGGTTGCTCACCTGGAATGTCGATGCCGCCGCAGCTGCAATCCGGAAGCAGGCAGACGTCCTTGCGACACTTGGCCGCGGGTTTGTCGACCTGCGGGGTCGGGTATATCGGCGACGGCCTGGTCGGCGGGTGCCTATAGATGTCAACGAACTCTTGCGCCTTCGACACGATCTCCGTCGACGGCTTCAATGTCGGCCGTGATCGCCTGAAACCCACAATTTCATTTATTATTATTATTATTTATTTTATACGGGCTGATGTCCTTTTATACAATTGTATACAGTTTATACAGTATAACTAATAAGCAGAAAAAACCTTAATTTTAAGTCTTAACCTAGAATTAACATACGTATGGATCGTACAAAACTAAGCAAATACAAGTACTATTAACGAATAGTACTGCACAATTTAGTTTTGAATGCGCCAACGACCGTGGTCCCGTTGAAAGCACCGGTTCTCATTCGATTACCGAAGTTAAACAATGTGGAGCGTGGAACGGACTTGGATGGGTGACCGCCTGTTAAAAACCCGGGATGTGACTCCCAGGTACTTTTCACGTGTTGTTGGCAAAGGTGGTTCGGAACCCACCTTAAAAACAGTAGGTCCCGCTGGAATTGGTTGCAATTAGGCGATGGGTGAGATTGAAAGGAGAGGGAGAGTGGTATATGGACTTGGAACCCTGGTTTTGTATCCAGCATTTCCTAGCGGAGTTGCTGCACGGTTGTAAATTTTGGATACAAAACTAGGTTAGTAAAGTGTCGCCGAAGTGGCCGTGGCCTGCTAAGGTAAATCGGCTTTAACCCTTCTCAAATGCCAGAGTCTATTTTGATCGGGAAAGTCCAGATTGTCATTTAAAATAGATAAAATAAAATAAAATAGAGAGAGAGAGAGAGAACAGAGAATAGCTGTTTCATTGAAAATATCGGAAAAACTAATGTGTTTACGCGAGACTGTCACCAAAATAAAATTTTTTTAAAACTATTAATTACAGCTGTAAACGGTCCTAAGCAATGCCAATTATATAGCTACAAAATCATCCATTGTCTGAGGGTTAAGTAAATAAAGCGGTATCACCGTTTAGCCTGGCACGTTCGCTACCAACCAGTTTTCTCGAAGACAGTGAAATTAAAATGTATACATGTGTACCGGCACTGAAACAACATGTGCTTATAGATATATTCCTGTCTCTAATTTTTTCATAAAGCAGACGCAGTTGTTTCCTCTTTCTTGAAAAGGATCCATATTGGGATCGAAGCGTTGAAAGTTTAACCAAACTAGCACGATTGCTTTAATGTAATACTGATCGAACCTCTGCGCCGATTCATCTAGACTACTTGTTATAAACTACACTCCGATCGATAATCAACAAACACAATTAAAATGTATACACTTTGTTGTTCTAGTACGTAGCATAATATTTAGATAGTCCATGATTTTCTTCTGCTAAATTGTTTTAATATTGCATTCTGGAGGTGTGTTGTATCTACTAAAATGTTTCAACGAAAAAGGTAGGCAGCAATATAGATTCTAGTAGCGAACGTGTCAAGCTGTGTCCACAGTGAAGCAATATCCAGCACCCTTTTCTCTCCACTTGTTGCTTAGAGGCGACAAAAAGTTGCTCCACGTTGCTCCAGTGTGGACCCCGCTTTAGAATCATAATCTTCTCGCTTCGTAGTCGATGGAGATAGCAATATCCGATGATCGACTCGGTTCAGTGATTCCGTGTCGTCCGATCGATGACGGATCATCGCTCGGCGAGCCCCAGAGCGTTCGGTCCGTTGGCACGCGCGCAATTAACTTTCTAGCTGCATTAATTCGACGGGTAACGTTCGTTCACCTCTCGACGCGACATTCGCTGCGCTAGACAGATCGTCCGATACGGTAGCGGCGAGAAAAAGAATTCGAAGACGTTCGGATGGAGTGCTTCCTAGCTAGATTAATTCACTGATTACAAAGCGAGATAACGGCGAGGCGGTCTCGATCCCGTTCCGAAGAAACCGGCAGAACCTTGGTTCCACTTTCTAGCGGCTCTTTGCGAAGATAAGCCCCGATCGTGATCCATACATATGTATATTTTTGTCTCGCAATTAGAATAATCATCTCCGTTTCCGCCAGAACGTGCGTGTAATTAACAATTTGTACTTACGGAGGGGCGGTGCCGCGGTGGATCTGTTGCGGGCGTCCACGGCTGCTGGAACAACAGGAAAGAATTAAAGATGGTGACGACCGTAGAGATCGCCGGTGGATATCTTTCGAGAGAGGAAACGCGAGGTGGGGAACGAGGAACGAAAAATCGACGCCGTTTCCGGCGGGAAGCAAAGGGAAAATGTCCTCCCGCGTTAGACGCTGGAGAAAGCGAGTCGGTTTCGTTTTACGGAATACGGAGAGCAGCGAAATCGGGTCTTGGTCGGCGAAGACGACGCACTGCAAGGCCGGACCTCTTCTCTCCGGATCGGAAGTCGGATGAAAGCAATCGCGTACACGATTAACCCATCCATCTCCCGCTTTCTTCGCGTGAGATCGTCATATTTTATATTAACAAAAATATAGAGCAGAAATATAGTGTCTCTTTGAAACAGACTGGGTCCACAATCCGGCGATAGACGACAAGTACTCGAACGTATTCGTTCTTGAGATCCCCATATCACGTGTACATAAATACACGTGGTACGTGTGAACCGTGTAGTAAGAATTTAATCCTCACACGTTCCTCAGACATAGTTGCATAAAAGATTCTAAGATAATATTTCATCCCTTCTTACTTCACAATTCAAATCTACGAATTATGCTTCAATTATAGCGTGACATTTCAGAGAAATACATTTCGCAACAGAGACATAAAGGAATCAATCGTTTTACAATATGTGAAATAGGTAAACGGGCGAATTTTTATCCTGAGGAACGTACGAGGGTGAAGGATCCACGAACACGGATTCTTCACCAACTGATGCGTTATTGTTTTTCGAACGTATTCGCAGTACTCACAGATTCTTAAATTCGTATTACAGCAATATCTCGATCGACGCAAGAAGGCTGTAGGCGGTAAACGCAACAAAAATATGCCCTCTACTGTATAATCTGATTTCGGATCGGGTATATCTGTGTGAACCACTACTAATGCGACGCGGAGAGTCGCAGTCGACGGCACAGTTCAAAGGCTCATGCGTTATCACAGTGTATGTAATAGCAAAATAATACATCTTTTATTATCACTTATTTTTTTTATGAAACTTTCATTAGCGTATTCGTGGCATTTTCCTAATGCAACATGATATCAAATATGATATAATTCCGATGATATTTACTTGTGTAATTGACAACGAACGAAAGAAAGAGACGCGGAGAGTCTCTCTTTACACGCGCTGTCCTTCTCCACGTTCGGTTAGGCCTTAATAGCTCAAAAAATACTCGTCAGGGATCAACGCAAACAAATCCTCCAGAGACTTTGCGTCGATCGAGACATTACTGTACCACGCGTAGGTTTTGCACTCCAAATACACCCTTTTGAAAATCAATTTGACCCTTTTGCAAACCAATTTCACCCTTTTACAAATGAATTTCACCGACAGAACCTGTGGTACATGTTGAAAACGGCGATCTCTAGCTGGTTCCGTGGATCTGGCACTCAGCGGGTTGCGTAACCGCGAAAACAGACACAAAAAGATCGGGTAGCGTACCTGACGGGTGCGTTGACCGTGTAAGGCCTGTTGGTAGTGGACGGCGGCGGTTGGGTGGTGGTCGTCAACGGGATGAACGTGTCGACGATGGCGTTCGGCGTGGTGACATGGACATCAGGATGGCCGAGACCGTTCGGCCTGTGAACACGCGACTCTTAATTAACAAATTATTCATCGTAACGATTTCCATTGCACACGACTCGGAGAATGAATGCATAAATTCCGCAGCGAGCGGGACCGGGTGAAATTTCAGCGAGCGTCGCCAGTAAAAATAAGAAGAAACCGTTGGAATCGAACGGCGTGCTTTCAGAAACAGCTGGCGAGAGAGACCCGCCGGACAAGTGCGAGTCGAGACTATTTTTAACTCAGATCGACGATCGATAAATCCACGCTGTTTACGAAGGTTTACGTAAGCGCGTGCACGCGTGCATTTTCGCCATGGTTCGAGCGATGCAGCGCCGGGACAAGGTGTCTGTAGATCCGCGAGGATGCATCGACGCATCGTCCGTTTCCCCAGGACGTAATTACGTCAATTGACGAGAATAGCCGGGCTGAAAGGCGGCCGAGGAAAGCTCGAGGCGATAACGCGTGCACGATCGCGCCCCGGCAATTTTCTTGTCTCGCGGAACGAGCCGAGGTTCACGCTCGAGGAACCGGCGCTCCGCGTCGCGTCGCATCGCGTCACTATAGTTCGTTTCTTCCTGGATTATATCGAGGTCCGCTGGAGGACCGGCGGTGGTCCTTTCTCGATTAATAAGAAACATCTCACCTGAACGACTGGCCATCGTTGATGCGGAACTTGTTCTTGTTCAGCGGAGCCTGCGGGTGACGCCGCGAGAAGCGGAACGGAAAACCGAAAAACAAAACAGAAACAGATCTTGTAACTCGTGCGACGATTCTGCCGCAAATTCTCTGCTGGTCGAGCAATGGGCGCGAGGCTGTGTGCATCTTTATGTTAATTCTTGTAGAAACCTTTCTCTCGTTGGAATGAATCAATTCAACGCGCGAATTATTTGTAGTGTCTTCACAATCTTAATAACGATCCGCAGATTAATCGTTTGCAGTCGGAGCTGTGTTAACTCGAAGATCAAACATTTCTTCCGACGTAGAATAAATCCATTGTATATGATTTCTTTCATTTTATGGATATAAAAGAAATTGATATATCTCGTATCTGAACGTGTAATAATTGATACCAAGATATTTAACCCATTTACACTTCGAAAGCATTATTCGAAAAAGTGGGAAATTGGCCATATTACCAAAATTTTCTGCTATTCAATCATCACTTTCCACTAACTGCATGCATGCAGCTAGTGTTTTGTGCTTATGCATTTTTAATGCATTGTGTAATGCAGCTTTTTGTGCAAAAGCACGAAACACTAGCGCGCATATTTGCAGTTTGATGATAATGGTCAGGAAAATTCCGCGCATATGTATACAGTGTGTCCCACACAACTGGACCAGACTCCACCTCCTGAACCGTTGGAAATACAAGGAGATGCTATAAGTAAAAGTTGAATGGTATCGGACATAATGTGCAGTAATTTTTATGCATAATTTTTGACTGCACCAATCGATGCAGTTTCTTGTGCTCAACATAAAAGTACTAACATACTTATACCCTAAAGTTATTCGTTAGGAAGTCATCGAAACTAGAATTTCTCTGAATTATAATGGAACATAACGGAGGTACTCCGGTACACTTCCCGAGAGACCGAATTAATTCAGAGAATTTTTAGCTTCGATAACTTTCTAACAAATAAGTTTAGGGTATAAGTACTTTTACGTCGAGCACAAGAAACTGTATCGATTGGTGCAGTCAAAAACATAGGCATCCATTTAAAACAAATAGTGCAGTTGCATTTTTCTGATGCACCGATGCACAAAAATACATAAAATTAATTACATATTATACACCGTGTGTATAATACATTCTACTTTTACTTATAACATCTACTTCTATTCCCAAACGTTTCAGTTGTGTGGGATACCCTGTATACGCTTATGATGCAAATGGATTAATAATATAAACAATGTCGTAAAAAATGGAACAGCAATTTTGATTCTTTGTCACCACTCGAATGGTTAATTGTTAGCTTCGACCAGCGGAGAACTGTACCAATAACGAATCGAGCGTACCTGGTTCTCGTAAATGTCGTAGTCCTGCACGTTGACATCGTGGTTCAAATTGTACTTGTCAGCATCGTTCACCGCCAGTTTCTTCGGCTTATTGTACTGCCTCTGGTTCACATCGCCGACCTTGACGCTCGGATGAACCGGTACCGAGTGGTTCACGGTGTACTGGTTGTAATCTGTCCAAGAAACGACGAATCGAATGCGTTAAACGCGAAAGAAACGCAGAGTGCTTCGAATCTCCGTAAAGATTCGATTTCCCCGGGAACATCTCGGTTCCACCACGACGCTCACCTTCGTCCTTGTAAGTGGACACGTCGTCGTCGTAGATCGTGTAGTACCGGTAGTCTTGGTCCGCGTCGTAATATGTCTTCGGGATCACCGAGGAAACGGTGGACGCGAGTATCTTGGCGACTCTCGGCGACTCCGAGGATGGCACCTGCGTCCTACGATGTCAAACAATCTTTAACCATTTGCACTACGAATTATTTTTCAATTTTATTGCCAACGACTCCCTGCTAAATACTAGTAGTGTTATCTTTATTTTCAAATATATGCCTCTCGACGTTACATTTTCTTTCTTCATTCTTCATTTTTACTGAGATGTGGAAATCAGGAAAGTGGCAACATATACTGGGAAAAAGAGCGAAGGAATGTATGTAGGATAGTGTAGAGGAGTCGAGGAGACGTTAGAACATCTAGTGGGGAGGTGTAGGGAGATGGAATGGGTCCCATGGAAGTCACCGAAAACATTTCACCGACACCAGATTTGACCGATGACTACTTTGACCGACAACTAATCTAAAATCGTTGTCGGTCAAATTCATGTCAGTCAAAATCGATGTCGATTAAAGGCGTTTTCGGTCAAATCTGGAGTCGGTAAAAAGTGTGTCGAAATAATACAAGAAATTTTAGATGAGAGAGGAATAGGTGAAAATTGGGGTAAAAAGCTAAGAGAAAATAAAGAAAGGGTGGAGAAAAAAGAGATAGAAGAGTGGGAGAATAAAAAAGGATAGAAGTAAACAAGAACAAGGAGGGTAAGGAGAAATAAGGATAGAAAGTAGATGAAATAAAGACACACATAGAATGTACTAAGAAAGAGAACTAAGAAAGAAGTTTCACTTAAAAAATGTAAAATAAGGAATGTAGAAATGAAGACTCCCTACCATTTTAACTGTTTTATTTGTTTACTTCAAAGGACCTTGACTGCTACTTATTTGAAACAATTTTCTTTATTAATCGTGTTAAATATATCTCTTAAAGTTCGTTGTAATCTATATTTGTGTTGAACTTATACTTATATTTAACGCGTTCCGTGCCAAACCGTTTATGCTCGACTTTTTATTCAGGCCATTTCGTAATGCCTCATTCTTTCGGTGGAAATATATTCTACAGTCTTAAACTTTTTATAAAATATATGTTTTTATCGCATTCAATCGATACGTCAACGTGTACCACCATTGGTACAATAAAAAGAAGAAATTAAATAAATAAAGGGAGA
The DNA here is from genome assembly GCA_028455615.1 of Lasioglossum zephyrum. Lineage (NCBI taxonomy): Eukaryota > Metazoa > Arthropoda > Insecta > Hymenoptera > Halictidae > Lasioglossum > Lasioglossum zephyrum. The sequence continues at coordinate 23,352,513 of CM052321.1, read as the reverse complement.
ATCAAATACCTATAAAAACCTGTTTTATATAAATTTTTATTTCTCTGATGTCGAGTCGCGCTCAACAAAGGAGTGCAAATGGTTAATCTGTCTCTAGTTTTCCCGAGGCTCGAGAATAAATAGGATCAACGCGGAACACGGAAATCTGAACAGTGTTGAGTCGTGGTGTTAGGATCGAAAAAACCTCGGATAGGTGTTACGCGAGCGCGATACAGCAATGAACGAATTAAACGGGTCCACGAAAGAGAAATCGATGAAAAAAACCAATCCGTTTTTCGAGCGGTCTTTACGCACCTGTAGTGGGCCTCCGTTTGAGCGCGCGTACTCTCCTTTTCTCGCTCCTGTGAAACAGACGACGATATTATTATCGGGCGAAAGACAGGAATTATTAGGACACTTCACATTACACAGTACGAGATCCATAAAACATTAGAGAAAAATAAGTTCCTACTTTATCACTGGATTTTATCAGTGGAAAGAGACTGCAAGTATTAGGTTGTCTCAAAAGTGCGTGTCATTGTCGATTAATGTGCTTAGTGCAAATTCAGAGTAATTTTTCAGAACACCAATGGCATGGTTAGGAAAGTGTTGTTTGCGTATGCTGATGTTATCTAACAATATGGAATGTGCTCGTAGTGAAAGAAACTTTTTGGACGACCTAATGTATAATTCAACAGTTCCATTCTTCAGTGGACTTCGCAACAATTCAATTAAGGCGGTAGACTCGTTTCCAAGATTGCAAGGGTGAGGGATTCGTGTTCTCATTTTTCGACAATACAAACACGGGATTTTTCAGATAAAAAGCTAGATAAAAAGATGATCTAGGGCGCTATCGCTTTCAAAAGAACTTTTTTCATTTACGAGCCATAATTTCTATGAAAATAGAATAATGAAAATTGCGACTCGAAAACGAATAAAAAATACATAAAAATAACTTTTCAAATACCACGCGTATATTATGCACTAAACGAGAAAATAATGTTTTTAGATATGACTGACTATAAATAAGCGTGGAGCGCCCGCGAAGATTAACATGTTCCAGTTACTCTTAACGTACGTTTGGTTTTAAAGAAAATTAATGACATACATATAATATTTAGCTAGATCATGTTCGAAATCTTCTTTATAATCTATCTTAAAGTAGTGATTGTAGTGGAAGGCGTTAAAGCAATATAAACCATCATTTGAATCATCGAAATAATTATATAACAATTTTTGTATATGAAATTTATATGGAAAATTTAATATTATTGAGGTTTATATTGAATTTTTATATAAAAGTTTTTTGGGAATGAAATTTTAATGGAAAAATTAATGTTATTGAGGTTTATATTCAATTTTTTTATAAAATAAATCAATTATGGAAATTGTAATAGAATGGAACTGTTGCTCAACATTCTTTGTAGCATTGTTTGAACTGAATCGATGAAGAAGGTTAGATATAAATCAACATTGTATATACCGCGATGACATTCCTGCGAAGACCGTCCCTATCTCGTTGCACCTGTCCAATGGTAGAAGGTTGACCTCTGTAGACGCGTTGCTGTCTATCGCTCTCTATCTCGGAAGCGGGCTCATACTCGTCTTCATGATAATTCCTGACCTGTTGCCTCTGCCTGATCTGTTTCTCGGTGATCTGAGGAATGGGGGTGGGTGTGGTAGTGACGGGTATAGGTTGTCTCTGTACAGGACGTTGTTGATGATGTTGCTCGCGTCTCGGTTGCGGCTGAGATCGCTGAGGCGGTACCTGTTGCTGTTGGTGATGGTGCGGTTGGTCCTGTAGGCTCTCGATCTTCGCCGATCTGTTGTGACAGGATCGATCAGCTTCGACCATAGCAATTGTTACTCAGACCTTGGAAAGTTTTCGCGATTCAGTCTCTCCAACTGCGAGATATACCGCTAAGGCGATTTTCTTTCGATTTCGCTTGGCGAACGCGGAAAAATCGCGGGCCCATTGTCCCCGAAATCGGCAAAAACATTGGGCCCGGGCCTGGATCGCGCGTACACACGAACGGAACCCGGTGATTCTTGGGGAATGGCCACTTTCCCCGGATACTCACGCATTATACGTTAATGACCGACCGATTTCGGCCGATTTTCGAGGGTTACGTCAATCGTGTAACACGGGAAATCACCCACACAAATTTCACCGACTACTTTGGCCGACAATGCCTTTAATCGACAACGAATCTAAAATCGTCTTGTTCTTCCCTACTTCTACCCTGTTTTATTCTCCCACTTCTCTTTCTCTTTTTTCTCCACACTTTCTCTAGTTTCTTTTAGCTTCTCACCCTAATTTACATCTATTCCCCTCTCAACTAAAATTTCTTCTATTTTCCCTCTACGTATTCCATCGGGTTCCATGGAAATCGCCGACATAAATTTCCCCAACACGGTTTTCACCGACACCAGATTTGATCAGCAACGATTTTAGATTAGCTGTCGGTCAAAATCGTTGTCGACTAAAGTCTGGTGTCGGTGAACATCGTGTTGGAGAAATTTGTGTCGGTGATTTCCATAGGACTCGTATAACACAGTGGAACAGACCACAAGGAGATACCACCCACTACAGGGCGTAATGTGGAAACCTATTGATACTGAGCTGGCTGGAGAAGTATGGTCGCTACGGAAACTACCGAGACCCTCGAAGATTAGCTGACAAGAGCACTTTTTGCAAACCTCTTGTCTAATTTCTCCGAAATCGGTAAGAACATGGGGCCCGGGCCTGTACCGCACGTACACACGAATAGAATCGGTGATTGTTGGGTAACGACCTCTTTCCCTGGATTACTCGTGCACAATACGTTAATGAGCGACCGGCAACTCGTTGCTTAACTGCGCCTTGCACAAAGAGACTCGGTTCCCGGTTCCGAACTGCCGTGTTCTCTCTTCAGCGAGCCAGCGTGAAAGAGAAAGAGCAAGAATTCATTGCGGAGGACCGCATACACCGTTATACAACGTATTCGCCGCGTTTCCGTTCAGCGTTTTTGGCGAGCAATGGGAACCTTCCGTCGGACTCTCGAGAACAACGTCGAGCAATTAAACGGTCGTTTAACAGCCGTACGAGGATCGCGCGAAAAGCTGTTTGCCAGTCGTAATCGGTCCCGAGTCCCGTAAGCGGATTCAATGTTACGATCGCGCGGTTCGATGATCTCCCGTCAAATATAGCAACCGGACTTCGAATCTCTATGCAAATTTCTATTTCGGAAGTAGGCGGATTACACAACATGCTGCTAGCCAATGTGTCTCCTGGGTGAAGAAATTGTCAGCCATTCGAATACTTCCTTCTTTCTATGAATGCGGCTAATCGCTTCTAGGAAAGTCAATTTTCATTTGTCTGTTATATAAAAATTTCTGCAGGAAAATCTGCTCTCTACTCGCTTTTGATGCTGGCACCACGATTCTGTTCATATCTATCAGATGATTGCATAAGTTCGAGCCCGATTTGTAATTGAAATTCAATTGTTATATTTAAAAGAGTACGGCTTTATTAACGCTAAACCTACCGACTATCAAAAGTAACTGATGTGTATTATATTATTAAATTAACAAGATTAAAATTTATATCTTGTGCGATTTGTATAATAATACATAATGGAATAAAAAAATATATTAAATCAATTCCCACTAAAACACCGTTAGAATTTCAATAATTATAAAATAAAAAATCTAAAATCGGCCATTTGACCGGTGGCGATAGATTGAATGTTAATCGATTAATATTATGCAATCATTTAATACTAGGACTTTTTTATTGTTTGAAATTTACGTTTATCGCAGAATCGAGATCGATGGATACAACAGAACGTGCTTATTTTATGATAAGCACACAAATGTTTTAATTGACAAAGAAATCGAACACTTTTTTAGTACTGTCTCGAATTTTGTTCAGACTTGAATATATCGTAGTCTTTAGTTACCTATGAAAAAAATTGTTGATTTCACAGACGTGTAAATAAAGTGTTACCCTTTTTTCACATTAAAGTTTAAGACTAGAACTAACAAACCGATGAAAATGAGTTTTTAGGAGCTCATAGCAAACGCATAAGAGTATCTACTAAAGCTGTTGTCATTTGAAAAAAAAAAACGTTTCTTTCACCATTTATTTTGTAATTTTGTTAAACAAATGCCATGTTCTTATAGTAGGGAACTCTTAAAAAAATGTAAAAAGAATTTTGGATATAGCTCTAAGTGTTCCTTTTACGTGTGTTAAGTTTACCTTTTATCACAGCGATTAGAACTTCTTCGTTATCTACAATTTTACCGAAATTTTCTCTAATGGCAATGCAACTTTATTTCGATTGAAGAGAAAGGAACAACGAACACATTTAGCAGATTTTTTTGCAAAGTCCTCGTGACGATCCCGACTCGTTGGAGGGCAAGGGGTTAAACGCGTCGATGTGTCTATCTCAGGATCGAAAGGTCCTGGCTGTTCGATTCAATCCGACTAGAACCGATTCGATCCGATCGGATCGGTTTCTCAAGGAAAGTAGTTGCGTGGAAAGCAAAGGCGAAGCAGAGCCGGAGTAAGTCGTAACGGAGTCGTTTAATCGGCCGCGATCGGGGTCGCATTTATTGTTCGATTTCTTGACGTCATCGGTGCTATTTTCTCGGCGTGGCCTCGCGTGCAGCAGGATCGTTGATCGATCCGTGGCTTCGCAACGAGCTCTCGGGTCGAAAAAAAGCCGATCGAGAGGTAAGCCGGTCGTTTCGATCTCGATCGCCGTTTCCTTTTTCCCTCCGCTCTCTCGCCGCGCGCCGCTTTTTCTTTCGACATTACAAGAGCGCGGGTGAACTCCCATCGACAACGGTTTCGCAATCGAACAACCCGAAATGTTCCGCAACCGACGGACGTCCGGCGATCGATCCGGCTCATTTCACCGAGTCAGCAACGGGTCGGATCGAATTGCTCTCCCGATGTTTCGTTGAACGATTCTCTCGCGGCTTTCCAAGGTCTGTCAAGCTAGAAGCTTTCGGAACAACGTCGCGCGAACAAAGAGCTGGAACGTTGAAAACTCACCTTTCAAACAGAGGATCCTCCTCGCTTTCCTTGCTGGCGGATCCGCCTCCGGGACAGCCCACGTTACGTGGCCAGTCGCACGTCTGTAATTCGTGGCTGCGGAAACGAAAGCAAAACGTAACTTCTCCCGGCACCGATCATTATTATCGTCTGGCCGACTCGCGACTATTTTCAACCGGCCTGCGCTTCGACCGCTTCCGGTCGAACGCAAGACTCGCAGTTCGATAAACCTCCTCGAACTACTTTTCTCGCGGGCTCTCGCAAATTAGACAACGATTCGTTAAGGAAGCGAATGAACCATGAAACGATCTACCTTACTGCAATCATCGATTAACCTCTTTCTCTTCGACGCTTAACATTAAACCTACCACGATCAATTATTCAAATAAATTTGATTAAATTGCCTTCTCTAAGTATCTATTATATAGAAAATGTCTTGATAAATTGTTAGCATTTTTATAAGACAACATTTACCGACATTTTTAATGCTTGGTAGGTTTATCGTTAAACGTTCCAGGCTATCAGAATTTTATGAACGCTTGTCCTTATCGTGTCATAAGTACACTGTGGATCGTCATGCAAAATAAAAATTTTCTGTATTAATTATAAGATACTGGAACGAAATAAGAATTGCTTTCTTCCTCTTTAATAATTCTAATAAATCTTAGATATGAAATACCTAAGATTCATGAATATTATGCTACATTACTGAATCAGTAATGGTTTCTATGATGAAAATTTCCAAACAATTACATTAATCTTGAATCCACCACAACATCAATATCCAGTTTCTCTCGCAAACATGAAATGTTTGCTATCTTTTGTGAATCGAATTTTGAATGATATTTCAAAATTACCATGATAACGTGGTATACAGACAATTAAATGTGTTTGGGATTTGACCTTCGCCAAATGTCGCTTGGCCTACGCATTGATCGATTATCTGATTCGTGACTTCAGAGAGTTTCACAGTTAGTCTCCGTAGCTTACAAGACATGAGCAGAGTACGTGGTATTGTTTTTCTATAATTCTTAAAGTTATTTCATTAAGCAAGTAAGTTGACATATTTAAAAAAAAATTGTTTTAAATGTGTTCTCATCAACAGAGTATCACCTTTTGTTTTTTAATAATTCACAGACGCAATTACTATTTCCTTGAAAAGGAAATTGCTTTCTAAATTGCTTTCAATTAAATTGATCGAACAAGTGCGCCAAGAACATCAACTTTGTCTAATAAATAATGTTTAATCTTGTATGTTTCACTTGTTCTTTATCATTATCAGTAGATAACATCTGGTCATGAGCTACGTAGAATATTTCAAGCTTGAAAGGGTCACTCTATAAGCAATAAGATCGAAGAGGTACTTTTCCAGTTTCTGAAATCAAAGACTCGAGCTTGTAGCATCGCCAGGAACGAAAGTATCGATCCCAGCGAGCCACGCGGAGGTGGATCGATGTGGAGATCGCGGATGGCGTGTATCGCCGCGGTGGATCAAAACTTGGGTGTATAATACCGGTTCGTGGATCGGCAAGGATTTTACGAAGATCGGCTGAATTTGGCATCGTGTTACAAGTAGAGTTTACGAGCGTCCTTAATTGGACACGGCGTTACCATCGGATAGGTTAGGTGAGACGGCGCGCGGGCCGGTTTTCCAGCGAACTTGTTTACTGTTTTGCACGGTGCGTGTCGCCGCGAGTTGTGACTCGCAAGCAAGCCCCGTCGCGTCGTGTGTCTAGGAGGTGTGGCAGCCCGATTTTTTCCCGAGGGTTATGCGTACGACCCCCTTTTACCTCGCCGGTCACCGGTTTCCAGATCGAAAGCGCGTCAGGATCGTAATAACGCCCTCCGACGCCCCCCGTTCTCCATTCTCCGTCTCGAGCAAGCCAGACCTAACACGCTAACACAGAAATCGAGACGCGTCACCGTGATCGGCAACTCGTATCACTCCCGAATCTACTCGATCCGCGCGACGAGGTCGTCGTTATTTACGAGGGATTCGTCGTCGAGACGCGTTCCTAGATATTATCTCGCGGTCGTTAATCGCGAAACCGTGTCCCAACGTCGCGATGGCTGTTGAACCCATGGCATATCCACGATCGCGTAAATCCCCTCTCGATCGTTAACTCGCGTGATCCGCTCAAATCTCATTATTCCCACTTTCGACGATCTTTCCGCTTATTCGCCCACGGGGGTTCGGAACAGGTTTCTATGATCGTTCTTGTCGTCAGGAATTCCAGAAAGGTACCTATCTGCAAGATTTTTGACCGGTCCATACGTGGGTGCGGTGTTTAAAAGTGCCTTTCAAATACCTTTCCGCAGGCGATTGTATCGATCGATGCATCTGTTATACAGACTGTCCTAAAAAAGTTGTACTTCCTTGAAAACATTGATTCTTGAGAGTCATGATGTTATTTAGAGTCACTTTTTCATTTACAAAAGTGTTCTCAGAGACTTCGTTATTAACCCGGCAGTGTCCAGCGGATCTCCATCGCTGAGACAGACTTGGAAGTGTTTAACATCAATCGACGAATACATTTCTACTTCAATCGTTAATCTCAATCAACAATTAAACTTCTACTGTAGTCGTTAATTGTGGTTAATGATTACACTCTTTCCAATTGTAGTCGTCGATCGGATAATTGATTGATGACTAGGCCGCTGATCTTTATGCATAATAAAAATTTCCATCGTGGTCCCGCATAATTTGCGCGATTCCGCATCATGTATTTAAGAAATGCTGGACCAAAAAATGCGGGATTGCAATCCTTAGTCCAACCCCATGGGCTCGCAGGAACGATTGAGGATTTTGTTTCGGTGAATGAGGTTTACGAATTCAGTGGTTCCGCAGGAATTTCTCTTTGAGGAATCTCTTGTTGTAAGGTCCCTGGGAATCGGGGAGATCGCATCCATTAAAGCTGTCTATATCTGGACGACAATGGCTGGTTGCGTTTCGTTTCCCTTTCGATTGAAAGCCGCGCGGTACAGTTCGGACGCGTTTCAATACCCCGCCCGGTCTCTGCTAATTTCCGCCCATATTAGTCGGCCGTTTCTGAATTGTTTCCACGTATCAACGCGAGGCGAACTGCCCGAGAAGTCTGCCCAGTCGTTTTGTCTTCTCGATCGATTATCCACTTATCCGGAGAACCGTCGAACGTTGTCGCGACGCGATGGTACGTCGCGAGGACCGTTCCTGTCCCACAAGAGATCTCTATCTTCTTACGGCGTGTTTAAAAACGAGTCCCTGGGACTTTCTACACGATAGTAAATTACGCCATGATTAAATACCCCGCTTGATTGTCCACCGACAAATTAGCTCTTTATTTCGAGATACACACTTCTAGTACTCCCCGGAGTTCCACGAAATGGGGGAACGGGTTCTGATCGCTTTTCTACAAAATTCTGCTCCCACGATCTCTCCAATTTTTGCGTAAAAAAAGACAGGTTCCAGATTCTCCGTTGTTGGACAATTGAGCCGTTTGACGGAAAAATTGTGCGAATCGAAACAGTCAGCCATTGGATAATAAATAGACTACGGATCTTCTAAAATAAAAATTGTTTGCTCTAATTGCAAGATTCGAGAACCACGTAAGAATTGATTTCTCTCGGTTTTATGCGGTTCTCAGAAGCATGTTGACTGGTTTAAACTGTTATGATCCAAATAATAATTCAAATTGCAATCACTCATCTGAAGAAAAATACGTAGAGATCCGTAGTCTAATAATAATAGGAATTAATTAAGTATAATATTAAAGGATGTTACTATAGTATTGTGCAAGCCACACTATACATATTGCAATTATTTTATTTAATGATGATTAGATTGCGGATTTTATGCATCTATGACAAAACTGGACACGTATAATTTAAAGCAGTCAAGACATCAATGAATTAAATGAATTAAACAGTTTTTATTTGGTTCCTGTGTCCTGGAAGCAATGCAATCATTTTTTATTTTGCATAAATATCAGTCAAACAGACAGTCAAATATTCATTTACGCCACTTTTATATAAAAAGGCTCAATAATTATTATTGAAATTGTACCGATGCTTTTAGAGGACTGGTATATAGCGGTCTCGAGACCTGTAGATCTCTACAATACAATATTGTTACAAGCAGTCGAATTAGGGTATGTGCCCAGTGACGAAATGTTCACAATTGGTCCGACATCGGACGAAACGGTCGAGGAAAGCGGCAATTGAACCTTTATAAGTACATAGTTCCAGATGGGATACAATGGGACAAACCCCATGGAGTCTCCAAGTCGGACGATGGACGAAAACGAAATCATTTTGTTTTTCGTCCGACGACTCGGTCCGTAAAAAGGACACTTGGAGCTATATTATCATTATTTTTATTTTTCAATTTTTGGGTGCTATGATAGCATTGCAACTGTTTAAAAACACAATTGCAAAATAAACTATGAAAACAAATATATTTCTAACTGAAATAATTTTTATTAAATACACCTATGGTATCACTATGAGTACCCAAAACTCTTTTTCATCGTTTTGTTATAGTATGGCCATTACAATTTAATGAAAAACTTGTGATACCTCATATTACATTTGTTTAGTACAACAAACAACTTACGAGTTATTTGAGATCGTCATGCTATGAGACTCGCCCCTGTATAACTCACTTGATTCTTCAGAAGGCATATTTTACATTTTAATTCTAGGCACAGATAAAAAAGATAAAAATCGTAAACTTCACATTTATCTTCGAAATTCCGCGCAATAGTAATTTTTAAGAAAATTTTCTTATGCATTATCTAGTAAAAAGATTTTTCTAACATCTGCAAAAGAAATCTATTTTTCTTAATCCCATCCCAAGGTGTCCACTATGGAGGTGGAGGACAGGTAAAAGAGTCATTGCACACGGTGTGAGGGTTTACCGGGAAACCCAGGCATGAATAGCTGCAGCCTACATCTGACCGTGGAGGTTTGCAAGGACCAATTCCGTTAGGTCCAAGCTCTGAAAAACAGCTTCGCTATCCCATAATGGCCCGACCATTTGCATGCTCAATGTTTCATTCCACGTGCCGAGAGCCAAAGAAATAGCAATACAGTAAACCCTGGCAAGTTTTTCCGGCTCGAGACTCCGTAAGTTGTCCCTACCTACTCACTCCACTGCCTGTCAACGCTGTCCCGTGCCGCAGGACGGCGACTATCGTTGCCGGCTCGGGTATATCTGTCTTTCTCTATGTTCGACTCTCTATTGTAGTCTACCTCGGCGCGGTCGGATCGGTAGACGCAGCCGTAAATCAGAAAAGCAAGTCTCCCTCGTAAGTTGTTCCGCCAGAGACCGCCGTTTATACAACTTACAAGGGATTACTCTGTAATTCGTTTTGCTATGGTAACTTCGATTATTAAAAATCTGTGTACTCAAATACATTACAGTATTAATACATCGATCATAGATTATAATAGAACCTAAATTGTTGCATCCTTTAGTGCAATATGAACGTATCTCACAGAATTCTTTGAAATCTTGAAAATTGATGGTATTACACGGATGTGTAATATGAGGTATCACAAGTTTTTCGTTAAACTGTAACGGCCAAACTATAACAAAACGATGAAAAGGAGTTTTGGGTGCTCATAATGATACCATAGGTGTATTCAATAAAAATTATTTCAGTTGGGAATATATTTGTTTTCATAGTTTATTTTGCAATGGTTTTTGTAAACAGTTGCATTGCTATCATAGCATCAGAAAATTGAAAAATAAAAAAAAAGAATGATAATTTAGCCCCAAGTGTCCTCTTTACGGACCCGTTGTTAAAAACACGGATACTTCAAAATTGGTGACGTGAAAATTGTTTGAAGTGAACGCTGCACTGTCCGACGTGTCGGATGAAATATATCGCGCGTGGGGCGTCCTGCCAGTCGATGTCGGATGACGTCGCGGACGAAGTTGGACTAAACTAGAAGCTTTTTCCAATACATATTTCCTATAGTTTATTATCAAAAGTAAATGGAATGTCTATTTTTTCTTTTTTACCAACAGTTTTGATTGGTATACATACAACATTAGTGTGTTGGATCTCAAACTACGTTTCAAATTTTAACGCCATTTATTGATTGGCCAATATGGAGATCGATGTTCTTTGATTCTTAATACATAGTTTCAAATCGTCACGTTTGCCCAGTCCACATGTCACCGGCATGGAAGCAACATGCGCTCTCACAAACTCTAAAGAATTTAAATTAATAACTAATTTGAGTTAAGCAAGTGAGTATTCGTATAAGTTATAATTTTTTATATTTTTCTTTTTTCTTTCTCTTCTGATTGGGTTTTTAAGATATTGTTTCCTTTTTCTGCATTTGGTCTGACAACCATGTACTAATTAGAAACGAATTCTTACAGACGCAATTACAATGAAATAAGTTTCTTGAAACTGATCCAAATCGTGAATCGAAAAGTCGAAATATTTTATGTAAATTTGCAAAATAGCTTAACTATTGTCAAGAATGATCGTTCAGCGCGCCAATAACATTCAAATATTTATAAACTAGAAGGGTCTCACAGACGGGTTTACCCACACATTTGTAAAGTCGAACGTGGGACGAAAACGCATGCACTGGGCACATACCCTTAATCTCTGAACGATTAATTCTCTGATGATCGTGAAATGTACTCACCTGTACATCAAACCGCCCGTGCAGGATTCAAGTAGCGCGCCGCCGAACACGCAGACATAGTATTGCGTGCAGTCGCGGGGATGAGGATAGTATCCGAACTCTTCCGGGCACTCAAATTCCAAAGCTGCCTCGCTTCTGCTCGCTCTGGCGCTTCTCGGGATGTTTCGCTGGCATCCTGCAAAGACACAGTGTCATTCCACATTAACGCAGCCATTCTCATAAGCGGAACGCGGATCTTTACTCGGATTCCCATTCTCATGGATTGTTTTACAGAACAACGGACAAACTCGTCTACTTATGGAAAACACCGCAGAAATGCCGTTCGCGTCTTCGCAATCTCCGCGGAAGCGTGAAGATTTACAATCATAGATAGAGACGCGATTCGTGATCCTTCCAATTAATCTATCGCAACTGACGTATATCGAACTTGATGTTAATTTTCGTAATGAAAAATCGATCACGATTTCAAGTGGTAAAGCATGTCGGAAGCAATCGTTGTGATAGATTTCGAATTTTTATGCACAATAAAAATTGTCTGGGTGGAGGACTCGAAAATAATTGTACATACTCCTCATAAAAATGCACAGTGAAATTAGAAATTTGTATGCACAATCAGAATTGTTTTAATTCAGAAGTGACATAGACACTTATTATTAGTAAAGATTTTTATGCATTTGTGTCTTATCAAAATTGTCAAAAAATGCTGGAGTATTAAATTCAACAGAATTTAATACGATTTTTATTTATTTTCGATCTACAAATGCTATTACTAATGAAAATAGAATTTTATTTGGTACCACTCTCTTAAAATTTGTCTACAAAAATTGAAAATTGCATAAACATCCACTATGTCACTTCTGTACCTTGCCATGAATTCAAACAATTTTCGTTAGCAACAACTCTCCTTAATAATTGTAAACAGATAAAAGTGGTGCAATAGCATTTCGAAACGTTTTAAATAATTATTCTTGCATTTCATTATAAATGCATAAAATCCGCAGCTCAGCGATAAACACCGATTCTACAGTTTTAGTAGAATTGATTCAATTATTGTGCATGTTGAGAACTGAGCGAAGCTGCTACAGTACAATAAATGCTACAAATGGGAGTAGACATAATCGCTAACGGGACATCGTGGTAAAGGGCACGGTCAGAGCAGTTGGCAGTGAGAAGAAGCGCGACGCGCCGAGTCGTGGCCCGTGAAAGTCTCGATTTTGTTATTCCGACGGGGTCGCGGGTTCTTATCCGCCACAGTTGAGGGGTTAAGTGGACGTTAGGCGAGTTATTAACGGCCGCGTTTCGTGTGGCTGGTGTATCGGTGCATGAAATGCTCGCAATGAAACGTGACCGGTGTACGAAACGGCGGATTGCGCAACCGAGAATAAGTAACCGGATTTTTGGTCGACCTTGCGTGGTTCGTACCCGAGAAACTCGGACGCAGAGACGCTCTCTTATAACTAGACTACGGATCTTTATGGATTTATGAAAAAATTGGTTGGGTGAAATATAAAACAGATGTCGGAAGATGTCAGAACCAAATATAGGAATTGATTTCCTGGTGTAGAGTTTCAAATCACACCTGCCTATATTGCTGCCGGAGATGCTAACAATAATGAACTCCTTGGCCTACGATTTATTTTACGGTTTTAGCGATTAAAACTTTTTTGTGGTTCGTAATTACTTGAAAAAGGAGAAAATTTAATATTCTCCAATAGCTGTTCATCAACAAAACCAAAGTAGAAATTTACTTTGGTTTAAAGAAAGTTAAAAGCGCACATATTCGTAAGACGTTATTCAAAACCTTCAACATGAGTTACACACGATATTACACAACGATTTATTTTACGATTTCACTAATCAGAACTTTCTTGTAGTTTGTAATTTCCTAAGAAAGGTTAACATTTATTATTATTATTTAATATACATTAACCTAACCAAAGTAAAATTTTATGTATATTTATTAGACTCTGTTCAAAATCATCATTACGAGTCAGACACGATATTTTAGTGTAGGGCATGGTGTTAAAGGATGTTGGTCTTGTGCAAGCTACAATAAAATTACATTGCAATTAATGTATTTCATGATGATTAAATCCTTAAGGTGTGATGTCAAACCAGACACGCCGCTTCTACATTAAAGGAGTGGATAACATGTTTAGTAGTTTCGTGTGAATCACGAGTCCCACTCGATGTTGTACCGCAAAGGGTGAACACGAAACAAGTTTAATCAATCATGGTTCTAAGTAATACGTTTGCCAGAATCGTAAAATAGCTCATGGTTCTATGGTTCGTTACTATTCAATAGTCTTAACGTCGAGGCAGCGATCTTTCAGCACCGATGTCTTCGCGTTTAACGGAAGTCTCCGGCACCCACGCCACGGTAGCGCTCCTTTGTATTCGTCGCTTTCTTCGGGGACTCTCTCCGCGCGCGGTTGCTCGCCGAATTGTTTCGTCTGATGCAACGAAAGCCGATACCGATCTCCTGGCACGGTAATTAATCGCGTGCTCGTTCGGAACGGAGCACAATCGTGCCTAATACACCGGCGACCGAGTTTCTGTGTTCTCCGCTGCCGGTTCCCTCGGCCGAAACGGGAGGTCAAAGATCGCGCGGCGAGATTCGCACCTGTGCTCCTACAAATCGACCTGTTCTCGCGACCGACGACAACAAACTGTCCCGAAACAAAGAGAAGATTTACCTTGATAACATCTTCATATTTCATGACTGCGGATTTGACGCATTAACACTTTGCACTTCGAATTATTTTTCTACTTTGTTGCCAACGCCTGTCTACTATTTCAAGTGTTCCATTTGAAATTTACTTCAAAGGACAGTTCCTTAACTACTACTTATTTTTAAGAAATTTTTTTACTAATTGTGTTAAATATAGCTCTCCAACTTTGTCGTAATTTATGTTGGTAGAACTTCCATTTGATAAATATATAGAATAATATATAAAATATATATATATTATATATATTACATTATATTATATATATTATATTATATATATTATATATGTAATTATATATAAATATTTTATATATTATATATGATTATATATAAATATTCTATATATTTTATATATATAATTATATATAAATATGCTATAAAAAAAAAAAATATATATAAATATATAAAATATATAAATAAATATATAAAACACGTTTCATTTACATTTTTCTTTGTCCGACGTCGAGTCGCGCGCGACGGAGGAGTGCAGCGGGTTTTTCATCGATTGACATATCTTCTTGTTCGATGTTTAACACTAAACCTACCATAATCAATTATTGAAATTATAAAATTCATTTATGGAAAATAATAGAATAAATTTCTTTTTCCAAGTATCTATGTATACAAAATCTTGATAAATTGTTAGCATTTTTATAAGACAACATTTATCGACATTTTTAATGCTTGGTAGACACAATCCAGGTACACTGCGGATGTTTACGCAAAATAAAAATTTTCTGTATTAATTATAAGGTACTGGAACAGAAGAAAAATTGTTTCCTTCCTCTTTAATACTTCTAATAAGTAGACAGCGAATCTTTATGCAAGATACAAATCCACCTGAATTGCAACAAAAAGGACTGACATAGACATTTATTTTCTCCCTTAATACGCTCGGTAACTTGAAAATGATTTAAAATTATTTATAAATTCGTCTGATGTTTTTAAAGTTTGAAATTACACCTACTCATTTTTGTCATAAATGCATAAAGTCCGCTGTCTATTAATAAGTTGATAGTACTTATACATCGTACTATACATACCATATTTTTTAAGTTTCCATCGACCGGCTCCACGAAAGAATCGAGTTCATTAAGGACTCGTTCCCTGATGAGCAAACACGATTAGCAGCTGTTTTTCAACTTAAATTTCGAGTTTCGTTCAGGTAGCGTTCATCGTTCGAAACAACTTTCCGTGTATCAGGCTGTGTAATGCCCGTTTTCGACATGGCCATTATTTCTTTTATGCAATTTAGATGCTACTCGATTATACACATAATTAACACGATGTGAGAACGCTCGGGAGGCCTCTAATTAAATGAAAGGCACCGCCCGACCATCGATTATGTGTACACTATAGCACGTGGTCTTCCGTGTGTAACGTTCGCCTAGATCTTACAAAATCGTCGGGACGCCAGATCTACAAGCATTCCGCTGACATTTCTCCGATTCCACCTAATCGCATCGAATTCGGCACGTAGTCTTAATCCGCCGACACGCCCACCTCGTTAACGCTCTCGAAAACCTTAGTCACGCATTTGCATACATCATCGAGCTTTCCTCTTCCTCGCAACGCGAGACTACTTTCACGATGGGATCTCGGCCGATCGGTCGATCGGAAGGTTAAGGACCTGTCGAGAGTATGGCAGCATCCGTTGCATACTCCTCGGCCTGTCTATTTTCGCATGCATGATTCAAAGAGTAACTGTAGTCCTTCCAACGAGACAACTGAGCACCAGTGTACATTCTCTGCTAACTAGCCATGAAGTGTGAGGATCTGGTTACATTTACAGCCTCGTCTCGTTGGACAAAATACAGGCTAAATTTTTGTCTGAATTTTAGTTGCATTGATCGACTTTAATCCTTCACTACTGCTAAAGAGAATTTTGTAGAATCTCATGAAGACGTTGCTCCAAATGATCACAAGAATTGCCTCTTTCAAGGAAGTACATTTTTGGGACAGCCTATATAACGATTACTAAATTATATTATCTAGTAGACTCAGTATTGGAAGATTGAGTATAAAAGTTTAAAACAGTAATAAGATTAGAAGAATATTATAGGTTTTCCATTCCAAATTCACCCTTTTGCAAGTCAAATCCAACGTTTTGCAAATCAATTTCACCCATTAAGAATATTTAAAGTTACCTACGTATTTAAGTTAACTCGATATCTACGTATTAAAGTTATCTCGATACGCTACAATACATGCATATGTACTCTTTCACTTTTAAAATTGATTAATCAGAAAATAACTACAACGAATACACATATATACGCAAAGTTTTCATACGTTACATATCTAATGATTTGGTAATTACCTTTATGTAAATATTTCATGTACATCTTTGCAACAAATAAAATTTTGAATTTTTTAACAATTCATTTACATTTAATTTGATTATTTTTACAAAAACTTACTTAACTCTTCACTGCATGATTTTTAAAAATTGGGATGAAAAAAATTGAAAGAAGGCCAGTTTTTGTGTTTTATTTAAGGGAAAAATATAAAAAGAAATTAAAACAACATTTTCAGAAAAATAAACATAGTAAAAGAACACTTAGCTTACTATATACCCGATTTATTAACTGTATCAGATATATGTATACTGTGAAGCGAAGGGTTAAAAATATAATACTTTATTTGCAAAAGTTTGGATTTGATTTGCGAAGGGGTGAATTTTGAGTGCAAAATCTTTAGAGGATGCAATATGTATTGTAATTTGAACATCTTAAAATTATTAAAGAAGGATTATTTGGTTCATATGTTTTACAATTGACGGACACAATTATTATTTTGCATAGAGATGGGCTGTCTAATGATTACAATATTATCGGCGAGCATTATAAAAGACTTGGGTTTGAGTAGACGGTTAAATCGAGACGTTCTAATCACGCAGGATTCGCAACACGGTGTTGGATTCGCGGAGACGTCTCCGGGATCTTCTAGGACAGTTCTAGAGGGTCGGGACGAGAGGAGAGAGAGAAAGAGAGAGATAGAGCGGATCGTGGGATCGCGGTACGAATGCCGAGGAGGTCGAGGTGGCTTTAGTAATATTCAGGGACCCGATGGATCGTGAGTGGGTGTTCCCAGGTGATCCGTAGGGTGCAGAGCGCGATAGAGGGGCGTTCACCGGTTGCGCGGGGACCTCTCGTTCGCCTAGCCTCTCTTCGCCTTTCTTCGCGAGTATCGGTGAACCAGGTGAACCAGGTGAGCGAGGCTCATGAGTAGCCTCGCGAGTAGGCTGCGATCTCCCGGATCCGTCTTTCTCGTAAACCAGCGATTAATCACAGTTAAAAGGGTACGCGGGCAGACGCTGGTTCGACAGTCCCACGGCCGCGTCCCTTCAGTAGTGGATCGTGTTCGGAAAATCTCTATCGGTGAAACAAACGCGTGTGTTGTTGGATCGT
>CM052321.1:23129562-23334607 GCA_028455615.1 Lasioglossum zephyrum | reverse complement strand
AGGGGGGATGAAAAGGTAAATATTTAATTGTTATTTTCTCCGAAACGGTAAGACTTTTTAAAAAAAATTTTTTTTGAATAATGCATTGTCATCCAGTTCTGAGCCATGTGTGCAATTTCAAGTCTCTAGCTCATCAGGAAGTTAGTTTAAAATCAATTGCAAAATTTGCCACCGAACAAACGGACAAACAGACAAACAAGAAAGCGAGCTAATAAAAACGTGGTAATAAAATGATACGAACCTATAATGATACGAACTACATCATTATTTCGGCCACTGTACGAGGACGACCTCGAGTCGTCGTTGTCTCATTCGCTGGACGAGCCTCGCCGCTTTTAAGGTCGTCACACGATAGACTCTCGACACCGTTACACGTGCTAGCTGTCGATCGCGCCGCAGCTTCGCTACGTGTTTACTTGTTTGCTGCTCGTTTACTCGAATTCCAGGTAGATCGAATTGGTACAGCCAGAAAAAATAGTACTTGTTGTTACCGTAGGCGTAGGAATCGTCATAATTTGAGTAATTAAATGGGTGTTTGGAAGAAGGACCTATGTCAGGTTTTTCCAGTTTTTCCGGAGCGCACGAAAAATTTATGTTGCTTTCTTATTTCGCATTCAATAAGATTGTAAAAGTAAAAGATCTGTAAAAGATCTCTCTCAGTTTTTCCAATGGAAGAAGGGTCCATGTTATTCTCTGCTGGCTTTTATTAGTGCAATTTATGTTTCAGTTCAAAATTGCCCGTCTACGAAGTGCGCCATAAACTCTTCTTCCAAACCCCCATTCAATTAGGTTTCATACTTTCGGCTACAGTAGACCCGGGGAAGGTATGGAAGGTATGCCTTAAACTTTAAGTATTACACTACTTTGAATAATCTAAAGCAGAGTCAAGGTACCACCCTTTGCTAGGTTCCTACCTGTTTCTACCTGAGTGAACTGTTATTTTAAGCTGATTTTACTTATTTGTAGGTAGCTCGTAGAGATGGAACTTTAAGTTGAATAGTTCTAAACAAATTGGAGAGTAGTGATCATATTTGGCTCGCATACAATCGTTGTTTCATTTTGTTATATTTAGAAGGTTCGTGTCGTGTTGCAAGTTCTCAAGATTATTACTTTCCCTATTGTCCAACGCGTCTATTGATTCAGCAGCAGTTCCTTCAGGTTCGTGATGCACGAATGTAGTCGTTCCAGTGACCCACATTAGGATCGGAGCACATACAAATCTTCCGCTGTTTGTATTCCTTGTTCGTGCTGCTATTGTTACGATTCGGTAAAAATAAAAGCGTTGGAATCGTAGAAGTAAATGACACAAAGACCACGCCTAAGTGTACCAGACCAATGCTCAGACAATGAAGCTCGAAAATCTTATTCTATTACATAACCTTCATTATCAACTATCTGAAAACGATTATTAGCAACTCTGACCTGGTTTATACAAATTAAATAAATACGACTTGAGGCATGGAAAATTCCAATCTAGCGGGTCAAAACTATCCCAGCATTATTTTAAGAGTTAAAATCATAGTGAAGTAATAACAAGTACATAGTGGCATTGAAAAAATTTAGGTGACCATAATATATTATTAAACTGCTATGCAAAAATACTCTTTAGATAAAAGTGAACAGTATTTAAAGTGGTATAATGTGTTAAAAATCTAGTTGAAGTTCGGAATAGAGATAACATTACATTTTAAGGGGACAGACTCACGTTTCCAGGATTACAATGGTGCGGGATGCGCCTTCTTATTTCTCCTTAATGCAAACATGGAGTTTTTCAGTAGTTAGAAAGCGTTTCTAGATTGCCAAATAATGTAGATAAAATTTTTTCAAATATTAAAATGCCGGATTTAATATGGCAGATGTGTTACTAAAAAAATTGTCAGATTTCCTTTAAATCTCGTATTTCCATATTTTTTGGATTGCTGAATATGAATTTCATTTCAAAATTTCAATAAACAGAATGGCGGATTATATACTCAGCGATCCGAAATCGGAGTATTAATTTTTAAATAAATTAAAGTTCTCCTTGTATTGTATTGGCCATGTTACAGCGATTTGGGTCGTTACCAATGCATTGCCTATCTATTGTTGTAACTTTTACATTTGCAAGCCATCTCCCTCTCTCTCTCTTTTAAGAAGTCCGTAACACATATTTCTATGTAAAATTCATCGTGACCTCTCGTGAACTCCGCTTAGTGTTTCGGAAAAGACAATTTTCAAAGTTTCAAAATATTTTTATACTATTAATTTTTATACATACGCACAGCTAAAAACGCTTTCTAACGCTATATGCATAGCTAGTTTTGCTGAAATTATTACTCGTAAAAAAGTATTGTTATTCTCCTGTAATATTCTGAAGATATCACAGAGATCGAGAGAAGTCACCTGTCGGATCGAAATTGCGGTATCTAGACATAGAGGTTGTTGATAAGAAGAAGGAAGAGATTAAACCCTCTCGAGTCATTGAAGCGAGAACACACATTTATCTGTTGTTAGCCGTTACATATATATTTAATAAATATTTGTTCCTGTTTATAAGAATGTGTTCACTGACAAGAAAGCGCCATTTGCCAATTTTTGGAAGAAGTGCAATCATTTTGACTTATATTTTTGCTTGTTGTCAAACTTCTCTCAAAAGATAATGTGCGATTTATAGCAAAACCATGCTAAAACTTAGTCTGTACATTTAAGAATCTGTTGACATAAATTTTGGCCACGTTTTCGGCGATTCTGAACCACTGTGCGACGTGTTAAAAAATTGATCTGCGGAAGAACAAGACTATCGCTGCAAGTTTCACTTGTTCTACAAACTTTTACAAGCTGTCGATGCATTCGCGGCACGCGAGTAATCTGGTCAAGCGATCTGTGTCTTCGGATCGGAAAGGCTGTCTCGCTCGACCGAGAATCCGAACGAGGCGGCCTTGCGGAGCCTCTTTCACCTGAGGATGGTCGCGGCCGATCCCTGTCAGGGAATCCCCTGGACCGTGTTATAAAACCGTTTCCAAAAATGCGAGGCTACTTCGTACCGCACGTTGTAGGACTTTTGTCGTCTATAAGGATATACAATGCATCAGGTGTATATTTTATTAACGTACATAAAATATGTTGCGTTCGTTTGCGTATCGAGATCCTGTGCGGTCGACGAACGCTTCGGCGAACCACGTTCGCGTCTCGGTAAGCAGCCGCTGGATCGTGTCAGTTTCTAATTCGGGATCGTCGAGCCGTGACTTAACGACGGGACAAGGACCCGAAAGAAAGTACGCGGTGCACCGAGGGGCCTCGATCGAGCCTCGATTTTCTCTGGGCGAGATCCTGCGCGAGGATTCGAGGTTTCTTTTCGCATCGCACAATGTTCCGATAGGCAGACTCGGTGTTTTCACGTTTTGCAAAAAAACTGCGTTTCCAGTTACATTGAAAATTGGAAGAGTGGAGAAAGGGTATGCTTGAAAAGAATGGGATAAAAGAGGAACAACCGGAAGTGGAGGACAGATGTTAGGGAACGGGGGTACAAGGGGAGAGGATATTAGTATCAGTAGCGCACCCAGGATTTAATCTTGGTTAACAAAATGGTGGTTAATTAAAGTTGAATAAAATGACCTTTTTTTAGCAAAAATATCTGTCAACGGTAGCCACACATCACACATATTTGACATTGAATCCTTGATCCTGATATCGAAGCATTTTGTAACGGGCCACAGAATCATTTTAATGCGCTTTAAATAAAAGCCATTAAGATGATTCTATAAATTTATTTACAGAATAAAATCTAGTTTTCTTTTCTTTTTACATAGCTCTTCAATTACTTCGGTTATGGTAACATGGATGTCTCTATGTATGTATAACAAAGCCAACCAATTTATATGTATAGTGCAAAGTTGTTCAAAATGTTTAGTTTTACATATAACATATCCAAAAATCATCGAAATCGGAGAGGAAGCAGCTATTCTACAGCCGCCCCCCCCCACACTGGGTGTGCCACTGGTTAGTATTAAGGAGACTTAATATAAATAGCGACTATTATATAAATAGGTTTCTCTTTCTCTCTATTTTAATATAAATGTAGTGATAAGCTAGTTTGTAAGGTAGAGTTGCAGGATAAGTCAAGAGCGCGTTACAAATATAAGTATAAATACATGTTCTGAATTTCGCTGTCTAATATACAACACTGCAGCTTCTATAGTTATTCGCAAGAAATTCTGGAAATTGCAAAAATCCATTCCGCTCGCCGTTTGGAGCGGCGAAACGTTCGTTGAAATGCGCAGTTCGTTTAGGTCTGTACGAAGCCTTACATTAATAATGTTAAAATCTTAATGAACTGCTAGATTGACCGCCCGGACGACTGTGCGACGCGACGGCCACGCGATGGCCCGTCAACGAAAACTCGTTGCTCGATCGCGAGCGGGTCAGAGCAACGCCTGCCCGATTACTGCTAGTGTATATATCGCTTTCGAGAGAAATCCCTAAAGAAAGTTTTCCACGGCGAGCGTAATTAATCGGTCCACGCGAGTCGGGAACTGGGTCGCGCGTTACTCGCGGCTGTCACGTATCCTCCGCGCCTGCGAAACGGCGAGCATTGCGAAACTCGGATTACGGTTTTAATTGCGTGGCTGCGATACGTATTCGCGAAATTTCGCGATTGCGACCCGGTTCGAACGGCGTCGTCCAGTGTCGTCCCGAGCGTTCAACGTGCGCGAACTTGTACCTTTCACTCTCGAGCACCGACACACCATGGGCTAAACCGACGAATTCTGTGTCAAAATCAAAGAACTTTCGATACAAATGAGATAGAGTGATGAAATTTTTTTAAATTAAACCTGAAACATTGTAGAATATGGGAAAAATAGGAAGATTATGGTACGAATGTTACTGTTTAACAATAATTCGACTTTTTGAAAAATTCTGAGGTCGTAGAAAAATTTTCAGGCCAGATTTGAAATCAGTATGAAAAGAAATCTACGAGAAATGATGTGTGGCATTTTCAAAAAGAAAATTTTCCGCGCGTTGTATTGTAAAAACCACAATTTCCTTTAGATTGTGCAAGTTTAACGAATTTTTTAAATGTTAAAAAACGAACGAGAAAGTTCTTTGATTTTGACACAGAATTTGTCGGTTTAGACCATAGTGCGACACCTTTGATTCTCTCGAAAACCGAACGTTAAACGGAACAACCGTTGCGCAAATTCTTACGCATCCTCCGATTATTTAGCGCATGAAACGCTGATCGCGCGCGCGGAGATACAGCTCGATGCTCATCTCTCTGTTCGCACCTGTGAGAAGCCTCTCCCTGACCCAGCGAGGTCGTTCTTCGTCGCTTAAAAACGCGAAAGGTCCATCGTCGCGTCTTACCCAATCCTAGATCGTAATCTGCCATCCTTTCTAGATACGGGAATCCATGAATCTTATTTGCAGGCCGGAGTAATCACGTGTTTGTAATATAATAAATAATATAATGTAATATAAACAATAGTAAAATATTTATCAGATACTCTCCTTGGGTGTGCGAGTACAGCAAGCAAAGCAAAGGAAATTTTTAAAAATCTGTATGCAATTTACCAAAGGAAAAGTATAGCTACTTAACTAGCTATACGAAGACGAAGTATGAAATTACAAGGTGATAAGACTCTTGTGCGTCATTTCACAATATTCGATGATCTGATCACTGAATTATCAGCGACAGGATCAAAATTGGAAGGGGCAGACAAAGTGGCACATTTACTCTTAACTCTTCCAAAATCATTAGATGGTGTCATTACAGCAATTGAGACACTGTCAGACGATAATTTGACATATATGTATATATTGATAACATAATCTAATAGTTTTTCTCGGGATCGTCACCTAGAAGATTGCTTGTGAAGTTTTTCTCGGTATAGAACATATTCACCGAAGCAGACATATTCATCCTATTAATAGGCTTCCGGTATATAAAGTGATAACAGAGCCATGATATTTTCACAGTTACCGATTTCTGCAGTGTCGCGATCGTCTTGTTTCTTGTCACTCATGTTACATGACGAAGTATCAAATGTTGCGCTGACTCCTCGAAGAAATGCACGTTTGCTAATTACAGTAAACCACAGTAATATACGGACACTTTTAAAAGGACAATCATTTTTTGATATCAGATCACATACGACTTGGAAATTAGAACAATTAATTAACTATGTGCTGTAAAAAAGAAATTTAAAAAAATTGTAATTGGTCGGAATTACAAAGAAAATAATGGAAGCTGATAAAAGGCCGATATTGAAAATTTTAATTAAATATCATTTCATATCTAAATAACTGTAATTTGCGTGTTTGAGTGTTAACAGAAACGATAATGTTGAATACTATCATGTTTAGCTCGATAAGGTTTCTCGCTATGTACACTTTATTTTTGTTCATATGTATGTAGAACGTTTCCTGCTCCACGTCGATATCATTGTCCTCGATTTTGAATGATATTGTACGAAAATCAATTTCCTCCCCGTGAGTATTCAAGGGAGATTCATCCTCTATCGTTTATGTTATTTCTAACGGAAATGTCTATCGATAGCGATGATTAATAATTTGGTTTGTTTATATGTATGTATATCATTACCTAATGTTGTAGTAAATCTTTTTTAAGATTTTCTAATAAAGAAGAAATGTGTTTCGTCGTGCATGTGTCACAATGTCCCGTGACTAATCCCGAGAGAGAGAGAGAGGGGGGTGTAACATTTCCCCCTGAATCAATTCCCCTGATCTGGCGATTCCGTGGTTACAATGCGAGGCTTTCTCCACGAAAGTTTTCGACGTTGAAAGAACCGGACGGACGATCGTCGTTCTGTGTCGACGCAACGGGTAAACGCACGAACGTTGGGATTACGGTAACCGGCGGCGGTTACGACTCGATGCTCTACTTCGAGTCACAATCGATTCCCGAAGTCACGCGAAGAAAGTTAAAAACCGTTACCGGGAACAGACGCTCGTCGTGCTTCCCACTGCACCGATCCGGAAACGATTTTCCTCTTAACTTATCGATCCGATCGCGATTTTATAGCTCGTTGCGGGACACCTCGCGCGGTTCGATCACCGATTTTGATGTTCCTTTTCCGCCGCGGTACTTTGCCCGCGATTGGAAGCGTATCGAATGAGTCCTATAAATCTTCGGTATTTACGGGATTCCGTGAAAGCGAGCTCCTAATCGCGGTCCATTGCGCAAGATCGGCCGCGTTACGGTGCCGGATGTGATGTTTGCTTCTTACGACAACATATTTAGGCAAACGATCGTCCATATTGATCGATTTCTTCTTTTAATAATTTTATGTCACATCAAATTTTCGTATTTTGCCTCGACTTCATGGTCATTTAATTCGTCCAAATGCGATCGAGCCGTATCAAACAATGTAACGTAAATGTATTTAGAGATCGCGGTTTTGAACGTGTACTAAAATCAGGGCCGAATTATCCATATAGCTCGACTAACAAATGCAACTGGCCCCGTGTTTGGGAGACCCGTTTGTTTGTAAAAGTTGTTCTTTTCTTTTTATCGTCATACAACACGTAGGGCTTTCTGGTAACATTTAGTACAGCGCTGGCTTAATCCTTCTCCGATTAAAATACACGTGTACACACGATATGTGAACTGTGTAGTACGAATTTCGATCTGTGTGGTACGCGGATCCTTAAATTCTCACTATGTACACGGTTCATGGACCACGTGTATTTATATACAGGGATCTCTAAAATATATCTTTCTTTCTATTATATAAAATAATTTTGTAGTTACTGTCACGCAAGAACGCCGAGCGGGTTTGCCTTCTCAAGGGCAACTGAAAATTGAGGAGGGGGTTGCCTTCTGAAGGGTAACCGAAAATTGAGGATAGGGTTGCCTTCTGAAGGGTAACCGAAAATTGAGGAAAGGGTTGTCTTCTGAAGGGGAACCGAAATTTTTTTAAAATCCTAAACGCCGTCTTTTTAAAAAAAAATTTTTCAATATTACATTGTCATCCAATTCGGAGCTATGTTGAAAATTTCAAGTCTCCAGCTCATTGGGAAGTAGCTTAATATTCGATTTCAAGATTTAACGCATACAACGACAACGATAACTCGGCAAGCTAATATAAGCGTGGTAAAAAAAAGGTGCCGTGGGGGTTGGTGACCGAAGCGAGCAGGGGGCGGAGCCGCCTAGTGATTGAATATAATCAAGACTCGCATTTTGCGTGACCGCATCCTTCAGGTGAGATCGCCTAAACGCGTCACGCGGCTTCTACGATTCAATTCTATTTCGCGTTCGCACAATGCGATTTCAATTGAGAGGAAAAAGGAACGAGTATCGCGAAAATGGACCCACGCTATCACTTTCGATTAAGTTTCCACGAGTGGCAAGAAAATTACAAACCGCAGCGACGCTTTCAGGAAATCCCACGTTCAGCTGTTGCCCATTTTCCTAGCTAGCAGCATCGCGAGCTTATCGGAATCATTTGCTCGAGCGACGATCCAACGAGTTCCGCTCCAAGCCGAGGAATTTTAGGAATGCCTCTTGGGGACGGGGCCGTGAACCTTGCCGCGGTCCCAAGGTCGTTCGAGGGAAGGTCGAGTCGGAGAACGGTACCAGGATGTTGGGTCTAAACGATCGTTTTGTGTTCCATATTCCTCGAAGGCCGAGCGAGTCCCGCTCGAAGCCTCACTTTCCTCGATTTCGATTTTTCCTGCTGGCCTTGCGGCCGGCCTTAGTCGACGCTCTCAATGTCAACGGGAAGAACGGCTTCTTCTTGTTCGTCCTCTCTATCCGCAGCGACCGCGATCCAAGGGAAAGGGTTCTCGCTCTCGACTGATGCAACGGTGCCGTGAATTTGCGAAAGTTTAATCTTTCCATAATACTGTTGCGGAGGCTTCGGCGCTGTCGTGCCGGTGTACACATTATTACTAACAGTAATAAATATTTATTGAATATTAGCTGACCTGACAGACGTTGTCCTGTTAAAATTTCAATAAATTATGATTTTTGCAGTTTGCCCGAATTTTCCGACTTTCCTTTGTAATTGTCTCGAATTTTTTTCTCGAAAACTTTTCCAGGACCATGAAGAACAAAACAAAAAAAAGCATTACGCATATCCATCGTTCGTATTACGAGTTAGGGTGTTGAAGTCATACAATATTCGCTAGAAGAGTGCACTTTCATTTCTCCTAAATTTTCTATTTTTCCGGGCAACTTTTCCAATTTTTCTTTCCCCAAAAACCTTATTTGGACTACAACGAACATTTAAAAAAAATAGCCAAATTGGTCCAGCCGTTCTCACGTGATATCGTGACCAACGAACAGCATTTCATGTTTATTATATAAACTAGATACGTTATCAACAATCTCGTTGTCTGAATATCGCAATATCGATCCGATAGGCGACTTCTCTCCTGTGATATCTTCAGAATATTACAGGGGGAGGCAAACTTCATCACGTGCTGTCGTAACAATACTGTTGCTTAACACTAACCTACCACCGCCGGTCAAATCACCGGTTTCTAGTTCTTTATTTCACAATTATTACAATCATAACGATGCTTTCACTGGAAATGATTATACGCATTTTTGTATTCAATCTTACATTATCATAAAAGTCACAGAAAATCTAAACATATGAATTTTATGATGTCATTTTTATGAGGCTACACATGCCAGCCATTTTTAGAGCTTGGTAGATTTAATGTTAACACTGGATTTATGTAGAAGTCGCTAAATGACTTGTTAAATAGTTACTTTTATAAAATAATCCAAAATAGCCAGTTTTAACCCATTGTACTGTTGTTTATTGTAAAGAAAAGCTGTAAGGAATTACGTCTTTATGTTTACGTCTAGTTATGTCTTCTTTTTTTGTAACCTCTTGGTGATCCTGATTTTACAATTCTTCTGTTAACAAAGTTGACGTTTTTCGCTCACCGGTTTGATCAATATAATTGAAAGCGATTTTGCAATATATTAATTTCAACGTTTCGGTCTTTGTTTAGACCCTTTCCAAGAAAATAATGATTGCGTCTGTGAATTATTAAAACAACATGTTTGTTTAAACATACGATCGACAAATAAAAGGAAAAGTTATGTATGCATGTGTGTATATTAACAGCCAACCCTATGTATATATAGCTTTTATAAAAATAGAAACGAACGTCCGCGACAAACACGTCGGTCGTTATTTCTGGTTATTCGTGCTCAATTTTGTTAATAAAATCGTTTCTTCTTACATTATTTTCTGGTTCTAGAGATTAGACGTTCGCCGTCGTTCAGAATTTTACAGAGAAAAACGAAGTAGCCAACCAAAATGTACAGATTATTTAAAACCTTTTGTATTCAACGTATCTGCACAAATTCCTACTTTTTAGAATATAAATAAAATAAATGAGGAACATTAGAGGAACATTAACAAGTTGTTGAAAGAAATGCAGTAACTGGATACCCGGTTGGCTACACAAGGTTTCAATTGCACCTACACATATTTGCTAGAAATGCACAGAAATCCTTAGTCTAGTGGTAAACTATGACTCTGCAGGTTCGATTACAATGTCTAAATTATTTTTGGTGCGATTTATCGATGGCGATTGTCAGTGGACGTGTTAATCAATGACTTTTTCATTTCACCGTACTACGGTAGCCGTACCGGCGAAACCTGTTGCGAAAGACTGCAGATCATTCTACGGTTCTTATAAAGTATTGATTATTACGTAATGAACTTCGAAGAAGCAAAAATATCCTGGCTGAAAGTGTTGGTAAGTGTTTCGAATGAAAAACTGAGAGCCGGTCGGCGGGTTAAATAGTTGAAACGGCGCGGCGAGCGTGCATAGCGTGCGAATCGCGTATCCATGAAAAATGATGCACGATGATACCAATAGCGGTCGGATAGCTCCGGTTCGACGTTTCTCCGTGACCAAAGCGGCAATCTCTCGCTCGATCCGCACACGTAACCGAGATAATCGACCGGCCCCCGGTGTAACAAGGTATCCGTGATTTAAGCCGGCCGCTCGCTCCATCAATCAACGTCCATTGTTTCCGCTTGTTCGCGATCGAGATTCCTCGATCAAGAGACGCGCAGACGACTTATCCGTAACAGGACAACGGAAAATGTTAGATCGCTTGGCGGATTCCGCCACCATGGGTCTTGCGTGGACAAGAGCCGCTCTGAGAGTCGCATGACGTGTGGGAAACGTTATTCGAGATTTAACAAGGACTTGGAAATTTGGTAGAAAATTAGTTTGAACAGGTCCCGACGTAATTCGACGCGGCAAAGCCGACGGGAACGGGTCTAAACGCGCCTAAACGCGCCTAAACGTATCTGAACTCGTAAAACGCGGTCTCGTTTCGCGGAATTCCTGCTGACACGAGATTTGGACGATCGTTTCTCGGTACGCGTAATGTCGAGCGAGCAGCCAGCTGGGTACGTCGCGTTAACGATCAACGCCTCGAGTAATCGACTTGCCCGGCCGTAAATCACGAGATCGTTCAGGCTCGAAACGGCTGATTAGTAGTTTTACGCGTGGAAAATCGAGGCTGTCGGCGTGTAACGAGAACTGGGGCCTCGCGAAGGGAACGCGCAACGGTGACGGGACAAAATGTCCGCGGGACCGAGGTTTTTCCTCGCCGAACACGCAACGGCGAATCGTGAATTAGCCGCTTCGCGGACGATAGCGGAATACGTTCCGAGTTGCGACGGATCATTCGAGACGATTGCTAGCCTAAAGGAAAAAGACGCGCGCGAAGTTTTCGCGGTCGCGGAACAGGAAGCCGCGGCTCTCTTCGGCGAGGCAGCACGCTCGTCCACGCTTCCGAACCAACAAGCCCGCTACCATACATACTCTATAAATCATGGGACTGCGGTTTTCTGAGGCGTACTCCTCGCTGGAAGTTTGTGAGGAAGGACGCGCGGGGCGAGGAACCACCAGCGACTCGCGAAGCTGAGAGAAGTGAAAGTCATGCGAATGGCAAAGAGGGAACCACGCTCGGAGAAAGAGAGGCGAGAACATGCGGAGAGAAAACGAGAGAGAAAGAGACGGGGTCCGAGCAACAGCCTGAACCAGTAGAGAGAGAGAGGGACAGAGGAGGGCCACGATAAAAGAGCTCGCGAGTGAATGAGTGAAAGTGAGCTGGAATACCGAAGCGGGGCTTTAAAACTGGAACACGGCTTGCATAATATCGGCCAGCTTGAACGGTTTAAGGCGCGTGTCCACCCTGCACGGCCGATTTCTAGGCGAACGTATCGCCTAGGAATTTGTTTAACGTTTGAGGTCAGGAAATTGGGCGGGCCACTGGCCGTTTCCGGTCGAAAGTAGATAGTCGACGTTGCCTTGAATTCATTATTTTCTCCATAACGAGAGCCCACGCTTTTTCGGGAAGCACGCAAATGGTTAAGAACAACTTACACGGACAGCTGAATAGCAATGATGGCCGACTGCCGTACATACACTGGCTGTCATTAAACGATAACTTTGTTAATATTGGATTACACGATTTGAGCTTTTTGGAAGCTAGAGCAATTAGTTTACTACAGGATTTGAAAAGAAATTTTTACAAAAATTGCAATTCGTCGGAATTGTAGAGAAAATACTAAAAGTTGCATTTTACAACTTTTTTATATCGGCCTATATAGAACATTTAAAAAATACGTTTTGTAGATCTGTGTCAATTGTATGCATTGTGAAAGTTTCGTCGATCGATGCGGGAAAAAACGACAGGCGTTGAAACATGCCGAATCTGTGAAAATCTGGAATTTTTATCAGCTTTAAACGTTTGTGACTCGTTACAACGTTGGCCGATTTTTACGGAATTTTCAGAATATGGTTGGTTGATACAGATCTATGAAACGTGTTTTCTATATTTTCCATATAAACCCACATAAAAGAAGTTGCAAAACAATTTTAGAATTTTCTCTGCAATTCCGACAGCTTGCATTTTCTTTCAAAATTTGTTTTCACGTTGTGTAGCAAATCAATTGTTCTGACTTCTGAAATAAGTTTAAACCGTATGATCCATTGTAGATTGTGAATTTTTGCGTATTTGCGACACTTTCCAGTTGTTTAGATTGATCAATATACTACGTGGAGATGGGAATTCAAACGTGGATGTTGTACAATAATTCACAAAGTTCAGAATTTGTATAAAGATCTTCAATCTAATCGAGGAACATTGAAACGAACAATTGGACAGCGAAACTCGGGTTCATTTATAATCAGACGCAGTATGTAAAGGGCGTCCCTAGCTAGAAATTGTTTGATGATTAGTTCCAATCGAACGTTGTGCAATTGCATGCAACAAGAAGTCCATTAGATCTACATAAAATATCATTAAAAATATTCATGAAAAATTGATGAACAACTGTCCGAATGGAAGATCGTCGTCTGTATAATCATCAAAACCATCCGCCTACGGAGTGTTAATAAATCACGCTGTCATCTTTTTACGATCAGCGAGAATCATAATGATTACATAGCAACGTCTCCATATAGGCTTCCAACGAGACGAGCCAGTACCAGCATACGTCTTCGGCTAACTATCAGAGAAATGTAACTTCGTATCTGTTGCACTCGACTGGCTACTATTTTGTTTGCCGCAGAGTTGGGCATTAATCGATTAAAATTTTAACCGATACATGCAGAACCTATATTATAAGGTACCGATCGATACAAGGGTCTTCTGCCGGAGGTTTCTCGCGGGTTAGTTAGTACCTCGGGCAAATGAAATGTAATTCGTCGGCGGACGAAACTGCGTCGAACGATACCGAATCGCGAATCACGTCCGCGTGCGCCGGGGAATGCGGTAATGCGGTAATACAACGCGGCAAGTCCCGTAGCAGAGTCACGTCGAGCCCGCAAAATCAACTCTGGACCGCGGAGAGATTACGCGAGACGATATCCGCGCGACTGGCACTCCAACCAGGTCGTCTCTCCGGTTACATTTGCGTTCGCCGTCCCAAAAGTTGCCAAAACGTCGCTAATTTCGAGCGGCATTCCGGCTCGTCTGACTCGCGGCTCGTGGCTCGTGTTTCGAGACGGTCCGCGAAGGCAATTCGGGACGCAATCGCGGAACAATTTGATTGCCTGTTGCCGGCCCCCGAGGACTAGACGCGGTCGAAATTAACCGCGCGAGAGCGATTACGAGTGAGCCGGTTTCGTTTCGTTTCGGACCGGTCGGTGGTCGGCGGTCGAGAGCCAGCTCCGACCAATTACGCAAAGGAAACGCGCGTAATTATTATAGATCTCTCGAGGCAAGGTAATCCCGTTGGTTTTTCAGGTCGGGTTACGCTCGGTAAATCTACGATTCTTTTGTCTCGTCAAACTGGGACCTTGAAAACGCGCAACTATTGTACCTGGAAGTTACCAGGTCGCGGCGTCGAATTGACGTTTCGGTGAAAGCGTATCGCTCTGGCGCACAGTGGGCTATTTCCACGATCCAGTTGGGCAAAATTCAATGTATGAAATCGCATCAGAATTCGATAGTGGAATGCCCATTTATCTAGGAAATATAAAAATTATTGCAAAATAGATTTACGTTTACTCTTGTGGTCCTGTATCATGGCTTTCAAATTCTCTTTAATTGCGTTGTACCGTACCGAACACTGCTATTTACACAATATGTATTGATATCTTCCACTCTCTCTCTATTGAAGATACTAGAATAGATTTCAAACCTCCATAACAGTCAACATCTCTATTCCCAAATTTAACTAAACTTTTAACACATACCACTTTATATACTGTTTGTTCCTATCTCAATTGAAAGCTGAATTTATAACAAGTTTACAGCAATCCACGAATCAACATCTTTCTGGAATATTATCGGCCAATTGTGAGTCTACCCATAAATCAATCGTCGCTGCAGTGAACATTCACAACCGTAATTGCCATATCGAATTCTTCTTGCTCATCGACGTCAAAATTAGTCAGAAATAAATAGCAATGAAGACAATTTTATTTGGGTGAAATCGTTTGTTGAAGAATCGTGAAAAGGGAAATGGATTACCGCGAGTGGACGGAAGCGATCCTTGTTTGGAGCGACTCGGCAGAGCTGTCGCGCGAGAAATATCGAGCGTGATCGCAACGAGGCTCGTAAATCACCCTGGAAACGTAGAATCCTATTAATAAAATGCACCGCATACGAATCGAACATAATTAACGAAACAGCGTTGCTCGGCGTCGATTTCTACGCGGAAGCTCGCGGCCCGCGCGATTCAATTTTCATCCGATTCCGCCGATCCCCATCGGACTGCACGAATTTCTCTCTCTCCGACTGGGCTGATACAGTTTTCTCGGATCAATCGCGCAACGAGGCAGCGTTTCGCAATCGGCAATCGGCAATCGCGAGCGCAAACGCGTTCGCCAGGGCCCGTTCGAACACTGGGAACGAGGTCGGGTCCGATTTGTTTGCAGTTTCATTGCCAGACTTCCCCGTTGCGCAACCACCACACCGCTGCACGATTCGATACAGGCGCTCTCGGCTCTTTTCTCTCGTAGATTGATTTCCTGGCGGCTTCGCCTTTTCTCGAGAACTGTCGAAGGCGTGCGATTTTCAACGCGATCGCCCATCTTAGGCTTCCTACAGACCTAAACAGCGCGCCGAACGGCGAACGGAATGGATTTTTGCTATTTCCAGAATTTCTTGCGAATAACTATAGAAGCTGTAGTGGTATATACTACACAAAGAAATTCAGAACATGTATTTATAATTTTGTGTATTTATTAATTTAATGTATTTATTAATTTTGTGTATTTATTAATTTAATGTATTTATAATTTCATTTATGACATGACTATTTAATAATTCTATGTATTATGGATGTTTAGGATATGTTCTATCTGCCCTGCAAACAAATGTGCAAGTGCTACCCATTCGCGTTCGTGCGCGCTCAAATGTTCGTCGAAATGTTCTTCGAAATGCGCGGCAAAATGCGTGGATTCGTATTTGCGGTCGAACCATTAGTTATGAATTTGCGCATTTCGTCGCGCATTTCAATGAACGTTTGGGTGCGCACGAACGCAAATGGGTAGCACTTGGAAATTTCTTTTATTATAAAGATCTACAGCTCTTGAGACCGCTACATACCAGTCCTCTAAAAGCATCGATACCATTTCAATAATAATTATTCAGCCTTTTTATATAAAAGTGGCGTAAATGAATATTTGACTGATATTTATGCAAAATAAAAAATGATTGCATTGCTTCCAGGACACAGGAACCAAATAAAAACTGTTTACTTCATTTAATTCATTGATGTCCGTAAATATTTTTAACATGACCATCTTTATTTAATTATTCTATTAAGCTGAAACTAACACATAGATGTCCTAAAATATTTTTAACATGTCCACTGCTTTAAATTATA
Organism: Lasioglossum zephyrum; assembly: GCA_028455615.1. NCBI lineage: Eukaryota > Metazoa > Arthropoda > Insecta > Hymenoptera > Halictidae > Lasioglossum > Lasioglossum zephyrum. The sequence goes on along the minus strand of CM052321.1, from coordinate 23,318,282 downwards.
CGTATCCAGTTTTGTCATAAATGCATAAAATCTGCAATCTAATCTTGATTAAATAAAATAATTGCAATATTTAGTGTGGCTTGCACAAGACTATAGTAACATCCTTTAATATTATACTTAATTAATTCCTATTATTATTAGACTACGGACCGTTTCGTCCGATATTGGACCAATTGTGAACATTTCGTCCGAACAAATCGTCCGACCAGCACCAACACATGCCTTCCGAGGCATGTCGGTGTGCGCAGAAGTCGGATGTCGGACGAAAACAGATGCACTGGGCACATACCCTAAGCCTCTTAGGGCCTAAGGGTACGCTTCATGTTAGAGCCTCGAGATCGTCGATCGGATCGCCGACAAAAGCTGGTCATTAGATGGTCATTTAACAAGCATGGCTCTGCTCGCTGCTTGCACGTGAACGCTTCCATTATGAAGCAACAGAATGTATTAATTCCACGCTCGGTCTCGTCGCCAATTGTTTATCGCAGCCCGACGTAAACGTTCCTCGAGGCTGCGGTCATACCGGATGCGATTTTCGGTCGCACGCGACACTACTCGTCGGTGTCTTGCGTTCGGCCAGACTAAATGGTTGCATCGCATAATAGAGAGAAATGAAGTAATCGTAAAGTGTGTTCGTTTCAGAGTTTCTCTCGAGAGTACTCTCGCATTTAGTACACCGAGCAATCTCGTGAACATGTCATCTCCGATGCACAGTAAAGTGTTTGCCTCGAAAAGTTGACCATACTATTTTAGCATTATTTTAACACTTTACCTACTGAAAGCCTATTAATAGGATTTTTAATAATTGTGTTGTATCGAAAGAAAACATAGAAATTTTTTTTACATTGCAATCTTAAGTGAGAGTATTAGATGACGTTGTTGAAGGTGATTTGTTACTTCACAATGAAAATTGCTGTCACTGTTGAAGGTTCCATTAAAAAGCGTTTAGCCATGAACTATAGATTTTTCGATATTATGCAATAATAACCGGTCAGTAATGTGTTAAGAGTTGCATGCATAGTGTAGTGAGTCATTCAATTTTCCTTGACGTCCAGTTACAATAATATGTAATACAAAATATGTAGTGGCATTTAAATAATTGAGTTGGCCAGAATTTTCTAATAACAAAACAATGTATTGTAATTTCTTGTATTAGGATTTATAGATGACTGAATGTCGATTAACTTTTGTCCGAAACATATTTTTGCTAGATTATCTATTATCCATTTTAATAACTATTACCCATTTTAGAGTTATGCTACTTTAAATAAATTATAATTGAATTGCGTAATTTAATTACATTGGAATTGCATTATATAATTCAAACCTTTCACTTAATTTAATTGCTAATTACGCGAATCGTGAGTGCAATCGAAATGTAATGTAATTGAAATGAAATGTAATTGAAATACAATAAATGTAAATTACCCAATGTGCACATTACACGCTTAACGTGAAAAAAAGAACTTCCATTTTTTATCCGTGTTTCTTCCGTATTGCATTCGCAGACAACTTTTTATGTTTATGTTTATAAATCTTACGCAAGATTTGAGTAGTCGTGTTTTGGCCAATTTTTCAGGCAAATACTCCACTGTACGATGGTTAAACGCTACAGTTTAGTTCTCGGTGGGACACGTACGTTCAGATCACGCGAAAATGTCACAACGAATCGATGAAGCTGTGTATGCAGCCGAACACGGAGGTTTCCATGGTTGTCCGAGCCGCGTGTGAATCACGCAGCATCGGCAACTCGGGAGAAAATTGCATTCCTCGGGCCATGCGTCGGCCAGTAATCGATTTCTCGTTGCATATCCTCGCCGGTAATGGACCTCCTTTGCGGATCCCTTCGCGAGCTGACATTTTGCTCTGCTATCGCGTAAAGCGTAATGCGATGGAGCGTCACGGCCGATGACGAGAGGAGTTTCAGAGGCGTTCGTTCTAGAAAGGCGAGCCACCGCGAATGCAGCCTAGCTCGATTAAATGTCAGACGAAACGCGAGAGAGCCCGCCCGTGTGCGATCGGTCTTGTCTCTCTATCTCTCTCTCTCTATCTCTCTCTCTCTGGTCTTTGTCGATAACAGCGCGAGAGACGCGCGTTTCCCTGCGAAGAACCACGCGGCATTCTTCCAGCCATGATTTCACGGATCATGGAACGCCGGCACCTCGCAAATAGGATCGAGATCGCACACTTCGCCGGATAAATACCGAGTAAATGCCGATCGTCCCCGGACACGCCTCCGATACTGCTACTCTCGTTCGTTGCGCCGCTCAATTTCGCCGTGCGTTCTCTTTCTCGACGAACTTTCTTCATCCGCCGTAACACAGAAATTGTGGATGTGCCATCGTGCACTCAAAAAGCACGATTCACGTTTGACGCAACGAAATACGATCGGCACAAGGACTCGAAGATGCAGCTGGGTTTTCGACCCTCCGCATTCGAATCATAACTCACGTTCGATTACTCTAAGCATTCGAGGGGACACTCTGAAGCACAAGAATAAAACATATTTTCAGTTTTTTTAAAATGAAAATAGACTTCCTTGGTTTTCTCAGTTAAAGTTATCCCGTTCAACTATTGTCAGTATAAACAGGTGTAGATCTGACCACTATCATCTTGCTTTTTCTCTGGCTCGCATTGGATTTATTGATAATCCTGAGTGTAGCTGCAGGGAGGGTGACGAATCGCTAAACCACGTTCTATGGCAATGTAACTTGTACAACGAGGAAAGGCTCAAATTAATGAATAAACTCAGCAAAATAAATTTCCAGCTTCCAATGGATGTCTCAATATTAATAACTAAACCAAATATAAAATCTTGTTACTACATGTTATCATTTTTTAAGAGCTGTGGTCTTAAAGTATAAGTTTTGTCTATACTGTACCAACTAATCTTATGTCTGTATCTATTATGTCTTCGAATCTATGTAAATCTCTTTAATTTGCATAAAGAACCACGGTTTATTTGTTATCACTTCTATTTATTTTTGGCCGCTTTTCACTCTTTTTCGTTGTGTGCGATAGTTGCGATTTTTTGTTGCTGAAAATGGTCCCTTTGTATAATCACAATTCACAGGCTAAATATCTTGATAGAGTAACCCTTAACACACGCTTGGGCCTCCGCTTGACTCGAGCCGCTACTGTTCCCTGGATACAATAGGGACCCGAATTCGCAGCATTCATTTGCTTTTACAAAAAAGATTCAATTTATTTACGAAAAATCAAGTTTATGAGAGTTTTCTGCAACTTCTATTTCTAACTTGAGTTTGAGGGCCTCAAGGCTTTTACCGGTTGGGGCCTCCACTTGACTTGAGCCGCTACTGGTCCCCGGGGTACCATAGAGCCTCGAATTCGCAGCATTCATTTGTTTTTACAAAAAAAAATCAATTTATCTACGAAAAATCAAGTTTATGAGAGTTTTCTTGCATCTTCTATTTCTAACTTGAGTTTGAGGGCCTCAAAACTTTTACCGGTTGGGGCCTACACTTGACTTGAGCCGCCACTGAGTTAGTGCAGCAAAAATAGGTCTCAGTTGAGATTTGAAATGTTTAGAAGAAAGGAAAAAAAATGAAATCGTGTCCACAAGAAGCCAAATCTCAACGAACCGGAGGAGTTAACGAGTATTGGCTGGAACATCGCGGCGGCATTGTTTCCCGCGAGGCACCGTGGTTCGCGGTATGCACCCTCGAAATCTTGATAACGGCAGCTACAAACGAGGAGCGGCGCGGCGGTCGCGCTCATTGTTATGAAAAATTACAAAACTCGTTGAACGGCGCAGCACGGCGCAGCGGTGAGTTGTCGGTGCTTTCGCAACGGAGCTCTGTGGTTTTCGGTGGAGAGTCTTTTTGTGAGAGAGATACTCGTTGAATTTTCACATGCCGCGGCGGGAGGGGGTGGCCGAGAACGAGCGAGCGAGCGAGCGAGCTAATAAACGAATAAGCGACGACGCTCGCCGCGCCGCGCCGCGCGGATCGTGGATGTAAAGTTACACCATTCCGCCTTATTGAATGTTGCAGAAATGTGAGAACACGGTATTACTCGGGGAACGGGGAACGAGGCCTCCGCCCGCGGTCTCATTATCGTCGACAATAAAGCCATCCACGGGGAAGATTTCATTCGGCGCGTTACCGCGAAACGATTACGCTATTGTAACCGTTGTAACTGGCCTGACGCATGCTTCGGTTGCCCGAGCTACTCGCTTTTCCGTTTAGACACTGTGCAGGGTGCATAAAAGGTAATGGTCGTTCGTCTTAAAGGTCAATCGACAGCTCTGGGTCGGTGGACATTTGTAAGAGAAACTTGCCGCAAAATTGTTGTTATAGTTTTGTTTTTACATCAACAGCTTTTACTTATCGAGAAGAGAAAAACTTTGAAAGGAACCACTGGTCGCAAAGAAATTTTTAGTGAACAACTGAACGACCGAATTCTTTTATGACTGAATCTATTGAGTTCCATGGAAATCACCGACACAAAGGGCCTAGCCGATTAAGATGGTCAAAACTGCCCTTACACATTTTTCAACGGCTATGGAACCATTCGAAAGCTGACCCAGAAAAACCCATCTCAGCAAAATTTCAACCCTCTAGCTTGCCCGTGAGGGTAGTTACAGGGTAAAATTAATTTTGAAAAAATCTGAAAAAAATGTGACATATGTTTAATCACAAGGCGGATTTTTGAGAATTTTTTTCAGATTTTTTGGTTGCAAACTGTGTTCGTAAAAAATGAAAAACCTCAAAAAATCGGAAAAATATTTTTTTCTCAAAAATATGAAAACATGCCATTCCAGTTTTTGATTCCCTGATGAACTACCATAACAGGCAGTGTTGTCAATTTTTATTAGATTTTTTGTTGTGGCCCTTTCCGCGACACGGTTTTCACCGACAACATTTCACCGTCTTCAGATTTGACCAACAACGCCTTTAATCGACAACGATTTTGACCGACACAAATTTCACCGACAACGAGTTTAGATTCGTTCTCGGTTAAAGTAGTCGTCGGTCAAATCTGGTGTCGGTGAAATGTTATCGGTGAAAAAGTGTTGGAGAAATTTATGTCGGTGACTTCCATGGGACTCGTATCTATTTGACGAGGGATAATTATTTAATTAATTATTAGCGTGGCTTGCATAAGACAAACGTACCATTTCACTGTGTTTCATAGACTTTTTACTTGAATTCTCATTATCCAATGCTTCATCATCTCGACTCGCAAACCAGTTTGTATGAATACAATCTGTTGAATATTCATCTGTTGAATTCTCTCTACTTCGACCTTTTTCGTAAGACCATAATTCCTGATGCCCAAAGAATATATTACTTCCGTTTTTGGCAGAAGGTAATGTCATATTTCACCCTTTTTCAACGAAAGACACCGCTGCACGGTCAAGCACTTTATGGTCTGCCGGTCAACTTTACGGACCCATAAATACTCGACACAATCGAGAACTTTCAAGTGTAAACTTTGTTAATCTTCATACAAAACGAAAAGTACTAGGTCAATGCCGAGAAATAGCTATCGTCCGTGTTCCCTAGGACCCTGATAATGGGTGCAGGGGATCTGGATGCTGGTTGAAGCCCGGATTCGCTCCTTGACTTTTTCACGGTACATGCTGTCGAATAATGCTAATTACTAAAAGTTTGCGAGACCCCGGTAATCCCATATCCCGTTACTTAAAACAGGATTGGAAGTATCAGGTCAGGACAGAATTATAAAATTTTTGGTTTTCCCGAGAATATTCGGGATTCCCAAGAGAGTTCGGCTTTCTCGAGAATCTCTTCGGGATTTCTGATACTGTACAGAATCTTTTAATATTGGTTTAATATTGGTTAAAAAATCTCGAACATTTTCAGGAAACCCAAAAGTTTCAAGATCCCGTCCCGATCCCGAACATCATTCCTGTTCCCGTCCCGTCCCGGTCACGCACCCCTCTACAAATTACGCGTCGTAAACATAAAAATATGACTTTTCAGGGCGATTGCGACTTAGATTCATTTTTATCTAGCGCTTTTGACTAGTAAAAAACCTCAGTTTTATATTATAGAGAAATGAAAAGGCGCAGTCCGCACCCTTACATTCCTGCAAAAACAAATCTACCCTCTTAACTCTTGTGTAGTCAACCCGCGTACCCTTTTCTATATTTCCTTCAGTAACTGATCTCATTTTTACGTATTATAATTGTGTTTCTTGTTTTCTGTATCTTTTTTTTTAGGTTCTGCGGAGCATATATGGCCATGCTTCTATAACTTTTCTTCCACCACTTGCATCTAACAACAATGAAGCCGGTTGTACAAAATTAGATGATGCAATGTTTCTCGAGTGTGACGTTATTTATTAGCATACCGTCTATGGCTAATTTTGTTGCTCGAAGACGAATATTTTCGGTACTACGTTTATGGAACATAATTCCATTATATATAAATAAAAAAACTATGGTTTGAATTTCCAATTATTATAGGACGATTTTAAGAAGGAAAGCAACTAATTAAATAGCTACATAAGAATTTATAAAAACATGTATTATTAGAAAGAGATTATTTTATAATATTTTTTAGTTCAAACTTCATTTCTTCAAGTGCTATAGTTACTCGATATCAGTGGACTTATTTGTAGATTAAAAATAATTAAACCTTATGAACTAGTCTAAGTTAAGTTGAGTGAATTTAGGGTAATTAAAGCATGTTTAAGAAGTGTTTAAAACATGTGTTGAATTGGTGTCGCCATTGGGAGTTGGCTTTGTTATACATACACAGAGACATTCACGTAACTATTACCGAAGTAATTGAATAGCTGTGTAAAAAGAAAAGAAAACTAGATTTTATTCTATAAATACATTTATATAATCATCTTAATGGTTTTTATTTAATACGCATAAAATCATTCTTTGGCCCGGTACAAAATGCTTCAATGTCAGGATCAGGGATTCAATGTCAAATATGTGTAGATGTGTGGCTACCGTTGACAAATATTTCTGCTTAAAAAAAAGTCATTTTGTTCAACTCGCCCCCCCCCCCCCAGATTAAATCCTGGGTTCGCCACTGCAAAGTACAATGATATACTTTTTTGTTAATAGTATTGCTCTACTCGAAATTGCCCCAGCTTGTTCCAGTCGTAAATGTATAAAATCCACTGTATGCACTCGCATGTGTAGCACAACTCCGTCAATGTAGGTAGCTTGTGTCGCGGTTCATTGCTTACCAATCAGAGGAGAGACTTTTTAATTGTGCAGGTGAATAAACCGTGCGTGAGTCATCGTGTTTGGCAGATTATGTTCGAAATCTCACGAATCTGACTCGACGAAGGGTTGAACCAATTTTTTGAAGTTTCATCTTGGTCCTTTTCCTAACGATTCTGCTGTCGCGCGAAGTGGATCGACAGTCTGACTTTGCCGAGGTTGCATGTTAATCGCGAAGCCGGTTCCGCGATTCCGCATAATTTCAATTAGCACGATGTACCTGTTCAACCGCCTGCGCCCGTTCGCGTTTGTTGCGAACCCGTGTTGAATCGCCTCGCCATACCCGCGCCGATAGAAAGTACCGTCGCGGTAATAAACCAGGCCACTGGTTTTTGCGATGCCGGTCAAAGAAAATCTCCGACGCGCGTCGAACCCTTGCCGCGCATGACTTCGCATCGCGAGCATCGAGTACAACCGGGAAAACAGACAGAAAATTTTCCGAGGAAACTTGGACACCCGGCCGCGTCGCGTAAACAACGAATTCCAGAGGAGACGGACGGGTCTTTGTTCCCCAAGCGATTAGGATCGAGGGTGTGCGTCAACGTTGCGAAACAGCTCGCGCGTTCGATCGACCAGTCCTGATCTAATTAGTCGCATTCTCGGCGATCAACGACGACGGTTGCACGCCGCGTTGTTACGCGAGCCTTTCCTTCCCAGCGACGCACGTTCGTTTCGAATGCGGTTACGCCGAAGAAAAATGAAAAATTAACGATTCTTAATCGTGCCTTTTCACCGGAAAGGACTTCCATCTATGCGATATAAGGTTACAAAACTTCGTTAGAAAATCAATCGGCAATTTTACGCTTCCGGATTTTTTTAAAAATCGATTTTCAGACCAAAAATCCGGAAATAATCCACTGCCGTGTGTGCTATTGGGTAGAATATTCATGAATTTCTTCGTAATTTTTTGTTGCGCAGAAAGGAAGAAACAACTCATTAAACCGTGTAGACCTATCACTACCCTTGTGTTCTTTGGGAGTTCTATCGAATGGTGCGACCAAAAATTAACCCTTTGCAGTCGGAGCTATTTTAACTTGAAAAATAAATATTTTTTCCACCCAGAATAATTCCATAGTATATGATCTTTTTTATCTTATGGATATTTATACAATAGTTAAATGCGTAGTAATATTGATTAGATGCCAACATGTTTAATAATGTAAACATTATTGTGAATAATACAGCGATTATTAGTGGTGACTCGAGTATCTTTCAAGATATTTTGCCTGTTAATTATGACTATACAGAGGGACCATTTCCAGCAATGAAAAACGCAACTATCGCACATACAGCGAGAACAAGTGAAGAGTGACCCAAAATAAATACAAGAATATACCAGAAAATAAAACATGTTGGAAGATTTATACAACGCACGCTTTGAAATCGTAGTAATCTAAAGTATCGTTAATAGTCTTTAGCATTATTGCATCCTAAGGAGATACGCCTTTGTTTCAACTTCTGTTGCAATTAAGACAGTCTAACGCGTGGAATAGGAGATTAGATCGTTAAGCAAATGCGCGGTGTTAAGCATCTGTAATGAATCCGTTTGCCTTCGGGAGATATTATGCGTTTATTTATCTGTAATCATGGGAATTATTATAAACTGTGTAAATTGAACGAGATAAACGTTCTAAACGCAGTTCTTCAAAGTTCTTTTGTACCAAACGAACTCGTTGCTTTGATCGGAACACAAACAAATGGTCGAGTTTCTCTTTTTCTCGAAGCCGCAACTATCGCAACGGGTTGAAACGTATTTTTCAACGGTGGCGTACATCGAATTCTACGCTCGTTCCGGTAAAAGTCGGCTGCGCTAAGACAGCTGGTGCTCCGCGTTTTCATTAGCAATGTCACCGGTTGATTCCGTATTTTCTAATTGCTTCGTGAACGATTTGCGCAACAGGGGCGTACGAACCGGCGTGCAAGAGTTTTCCTCGTCTTCCCGTCAGCGCAGAGGAGAATAACAAAGCGATTGCGCAAGTATCGTTAGAGCCGGCGCGCATCCAACGCTAATGAAATTTTGCATGCCGATTGGAGAGCTTTGCGATTGAACGCGGGGGCGAGGTCAGGGAAAGAAAGGGGCGTGATTGTCTTTGTCCTCGCGCGGACAATTGGGCAACGATTCGACAACGCGAAACGTGTTAGCGCGCCAAATTAGTATGCGTAGCCTAGCAGAATTTATTTTATCACTAGATACCGGTAATGATAAAGTAGACACTTTTTACCACGTTTTTATTAGCTCGGTTTCTTGTTTGTCTGTTCGGTGACAAATTTTGCAATTGATTTTAAACTAACTTCCCGATGAGCTAGAGACTTGAAACTTATAGCATAGAACTGGATGACAATGCAATATTCAAAATTTTTTTTAAGAAGTCTATCCGTTTCGGAGAAATAACAATTAAATATTTACCGTTACATCCCTCCGCGAAACGCTACGTCAACGTTTCGATCCGTTTCGATACGGTTCGCGACGGCATTGTTTTCGATATGTCGCGGTTGCAATACTGTCTGAAATTTAGTACATGTCTCTGTTATAATTTCATACCCTGGTAAAAATGTTACAAATCGATTGAAGAATTTCACATAAAAAGCAGAAAATAATTATGTACATAAAAATGATTTTTTAAAAAATACCACGTTTTTAAAAACGGACTAAAAAGTATAAAATAATTTTTCCTAGTGCCATAAAGATTCCTAACTTCGTATAGACAGTGGTGAAAATTTGCGATTGACACTTGACAATTATATTCTAATATGTTTCGATTAAATTCTATCGAGCATTCAAATATTTTGCGGCAAAGTGCTATATTTTTTCGTCTAAAGATGTGGACAACGCTTTCTAATATAATACCTTGTGCTACTATGTACGTAGCAGTGTAAATTTGTTGCGCGTTTCAAAGAAGGACAAAGAAGTCGGTCGACGGTGGGGTGAAGAAGCAGCGATCAGCGATGTACGTAAACGCGTTGCGAAATTTGCCCGCGTAGAAAACTGGCGAGTGTCCGGGCTCGCCTGACGAGTTTGAAATTAGTTTCTACGCGCCTCTTACAATTAGTCGCAAAAACTCGGACCCAGAACTGCTTTCAATGCGGCGCACGTGGCGCTGCCGCGGCAATTAACAAAAGAAAAACGAAACGATAAGTAAATACCTGATAAATAAGCGGACTCCGACGTGTCGGAACGATAGGCCGCGCCGATTGTTCCAATTATTTTCCTTGCAACCGTTTCTCCGAGCTCTACATTCCAAATTCGGTAAACTCGTATTTATGCGGCCGCGTGAATCGATGTTATCGACGCGGAAAACCATTGCTTGCGGATTTTTATGCAAACTAAGACTAGACTGCATTCATTTCGGAATACCAAGGGGGTACAGACATTTATTTCTTTGCTCAATAATATATAACGTCTCGCCAATGTTATGCGATGACTTTTCTAAACGCCATAATTGTTTCTAGTACCTGGGTTTTGATTTGTTAATTTTATTGTGGACTTTTGCTAGAAAGAATTCAACATAGCGAAGGAAACATGCATCTAAAATTTAGATACAATGAGGGTAAACGTTTCTTCTTTGCTGAATAATTCGAACGAGTCGTAAACAATATGCAACGGGTTTTTTCAACGCCATGAATGTTTTTACTGTCAGGAATTTTATTTATTAATTTTTCTTGTTGATGTCTCAGTGTACTCGCGCGAGATAATTCAATATAGCAACGGAAACATGCGTCTAAAATTTAGATACAACGAAGGTAAACGTTGCTCTGATTCGTAAATTTTGCAATAAGAGTTACTTTTCACCCTATACAATAGATGCTTTTTTTGCGCGGACCCTAACTGTGTCCCCTATTTTATATACATAAATTTCTTAAGTCTCACTGTTTATACCTTTAGTGTCATATTCGATAATTACACTGTACAACAAATTTAAACTATTTTTTTGTTTTCATATAACTGTTGGGTGGATCTTATAAAGTTTTTTGAGAGGGTCCACTTTTGCACTAAATTTCGATGACATTTTTTGATTGATCTCAGAAAATAAGGGTCCAGCGGAAAATCTAAATATACCACGCGATAGAGCAGACTTTTATCTTGAGGACCCCAATTTCAAATTTCCAAAGTCGACGGTTTTTGCCATTCAGAACGCAAAATATCTGCGCCGGACATGCGTTGACGGAAGTGGTATCGTTCGACGGGATATGCCGCGCCGCGCCGCGATATTGTTTAAACATGTTTAAACAATCATAATGTGTTACTATTGCACATCACTGGATTCGGGAAACTCTAGAGAATCTTGTGATGTGAAAAACAATACAATATCTTTTAAAATAACATTACAATAATTGTTTAAAGTTGAAAAATATGTTCTTTTTTCAAAGCCGTGTTTTTCAAAAACTGTACGTAAAGGAAAAAATTAAGGCCAGATTCCGAATCAGCGCAAAAAACTTTCAAAGAAAAAAGATCCACCCAACAGTTATATGAAAACATTTTTAATGTTAGATAGTGTTATCTTTGTAACGTTAGTAATAACCCCATGGTAGGGCTTTATAGAATAATAAAAAGAAAGGTAACCGTTTATTTCTTTGCTAAATAATTCGAACGAGTTAGGAATAATACTGCATTTTTAAAATTTTTTAAAATTGTTCTTGCTTTTTTCTTGCCAATTTCTTGATGTACTCGCAAGTCTGAATTAAAAACAAAGTGACTATATTTCTCGCGAACAAACGCGACGAGGTTTTTGCATCGGCCCTGTCACCGATACCGAATCGGAGAACGGATATTCGAGATATCGAGTAGCTCGAAATACCAAGTAAAAGTGGAATTAGAATTTCCATGTAAACGGGCGGCGCACGGCGTGGCAGACCGAAGGAACGGCGTTATTGTACGGACACATATTCTCACATCGAAAGTGCGGCTAGGAATGGCGCAAGTCACGTTTCCAACAAATCAATTCGTCGTTCGCCGGCGGTGCCGCGGTCCCACGATACCCCATTATGTGTCAGAAAGCTTTAGTGGGATTATCGAAACTGGGGTTGCCATTTATAAAATCGCTTATCTAAGACAGAGAACATTCAGACCCTAGACCTCTTTGTCTGCAAGCGAACGCTTCTATCTTTTAGATTAGGTACGATGTTACAAGATAAAAGCTGCGGCTGTAGATTGAAATCGCGATCGAGATATAAACAGGAAATACAGCAATGTAGGAACTATATTTATGATTTCCTACGTATACCTCCTGTCACAGGTAGGAAGATACAATGCAGGGATACAAAGGTAAAGTATCAACTGTTCAATAAAGAGAATTAAAAGGCTGATCCATCGGTTCACTGTGCTTCTACTTTTAAGTTCTCAGAAAAGGAGCTTTAATTATTTATAGCCCAGTCTCGAAGAAATAATATATTAATATCTCAAAATTTTTGAAATATCTTCATTGTATTCATTTTCAGCTACACAATTTTCCCATAAATGCGTAAAATCCCCAGTCTATTAATTAAATGACCGACTCAACTTTCCACGATCTAGCTGGACAAAATTCAATTTTGATAATGATCCAGATATCTCATATTCATTCGTCTATAAACCCGAATAGTACCTTAATTTTTTAAATGCAACTATATATTTTTTATTATGTGTTATTGTAGCTAACGTCCAGCCTATTCCAATGACCTACTTTACAATAATATGAATTTATTTAGCAGCGCAAGGTTCGATCAGTTTCTACAACAATTCATCAGTTTCTACAACAATAGTTCTCGGGAAAAGAAAGGTGGCGTTTCGTCCTAGACCCGCTAAAGGACTCATCAAGTAAGGCTATCTAGCGGGCCCTGCCTTAGACACGGGATGTTCGAAGGAATGTGAGGAACTTTATTTATACTGATTGGTGACCTACTTTATTTATACTGATTGGTGTTGACCTACTTTACTATGGCTTTGAATGTTAAATTAATGCTGAAATATTCTTGTCTAAAAATCTCCAACAAGTTTCAATACTCGATAGATCTACTGTCAAAGGGTGTTTAATTGCACACAGTACTCGAAGCTTTTGCAATTGAAAAATTCGTGTGTTGATTGTAGAATAAGCGAGCTCTGCTATATCCATCGATCTCGATTCCGGCGAGTCGACAAGCGTGGAAATGTACCGACGAAGGCGGTGAAGGTTACGCAGAGTCGCAGGGGTGTGCAGCGTGTGCAGCGTGCAGCGTTGCAGCGTGGCTAACCTTTGCTATTTCGTTCCGCGTGCAGTCCGCAAGTTAGAAAGGCGGCGGTTGTTCGAGGGGGTTACGGGACACGTAGACCGTTTCAAAATTTCCCCGAAGCAGCCCATTATTCCCAGGTCGTTCCCAACAACGGTACTCCAATTTTCGATTCGAAACAAAGCGTATATCGCGCAACAGACCGCGCAACGAGTGGCAACTTCTCGCGAAACAATTTGCATAAATTCGCCGGTATCTCTGCTAGACTCTAACGTCGTCGTCGGCATTCGATAATCCTCGCGGTTCGGCTCTGCTCGGCTCGGCTTCAGATCTCTGTGTGAATATCGATCGGGGACCACGATACCGGGTACCGGGTACTTCCATCTGGCGAACAATATGCTGAACAAAGAGAGGTATCGGTGTAAATCTTCCAGGAAATTGCTCGTAAATTCGAGAGCCTCGTTTGCTCGGTTGGGAACGAAGCTGAAAGGAGTGGAAGGCGGTACATCCTACCTTAACAACATTATTAATTAGACATTATCGCGGGCAGTATCATTCATTCTTCTTCTTATTATTATCGTTCGTTCGGTGCTCTGTGATTTTATGCCTTGCGATTACAGAACCCAGTGTTTGCTCCGAGTCACTTTGATACTCTCTTATTGTTCCGGTGTATTGGTACGGTTAGGAATCGTGTGTGTCTATAATGACTAAACTGCAGACATATATGCAAAATGAAAATATTCAGCATCGATTGTGGGAAACAGTAGTTAAATAAAAATTCATTTTACCTCTTAATAGTCTTTTTAGAACTTAATAGTCTAATAATCACTAGAATCAACACTTGTTACTAGAACGCGAAACTTTACGCAAAACAAAAATTGTTAGCGTCGATTGCAAGGAACAATATCACCATGCAGAACATTATTTTCTGCTTCAACAATCTTAATATTGTATTGTACATTTGTCTTAATATTGTATTGTATTGACATCCTTAAATTCATTTAATGCTTCTACTGATTTAACTTGCAGCAACTCGATTTCTTATAAATGCATAAAATACACAATCTAATAAACACTACTTTTGCAATGCTATGTACGAGTTATACTTGGGCAGATGTGATTCTTCAAAATTCTTGAAAATAATCGGAGCCAATAAGACCGAAATTCCTAATTGCACGCCACAAGTAGAAGAGTAGATAAATTTGGAAAGTCTTTCGACGAATATCAAGTATTACAGTTTCCCAGATTGGAGCAAGGTTTGCCAATCTCTTTGGAAAAATCTGCAGTAGTTGTGGTGGAGTGGGCGTCGAATCGCGTGTAACCTTTGTAGGGTTCCGTTGTCTCGGGTCGTTGTTCCGCGAACCCGTGCGTCGCATGTTGCGAGTCGCGTCGAGGGGAAGGATAAACGGCTGGGAACGCCGCGGCCGGCTAAGTGGAATAGGACGGTGCCGATCAGACGGTGGACCTCTCGCACGAGCAGCCCGTTTGCAAACAGCGAACAGCAAACAGTAAACACAGTCCCGATTTACACCGGGTTGCGACACGCGTTTGCTCGTCGCGTCATCGGATTTACGTGAGATTTCTCCTTCTCCCACTCCCGCTTCCAATCGAAAGAAAGACCGAAGTAGGAACGTATTCAGGGCCGAGAGACTTTGTTCCAGTTCCCGAACGAGGATCGAGCCGCACGACAGTCGATTATCGATTCTACGCGCGACGCGTTAGAGCCGCGTTAGCCTAAGTGACCGGGGAGTATTTTCCATGGGAATATTCCCGCGTCCAATGTTTCGAAAGCGTGTGCTCTTTCTCTTTCTTTCTCCCTTCTATCTCTCGCCTTCTTTCTTATACTTCTCTCTCTCTCCCTCTCTCTCTTTTTTTCTCTCTCTCTCACACACACACACACACTGTCTTTCGTTCGGTATCACGATCCCGGCATACCGTCGTCTTTTTCGCGCTCAATGTCCGACACGCTACGCTGCACACCCACGTAAACGTTCGACGGATTGGACACGCGGGTGTGGGGTACGTAATGAGGTGAACGGTTGCGTGAGAGCTATCGAAACCGCGGGGCTCCTTTAACTTTGGGGAAACCGCCTGAGTCAGACAGTACTGCCGCTATGTACTCAATCAATGAAATTGCGCGTTTGACACTCGATCTACCACCTACACAACGTAGAGTGAAACACAGTAATATTCGAACGCTTTTAAAAATGACAAGATTGATTTTATTTAGACCTTGTGCGGCTCCTATTGTAATACGTGCACTATGTATTAGTAAATATCCATGCAATCGTTTCATATGAAATCAGTTTTATTATTTTTCTAATTGTAAAATAAAAAACCCGGAGGCGGTCATTTTGACCGGTGTTGGTAGGTTTAGCGTTAAAGGGATGATAAATTTTTGAATATCAGATCATTCGACTTGACTATGCGACGTTTACTACATGAAATGAGAAAGAAAATAATAAAAGTTATTTACAACTTTTTTATGCGGGCTGATATTGAAAATTTAAAGAATACGTTTTGTAAATTTGTGACAATTATACGTATTCTGAAAATTTCATGAAAATCGGTAGATGCGGAAGCAAACTACAGGCAGCGATAGATGCAAAATCCTTGAAATCTGCAATCTCAAACAACAACTTGTAATATTTTCTCTGCAATTACGACCAATTTCAATTTTTTCTAAAATTTTTTCACGTTTTGTAGTAAACTAATTGCTCTAAATTCACAAACAATATTCAAGTCGTATGATCTGATATTAAAAATGTTATCGTTCTTTTAAAAGTGTCCGAACATTATCGTGGTTCACTGTGCCACGCATGAGATTCGAATGACCACATATCTGTGAATCTCACGTCAATCTCCAAAAACAAGAAATTTTTGAAGTACTTTTCAAATGGACAAGCAAATTTAGAGTACTCCCGAGAGCAACTATCGACAGAAACTCTCAGATGGACACGTACCTTGAGAGAGTCGCGAAGCGTGCAGAAGATTTAGTGGGTATCCGGCGGTATGGCGTCCTAGGACGCGATATATCTTTGGCGGACGCGTGGCTGCGTTCGATCCAGCGATCTACGAGGCATCGATTGCCTCACCTGCAGCACGGAGGATGACTGTTGGCCAACTCGCGATGGCTCGCGAGCGCTCTCCCGGCCTTCACAGCTTTTGAACACAATAAGCGTGTTGCGCGTGCCGAAAATTAATCGGGACGAGAGATAGATGTAGATCGATGGGATCGATTGGACTACCCGTGAACGGTTGTGCATGCCGGAGAACGCGGGGGCAGAGAAAGAACGAATACATACGTCGATCGGCAGCCGCGATAGCCTCGTTCCCCGATTTCTAGCGAGCTGACTCTCAGAAACGAACGAATCCGCGGCAACCGTTGGCTAAATAACGCGATACGGTCTTGTTGTTTAGTCCACCGGTGCCATTAATCGCGAGAACCGGCGTAATGCTTATGATCCAGTCACTCTAATCACCGTCCCCAACGCGCAACAGTTCGTTTCCATCGGTACGTGGCCGGGACCGGCGAGCGCGTGCTCTAGCAGACTTCTCAGCTAGAACCGCTTTCCATAGAAAGTCCCCTTTGTTTTCCTCGCGGGACAGCCGCTGTCTCGCGAGAAGACACCGCAGGAATTCGAGATCATCCTGGTGTTACGAGCGACGAAACTTGCCGCGCGCCACGTAACCATTATCGCCACGGTCCCGTTGCGTCCGGGTCGGGAACCAGATCCCTATAATCTTTCTTCTCCGGTAGCTTCTCCTCTGACACGCGCCAACTGTCAGCGATCCTCCTTTCACGAGCTCTTCGAACGCTAACGCGGACTGCACTCCGGCTGTGCAATGATTAGACTGCGGATCTATATGAAAATTCTAACTGTTGTGGATTATTTTATAAAAATCAGAAACGCTCTCAATATGTCAACTAAAAAATTTCTTAGAGCAAGCACAGAGTAGAGTTGTCATTAATCGTTTCCACTACGAATTATTTTTCAATTTTGGTGCCAACAACTCCCTGCTATTGGATTTTAAGTGTTTTATTTCAAAATTTACTTCAAAGGACAGTTCATTGACTGCTATACTTACTTTAAACAATTTTGCGTACTAATTATATTAAATATAGCTCTCAAACTATGTTGTAATTTATATTTGTTTTTAACTAAAAAATAAATGAATAAGTCGAATAAATCGAATAAGAACACAGTGAGTTTTGAAAAAAGGATTCCGCTGTTTAATTGAATATGTAGTTCTGAGAGTACGTGTTATTGCGGATTATCTAATACTTTAAATGCAATAAATCAATCATTGTACAATGCAAATTCTCCATAAAGATAATATTCGTCAGTATATCTTATAATTATACAGGGTGCTTCTTTTTTTTGCACAGTACTATATACAAAACCCGTTTTATTTAGATTTTTCTATCTCTGATGTCGATTTACGCTCGACGAAGAAGTGCAGTGCCGGATTAAGCCAGCGCGGGGCCCGTAGCATTTGCTACTCCTGCTACGGGGCTTAATCCGGCACTGAAGGAGTGCAAAGGATTAATATTTGTTACTGTACATACGTTTCTGTATTTTAAAAGTGGGTGAACGCAATAAATGCATGAAGATACCCAGGCTAGTAATGGGCAATAGCAATGCTTGATTTGCAGTAGATACATTGAACCTATTGTTCGAAAGGGATGCTGGGTAAAATTTTCCCCGAATGAATATTGCAGTACGCGGACTCCCTTCGCAACGAGTCGGAGGCATTAGCGCTAACTTATTATTTTTACGTAACTGGAGAGTCTCGCTTTGCCTCGGCCTCCTTAAAAACCGGGTTTCAACGAGAATCGGAGTGTGCGTACACGTATGTACCTGCTCTCCCGTGTATCGTTTACCCGTAATCCGAGATTAACCGAGGCAGAACGTGCCCGGATAATCGCATTATCTCTCGCGAATGCAAAGCGACAGTTTTCTCTTCGTCGCTCTGCGTACACAGCTCCCGGAAAGGCAGTGCGCGCAGAAACGGTGCACGATTGCGCAACGAAAACGCGTACACGAGCCGCTCCGCAGAAACAATCGTCTCTCTATTCCAGCTGGGCTCGGTCCGAGCGACGACAGATCGTCGATTTCGACGACCACCAACGAACCGATCTCCTGTCGCCGGAAACATTCTCAATCCCCCGCGTCGTTTCGCAACGCGGAGATCGACGGGAAGTCTGTTTTCGAAAAGAAGGTGCCTTTCTCTAGGGATTTTGGCTTTCTCCGAACTGCAAGCTTCAAAAGTGACACTCGCAGTGAAAATTTTTGAACAGAATTTATTATTATTTATTTATTATAGATGGACAGAAGCCCTTTTACATAAGTGTTTACGAATAAAAGAGAAAGATACAAGACTACTTGTGTAATAAGAAAGAAGGGACATGCACAAAAAAAAGGAAAAAGGAAAAGCAAAATAATACTGTTACAATCGATAGGCATTATCATATAATCCTGCGTAGTTGCATTTGAAAATTTTGCGAAGATTCAATAGTTAAAGATAAATAGTGCATGATTTTGCAATGATGCGATTCATTGGATAAATTAATCCATAAGTAGATTTCAAAAATTGATTTGCGCAAGTAGAGAAGAACAATCAATATGATTATTAATTAAATTAGAAATAAAGCTCCAGTCGGATATTATTCTTCGAGCAGATAATGGTTCTAGGTTCATTGTAGTTATTATTGCGGAGTAATCATGACCAAAGAATAACATTGGATTATTTAACTTGTATGAACAAAACCTGAGAAATTTATGCTGCACTCTCGAGCAGGATGATTTCGTAGTTAGAGCTTTTCGGAGACCATATAATTGATGTATATTCTAATAGCGGACGGACGAGGACAACATATAGCAATGTAAGTGTGCGGATTGAATGAAAAACATAATTAATTAAACATGTCATTAATTTCAATTAAACCGGGAATAAAATTCTATTTTTCTGTCATCGATGTTTAGCCATTGGTGAAAATATAGACACAGACTCTGAATTAGTAGTACTATTCAGAATAAATTGTATACTTTGTATTTTCTGGCACATCGTGAAGTGTAATTTTTAAACCTCCTCTGCGCGATCATGCGAAGTAGTAGTGTTAATGTTAAGGACACCGATTCGCCGGGAAAGGAAAGCCGTGCATCTCGCGATCGCCGAACGATAATTGCGCAAGCGTTATGTAAATTTTCAGCGGCGGGGATGCGACTGGTTCTGCGTTCCATTCGCGCGAATTACGGTTTTCCAAGGGGACAAAACACGAATATAGAAGGCATTCGATTTTCTCCAGCGGAGTGGCGCAAGTCCCGGGGCTGTTTCTTCGTTATCGTTGACGGAGGTCAGCTCACCGTGACGATGGGAACACTCGCAGGTTTCATTCTCGTTTTTTGTTCGCGGCTCGGTTCGGCTCGATATCTGCATAAGCGATGAAAAGTCTTGCAGGTTCGTCGTTGCACAATCGAAAGAGCTCGGCGCACGGAATCGTTCGCAGTTTTGCAGCGATTAAGCAGAGCGTGCAGGCGGCGCAGTGCGGCGGTGTCGACGACGACGACAACGACGACACAAAAGGCCTCGTCGATGACGCAATCCGCGAGCGAGCGATCGTGCACCGCGAAATGGATCAAAGTCATGCGAGCGGCGGCGATCGCGCTCATGTTCGCGATCCTGCTCGCGTTTCCAAATCGGCGGACGACCTTCGGCGCTATTCGTCGCGTAGCGATTCAGCGATTCAGCGAACAAAAGCGGACCGGCCTTTCATTCGACGGCTGAAAGCCTTCGACGAGCCGCTTTCGTGCCGAGCAACGCAACTTTCCAGCGCAACTGACGGGCGCCGAGAGAGTTCATTATCATATCGTTATTGACACGCGTCACCGGCGTTACCGCGTCTTAATTGGATCGGCGAGCGTGTTACGCGCGATCTTACGAAACCGACACAATGCCCCAGGAGCAAATTTCAGAGCCGCCGCGGGAACACCGGTTCCTCGAAACGCTCGAGAATTTCGCTTCCGTCGTGGGAACGCCTTCCTGAAAAACTCTATCGATCCCTTCTACTCGGACCACTTTTACATCGTGGCTCTGATTCTACGAGCCGAGGAAACTTAAAACAATAAAGCGATTGAATTTGCATACTATGATCCATTGGTTTTGGGTCTGACTAGAATTGTTAGAGAAAGAATGGAATTTCTGTTTGGTTCCCACTTCTTACGGTGCAGACAATTTTGCAGAAAGATTCGCAGGCTTCTGTATCACGTAACAAACTGTTCAGCACTAACAGTTGTATCTCCGAAAATGTTTGAACAATTGCCGATTTAACAAATCGTCCGACAACGATACTAGTCTTATTTGAAAGCTACTTTCATAATAAAGAAGTGATTTTTCTAAAAGAAAATTTTCATTTCATGAAAGAAATATGGAGATCGAGGTACGTTTCTGGAGAGTCTACTACTCCTGCTTTAATTTGCCAAAGTCGTAACCAAATTCGCGTTAAGCGTTCTCTTAAGCCCAAATTCTACAAAGATGGATGTTAAAATTAAGACCCATATTTTCATCCATGATAATGCACACATCTTCGTTAAATTTTACTGGACTCTTAGCAAAAGACCTTCCTCCTATACCTATCCATGTATTTTTTGGAGTATTCCCTTTACCTATTGCTATGAATCATCTAGTAAAAGATATTCAATAACACCCGCTCCACTATAAAAGCAGAAGGGCTTTACAAAGGTAAAATCTATCTCCAGCACTTCTTCAGTGAAAACCGTCGTCCGTGGTTTCTCACAACTACATCTATCCCGTTCGACTGTTGTCACTATCAATACATGTAGAGCAGATCACTATCCTCTACTTGCTTCTCTAGCTCGTATAAGTATCAGGATGATGAGACTCTGAACTATATTTTGTGACAATGTAATTTGTATAACGATTAAAGACTAAAATTAATGGAAAAGCTCCATAAAAACAACTTTCAGCTACCGATGGACGTTTCACCAAGCCCAAAATATCAAGGCTTGCCTATATAACGTATCATTTTTTAAAAGCTGTGGTCTGAGTATACATTTAAGTGCCTCATAGGAGTTCTCATATGAGTATGAACGGTTAGAACGTCTATACTATGTCCAGTATACATGTTTTCATTTTAATGTCTATGTATTTGTATGTTCTTATTCTGTAAAAATGTTGTCTTGTTTGTAATTCTGATATTGAATTCTGTATTATGTTGAAATAAATCTCTTATAAGATTTTCTACAATAAAAAAAAGCACAAGACAGTGTTGATTTGAAACTGTGTGACCAAGAGCTGGTAGCAATTACATCGGAATTTAAATGACGGAGGGGGGGGGGCGGAGGACAAGTTGTCGAACGACAGACACGCTCTTTGGAGGCTGCGGGTCCGGAACGGTTGTCCCTGAAAATAGGGCAATCGCAAACGGTTGGAAGGTCCGAGAGCGAACCGACCCAATCCGATTCGATCCGATTCAGCGGTGGCGTTGAATCGACGCAACGATTTCACTTTCACGAGAGCGCGACGGCTACCGGGGTCAGAGGAGGCAGAATTCGGCGACGATCGCCAATTGGAATCGGCGCTGGGATCCAGGGAAAGGCTGGAAACGCGTGTCTCAAGGCTGCCAAGATACCTGCGCAGGCGTTGCCCGACTTCTTATCGCGTTCACGGAACGCTATGCGCGCACGTTCACTCGCGGAACCGAGGAGACCCGCTCGAACAACGTTACGAGACCCTCCTGCGCTCTCGGTCGAACGATTAGGAAATCGCGTCTCTGCCACTCGTCTCTGTCCATTTCGAATTTCTTTTGACGTCAGCCAATCTTTCTAACGAGATCAATCGGGAGCCATTCGAACATCCGCTTCCGCTTCGCATGTATCCTTGCGCTCGTTTCGAGCAACCATATGGCGTTTGACTGTCTTAGTACTTCAATCGGTTCAGGATGGAGACGTCATTATTCTTCCGGATTTTTTCCCTATCTCTGCAAAGATGTCTTAATATCCTCAAGTTTCATATGAACTTCATTTTCAGCATTCATTTATCCGATACAATCCTTACCATTTTACACGGTCATGCGATTGAAGACTAGACTAAGGATTTGAAGCATTTACAACAAAAATGAGTAATTATTTAAAACAATAGGAAGATTATACAAATTTATCGGTGTACTATTCTCAACTTGTTAACATTGTTAATAAAGAATGAAATGTCTACAGAATTGTTATTGTGTATAAAGGTGGACAGTCTAAACATTTCGTATCACTATACATATACGACACAAACAACAGGAAGAGAAGTTCTACTGATCCACTGTGATGCTCGAAACGCCCCCAAAAAGAAACCAAGGAAGGATTTCAAGGAAAATTTACTAGTTCCATTGATCAGCATCCAGTCAGCCTAGTTTAGCCTCTGGGACAACGACGCGATTGTTTGTCAATTACAATGAGCATTCAAACGCATCATTGAACGCGACTTTTTCTCTGGAGCCCGCCGACCTTTCCTCTAAATTCCTCTGAAGAAAACGACGGGCTGAAACCGTGGAGGAATCTAACTCGATTAATCCACGGCAGATCATAGCCGAGATACGCTTGTTCTCCGGATAATTCGAGTAATTAGATGACAGTTGTGGCCGATCGGTTGTGGCGTGGCGGCGCCGTGCCGGTTTCGATCATCGACATCGTGGGCCGATCGGGTGGTGCAATATGCCACGCGGTGGTTTCTGCTTCGTAATGGGACCCGGCCTCGAACGCAATTTGCGTCGTTGCATCTACTCGCGATCCTCGCCAAAGAAGAAACCGCGGATTTCGAGATGCGGAGGAATTCGGAGGATTATACACCTTAATTAAATTAATTGGCTGGCTATATTTCCTCTGGAGGTCTGGTCGGTTCGAAATATCGGTGTAATTACAGAAAATGAATCTCATTTCAGATTTAAAATGCTTGATAAAACAAAATGACGGTACAAGTTGATAAGATCGATTACCGGATAAAGAGAGGCGGTGCAAGATCCGCAAATCGCAATAACGCCGAGGAAGGTTAGATATGTATCTCTTTCACGAGATAACGAGCTTTTCCGTTCCGGGGAGGCTTTGCTAATCGGCTGAACGACCGACGAAATTCGATTTGCAGGATCTGCGCGAGGTCTGTTAAGTTCGCGAGTAGCATGTATCCGGAGTAACGCGCGGCGAGGTTGGATATACCGGTTGGAAAAGGCTGCACCGGCTTGGAAACGAGTCTCAAGGCTGTACAGATGCGAGAGGCGTTACCACCAAGCTTGAACTCATGATACGTTATACGGGTGCGCGTTCTCCCCTATGCTCGCGCACGTATGCCTATGTGGATCCAGGGGAGAGATACAGCGCCTAGATACGGCGAGCGAGCTCGCGATATATCGGCTCCGATCTACGCTCGCTTATCCGCGATAGACTATCCGGCTGAATTATCACGCGGAAACCTGTTGCGTGATAGCGAACGACCATCCCTGAGGGATCAATCTAACAAAAGATACCGAAGCGTATGCATAGTTCCTCGAAACAGAATTTACCCGACGCACAGTAGAGTCCAACGCAGATTATCATTCAAGCATTCATAGCAAGATTTGAAAAATCGCATTTTAGCCAGCTCTGCCAGGCACTTCTCCGCTGTGCGATGACCGAAAATCGACCTCGCGGCCGAGAGAATTGTCTCGTCGACAGGGACACGAATCGGGAAAGGAACACGATATCCTTGCGTCTCCGCGATCCAGAACAAAAACGAACACGATATAATTGCGGTTTACGAGTTCGACTGGAAAGGACGCGGTCCCAGGTGCCGCGGAAACTTTCCTCTCGCGCGGACCGGCCGCGGCCTAAGCGCTCCGTTGCCTCGCATATCGCTGTACAAATTGAATTGTGGCTGCGTTCACACGCGAGAAGGGATCCCGGATTTCTTCTGCGGAAAATTGTATTTTAACGTATAGACAATATTCTCGCATACGAACCTCTCCCATTTATACAGAATATTCAAAGATCCCCTCCCCTGTGTACTGGATGTTATGTTCCACTCTGTTTCAAAGAGGTCGCACTATGGGCTAAACCGACGAATTCTGTGTCAGTGCTTTAATTTAAAAAAAATTTCATCGCTCTATCCCATTTCTATCGAAAGTTCTTTGATTTTCATACAGAATTCGTCGGTTTAGCCTATAGTGCGTCGCTTAGCAATTTAAATGAATGCCTCGATAACGATAAGAACATTACCCAAGTAACCCTATTTCTAATGACCACAAATATTCACCACGCTCTGTAATTATGGTAGTAACAACTGCAACAAATGCCCCTAACAACAACCTCTGTAAATAAATTAGTTGCCAACATATGCGATTGGTTGTAAACAATTGACAATGATATTCGCGCAAAAGACAGGTAGTGTGCAGCTACCTGTACTTACCTTATTGATCATGCATTATCAGTAAGATCTTTATGGATTAGTGGCAAAACTGTTTGGACGGAGCGCGAGAAGGTAAAATCATTACAAGAATTTCGAATGGCTATTCTAATATTGTTAGGATTATTTTGGTTAAGAATATTCAGCCGGGATCAGAAACAATCTTGTTAAAGCAAACACGGATAGAACGGATAGAAAGTAGTCAGTCATAGAAAATACAAAAGGAGAGAATAGAAAGAGGGCGCGCGGACTGTTGAGTGTACGCGGTGAATTTAAAAAGTAGAATTTATTTCTAATAAATATTTCCAACGTTTTGAACATCTAACTACGAAGATGATATCGGCGCTCTGGTTCGATCAATTTTACAGAAAAATATAGCAAATTTGCAATAATTACATTAAATTTTAAATTTTCAACGTTTCGGTCTAAGATTCAGACCTTTTTCAAGAATTTTACTAAAATTTATGTATTGCGTCTGTGAACAAAGAATTATTTTGAACATCATTGTGTGCATCTTGTACGCGAGTAGAAAATTTCGCGTTGATTCAAGGGGACGGACTCGCCGGCGATCACCCCCGTTCCGAAAGGACCTTGCTGACCTCTCGACCATTATATTTCTCCATTTTTATAATAGTCTTCTATAAAGCATAGAGGGCCGCTGTTGCAGCGCTAGAAGAGCGTTCCCGACGAGCGATAAGTTAGGAAGGCGGCGCATAAATAATGTCGGCGCCCCAAGTTTCGCGCAATCGTATATCTGTCGGGCGGTTCGCGATTCGCGGGGTGGCAGCCAGAGGAAACGAGTTACGGCTAGCTGATGGTGCTCGGCGGATCGGATGATGCGAGGCAAGGAAGAAAGAAACAAAGAAGGAGATAGAGGCGTGCATCAAGAAACGCGGCGCGGCTTGGTTCTCTTCGATATATTTTGCCCGAGACACGGAGATACGTCCTCTCGATAGCGTGACGAGAAACAGGAGGGTCAGCCAGTGGATCCGGAGGCTTTCCAGACGCGAGAAATTCGTTCGCGAGATACGTATCGTCGACGTGACCGGCACCAACGTTCTCCCTTACACGCTCGCTCGCTCTCCAGCTCTCGGGATCCGCACGATTTTTACCCGGTTGCGACACATATCTCACGAAAGTCGTCCTTCCAGCGCGCTCTGATATGCAAAAACGGAATCGTGACCTGTCACGTCGACGTCTTCTGTCGCGCGTGCGGGAGAGCCGAGGGATTAGGCTCGCCGGCCGTTATTAACGTCGGCGCACGCCGAGCGAATTCAAGCCGTGCCGCGTGCCGACCAAGATGAATCGCCGGGGCAAGAAAATTGACGCAATTTCCTACAAGCATGCTAACCCACTTGTTTTTCCACCGGACGCCTCTCCGCTTCGGGACTGGCCTAGACTGACGGCCACTATCTCTGCAGACGGGTCTACATTCGGACAAGTCCTGCAGCTTTCCAGAATAACAGAAACGTAATACATTGGAAGGCAATGAGATCGCGCATTCTGTTGTCCTCGTTCTAAACCCCTATTATTAATTTGCAACATATTCCATACGGCGTTGGCGTTGAGCAAGCTTTATGTGGCAAGAAACACGATATCGTACAGAAAAAAAAGTAATCATTTGTTCACATGTTTGCAAGAAACAGAATATGAGTCGCGCAAATGCGATTAATCACCTCTCTAACCTTTTTTGTACATTTTACTGCCGACTTGATCGACGCTACACTTTTTCCTTTTGAAATAAGTTTACTTCAGAATTAGACTTAATACTGTACCGTTTCATCAATTTTCTCTACACTTTATCTTGTGAGTAGTGATGCGTATAAGTGATGTCTTAACCTTCATACGCTCCTCAAAAATAGGTGAATAAAAGAGACTAGGATAAGAATTGATCCATTTTCATTTTACACGTTAAATCGACACATTACGTTTCATTTATAGCGTCACATTTTAAAGAAATACATCTCTCGACGTAGAACATAAAAGGATGATTAATTTTACAGTATACGAAAATATTGAATGCGCGAATTTTCACCCTGGGGAACGTATGAGGGTTAATCTTACTCAATCGTCCCCAAAATCTCACGATAAAAGCAGAATTGTAATCGAAGGTGTAGAATTAGAATTGAGATTACTTCTCGAACTGTTTTCGATCGTACAAATGAGGTTCGGCTCGAGGACCAGAAATGTCTCAAGATACACGAAGAATCGTGTTACCCATGTATCCGACGTGTTAACTCCGTGATCTGCAGGTTGTCTCCGGACAATTACCTGTCGAACTACAGTAGCCTAGTGTTCCGCGAGAGGATCGACAGAGAGTATCGTTCGTGTCCCGATCAATTTGACACCTACGGGACCGCGGGACGCAATCCGGTAGCAACGGTAGCTCGCGTGCCGTCTCGACGGCTCGTTACCTCCGCGAAACCAATCGTTACATCGTCGTACAGCAGCTGGTGCTCTGTCGACAAGTCACGGGATACGGTCGAGAACGAGAGCGCGGGAATGAAGAAAAGAAGAAAAACGAATGACGGAGGTAACCGGTAACGATCATGACGCGCGTGTTCGCTCGGGGATAGAACTTTCTCCGCACTCGTTCGTTCGTTCGTTTGCTCGCTCGTTCGACTACCTACGTTCTGGCAATTCGGTGAACCGATTACCGGGCTCCGGCATGCCGTTTCAAGGCTCCGCTCGAGCCATTTTCCTTGAGATCTCATTTCGCCTACGAAGGTTATATCACGCGCCGTTCAGAGACGTACGCTGAAATCGTCGTCGATCTAGCTGGACAGTCCCTCGGTGTGGAAATGAGCTATTGCGTGGTCGCTGTCCACGCGAGAATGGCCGACGCTTTGTCCAGCTGCACGGATTTTTTGCAAAGTGGCCGACGTGTGTCACCTTTTGTTTGCAACTTATGGGATAACAACGGTAAAGGATCTTAACTTTTTCATTTCGTCGGTTTGACTAGTTCCAATTAATTGCTACTATAGAAGAATATGAACGAAGCAGACGTGTTATTATACAGGCTGATCCACGCAACTTGCACACCTATAATAACTTCCAAAGTATGCATTGCACGAAAATGTTTTGTATGCAGAAGTTGCATGTTCTGAAGGGAAATATTCTTTTTTTTTTAATGAAATAGTATATTTTTATACCAAAATATGGAAGAACGTCGAATTCTGAGTAAAAAAGTATTAACCTTCATTAGTTCAGAACCTCAGAATTAACGAGTAATT
Source organism: Lasioglossum zephyrum (assembly GCA_028455615.1). Classification (NCBI taxonomy): domain Eukaryota; kingdom Metazoa; phylum Arthropoda; class Insecta; order Hymenoptera; family Halictidae; genus Lasioglossum; species Lasioglossum zephyrum. The sequence goes on along the minus strand of CM052321.1, from coordinate 23,290,196 downwards.
TCACTTTATTTCCTGAAAATTTTCTTCCCGTATTATCAAGTTATAAATTCAACCTTATCACAGTATATCATTATAATTATTAGGTTTAGGGTTAATGAAGGTCAATACTTTCTACTTAGAATTTGACATTCTTCCATATTTTCGTATAAAAAACATAGTATTCCATTTTAAAAAAACAAAATCGCCGAAACTCTTCCACCTGTAAAAAAAATAAATACACTACATAATGTACCTCTTCAGGTCATGCAACTTCTGTATACAAAACTGTTTCGTGCAACGCATACTTTGGCAGTTATTATAGGTGTGCAAGTTGGGTAGACCACCCTGTATATATTGTTACTCACTCCTCGAGTGCAACAACTCGCACAAATGTCAATGCTGTATTTCCTAAATGTCCAACCAGTTATAATACCAAAATAAATATCTCGATATTCTGAAAATCCTTTGATCTTGTCATTGATTGATAACAACCGCAGTCTAGTTGAGAAAAGCATAGTCGACTGAGTGTCCGAACCGTGGCAGGATTGCGTTGCTTTATTGTAAGAGGCCAATCGATTTATAAATTGCACCAATTGCTGGAATCGCTTGAATTTACGATCCTGGAAGGCAGTAAAACGTTCTGAGATCGACTACAATGGAAAGCAAATGTCAAGGATGAGAAAACCTGTACTATGCGAGGCAAGAACACGAGGCAACGCAGTCAAACGGAATAGCCGTTGCTCGGAACGCGGAGAATTCGCGTCCCACAGATACGAGGCCGATAACGCGCACGCGTTGCCGTGTAATCGTAATTACTTTCCCCTGGCAAATCTCGAGCAAGAGCATGGGCAGAAACACGCTCGGAATCGAAACCGGAAGGATCTCGGGTCGCGTTCAAAGTCCGCAGCGTGCTTCGGCGCGTTGGTCGCGCGCTCGGAAATTGCTCGTTCCGCCGCGATTTCCTCGTTTTCCTCGATCCACGTCCTACCCGTTCCCCACAAGCGACTATGATCTAACGCAGGGACTCGTAATCGAAATTGCTGGTCGCCGTTAAAGCTTATCGCTTAGGCGAAAGACGTCGCGCATCGTTTCGTTCCGTTCGGTAACCGCGTTACGCAAACGGCCCGCTCGGAGCTGCGATTCTACCCAGCTAAATCGTTCTAGCTATTATTTTTTTTCTGCGTGCGTACACATTTTTCAAGTATCTACATGTACCCATTATCCAAGTATATTGAATTTTCGACTAATATCTATTCAAGGAATAGGAATAGAAAGGATAATTAGCTAATAAGAGTGGTGCTTTAATTTTATTCACGGCTAAGCCCATTTAGTTATGGAAATGGCAGAGAGGCCAGGTATTGCGGCATTTCCTTCCTCCTCGCGATACTTTTGGATCGGAGAACGGAAGTCGTAGCTGCGTCAGCGCCCGAGAAAACCAAAGTAGATCGCAGCTGTCGGAAAATCCCCCGACTCGTTTCTACACGGTGCGTGTTAACACGGGACGGTTACGTGCCACGCGTGTTTCTTAATACTGTATACGGTTACCGTCAGATTTCCGTGGGAGTGCGCGGGATCGGTCCCACGGATCGATCAAGGTTTTACGTTACCGATCGCACCAGCCACTCGAGAAAGGAACAGCCCCTCCCTCCCCTCTCACTCTCTCACTCTCCGTTTCGCTCGTTCGCACCTTTTTTTCCGTCTGCCGGTATCGCGCCTATTGTCGGGAGATCGCGCGGCTGATAAGATCTCGGCGGGTCGCCACGTCTTTGAACGTCGTTGCTTTGTTTTTCGTAATTGGCTTGCGCAAGCTTCGTGGGCAGCTGATCGAAGGACTTTCCCGTGGGGCGACGGGGTGGTTTCACGCTTCCGCCGTTCGTTCCCGTTTCCATCGAGTCACCTTCGATCGGCGATCGCGATACCGCCGATAAATCGGTGGAAACTGGCTCCCGGACTTCGATTCCCAGACTGATCGTCGCGCGACGGCCTTGTTGAAAACACCGTGACTCGTACAATCAGATATCCTTTAATACACAGACTGCGGATTTGACGCATTTCTCAGAGTAATCACCAGATGCAATACAAACCTGAAAATCTTCATTAATTTCGACTTAATAAAATTATTGAAGAAAGAATCCGGAGACATCAACGTTCGAACAACTAGACCGAACGACAACAGCTTTTATGCGAGGCTGCAAGGATTAATTTACTTGATGACATACAACATTTTGTTCCGAAATTGCCTAATTTTCTTTGGAATCGCGACGAATATAGTGGAGATCGATTTTTACAACTTTTGAAATACATTTTACTGGTTCCTGTTGGTTATAAACATGTTAAATACGTCATCGACATAACCAGATATGCTAAACAATAATGTCATTCAAATCGTATTCTGTAACACAATGTAAATTACGATCACTTGTGTAGACCTCTCTTAGAGCTGTGGATAAGCTTAAATGAAAAGCGAAAATTTGTCCACATTGCTACGAGGTCCAAGCGATTACGAGAATCTCAGTCATAGGACTGTGCAACTTATGAAGGTATCGATGAAGTCTGTGGAAACGTGTGTCGATGGGATTGGTTTTCTTCCGTGACGAAATCCACCTCGTCGACCCTCGGACGCGGATCCGCTCGCTTCGAAAGTCAAAAGCACGGTCGATCGTCAAATTCGACTACGCCCATCGATCGAGGTCACCGTGTCGAATGGTTCGATTGTCCGGCAGCGCACGGGAGCGCCAAACGTCGTTCATAGACATCGAGGAGCCGCGAGATTATATCTCTGGGTCGGGCTCGTTGTGCGATCGAAAAATTGTTCGTAGCCCCAGGCTGCCCGGAAACAAGACCGGTTCCTCGGTTTCGTAAACGAAGGTCGAATTCTCGAGCAACACTTCTTTCCAATGTATCGATCTCGCCCCAGGAGTCCGCGGCAAGAATCGACGTTCGAATGAATTCTGCACGATCGTGGAGAAGAATCACCGCAAGGAATGCCGGGGAATCGGCTTTTCTTCGAAACCAAAAGGGAAAGGAGATTTAGAAATCCTGTAGCTGGGAAAAAAAGATGATAAGTTAACGCTCTACGGTGTCGCGCTGGATCCGCAAAAGGAGCTTCTACGGGGTTCCCCTCGATAAACTACGGATTATTCAAATAACTTTCGCTACCGAATGGAAATTCGTGACCAATGCTGTCACGGACCGCCGACGAAGCGGCGCACAGTAGTCAGGATCCGTAAAAATCCGCACAGATCACATTCATCTTTACAACATTGATGGACGCGATAGCAGGTTTCGTGATTTCGTGAAAATTCCGCGTCGAATAACGACCATTTTCAAATAGATTATTAGTGTACAGCTATGCTCTTCTTTTAGGTAAGCACAGTGAAAGGGCTTGACCCTTTAACCCAGATTGTGATTTTTTGTTGGTACCGTGGAAACATTTCACTGTCACTAAGTTGGTATAAAAATAAAAATAAGATGGCGTATGCGAGATAGAGTAAGGAAAGATGGAAAGCGTGCGTATCCAACAGTTTATTATACGAAGGAATCGGTTAATTATTGTAAAATTGGTGGGAACGATGTTTGTGATAAAGTGTTTTGATAGTAGAAATAATCATTAAATAAAGAAGAAATAATAGATAATGCATTGTATTTATTATCCACTGTTTCGACAGAACATGTGATCTTTTAAGACATTTATTGTGTCCCTGTTGGAAAGCTCTCCAAAATGAATCCGGTAACAGTGATAGGGCCATTCGTCAACCCTACGACACTAAACGCAAGGAAACCCTTAGCGATACGAAAATTTCAGCAAAAAACGCTATCTTCCAAGGCACCCATTCTCTGTTTGCACATACGAGAACCTGTGCCTACGATTTCATGAACTCTGAATCACGGAGCAGTGGCTACGGTCTGCACTCTACATGATCCCGTGCGGAGGCGGACCATTTATAAAATTAATCAAGGCGAGGCGAGGCGAGGCACGGCGACGGGACATTCGTCCGCGTTATCAGGCCGGAACATTCGCGGGAACGACAAAGGAAGCCGGCAAGGACGAGGCGATCTCCGGGTTCAGGATATTTTTAGGTGACTTGGAAGTCCTCGCGAGCACGGGCACGAGCACGTACACCGCGGCCACCCTTTCTCTCTCAGCTGTTTACGAGGACTCCGAGGGAGCGGACAACAAGACGTCGACCTTGAGAGACTCCGCAGACTCCGGCGCGGTTTTTTTCATCCGCAGAAAATAGCGCGAAAGAAAGGAAAAGGTGTTGGCCGACGAGGGAACAACGTAAATCCTGCCCGTTGCTCGCGCACCCGCTTTTGCGCGAGCAGAGAGGCAAAGAGGAGGAGAACAAGGGAGAGAGAAGGTCCTAGACGATCTTTTTGGAGTCGCTTTCGAAAGAAACCGGATCCTTTAATAGCGGGGTTCGCGCGTGCATCAGCCGAAAATCACAGGAATGCCGAGAGAAGCGAAAACGTGTCGCGCGCTCTACTATACGCATACTATCGCATACCGTCGCATACTCTGGATTCCATCGAATCCCCGCGATGCCTGACGAGGCATTCTGCAATATTTATAGCGGCGCCACAAACCTCTCCGACCAACACGCTGAGAATGCCTCGAGCAAGACCGCGGGCACGCCGATCCGTGGATCGCGGGACCGAAGGCGGAACCCGGTCGCGGTAACGATCCTCCGCGGAACCTTCTTGCTTTTTTAGACGAACGTTGCGAAAAACACGACTCGAGTGTCTCCAATCGCTGCGGGGAACGAGAACCGACGAGGAATGATCGTTCGTTGACGCCACCGAGTTTTACGAACACCACCCGAACCTTTTTGCGGTCGATCGACTTATTGTCAGATTCCGAGCGGTCGTTGCTGATCCGAGGAAAACAACTTTTGTCAAGAGGCGTGAAGAAAAAAGGACCAGCTGGACTGGGTGTGCTCGGCAAACGATCACACTTGCAGGTTTTAACACGCTGACTGCCACGGTGGTCACCGAGGACCATCCGTTTCGTTAACACAAATGACCTAGCTGTTAATGTGACCACATTAAAATAAACCACAAATAAATAAAATAAATAATTTATTTTAACTTTGGGGGGTTCGTGTGATAATGATTTCTGACCAAAGCGTCTTTATAATCTCGGTAAGTATAAGATAATGTAAGAGTTAAAAAGAGTTTTACGTTTATTCAGTGTCTGGAGTACTTGTATATTGTTATTCGCGATTGTGTGCTTTCTTTCAATAAATATTAATAGTTCAAACATCTTTACTCTTACAATAAAACATCTGGAACCGGCCACTTGACTGGTGGTGGTAAGTTTAATGTTGAACCTGACCGTTGTAAAATTAGTAGCGCTGAATATATCAATTAATTCGTTCTGAAATTAACTAAATTGTAGTGTGACAAAAAATTCGTAGACGAGCTCGCCGATGTTCGATATTGAATTCAATGATGATTCGCTAACAAACTTTCGAGCGGGTTCATTTTTATCGAATAATCGATCTCACGGTCGTTAGCGACTCGTCAGCGTCTTAGCCGTAAAGATGCAAGGGAAGCGTCGAGAAAGCAGTCTTTCGAAGGCTCGAAAAACGCGCACGAGGAAGTTCTGGCGGTGCAGAACGAGGAGAAAAATGCCGGAGACAGTGTGTGTTAACAGTTGAGAAGCGCAATCGCGGCGGCCGGGTCGGCAATCTCGGCTGGGAATCGCGTTCAATTCTTTTTCACGGATTCTTTAATTAATTAGACCACGCAACGCGAGCAAACGTGAGCGCTCGTGGCTCGATGATCACACGCTGTCTGCGCGCGGGGACGAGACTTTTGTTTACGGAGACGAAAGCGATCCCACAACCGCCTAACCGTTCCGGAACGATTGCGTCCGCCTCGGATCAACAAGCGTGTTCTTGGTTTTTGCGAAGCTGGCTAGCGAACGACGAATCGTCGGTCAAACACCGTGGCACGGTGATTTTCCACGACCTTTCTCCTCTTTGTAATTCCCGGGCTGATCTTCCTCCGTGCTTTCGTAGCTCGGAGAGCACAGGGATCAGTCGTTTCCTCCACGGTTCAATGGCGAACGGGTGACTCGATTGTCTCGATAACGATTCGGCCCGTAATCTATCTCAGCTCTTGGAGAGCCCGAAGATTACCGGCTTATGTAATAGGGCATCCAACGACGGCCTGTGATTATCCGTAACTTTACGTGTAACGCGAATCGACTTCTCGCCGCGCCAGTAATTACGGTGCCCCGGCTCGAGGAAGAGTTTCAAACCGCAAGATCGCGACTGCATTTCCTACGTGCAGTTCGATCCCCAGGCAGTTCCAGCCGCCGTCGGCGACCGGTTCGTACGATTCGAGCCGCGAAACGATTATCCGGTTGCACAATTTTATTAATACGCCATACCGTGGCGCGGTGCTACGATGCGGTGCGGCAGAGTAACGGGCTATTACTACTGAATTAAATTCACCATTTGCCGCGAGGAACGGCGAGGAACGCGAGAGAATAGGTGTCCCGAAAACCAATGATTCACGCCGATTGACGAGCACGAATGAAAATTCTTCTGCCACCGATTATTAAGTCTCTTCTAATTTCTCCTGAGGAATTGCAATATCCTTCGAACACAGGCGCTCTCGAGCGTTCCGATTCGCTCGGCGATCGAATATTATGGGAATTCCTTCGTGGAAGCATAATAAGGAAATCGATGGAGGATTTTAACGGACGAATTCCAAGGTAAACGCAACAGGTGACACTGGCACACTGCAATTATGCGCGGTCGATTGCCACGAACTGGGTGGAACAACACCGGGATAATGAACGAGAACCGTGCTTTCGTGCACGCTAAAAAAGAGTTTCTCACAGCGGCGCTGCGTAATCGAGCATCATCGCTGCGCGGCGTTCTCGCTATCGTTGAGAATGGAGCGCGCACGTGCGCGTGCGAAAGTGCCGCGACTCGGATTTCGCTGGCTCTCGAGATCTCCTCGGGATCGTCGCGCGTTCCTCGGCTCGGACATTGACGCGACCACCGAGTGAAACGCCGAGAAACGGTTCTTTTTCAGGTCGCGGGACGAGCGAGCCACGATAATCGCTCCTTTGGCTCAAAACACCGTTTCAAATTCACTCGTTAGCTCCTCCACGAGTGCCCGTTACTCTGTACACCGCTGCACTCGATTGAAATCGAGAGCGACGGAGCCACGCCCACACTTATGGCATCGGCTAAATAAATTCATTATTACTTCTTCTTGTACTGACAAGGAGAGTGCAAGGACATTGTCACACCGATTTAGTTGAGACTCTGTATACTTATAGATCTCGATCTCCCATTTACGAATATATACCATTATAGACGCTAACACTCAATAATTTTTTAGATACACATTTTATTATAAAATGAAGAAGCATGGGGACTCTGAAGCTGGAAATCTCCCTTCGAGGCAGTATCGTGAGTTCGTCGAAATCGAGAGCGACGAAACCAAGTCCATACTGTGCACTTTACATACAGGTAGAGCTAAATATGTATCCTATCGTTGCTACGTCTTCTATTCAGTATAAAATGAAGAGAGATTGGGAATGTTGAAGCTATAGATTGCCTTACGGCGCAATGTTCTGGCTGCGTCGAAATCGAAAGCCACGAAGCCATGCCCGCACAAAGTATTTTATATGTACAGAAGCAGAGTAATTTTTTGTGATTGGTTCTACTGGTTCTAAGATATACAATCGCAGGAGACTCTGAGGTAATTCAAGGTAGGAGGAGCTACAGCTTGCCCTATAGGGTACTGTATTGATTCCAAGTCAAGAGCAACGAAGCCACGCCCACACGATTACTCTATATGTATGTATAGAGGCAAAGTCATCTTTTGTCATTGGTTTACTATTTATAACATATAAAATTGCACGAGACTCTGAGGTAATTCAAGGTAGGAGGAGCCACAGTTTGACTCCTATCGGGATCAACGAAGCCACGCCCGCTCAAAGCAGTTTCCACGCAGACCAAGATGGATAGATTGTTTCTCCAGCGACATTTGCTCCGAAGAGTGCCCCCGGGGGCAAGCAACGTTCGTTGGCAGCTCCACGATATCCACGACATCCACGTCCCACGTTATCGTAACGAATTACGCGACCAGCCGCGTGACCCATTGTTCTCGTTCCGCTGCCGCGTTTATCCTGTTCCTCGGGGTCGACGGGTTGCTCGGCCGTCGACGGTGAACGCCTCCGCGCTGCGGCGAATCAAGAATTCCCGGCGATCCGCGCGATTTCGAAGACGCGGGAAGCCGGAAAGACTCGATGATGCTTGGCCAGGTGCATCCCGTCAGGTAATTGCACGAGAACCGTGCCAGAGAATACTTGACTCGCACGGTCGCGGCACCGCTTTTCGATTCGTTGCCGGTGAAACGAAAACGCGGACAGCCGCAAGTCGTAAACGCGAGTCGGTCGAAGAGAAGGTGAAACTTCGTTCCACGACGCGCGGAATGTTTCGAGGGCACGAGACGCGGATGTTCGAGCGATCGTTTAACGACTGCATGTGCCAGGTGCATGCCAGATGAACGAGACGACATCGTCTATTTCGACCCGGATTTTTAACCACTCGGGACAGCCTCGACCAAATGTTTTTCCGACGTGGAATATTTTTGCATTCATAACCGAGCCATGTTAAACGTAAACAAATTTTAAAATGTACAGAATTGAAATCGAGAGCGAAAGAGCCACGCCCACACTGTGCACTTCACATACACACAGAGCTAAATAATTTCATCGATACTTTTTCTGTTCCCTATGGAATGGAGCAGCATTAGAAGCTATATGTAGATTCCCCTGCGGTTGCGGTGCACTGTCCTGGCTCCGTCGGAATAAGGAAGAGCAAAGCCACGCCCACACAGAGCACTTTATATAGAACAGAGCCCAGCTAAATAGATAATATTGTATAGCTACTTTCCTATTTATTGTAAAATGGAAAAACATTGGGGACTATCGTGGGTTCATTGAAATCGAGAGCGATTGAGCCACGCCCACACTGTGCACTTTACATACACACAGAGCAAAAATGTACAAAATATGGCACCTCAGAGTGTCATGGGTTAAAATCGGCATTGAATTACCCAATTTCTGCCGATTGAATTGATGAATAAAATGTTACATTAGGAATATCAGCAAGACTAATTGGGCCTACGAGAAATAATCTTCGATAATTCTATTAAGAAATTGATAATTAAAGGGTATATTAAAAGAATCGCATTGGGAATATCGGAGAAACTAATGTGTTTACGCGCAATATCATGAAACTTAAATTTTAAAAAATTATTAATTAGAGCTGTGAACGGTCCTAAGCGTCGTCGATTATATGTATATCAATAGAAATGGTCCGTTGTCCGAGGTTTAAAGCTGACTGTAGCACCACCGTGATTGAATCACCGGTTCTCCTTCCCGTGGAATTTCTTCTGGAGGAACTGTGGGGTTTCGCGCGCGTGTTCCAGATCAACGGTAACAATTTCATCGGGGCGTTATTGTGCTCGACGTTCACGGGCGGGAAGGTTGAACAACGCCCGGCGCGGCGGAAAAACAATGGCGACTAACGGTGTATGAAATAATCGCGCGACAATATCTCTCGACGTCTAATGGAGCGGGCGCATTACGCCACTCCGGCAGATTTCGAGATAACGCCGCGGGATCTGGTTCGCGACGTAGGCAGAGACAATCGGCCCGGTATCGTAAATCATATCGGGCGCGTTTCTTCGACGTCCCGACGCAGCGACTCACGTGCGCGTGGGCGTCGTTTCCGCCGCGAAAAAATTCACTGACCTAAGACACCGACCACCCCAGGAACCCTCGCCGTGCGCGTTCCTCCAGCTTCAGATTTAACGAGGTACACGCACAGGCTCTAACTCATCGCGCCAAGGATCCTCGTCCCTTCGTTTATTTATGGGTCATGCGCGACCGCGATAGGTCTAGGGTTTCGCATACTCTCGTTGGTCAAGAAGGAGGGAGAGAGAGTATCGTGTGGAGAGGCTCTCCGAAATCGCAGAGAGCGGTTAATCGCGCGCGTGTACTATTATAACGAACACGCGTGGCTCGAGGCAACGGACAATGATGCCTCGTACGGCCGTACGGACGAAAAAGGAAACGACTGACGCCGATCGAGAGGAGTCCCCGACAAGTCTGACATTTGATAATGACGACGGCGGAGATAGTTATCCGCGATGTCTCGGATAATCGTGTTTAAGTAATGAAAACACCGCCCCCTGCATCGCCAAATATAGAAAAGGCGTTTGAGCGGACCCCTTATCGATCGTCTCGACCTTCTACGGAGAATTCCAAACGGTCGAATGGTTCGCGACGTTGGAAGGTAACGTTCCGATATTTTTTGATAATGGCGGAATTATACGACGACGATGGCACATCCGAACATGACGTAGACTGATCCGACTAGATGGAAATCCCCTCTCCCAATCGAAAATTGTCATCGACCCGCGAGTACAATGACACGTGTCACGTATAGGCTCGAGATTATAAAAATGTTCAGAAAGTATGGTATAAAGTTCGAATGTAACAGAGCTTTTAGCACAAACTCCACGTTTACGATTCTATCGTGTAGTTTGGAAAGAAAGCGACAAGTGGAAAAAATGATGAAGCATTTTAAATGTTTGAAACAGGTCTCGGGAAAGCACGTCTCTTAAAAGATAAGGATGCATTTTTCAGAGGTAGTAAACGGCCCTCGGCTGCATGGCTCTCGGAGAGATCCTGCGAGCGGAAAATGTTGTCGGTGGATATTGAATATCGCGAGGTGTATTGTTCGCTCGGTGTAGACTCGGTGGATCCGCTTGTTCGTCCGCGGATAGCTGAGTGGTCTTGTCTCGCCGCTTTGTGTCGCCGGCCATTATCCTTCCCTCGGGATTCCATTAGCACCCACACTCTCCGTTGCTCGTTCGCAATTACCAGAAGAATTTACCGCGGCGTACATAGGTTATGCCACGAGCGTAGCGGCGTGTTGCCGCCTATTACGTTCCCCGAGCCGCGTTATCCATCGATGTCCGCGCGGAGCGGAACCGAGCGGCTCAGCGCGGTGTGCTGTGTGCCGAGCCGAGCCATATACCCTCTACAACACTGTCTTGCGCTTTTCTGTGTTGTGTTCTGTTCTGTGCTGTTCTCTTGTGTTGTGTTGTGTTGGGCCGTGCTGTGAGCTTCTCGATGCTCGCCAATTACCTGGGGAATTTACCGTGGCCAATGCACCGGATATCAGTACCTCGACACCGGCGTCCATGATCCTTGGACCGCCAACTGGTTCCACGGCCATCCGCGCAATAACAACACCGCCAACGACAAGAACAACGGCGAACCACCGCGCCACAAGAGAATAAAACCTGCATCAGGCTCAACCGCGACCACACAGCCTCCGTCGTCCTACACTTCCGCGTTTCCGAATCCTCGATCGAGTCGATTGTGAAATCGAATCGCTGACATCAAGTTTGAAAAGTTGGAGAACACGCTCGAGACTCGGGTAGAAACGACTTAGAAAGATGTCCAGACCGAGCTCGGTTGCTAAGAACATCGAAACGAGTGTCGCGATGACTTGACGTTCTTATTAACACTTTGAGCTTCTTCTGGTAGACGGAATTATCTGACCAGGTTGAAAAATTAACTTTTCCGCTAATACATTCGGCGCACCAAATTTAATTTAATGTAATTGAATTAATTTAATTAAGTTCCCGTCTAATTGGCATCCGAAATATGCAAGAATATTGAAAGAGCACTCGGTGTCACACGACCTAACATTTCAATTTTTATTCCATTAAATATGCAACTTTGAATTTTGAACGAAGAATTGCAACGGAATTTCGAATAATCGTATTACATCGAGCAGGAGCTTAATCATCACCGGTCAATATGACTGGTTCCAGAGTTTTTATTTTAAGATTATTTATGTAATAACGATAATTTCATTAGAAATGATTGTATAGATATTTTTAAGTGGAGCACATATTACATACGAGATGCACAAAGTCTAAATAAAATCAATCTTGTCATTTTTATAAGGGAACATGTACCAGTTACTTTTAAGGCTCGGTAGGTTTAGTGTTAATAAAAAAAAACACATTAGGAATCTGTATTAGATACGAAATACATATATATTACAATGAATAGGAATCTTATATATGAATCATTGAATCTTATCTCAGAAAAGAAAATGCTTGATCCAAAACTATTGCATTCGAAAGTGTCCTCATCTTAAAAAGGTTAAACCATCTTCTTGAAGAAGAATCCCTAGTAGCACAAAAATATTAAATGGATATTTTTTTCGAATATTGGAAAAATATTTTTTAAGCCACATTATTTCATATGAGACAAACGTTATCTGTATATTAGGAAAATATATTCTATTTCTAATATTAAACAAAGATTTGTTTTATAATAAGAAAGAAATATTTTTTTCATAATATGAAACGAATATTATTTGTATATTAGGAACAAAATATTCTACTTCTAATATATGAAATAAAGATTCATTTAATATTTAGAACAAAATATTTTTCTCGTAACATGAAATAGATATTTCCTGCATATTTACAAATAAATATTCGTTACTTAATATAAAACAAATATTGTATGTATATTTGAATATTAAAAAAAGATTGAATCTCTTTTTAATATTATATGAATGTGTATACAATATTTTTGCTACTAGGGATGAGACTGCTCTTCTGGGATGTTACGAGAGCACCACGTAGTAACATTGTTTGTTTAGGCGAGCGAAGCCTAGAATTTGCAAGGAGCATTTCGCGCGAGACCACCGGATGGGATTAACGCGGTTCGTTGCCTATTACGAGCAACGTGGTAATGCTTGTCTGCGTTCGCCTCGTAAAACGGTCGGCACAATAAGACGCGATCTTTCTTCTCGAGAAAGAGCGGTAATAATACGCGCGGTGAACCGACTATCATTTTTAAAAGGCTCGAGGGCTCGATCGTCGAACAGTCCGACCGTATTCGGCCCGGCAAATAACAGTGATCGGTGCGCGCTAAGTCCTCCGCAATGATCGTTCTTCGCGCACATTTGTGTACACAACGCGAGCGTTACCGTGACTTTTAGCACGGAGGGTGAGACAGCGTTCGTTTCCAATGATAAATGCAACCCGAGGGCAGGATAACGACTGGAGTCGAGTCCAATTCTGCCGGGGATCGTATTCTACACGCGTAGTGTCTACAAATTGGTTTTTACTAGGGGCCATAGTTTTGAACGTGTATATTTAACCCTTTGCACTCGGAGCTATTTTCACTGGAAAATTAAAATATTTCTATTCCCTACTAGCTAACTCGACAGACCTTGTCCTGTCCAAATTTCAATAAATTTGTTCGTGATCATTTTGTGAATTTGTGAAAAGCTATTGATAATTTAAAGTTATAATTAATTTCAAAGTAAAAATGAGAAAAAGAACGTATTTCTGAGTGATCATTGTATTTATTAATGTTAAGCTGCTCTACTTGTACCGTTTCAAATATCATGATTTTTGCAGTTTTTCTGAATTTTCCGACTTTTCTTCGTAATTGTCTTGAATTTTTTCAAGACCATAACGAACAAAACAAAAAAAAAGAATTAAGCATGTTATGGTCTTGAGTTTATAGAAAAATCCCAAAGAAAAAAGCACTTTCATGGTGAGTTATGGTCTTGAGTTTATAGAAAAATCCCAAAGAAAAAAGCACTTTCATTTTTTCCCGAATTATCATGTCTCCGGACAGCTATTCCAATTCTTTTTTTTAATCTAAAAACTTGATTCGGACTGCAACTAATATTGAAAAAAAAATTAGCCAAATCGGTCTAGCCGTTCTCACGTGATGTCGTGACCAACGAACAGCATTTCATTTTTATTATTATTATATATATCGATATAGATATAGATGAGTTTTTTCATTTTGTGGATATGAAATTGGTATAATATATTTAATAATGTAAAACGTATTTTGAATAATGGTGAAGCAATTTTTAGTGGTGCCTCAGAGGGGACCACCGAGTGCAAAGGGTTAAATACACGTGTATCCTCATTTTAACCTTCCGGTACTCGCGGTTTCTGCCCGACAAGTGTAGTCGCACTGAATCTCTCAGATGCACATATGTTTAAACAGAAAAACAAAGCTTTATGTGTTTATAGTGTCGAATCATATTTTTACACTCTAAATTTCAATAAATAAGCCATTTACGCATTATTCTTTATTGAAAACTACATTACACCTTGCGTTTTTTATTTGATATTGTCAAACATTGATCACCGCAAACAAATTGTCCATGTTGTAGACACAAATACGTTTCACATGAGCAACGCATCTGTGAGATACAAAGTGTTAATGTCACGGACGAGAAACTTGCCCGCATCAGTAACAATTCATTTCCGAGCAGGGTTTCGTCGGATTGCGGAGGAGACAGCTTTTATACCAGATAATTGGACCGATCAGCCAAGTTGATTTCACTTTCGCTCGAAACCTGGTCGCCCGACAGTGAGACGAATTTTTACGAAATCCTTGCGGCCGGCTTGCTCTTCCATGACAGATTCTCGCAGAACAAATTTACGAAGAGTAGGATGCACGAATTTGGAATTTCGAAAGAGAAATGTGGAAGTGTACAATCCGCAAAACATTATAAAAATACAATCAAGTATATAACGATTCTTGTACTTGTATTCTCTGTACTTGCGGGGTACACGGAAGACGATAAGAGGCGTACCGATCGCGCCATATGTAGATCGAGCAACAATCGTGTCGGGTTCGATCCACGGTTCGTATCGAAAGCGGAACGAGCCGAGAGAGAGAGAGAGAGAGAGAGAGAGAGAGAGAGAGAAAGTGAGAGAGACTGGCGGACAAAGAAGAGGGAATGTAAACAGCATTGTAATACATTTGGGTAACAAGGCCGATGCAACAAGGCAACAAGGCGCAGCGACGGTGCAGCGTCCTTTTGCGAAATCGTTCGGGGCTGCGGATAGGATCAGCAATCCGTTCCCATCGGGTCACGGGGGAACGTGCACATCCGCCCGGCCGTCCACGTTCCGCGATTTCGCTGGCGAGAGCCTTTGATAGGCAGAACGATATTAAATTATACAACGGGTTGGGAAATAAACGGTTGCGTTTAGAAACGATTGAGCGAACCACGACTCGCTGCGGCACGCTGTGCCGCAAACGCAGCAAACCATTCCTCCGCGAGATCTAGCCGGGCCCGACACTTCCTGCGAACGCCCGGAGCCGAGACGATTACGCCTCATAACGCTCATACACCGTTTAATCGAATCTTGTTATTGCAACGAGATGGGAGGGATTACGTGTTGCACAGCCACCGCCGCCATTCTCTTCGCCTTCGAGACGAGCACGATGCGGTAGAATGCGCGGGTACCAGAGGAATCCGACCTTCGATAGTGGTCGCAGCATTTTTTTTCACCGAGCCGGTGGAAGCGCGTATGACGAAGACGTTATCCGTGAGAACAGCTGATTGTGAGCGGGCCACGTGGCCGCGCAACGGGTATTGAAATCGATCGGATCCCTTGCACGCGACAAGCGTCCGACATGAATAAATCCCGGATGAATTTGAATACGTGTACCGTAGGGAATGCGCCCGACAACACAGGAATCTCTTGCACTACGTTGACAATTCCCCGTGGCTCTTTCAACTTGATGCTTGGGATATTGGATTCTAATATATTCCATGGAAATTTACGCATGCTGTGTATACCATTTACAGCATCGATTATGAGAGTTTCTGTCGATAGTTGTTCTCCAGAGTACTCTCAATTTGCGTGTGCATTTGGGAGTATTTCAGAAATTGTTTGTTTTCGGAGAATGACGTGAGACGCGAGAGTCAACTCTCAAAAAGTCCTCTCAGGTATCTGGCCATTTGAATTTCATGCATGTATCTCTCAATCATTTTAATTAAATAAATAAAATCCGTGTTAGAACGGTGTTTTGCATTTCATTCAGTTTCGTAGACAGAATCGTATTAGGAGTACATTATGGATATTTCAATTTGCTTGATCTCGGCGTCCATCTCTCAATTCAACTCACCGACTCGGATGAATTTCGATAGTTATAAGTAGATTGCGGATGTTTATGCAATTTTCAATTTTTCTAGACGAATTGTAAGAAAGTGGAAAAACCTCTGTAGATCTGAAGTAAATAAAAATTGTACTAAATTCTGTTGAATTTTATATTTCACCCTTTTTTCAACAATTTCAAAAGCTATAAATGCATGAAGATCCGCAGTCTAGTTGTACGAATACTCGTCTGCAAAATGGATGCGCCAAAGTTTGCTGCAGTTGTTGCAATATACTTAATAAAGAAAAAGAAATCGGAAAAGAGAAAATGCTGGACTAAACCATGGACAGTGCTTGCGGTTGGATCTAACTAATGTATATGTTGCACAAACAATACTACGCGTGGAGTCTAATTTCTATATATTTAACAGTATATGAATATATGTATATTATGGCAGAGAAAACTACTAGAAGACTCTCAGCTATGCGAATGGCATTTAGCTGATAGTTGCTCGCCGTGGGAAAATTTGTCGTGCAGTTCTCCGCTGGTTTTAAGGTACGTGTCCATCTGAGAGCAAAACTATCATGAGTTACTCTCGAGACTCAAAATTTGACAGTGTACACGGTATTGAGAGAACTATCGGAGAGCTCCACGGAAAAATAAAAGAGACTATCTACTTTCTGTAGGAGTGTGAATGTTTAGAGTGACTGTGGATGCGACACCGTTGGCGCCAACGTGTTTGGGTCTTGTATTAAAAGGAAGTCTGTTTGGGCCGATTGGGCCGAGGTTGTGAAAGAAGAGTATTTGGTTTCTAATGACAAGTGTAGGGTGTAAGTCATGAGCCACTGACTTTTCCGAATGGATATGAGACTGATAAAGAGAGAGACAGAGAAGAATGCAAGTGTATAAAAGGAACGAGTGCAAGGGCTAAGAGCTCAGAAGAGTAAGATTCGAGATCGAGAAAGGTTGTGAGAGACACGAGTGAGCCAGATTTTGTTAATAAAGAGAAAAGTATTCGGAGTACCGGAGTTACATTATTTACCCCGCTACGCCACATCCAAGAAGTAGTAGGAGTTTCTGAAAATATTCCTACATTTCTGATAGTTACTCTTGAGAGCAACTATCAACAGAAACTCTCAGATCGACACGTAGCTTAAGATTTTTCGACGGGAAACATAAGAAGCGGGATGCCTCTCGGTTATTTCCGACTGGATTTTTGCAAAGGCCCGTGGGTCTTAAACGATTGAGGGACGCGGGGACGGTGCGTTGTCCTGATCGAGACTCGCCTGGTAGACCCTGCGGATCTGCGAATCCTAGGCGAACTGGTGCGTAGGCGATCCTTCGTATCATGGTCCGCGCGCCGCTATCAAGTTAATTTACGGCCGGGTCGCGGTTTACGCCTCGTAATTTATCCGCCCCCGATGCAGACCGCGGTTCGCGAGCCGCGTCAAGGACTCTCGGCTGGAAATATTACCGAGATTACGTTTGGGTGGCGCAGGGCGCGGCTCGAGGAAATCTCTCGGAACCGGTCCTATTTTTCACGTAGTACGAGTCGCGTCAGTGTCTCGATTTTCCGGCTGGGAATCGGCGTCGAACATCGCTTGTTCGTCGGATGATCAACGGGACAGCCCTTTAACAGCGTGCTCGATCGTCCTTCGCGTTCGCGATCTCGCCAAACGAGGATCCCACGTCCGTTTTATCCTCTCTTTATTCGCGGCGCATACCGTTCTCGTAACAATCTTGGATATATGTATACACAGAATCATCCGCGTTCGCAAAAGAGCTCATCGTTGCAGTTCCCTCTATCCGCTCCATCTTGGTCGGACTAATCTTCCGCGAACGCTCGTTCCGCTGGGCAAGTTATCTGTCTTTACGTATCTCGAGTCTGTTTTTCGCATTGCCTCGCGTAACGTTCCTTGCATTTTATAGTTCATCCGCGAGGCAACCGACGATACACGCATTCCACCGCGTAATAAAGACGAACGCTGCTTTGAGACCATCTATCCGATCAAGGTCCCTACCAGGGAACTCGAAGGCCTTCGGCTGCGCGAGCGTTCAATTAGCGCGAGGATGAGCAATTTTGAAAATAATTCCCCGTCGATTTGCTCGCGGGATCGCGGGCGGTTTGCATCGAACATTCTGCTCTCGAGGATCGAATGGATGCACGACGGGGGGAGGATCTGTTGCAACCGAGCAACACGGTGGGTGGTTCTCGCATGCGAAACGAGAGGTTTTGCGAAATCATGCTACGGTAGCCGCGCGTCGTCTAATCGAGGTACATCGATCAATTGACAGGCCATCCTTGGGGAATCAAGGGACGCGGAATAAGACAGCTCTTTGAGTCGGTTCTATTGAGAACAATTGTTGGTTACTGGATAATGAAGTTCTCATCTTAATAGATTCAATAGCAATGGCATTCACAACGTATTAGCACTTCTAGAATTTCTACGCTGATTTTCTGTCTGTACTTTATATATTGGCAGTAGAATCGGAAGGAGAGTGCATAGTCCGCAAGTAGAGCGGAATCGAATTTTCTCACCTAAGGTTTCGTTTTCGAGAGAATCCCACTTGAAGATTCGCGGAGTGCGCGATTTATTGAACTGGAAACGGCTGACGCGTCTGATCATGTCCCGCCTATTCTACTTCCTGTAAACGCGCGGGAACCCGCGGAATTCTCACAGTCGATTTTCTCGAAAGAAGAGTCTTGTTTGAAGAAACACCAGCCAAGTTCTCGCACTACCTCCTTTTACACGAAACAACTTGGCCGTTTTTTAGAGACTTGTAACTCGGAACTTGAGGCAGATGGAGAGATCTAATTTCGCACACTTGTTGAATGCTATCATGTCTCAATATTCACAAATCATTAATCTTCCAGCATTAGTAGATTCCGTGATATAGGACCTCAAAAATTGCTAAGTTTCTCACTGACTGACTGACTGACAGATCATCAAAACCTTTTGGGTACTTCCCATTGACCTACAAGCTTGAAATTTGGTACATAGGTCCACCGTAACAAACACTCAAAGGAATAATTATCAAAGTTTGAAATTTTACACCTTAAGCGGTTGCATTGAAAAAAAAACATTACGAAATAGATACGTAGGATAGAACACAGCAGCATAACATACATAAGTATACGTTTTATTAGCTACGAAGTCGTAAGAAAAAAACAATCAACAAAAATTGATGAAATCTCAACAAAAACATCCTGTAAACATGAGCCAAGTTCTCTATGGCCGTAAAAAGTTATGAGATCAAACAAAATCTTGCAATACCGAAAAAGCGTCTGTAAAAATTAGTTTAAAAGAACGCTATTTAATTTTTAACGAGTTACATGGAGAGCTAAATTATTCAATCTTGGCCGTTACTTTTTGAACCAATGGCCATAAAAGATGTTAGGTAGCGGCCAAGTTTTAATAATTTAGTCCTCCATATAACTCTTTAAAAATTAAATAGCGTTCTTTTAAACTAATTTTTACAAACGTTTTTCAGTATTGCAAGAGGTATTTCTAAGCTAACGAACTTGACCGTATTTTGTTTGATCTGACAACTTTTTACGGCCATAGAGAACTTGGCTCCTGTTTACAAGATGTTTTTCTTAGTATTTGATTCTACACTTTCGACTTGCCTCTTTCTGTACCACCAGATCGGAAACACCTTGTACATGATTACCGATTCTGAAAAGCTATCTGCTCGCTATAAAACGAATGGGAATTGACGTTGTTTCATTGTGCCAGCTTTGTCCCAGCGGATTGTTAAATATCGCGACGGTGAGGCGAGTTAAATTCCCTTAAACGGGCCGGGGGCCCTATTCAAAGCGATATCAAGTATTCCCGACGCCTCTCGATAAGAGCCGCTAACGAGCAGCGGATTTTTCCGAAAGCGGTTCCAAGCGAATTAAGCCGATCCGGCCGTTCGAGGAAGCGTTTTAGAGCATGTCACCGTATTTGGGGCCCAACCGAGAAGAGAGCCGCGCCGTGCTGTGTCAAGAGAAAGAGAAAAAACGAGGGCCCCGCCGCGCACCCTTGGGGCACACCCTCGGGGACCACAGGCGATTTGCTTGGTTTCCGCGTGTGCCAGTTATCCAACGACCCGACGCGTTACGTAAACTGACATTTCAGCGGCTAATGTGAACTAGCAGGCCAGCGAATTAACCGGCGAGCCACCGACTACGATCCCGAGTTCAGTGACAAAATCACTGTTTCAACGACTTCTGCTTGCACAATATACGATCCGGATAACGAGCATCGTTTTGTACGAGAGCGCCGCGGAATGCGCCGCGGCTAATCGCTTATGCTAATTCGCCCGCTATTCTTTTACCGAGTGTAAATCGCTTCTTCGAACAGTTTTTTCACCTTACTCGCGCCACCGCGCCGGTCACCATATTTTTTCCAAGGTTCGCGCAAAGAGGCGTGCAAAATATCAGGCACGCGCGAGTTACGCAATGCGCGAACTATTCGAGACATTTAAACACGAATCTGTCGCGCGGCGCCGCGCGCCGTTCACCGCCGCGATCGATTTTCCTCTTCGACCTTCGAACGACTCGAGCGATTCAAAGACGACCCACCCTGATCGCATAATTTCGATTTCGCGTCGTCGTGGTGCACTCAACTAGCATAACTCAGAGTAACCTGTGACATTTTTTGCGAGCACGAATCTCGTGACACGTGTGGAACACTCGGGATAATTCTTGATCTTTATGCAAGATAAAAATTGTCGGTATCGATCACAAGAAACAGTAAGGACATAGACCTTCTTTTTCTTCCTTAAAAATCTGAATAAACTGAAGATAATATGTATATCGAAGCTCTTAAACTCTTTTAACACTCGGGATAATTTTTGATCTATGTGCAAGATAAAAATTGTCGGTATCGATCACAAGAAACAGTAAGGACATAGAGCTTCCTTTTCTTCCTTAACAATCTGAATAAGCTAAAGATAATATGTATATCGAAGCTCTTAAACTCTTTTAACGATACTACTGTTTCAAATGGCACCAAGTCGTTTTTGTCATAAATGCATAAAATGCGCAAACAACTGAACATACTTTTGCAAGTTGCTCGTAAGAAAATGTAGCGAGTTACTTTCCAGTGCATTCGTGCTGCTGTTAAGACTCTTTTTGCATTGTCCGGTGGACAAACGAGTAGACCGGCAGCGTTGATCAAAGATGAATTCTAAAAGGATCGTGGGCCGAGACGAAAAAGGGCATTAGACAGTTGGGTAATCGGTCCCGTTCGGACGTCGAAAACCGGACAAAGCGAAAACGCCGTTGGACCGAGCCGTTTGCGCGCGAAACGTACTGCTGACAATCGAGGCCGCGCGGCGTGCATGAAAAGGGAAAAACGAGTCGGTGAAAATGTCACGCTTATGCATTCGGTGACGCAACGACGGCGGCAAAGTATATACAGTGATTTTGAGAACTCGTTTGAGAGCGGCGATCGCTCGCGGTGCAAACGAAAGTTTCCATGTAGGCAGCGGAGTGTACGAACGTAAAGAACGAAGAGAAACAGGTGGGGATAAAAATATTGAGAGCACTCACCCACTCTGGACGTGACCGCCAGCAGGAGCAACAAGCTGTTCACGATGATCATGTTGGTTCCTCTTGTGGCTAGAATCGCACCGACTCGACGGGTCTTGTACCGATGCGAAGATGAAAATGTTCCGATCGAAGGTGCCGGCTCTGGTGTGTCTAGTGGTCGGCGGTTGAAGGGCAGGAGGGTGACGGGCGCGCGGCGCACATACGCGTAAGCGTGAACCAACGGAACCGATGAACCCTTCGTTTGTTGTTCCTCGATTGGGCTTTGCTACCGAGCCCGATCCCGGCCCAGCGAACACTGACGACGGACTCTCCTGTTCGCGGCCTCCTGTTCACGCCTTCTCTTCGGGATCAGCTCGCCGGCGAATTCGGGGAAAATCCAACGAGAAAAACAGCGTCAGAACGGGGAAGGACGGTTGGACAGAGCAGCAGCAGCAGCCTCGGATGTTAGCGCCGTTCAAAGCCGCGAGAGCTCCATCGACGTCGCAAAACATATGCTACGGTCACGAAGAGAGAAAGGTGACTGGGTATACGCAAGGCGTGCTCAATACCTCCTGTCTTCTTGGCATAGTCACCTTTCTAGCAAACCAGCAACAAAGAAGAAGGGAGTGTTGGCTCGGTATACCTCGCGGCCACCACCATTCTCGCGTTCGCCGATCACCGAACGGTGGTGGTGGTCCCGGCTACCTAATGGTGGTGGTTCTTGTTACCGATGGTGGTGGTAGCAACCGTGTGCACTGATCCACTCGCCTTCCACCGACCAAATCCGCCTTCCTTCGATCAAACTTTTTCCAGTTTCCCGTTTCTCGTATCGGTAACCCTGAAACCGTTCTCGACTTACGCCTCGCCTCGCCTCTCTTTGCCTCACACTAACCGGAGACAAGCCCCCGTTCCCTCTACCTCTGCGAACCAAACACATCCGAAGGGTTAGTTGTCGTCGTCTATGATAAAAGCCTCGTAAAATCCGCTGAATTATGCCCACCCTTTTGCCTTCAAGAGTCTCCTAACAGCTGTACTCCGCGTTCAAACGAGCCACGACGTTTCGTAAAGTAGACGTTCTACGTCTGCGGTGCTGCAAAGTCCTTCTGTTTACTACACGGAGAATCGGAAAATATGGTTGAATGCCTTCGTCACACAAACGTATTATGTCCCAGGTTTGTATAAAAACTTTATTTTTTTTTGTTTCTTCGGCCATATAAAATCATCAATATTTGTTCAAATACACGTTAGTCTGACGCAACATGATTATACATCGACGATCAGCTTCGAACGAATGAAAAACCATAGATTCGTTAAGTAATATCCAACTGTCTATGCTTAACGTTAAAATACCATTCTGTTCGAATCAGGGAGCCAAATCACCCCGAGCATGTTGAATTCACGACAATCCTTTGCAATTCTTTTTCACAGAAAATTTTTTAATATTGCCTTCGTTATACGAGCCTCGAGGTACATACATTTTCTAAAAAGAAGAGAAAATGTAAATAATGTTTAAAGTTTAACGATAAAAGCCACACGCCTTGTTCTCGTCATTGTTCTTTCATAGGAAAAAATTGCAGGAGATTGCACGGATCGAACGCGAGGTGGCCCAACCCCTTGAATCGTACGATTTGGTACCCTTCTCTTTCTCTTGTTTCGCGCGCGTAATACCTTTGTTCGGAGGAGAAGCACAGTTCTTCGGTTTTGCACAGTCCCGTACCTAATTAAATTCGTGGTGGCGAAGAATTCGCAGGAAAAAAGAGTGGCAAGCGCGCTGCGTTGCGTTGCGTTCCGTATCGATGTTCGCTGGTCGTGAATAAAAAATATCGCACGGTGGACAGTGAAAAAATAATTATATACATGATCCCTCGCGTTCCAGCGGGGATAAAACATTCGATTGAAAAAGAGAGCGATTCTTCGTTCCTGCTGACCCTTCGGACATGATACAAAATCAGGGGTACGATAAAAAATAAGAGATTTCACGTGACAGCGATTATTATATTATTGGGTGAACGGAAAGAAAGTCGGCCACGCCGGAACCGCGATTTCAACACAGAAATCGTTTCGGTTGTCTGTGAGTATTCGTACAGGTGAGCAACAAAGTTTTTTGAAGCGTGAGCTATAGCTACCAAATTTGTATTAACCCTTTCCGGTCCTAACTTTTGCACCAATAGTTACTTGCTTTACTGATTTAAGATAGATAGATCCATCATTCATAATTTATAATATGTAACAACGATTGTAGTATTTGTCAGCTGTTCTACACGAATGTAACTGCATTGACGATAAAGCAAGTTCTGAAATGAAACAGAAAAGACACTTCGGATCACAAAGGGTTAAAAGAGTATGGACAATATAACGATAATGATTTGGAAGATCAGAGTTGCAATTTAACAGAAAAAAAACGTAAGCCGACCTTCTTTTCGTATAGTCGATAAAAACGCGGGCCGCCGAAAATGCCGTTGACGGAATTACAAAGTCCTTTTGAATCCTTTCTCCGATGATTACGAATATATCACATCATAATTACGAACGTATCACATACACGCGTATATATATGTACATCATCGTGCTGTTTGGTTGCGGGGAACACAAACGTACGATGCATCGAGTTTACCTAGGCGAATCATTTGCTTTCCCTTCGGTCGTACCAATGTAAATGAACGTGAACGACTAGACATACTTGCGATATTGTCACAAGTAATTTCTGACTTCCTCTTAAAGGTCTCCCGAGAGCTCGTTAAAATGCGAAACGGAACCGACGAAATCTACAAGATCGATCGCGGTGCACGCGCGTTCCAACGGAACGGAACGCGAGAGAGAGAGAGCGAACAGAACAAGATCAACGCGAACGGAACCGCGTCGAGTGCAGCGATACGTAAAACCTTGGAATACCTTCTACGTACATGATTACAACTTATGAATAGCATGTGCCCCGAATACATGGCGAAACTACGCATGGCACGACGCACGCACGTTGAGAAACAAACGAGACATCTGCGACGAGTGGACCCGCGTTTACCGCAAACCAGACGAACCTCTTTTTCGCTCTTTCCAAAACTCGCGCGTCCAATAATACCACTTTACCTACCGGAAGACTATCGTTTAGATTCTCAACGACTCAAACAAACGGGTCAACTACATTCTCCCGAACGACTTGCTGTCACAGAAAAATACACTGAGCAATCCTTGGCACTCGATCGTTGATTTTCAACAGAGCATTAACACACTCGCACCGGGTCATCTCCAACACAGTTTCTAGACGAATTTTCTGCGCTTCACAAAGTCACTTTAAAGAAACTACTGCAACTTTTGAAATCTCTATTATAACATATCTCTAGATAAATCGAAAAGTGAATTATAAGACAGAAGTTTGAAGAATCTAAATGCGCATATATGTGCGTCATCCGGTACGAATGTGTTAATTAGTCGTCGATAGGTAAAGCGATACTACCCCTCGCAAAAAGCATTCGATCGAGTAGACCAACCGTTCGTCATTATAACCATTCGTAGATCTAACATGGAAAACGTTCTCGTTAACGATAAAGATAAATATAATGATAAAACTGGTTATATATAATAAAATATATTATAATAAAAACAATTTTATAAGGTACAGGGTGAGAAGCATTAGAAATGGTTCTAACGTTTAGTCATGCTACTCTCTTTGTAACTCCATTAGCGATAGACAGCGAATTGTTACGTGCACTATTTTCCGCGGAGAATACTTTCGCTAGTAGAAGCCGGTGAATAGGCTGTTGATCATTTTCTTTGGAACGATCATTTTGGAAATATTATCAATTGTATGGAATTTCTTGCTTCTCGAATTGAATTGTTATAAAACAATTATTTGGAAAGCCCCCGTCGCGCCTGCGGGCAAAGCGTTAGCATGCCCGCAAATAATTCTGTCGACAAATAACAATTCATGACTCCGATCGAATATTTTCTGGCAGGGGTAGCGTTAGCAACCGGGTATGCGTATCTTATGCTACGAAATATTTCAAACTGTACAATCAGCGTAATCAAGAGAGTGTAAAAGTCGACGTGGAAAGTATAAAGAAACGATCCTCGAAAGCTCTCAGACGATAGTACATGATAGCGAGCCGAGCTTCATCGATTTTTCTTTCGTTTTTCACGCGAACGGGTATCTCTGTCCCTGAGACTTGTACAAAATATCCGTATCAACGACAGAGACAAAGTAAACATCCGATGGAATTTTTGAATAGCTTCGAAAGGCCGGTTTTTCAAAAACACGTTCGAACAACTCAGACAACATTTTTGTTCATTTGTTCGTTTTTATACTTTGCTCGTTATGCTCTCCTTCTTTTTTATTTAATAACTATGGAACGATTCGTATGTACATCAATTGAACACGGCGATCACGCGACCAAACGTCGCGGGCCTGATTCGAATTCGAACAATATCGTAAGTTATCCTATTAATATTTTGTACAAAATTCATTTGCGAATACGTAAAAGCGCCGGTACGTCGCCATTCTATGCGAATGTAAGACCATCTTGATTCGCTGCCCGACAACTCTCTAAACCTTACAACGCTGCCAAAGTGTTCCCTATACATTTGGAATTAGCTACCCGCGTTAGCGCGCAGGCGAGCGAGTGCTCCGCTCTAACAGCAATCATTGAGCCGCTATCGTTTCGAAATGTTCGAGACTATGATGCTCGTCCTCGAGGGTGGATAACTGCGTAACTGATAAAATATCTTGTATAATTCTAATTACTAACTAATTCAATTTGCCTATACTTCTTGCGCAAGTTGCTTACAGAGTCTTTAAACAGAACAGGGTCGAGCCTCATATTGGATCGTAACAACGGCATGTAGCCGAAAACGGCCACGAACGTATTCATGCACGTCTGCCGTTGTATAAAATGATCTGGATCGTTCCAGGGAGATCTGAAAATCACAATAAGCATACTAGTAAACCTCCAATCCCTGATTCGAAAGAGTTCACTGCCATAACCAAGCAAAATAACTCTTCATGCTAAATTCTTTACAGATTTTACGTTCATTAATTTTCTTTATGCGAATAAAAATTCTATTCGGTCACATTGCAAGTATTTTCGTATTTGGTTTTGTTGTAGACGATCAATGTGTCGACGTTGACGAATATATTTTAAACAATAATTTCAATAGACTTGAGAAAAACTTCCGAGTGCAAGGAGTGAAATAACTGCCGGTAGGACAATGCGTGAAACAGCTAGGAAATAAACAGAAATAACGTACCTAATTCCAGCCACTGTAGTATCTTTATACAATTTCCGTTGCGTCACTTTGATCGGTGGTCTCCGAGTGACGTGACTTACTAAAAAATTCATAAGTATGTCCTCGCAGTTCTGCGACTGCTCGACAGTCTTGTGAAGCGTCGAGCTCAGCAATTCGGTGTACAACGTATTGTAATAACGATGGTAAAAAGCGGCACCAGTTAGTATTATACTATAATCGTTCGTCCACTTGCTTGTATAGCCCCACGACCGCTACCAAAGAGGGAAAAGATAAAATACATAGGTGCTGCACAGCGGTGACAAATGATAGCGACCGACGTCTTTAAAGCGCTATCGTTACCTTTGAGTCGTCCCAGTAATGCGATCTAGCTGGGTAGCCGACGATTCGATCAGGAAACGATTTCCAAACCGTAAATGCAAAATCAATTTCGTCAGTGTTGAGTGTGGCATCTTCGTCTAGCGATAATATAGCACTAGTTTTGATTAACGGATGAGGATAGAAACGTTGGGATATACCGTCGACCGTGACGATGTGTATCGTCGCTTTGATCCCTTGCCAACGTGGCCTCCTCGGTAGCGGAATATCCGAATTCCACATTAATATAATCTAAAACACGATATCAAATAATTCAAATGATGAAGGCGAGACGATTCAATGAAATTCTGCTTATGTTACTCACCCTATCTAGGTATTTGCTTTTCGCGACGCTTTTAAGCAGACGATAAAGTACGGCAGTAGACCCTAACTGCGAGTAAATGATGGCAGTAAAAGTGTTACCCGGATTGCTCTTCGAAAACGGAAGTTCCTGCTGACTGTCGGCAAATTGCGGTAATATCGCTAATGCGCCAGGACTAGTATTCCAAACGAGTTTCTCTCGAGTACCTTCCCATGGCAAACGTTCCCGTATGTTCTGAAAAAGATTATTGACTGATAACTCGACGACCTACATGCAAGTATCAGCGAACGTTTAATCATCATGATTGACCCAATTAAATAAAACACTTGAAGCGTCCTCCGCTTTGATGTTTATTCAATTCTGATAGCACTCATGCGCTCAATTATTGTTAAGCTGCTCGACATAAATACCAAAAGAGTTAATCACCTCGAACACGGTAAATACAATTTTTTCTATCGATGAGAAGTATCTCTCCCAAAGGAATTGTGTCTGCTGCCGTAATTTAAGTATCTGTACATTGGACACAGATCGCACTATATCTGGAATCTGGAAACATAAAAACAGAAAATACAACTTGTCCGTTTCTTTTTAATATCGTACAATATATGTATTTCGCTTACTTGAAGTAGCAGTCTTTCGTCAGAAAATATAGCGGCTTGCGTCCAATCAATGCGTTCGTGAAAAGGAAGCGCCCAGCCATTGCTTAGAATAACTGGAATGCACCCAGCCCTTAAAGCTTCTAAAAAACGAAAACTACCGAGTCTCCTTCCTCGTGGTACCAGGCAAAAGGTAGCGTTCATCAACAAAATTTCATAATCGTACCTAACAAGGCAAACAATGCACTCAGGTTTGTCCAACAAGTACAATAAATATGAATCTAAAATAGGTTCGTACTAACATATCGTATTCCTGATTATCCTGTTGACAATGTTCATCTTGGAATTCTCTCCATGCTTTGCCGTGACGGCAGGTCGTGACAAATACCAAGTCCTTGCCATTGTGCAAATGATAGAGAGTGTTTCTGGTCTCGGATCCTATACCGTGCACGTATCTTTTTCCCTTGAAAGCTGCAACGTATTTCTTGTTATTTGGAAAGTTGTTCTCCGGTGCTTGGCCAGGCTCACCGCCGCGTTCCGGATGTTGTTTGCCAAACAACGGTATCGACACGTCGAAGTTTGGTCTGTGCCTAAAGATGGACATACTGGCTTTTGCGAGCATGGCAAAGCCAAGATCGAAGGTCAGAGAATCCTCCGCGTAGTCGGGCCATGTCCCAGAATATAAATTAAATATCAAATGATTTCTGCCATTGTTCCAGTAAGGTAAACGCAACAATTTCGCAGGAAGATTGTGTACAAATTCTGTTGACAATGGGTCTCTGTCCAATGTATCCAGAGCTAACACAAATATACACGCTCTAGTCGGATCTGACGTGTAGTATCTTGATTCCGTGATAACGTTTAAAATTTTTTGGTATAGCGGGCTTATCACATCCTCGATCGGATATACATACACGGTGAAACCATTCTTGCATCTGGTATAGTCGAAGCAAGTCTCCATACGACATTGTTTGGTGCGTTGTGACACAAGAGAATTTCCATTTGATGTTCTTAAATCCTTGTCATAGTACTCCTCGTTTATACTTAAATATGAAGGCAATCGCTCATAAGGCAACTGAGATCTGCCTGTCAGCTTTTCGCTTTTTAACCGGTATCCGCCAAAGTAACAGTAACCAAGAAACGCGCATGTTACGAATAATAATAAATAGCGTTTCTTGGCTTGCATTTTCAATGCAATCAGGTTGTACACAAATATATACCAATGCTACACATTATTTCTCATGCGTGTACAGGGCATGCATTCGATTGTAAATGCATCATTAAGAATTTCCTGGTTGTTTGCTTTCAGAGACGGAGAAATCAAAACTTACTCCCAAATAGAATTGATTTCATTCCTAAAAATTGCTGAAACAAAATAAACATCTATTTTCAGTGTTCGCCAGATTAACAAATTAGCAGAGCAACTTTTTATGGTGACAAGGCAAAACAGCGCAATGTACATGTTCAGTAAACTTTGGACTTCAGTTTCCTTGCATGCTTGGTTTAAAAAAAAAAGGCATTTCAATGCATTTGCAAAGTATGAATTGAATTATTTGTAAAAGTTGAATTATAATGTTTCACCTGATAACCACCAATATCCACGCGATTATCGCGCTAACATCCCGTTGAATCACTCAGTGTCACTATAATTTCTTTATTAACTGTACGATAATGTAATCACCGAAATAATAACGATAAGAGGCCAGATAAACTTCGGAAATGTTTAGTTACCTTCGAATTTGGCTGACTCGATATTGCCAATGAACAGGAACGTTTCAAGAGGTTCGATCATTATAAAACACATGACAAAAGACGTGACACATCCACGAGGAGGTTGACTTCTATATTTCTATCGATACGGTTACATTAGGACTAACAACATGTCAAAACCTAAATGACAGATTGTAAACGGTCGATGGACGCCTGTCGATGGAAGTTAACCTATACGCGACTTATCTCGGACGTTGCACAACGGAGCGAACAACATCGAACATGTCGAAGTCGAAGTTAAAGTTCGATGAGACGGGGACGAACGATGGCTCATACTTGTTCAGGACAATATTTTTTTCCGATCGGAACACCGCACAGCGAACCAACTTTTTCTGTTTAGGTTAGTTCTGACGTACATCGAATTCGCAGAACTCGCCGGCGTTATTACGCCCATACGCATTTCCTGTCGGCGTGACCACACGCGCGTGACATCGATCGGTAAACGCCTCCAAGTGCAAAATCATTGCACGCAGCGCATTAAATAATTGGTTTAAAAAGCAACGCGAGTTATGCAATGACGTTGGAACGATTAGACTAGCAAATCGCTTATTGGTTACTTCATGCCAACCTCTCGACTCTCGAGGGACGTTTCGTGCGCCTTTGTGTCTGTGCGACAGCCGACTACAGACTCACGCACAGGCATGTGCCACCGTCGTGTCAGTCGTGTGCGCCCACTGGCTCACACACTTCTGCAAATCTAAACAAAACTGCCGATCAAGGTTATCCTGCTACCTAGCGGTCGACCGATAAAGCTTCCGAGCCGTTTCTCCCGCTTCGATTAAATTTATTAAAAGCACACACATTTTTTTTTATTGCAAATCAATACTCTAAAAGGAAGCCGCGTAGCTTACGACGAGCCTTACGCGATATTGGTTCTATATCGAGCGTGTTATCGCCTCCTTCGATGATGTCTTTATCAAACTGAACCTTTCAACGCGTCTATCAAACGAAATGTGCTTTGCAGCGAATACTCACTTTGTATCCTCTTCTTTCGCGAACCTGAGATTTTTATTATTCAACAATTTCTTTTGCAGGAATACAAAATTTGTAATAAACAACAGACAGATAGAGGTTTTGTTTCGACTTTAAAACTGAGAAAATTCCTGATATATCTCTGCTGTTCGAAGCACCTTATTCCACGAGAACGTTCGTCATACTGATTCGCTCGTTAGAGCAAATTAATGATGGGCTGTTTTCGCTGTAAATATTATCTGGCTGTTATAAAAACGCGGCGACTTCACCTTGATCGCTGATCTCATGACCGTTTTTCTGCGGATATCTATGCTGCGCTTTCTACGAGAAGCGTTTTTCTATGTAGATTTGCAGTCGACTAGTAATTGCGCAATCATTCAGAAAAACGATTGCATACGTTTACCACCTGTTAACTGGAAAGGATCAGTCAATTTGTCAATCAAGTTCAACCCATTTCTGTAATTTTCTTCTTTATGTAACCAAAGACAGTTCCACCAAAATGTACTACAACATTTAGAATAGAAACAATAGAGAACAAATCGTGTTCAAGCATTATTTGTCGAATCTATTTATTTTTTGCGATAGACGGATCGCTCGTGTAGATATTATTTATGGTAACGTATTATAAGATATTTTTTGCTTTTAACGACTCGTCAATCGGTAATGCATCAAAGGCGGCAGAAACGTTCGATGAATAGGTTACAGTGTACATAAAAAAGTATAATGGATTCTTTAGAAATCGTTTGCTTCATTATAGCATAGATAGAAACTTACTAACAAGTTGGTACAATCCGCCATTCATGTCACGGTATTCATAGAGTAAAAATAGACTATTTATATACAGAATTTTCCAACATCTAGTTCTAATCTATAAAATCTAATATATATATATATACGTCATTTACACTTTCGTCTCGAGTACAATATGATCTAGAGCATTATTGTTGGATTTCATGTTACTAAATACATCTGTTATTTCTGTTTCTCCGTCATAAATCTTTAGAGGACCACGTTTTATCTTTTTTTCTCTTTTTCGAGTGTCAGGATTAAATCTCAATTTCTTTCCTCCCACGATTGGTCGTGGTCTAAGCTTTCTCAAGTATTCTGCTGCTACCTGAGCACTTTCCATTTTAATCATTGCGCACCTGAACATGTAATTAAAAAGTCATATACATACTGTTCTTGTAAATATATCTTTCGTAATAATATAGACATAAAACGGGGGATACCTGGTTCTCTTCGAAGTAGCACTTAACAATTTACCAGAGACACTTCCGGGAATAGCTGCCTTTAAGTCTTGGAGCTTGGTTCCAGGTTTGATATTCGATACGAACAACCTGTAAGAAAAAGATCATTTTCAATACATTCAAAAAATCAGAAACAACAATGGAAATCCAGAAATAGTTACGTTTTTGTCACTATCGTTTCTTCTTTTACTTCAGGTATAACTATCTTCTTTTTCAACAGCTTTGGCTGATTCTTCTCGGTTTTTATTATCGCGGGTTCTGCAACCACGGGTTTACCATTTACTTTTTTATTTTTTACAGCTTCCAAATTTTTCAATCGCTCCTCAACTGTGGGAAATACTACATAGCAATGTCTGGTAGACTGTCGACAAAGCTGCACTTTGAATTCACCGGTAAATAACTTTGCTACATCTTGTTCCTTTCGTATCACGTGTGGCAGACGAACATAAAGGGTTCTCTGTTTCTCCACTTGTCTTGCCTGGAATTTCTTCAACTGCATTTTTGAATATTCAAATGAACTTTTCCTTCTCTATAGTCACTTTTCAATTTTCAAACAACATCGAGCTTGTTCGCATTTTAGCAAAGTACTGTATGTTGATACGGTAATGTTTGAGGTTATATTTATATTCGCGTTGCTAAAAAGCTATGTAACTGTAAATACAAGACGCGTGCACTTTTTTACGTATATGATCATATATGATGGAGATTTTAGAATCATAGACTGTTACATAGTAGGCACGACACCTACCCTCCAATTCTCGTTTTGATGTCTTCAAATCAAATTGGGACACCTTGAAATCCTACATACAGAGAGAGAGAGCATTATCAAATTGATATTTCTATTCCTTTTTCTGGGTTAATAAATGAGTGAAGAGGAAGAGACTAAATGTGTATTCCAAAAATGTGCAAAAGGTGATTCCCTTAGACCGTATATTGGTCTAAGGTCATTTGTAAGAAATTATTAACGGAAAACACGGACCATTCAGAGCACGGGAACAGCGGACGGATTCTGGCTCGGCCAATGCCAACGCCAGGTCACAGACGAGATACTGTTAAAGACTGTCAGCGCCCGTGCTATTCCGCGGCACGCTAAGTGAGCGCAATGGGCGGGGTGGTAACGGTGGAAATTACAGTGACCTGAAAGACCACATCGCTAAAAAGTTCCACCACCGACGGGATACAGTTTGTGGTTCAGCGCTCTCTACCTAAATAGATCATTTGTTCGTGAACCACGTGGAACTGCGTCAGTGGCGTAGGTAAATAGATTTAGTACCGCAGGTAATAATTAAATGGAGAATGCTGACATTACCCATTCTGTAATTCTTTCTTTTTGTTCTTGAGTTTTATTTTTAATATATGAAACCTTAAAAACCAACACCTTCAACCAGCTTTATGATGATTCGCCTTCTCACCGACGTATGTATCGCGATAAGAATCTCTGTCCTCAGTGGTCTTCTGCACCGACGAAATGTCGTCGATGCTTCTGTTTCTCACTCCAGTCAGAATTACTCCTAGATGGCGTAACAGAACACTGAAAAATTGGTGAGATACGTAGTCCCGTGAGGCTGGCCGGTGGCCCGGTTCAACCATTGTAGGCGCACTCTGATTGGTTTGTGTATTTCTTTAATAATTCGTTATGAAGCCGCGGAGATCAAAAAAAGAAAAAGAAAAAGATACATCGAAATACCTCACAAATCACCCCTTCCAAGGTAGTACAACATTTGTGGGGCACTTTGTATATACTTTTGCTACAATTTTATGAAAATATACTTGCATATAGGGTGTTCAGAAACGGGATGATCTGTCAAGAGAATATCAGACGATATGGTAACATGA
This sequence comes from Lasioglossum zephyrum, assembly GCA_028455615.1. Classification (NCBI taxonomy): domain Eukaryota; kingdom Metazoa; phylum Arthropoda; class Insecta; order Hymenoptera; family Halictidae; genus Lasioglossum; species Lasioglossum zephyrum. Next base: position 23,256,373 of record CM052321.1, on the reverse strand, counting down.
ATTCTTGTCTTACATTGTCTTGGAGAAACAATAAAACCGTTTGTTTGTTTAAAAATTAGAAAAGGAAAGTGTTGATGGACGCATGCGTAGTGAAAACTGATCTTGAGAGTTTCGCGTGTGTAAGAATATTCCGTGGCGGAGAGGTTCTTTGAACGAGTCGGCGAACGACGAGCGCTGATTGGCCGGTGGCAACCTGTAAAGGTCAAAAAGGACAATACGAACACTCCCGGTATCGTAGCGACGATAACGGTTTAACCAATTGTCGCTTGATTCTTTCGGTTTGAAAAATGCCGATTGGTTTGCGGCGCGTGTATCGTTGCACTGGACGCGAACGGAAGCGACATCTGGTCGGTGTCGGTCACCAGCTAAAAACGTTTCTCCCGTAAGAAGTCACGGATAGCCGTCTGAAATCAACAACCGGTGCAGGTGAACGAAAGTGAAGTGACGCGGTTATGTACGCAAAACAATCGCGTCGAACACGCAAAACCTCCTGAAACATGTAAGGAGTTGTTACCTGTCAGTGCCGCTGTCGCCTTCAAATTTTCCGTTCCTTTTTGTTCCGTCGTTAGCATCGAAAACGAAAAAACGTCCGCTCGGCTTCTGACTGCGAGAACTTCACAAATCGATATTTATCTCATCGGTGACGTACGGTTTTTTCGAGTGCCGAGGCCAAACACGAGTCGACGCACGACGATGAGCGCGAACAATGTGCAGGCGATGTTCGCGTGCTCCAGATGCTTTTCGAGGCATCCGTTCGAGGAGCTATCCCCGGGACAGCAGTTGTGCAAGGTATCGTTTCCCATGTTTTCCTCGTGTTTTTCCCGAACCGAGAAATTTTCTTTATACGATACACCAACAGTTCTCCCCGCGAGCGTCGTTTCTCTCGCTCGCGAGACACCACGCTAATAATAGAACTTTCAATTGAAACGCGCGTTTCGCCCGTAACCGATGCTCTTTCCGTCACGTTCGAAACTCCGAAAAAGAAATTAGTCCTGGGAATTCTTATTAATGCCGGACCTAGCACGGAACGTATATTCCGGGACTAATTTACAGCAACCGGAGATTCGTTCGTTTTGTAAACGCGTTGCGTACTGCGCTCGAATTTCGTGCATCTCACACACAAGTATCGTTTTCATTTAATTCGCTGTAGAGATTTATGTCTATGCTGCAAGCACGTAAAATCTGTAGTCTGTTCATTGTTTACAAACACTCTCTGTCGCAATCAAATGTCTCAAACACGGTTTTCTCGATCTATCTTCCTTTACGCTATGCATTTTGTATAACAGCACGCACACACTGTGCGAACACTGAGATTTTTATGTGTACATTTTCTTTAGAAACTTTCTCTATATTGTGTTGCTTATTTAGGAGTGCAGAGGTGCATTTCCAGTGGTGAAATGTACGTATTGTAGGTCAGAATTCCAGCAAACAATGTAAGCACTCTTAACTCTTGCTTTGTATTTATTACGATCGTAACGGTTCGTTAGTCTTGAATAACTTTGTTTCTCTTTTTGCAGAAAGGGTAATACCAGCACTATATGTAAAAAATGCGAGCAGAACGTGAAATCCTACGGTAAGCCATCGGCCTGCGAATACTGCAACACGATAGCTGCGTTTATTGGCAGCAAATGTCAACGATGTACCAATTCCGAGAAACGTTACGGACCACCGGTTACTTGCGAGCAATGCAAACAGAAGTGTGCCTTTGATAGACAGGATGAAGATAAAAAGGTGATGCGAAAGAAAGCAATAATCTCTATTCACTTATCTAAGATAACTGAGTCATGATTTTGTTCAAGGTCGATGGAAAATTATTATGTTGGTTGTGCACATTGTCTTACAAAAGAGCACTGGCAAAAACAAAACAGTCGGATGCGGAAAGGAGGGCGCATTTAAAACTGGCCCAGCAGCGAGCAGCGAAGCACAAAGAACAAAAGTAATTATCCATATACATACTGCGTGTGACAAGGTAACTTTGTGCTTGGTAGTTTTAATTGTGTTTCTGCACAATTTCAGTATCTCTTCGATGAAAAGCAAAGAACCGGTAACGTTTCCACGTGCGAACCTCTTGACTATGCTTAATTCCAGCGCGCTTATTTCGTTCGTTCTGCTTCAGACTGAAAGGTCACAATAAGAGACCGCACAGAGTAGACGTGACGAAGCTTCCACCACCTCAGTCCGAGGGCGGCGATACGAATGGACCCGCGCCGGTCAAAGCTGCCAGGATGGTCGGCGTGCACGATCCTCATGATCCGAACAGCTCGGATCACGTAGTCGCGGTCACGCAACTCAAAGAGAAGATAGCCCACCTCCAGAAGCAAATCTCCATTAAGGATAGCCAACTACTCGCCAAGGATAGACAGGTAATTTGATGCTTCGAAAAATATATTAATCTTTTGCACTCCTTTGTCGAGTGTGACTCGACATTACAGAAGGAAAACTGCAAATAAAACGGGTTTTTATATATGTTTGGTTCTTCCTTTATGTGTTATAATTGTCTTATTTTTTTAGTTAAGAACAAATATAAATTACAACAAAGTTTGAGAGCTATATTCAATATAATTAGCAAACAACATTGTTTAAAATAAGTAGCAGTCAAAGAACTTTTTTTAAAGTAATTTTCAAATAAAACACTTAAAATAGTAGGGAGTTTTCCGCAACAAAATCGAAAAGTAATTCGGGGTGCGAAGGATTAAGATGCAAGTCGGTCCTTTTGGAGCTATTTTTGGTTGAAAAATACACTGATCCATCGAAACGTTCGGAAAATAATCCCTAAAGGACAGTTTATGCCTGAAAGCCTCAACAGTGAGGTTTGTAAGATCATTGTGTAAGTAACGTAAATTTCCTTTCATATTTTTGGTAGATTATATTTAAACGCTAATATCTTGAGACTAAGAGGAAAGATAAACTCAGGATCCGTTTACTAAATGATGTCTTTAGAAAACTAATATGATCTTCTCGCGAAGTCAGCCTCTGGAAAATAATAAGAACAACCGTTTTTGTCGGCAGATTACCGAGTTGAAGGCGAAGAACTTCACGTCGGAGACGGAGCTGCGCAACAAGATGAAGGGAACGGAGAAAGAGTACGAGACGAAAATCTCGACGATGCAGCTCAAGATTTCTAGCTTATTGAAAGAAGTCGCTTCCTTGTCGAAGAGTTCAAAGCGAGGTGACAGAGTGGCCGCAACGAAAACGGAAGCTGGGACCAACAGCGGAAGCGGAACAGACAGTCCTGTACCTTGATAAGGTAGGACATTATTTCACAATCCTCATTTATTCGTTCGTCGATTAATGTCCGAACGATGTCTATTATACATTTATCACTTTTTAATCGGTCGCCCTAACATATCCTTAACGATAATAATAAAATGTTTTACAATCGACTTGTACGAGTATTTAGCGTTTGACATATGGTATTTGATTTGCGATTCGGTGTTTTTGACTAGACGATCTTTCGTTTCGAAGCAAGAAAGAAAAAAAAAGAGAACGATTCCGTTGTAGTTTTGTTCTGCTTTTAAAATCGCGATCCAGCGTGTCGAAGTACGCGTACGTATGTAACAGTATATATACATTATTTTTACTACCTCGATGCTATATTCTCTTCGAAAGGGATGAGACCTTTCGAAGTTTTCGATGAAAGCGACAGCGATCCGCGAGCGTCAAAGTGGTTTCCGAAAGTTTGATTCGGGTTCCAGCTTTATTCGTCTCTGTCTTTCTTCCTCGTTATCGGTGCTTCGCGATTCTCCACTTGAGGAGATCGCACGCGCGGCGCATATTCTAAACGAGTGTCTGTTCCTATCAGAGAATAACGAGACACGAAAAAAGTAGACAGTTGATGAACGTGTGAGATTTGTCCGGGAGATGAAAGACTTTCTTAAAATTGTTTTCAGGGACTTGGTTAGCTGTGACAACATACTCGAATGTCCATACCCGCATAAATCATGTGGTACATTACGTATAGCTAATTGTTTCCATTAACAAGGCAAAATCTGTATTATTTTTCTAATTAATATAGGAATATGTATATTGTTCTCAACGCGTGTAGACGTGTGATCTTACGCATTTTTCTTACGTCCGGGGGATGAGGATGCGAGTGGATGAGAAAACAAACAGAGAAAACAAAAGAAAAAGCAAAACGAACAAGGAAAAACGAAAAAAAACACACACTAACTGTTAACTCACTCGTAAGTTAGGTAGCTTCTCCCAGTATCCCCGCTGTTTCGTTTTGTTCCGTTCCGTTCCGTTACGATTCAACTCGCGATTCGTCCCGATTTGCACGGACCGCGTGCAATCGAAGAAATTTGTTTTAAAGTGTTCACGAGGGAAGGAAGCCGCGCGTAATCCTATGAATTGTACAATAAACTAAGAATCAGTGATCATACCATTCAATTTTAAAAAGATATATAATTAATTTGACGACAAGTCTGAGTAACAAAATTTGATCAATTGAAAATTTCACCTCGATAATCCGTGAGGCAGACTTGCATATGTCAGGTCACGACACGTACACGAACATACACACACTATGATAATTGAGTAATAGTGCTGCTGTAACATGTCATTCTTTTTTTGTCCTATTTATAAACGACGAAGATGTAAACGAATGGTGATTGTAGATCAATTTACAATAAAAGGTTGAAAACGACATGCCTCGACTTCTAAGTTTGAAACATATCCTTGGACTCACATCCTGCCAGTGGGATTCCGTTTCCTCTGTCCACGTTATCGTTGTCTTTTTATCACGATAATGCGGATAGACTCGAGGACAACATTGTCGCGTTTAAGGCTGCACAGGACTATTGAGACTCGGAGAAATCGATTTTCGAGACTTCATTCTCCGTGAGTGTTCCGGTAGAAAATCATAACAATATTTGAATAGTTACGCAAGTTATACATAGGTATGGCAGCTATGTATCTATGGATTAGGGAGATTCTCGTAAGACATAAGAGAAATAAATATGGACGAGGTTGTGCAGCTGAAGAAAGCTTTTCGTAGACCAGGAGTCGTTTAAAAATCATGTACGGATTTTATAAGTTACATGTTGGAAAGAACATCGCTTCAAACTTTAAAGCTGTTTATCCCGAAACTGGACTTTTAGTTGAAACGTTAATTGCAAATGTAGAGAGCACTATTCTCACCATGGAGTGAAGCCGAGACATCTTCATCGTTCCATGTTTCTCCGAAGTTTCAACATTCTGTCCTATCTATACGATAAATATCAGCAAAACGATCCAACTCGAATGACGCTATTGATTATTGTAATCCAATAGTCCCGTACCTCCTTAACGGACAGCCAGATGTCTGACCAGAAACGTGTCGTACCCCTGGATCTCCCGTCCCATCGTTCCGCATATGGTCGCCGAACATAAACGGGTTTCGTAGAAAGCAACTGGTTTTGAAAATCGAAATGAAAACCGTGTACGTGTTCTACGGGGCCGCGTGTCGCCGCGGCGAGGTGCGAAATGATAGGTAGTGATATGTGCAATATAAATATCCAACAGCCATATATTTATTCTTTATTTTAAGAAACAAATGCTAATTGAGCATTACCTATTCAATAATTGTAATGATAATAAATGCGTAACAATTTTACTATATACGAAGTGTAAGGATAATTAACATTTAATTTATAGTCGTTTAAATACGTTTACGAGCGTTGTACACGCGTGTACAGTACAGAGTTTGGAGTTATCGTTTAATTATTACGAGATGGTAAGAACTAAATATTGCTTGTTGTTTGTTGTCGAGGCGGTTAGTCGCTTGCTTCCTTCGATCATTCTACTTTCAGCGGTATTTACACGATCTTCTTCTCCCCTCTTTCTCTCTCCCTCACTCTTCCTCTCTTTCTCCGATTTTACCCCTCTTCTCTCTTTCTCTACAACGTTACTCTTCGTTCTTTTTTCTGTTCGTTTTTCTTTCCTTCGCAGTTTAATTCTTACTTGCTAGGTGTAACTCATTCTCTCTCTTTCACCCGTTCTCTCTATTTGCCACGTATACTCGCACATACGCTCGCTTTCTCTCTCTCTCTCTCTCTCTCTCTCTCTTTCACTCGCTCTCTTTCATTGTCTTTCTTACGCGATCTCTTCGTCTCGTTATCTCTAATAAAGTGCGTTTGATGCAGGCTAGGTAGGGAATCGAGGCAACGTACGGAATGTAGATCGACGAAACGTCACTGGAAACTATCGCCCGCGATTCCAGATTGCAAATAGCGTTATAAAAAAATATATTCGGCGTCGATCGATCCGGCCGTTCAACGCTTTCGATTGACGACGTTTGTCTCGGCGACGCCTGTGTGGTTCGGTTTCGGTTTCGATTTCGGTTTCGGTTTCGGCTCGCAGGAAAGTATTCAAGCTCGACCATCGGAAAATTCTCGTCTAATCTGTCTCTCTATGCTGTTACTCGCGACCGGTAGAAAAAAACGAATGCGTTGCTGGGCGCGATTGTGCGTCGTACGAACAAACTGTTCAATTTCCTGTCGTCCCGCAGGTCCGCGTTTCCAGTGTCGTTTTCGCGGCGCAGAGTTCCCATGCAGGGCTCTCAGACTCGCCTACCAGAAGTGACACGCTCGCTTCGAGTTATTGCTTCTTTGGAGGCCGCCGCGCACGCCCTGTCTTGTCGTCCCTTTTGGTTACCAGAAATAATTTTCAATGCAGCCTGGGAAAAAAGTCAGCATCGTGATTGCGTTCATGTCAGACAATTGACGAAACGCGCACGCTGAATCGGACAATTTCACCACGTGTGCAATCTGTCCTGCGTTGCAACTATTGCACAAGCAATACGGGACGACAAGATGGCGCGTGTGTGACCATCTCAGATTAGCAGTCGTCGCCGTCGAACATTTTTGCAATGTGCATCCACCAAATTTCGAATAAAATGAACGGATTGACTCTGAATGATGTAATAAATTCCATGACTTCGCGATGCTTCGAATTTGGTAAATGCACGTGGAGTTCGTGACCTGTGAAAATTGTCTTTGACGAAGATGAAGACTAAGAATTTGTTCGTCACGGTGGCAACACGGTAGTTTACAGCATCTTGCGCATCTCTCTCTCTCTCTCTCTCTCTCTCGAGCGACGAATACAGTTAGGTAAAATCTTCCAGCTTGTCTGTTGAACGTGTCCGCGGAAAGATCAGCGTGAAGACCTTGCGAATCGTATCGTGTTCGATTTCCTATCTCCTCTTTCCATTTCTCGTCGGATCTTTTCACGCTACCTGCTGCCGCGGTGTGTAAAGAAAAAATCGCTTTCCCTTGCTCGGTTTAAAGCTGCCTTAAACGTACGACGCCGGCGAAGTATCGTTTTTCCCGATAGGAGCTCGCGCGAAAGCGGTAAAGAGGAGCGCAGCAAAACGGAAGAGACCACAACTAAACGCGATATTTCAGTCCCCTGTCTGTTAGAAATCTTATGACGAGCACCATGAACATTTGCAGGAACCATTGGAATTGTCGCGTTCCAAGCTAAACGGATAGACGATGAATGCGTGTACACGTTACCGATTTGCGATCGGCCGACGAACGGGAGCTTTTCGAGACTTTGATCATCAAAAAACTGAAGAGCTTTAATAAATGGAAAAAAGTTCGCCGATGTTTTTCCTAGAACGCGGTGTCAGGTGTATGTATTCGAGATCTTCTTTCTCTCTCTCTCTCTCTTTCTCTCTTTCTCTCTCGTTCCTGTTTATCGGGACCGTTCGCTCTTGGAATTTGAAACGTGATGCACGTAATATCACTAAAACAATCTCTCTTTCTCTTTCTTCCTCTCTTTCGCACACGCTTAGCCTCTCGCTCGTACATTCGTTCTCTCGCTCTCGCTCTCGCTCTCTTGCACTCGTAGACAATCGATAACCGTGCGTATATCAGTCTGCGATACATCGTGATGTGCTGTCACGATCGGTCAGTGTTTCGTTCCGATAAAAATCCCGCTTGGAAGGCGCGCGTGCGCGCGCGTGAATCACCGACCGACGACGACCATTATCGTTTCGCATTTAATGGTAGGCTGCGCTTTTTCGGCGCGCGACAAATCAGGATGGAAGTACCGAAATCGCGACGACGAACTGTTCCCGCGAAACCAATGGAAGAATGAGAAGAACAAGGGAAAACAACGGGGACGATTCTTTACCGATCGATGATTCTCCTCGTATTGCTTTTCTCGATCCGATTCGATCGTTTCGAATCCGGCGTTCGAGGGAAGGTTCAGCACGATCTCGTTTAAATTACGTTACGAAATAGCCGCGGGACGCAACGGTGCGTTCGTATCTTTTTGACTAGAATTTTTCCTCCCGCCCTTGGTTAGACGCGATCGTTTCAATTGGCTCTCTCGTGTCGCGAGAGAACGTGCTACCCGTGTTAATGTGCGCTTTCGATTTGTTCCCGATTAGGGAGATCGTCGCCGAGTCTTCGCCCCGGACGAGGAAATTCGAGGAGAACAAAGAAAAACCGCCTAGAGACGCGCGATCGTGGGTCATCGTTGATCATTGCTCGTTGATCGGGGGTATTGTTTGTGCGCGCGATTACGATAAAAAAGATCGCGGGACAGATAACGCGGAGAACCGTTCGACGTCCGTGAGCCGATTAAAATCCTCGATTCTCGTCTAATAGTTTCTACATTTTCAACGACGAGGAGAGACGGGAAAGACGGAATCGAGTTTGTTCGAAACGATCGATCGATACTAGAGATCCCTATTTCACGTGTATATAAATACACGTAGTACGTGAACCGTGTAGTAAGAATTTAAGGATCGGTGAATACCGCACGTTCGAGTCCGACAACTGAATCGTTATTGTTTTTCGATCGAATTCTTTCTCGATCCATGTACACGGATCCGTATTCGCGGATCCTTAAATTCGTAGTACACGGATCACGTACCACGTGTACGCGTGTATTTTAGTACACGTTCAAAAGCCCAGTCTCGATAATCGATACGTGCCCGAACGTTGATTGCCGCGCGAACAAGACGCCAGGGATGTTTACGGAAATGAAAATATCGGTGCTTCCCGTTTGCGAAAATTCCACGACAAAAGGACGCCTAAAAAATATATATATGTATATGCATGCGTGTATAATATATGTATACGAGCGCGTATAAATACAGGTGTATAAGAGTACTCGATCACCGAAAGCTTGTTTTCCTTGTATGTGTCTTGTACCGAAACGTTTTGCGCGAGAGATAAATGATCGAACGTGTCCGAGAAAGAGGGTTGTCCCGTCCCTGTTCCGTATCGAGGGTGTCGTAGAGCGCAGCCTACCGTTTCCCGCCAAGCGACGACGATGTATACATATACATAATTATATAAAGGTATTCATAAATTAGAGCTCCTTATAATTTACCTTTTAAATTAGATCGAATAATTAATAGTAATGTTAGTATATACAGGTACAGGTCTCGTATAGTTTGCAGTCGTGTCGTCACTGGTTGCTGTTCGTTCGATCGTCGCGTCGCTCTCGCTCGTTGTGGTTCTTAAATTTTCTCTGGCGAGCGGACGCCGACCAAGTCCGCCGCCTTTTTCTAGCACGGGACGCGTAGAAAATGGTACCGTCACGCCGTCGGACCGAAGACGTCGCGTCGGGACAAGTAATTGTGCGTCGCGTTATCGACCGACGACGAGGACGGAGGTCGGTTTCGATCATCTGGACCATCGCGTCCCGCGTCGCGATAACGCGGCTCGGACCCCGCCTGTGCCATTCAGAGCCGAGAAATTCGCAGTCGAGACGTTACGGGGGGCGAGAGAGAGATCATTCCGCTCGCCCCGCCTTCCCACCGCCCTTTCCCCAATAGGGGAGCGCACGAGTTTTATTTCGTCTCTGTCCTCGAAGCTTGCTCTACTGAACTTGAGCCAATCACGGCTGCCTGCCATTTTCTCGGCCACCAACAGTACACGCGGTCTCGCATCGTCACGCTGCGCGATTAGGACAGTCTTCATTGGGTCATACGTCGTGTCGTTTTCGAAATTTATATTATGTTTGTAGGAACTACTTCCTATTCGTTTCGAGGCATATCCTCTTGTTAGTCTGAAATTTGCAGTTGAAACGTATAGAAATGTTTGTAATGTATAGACTGCGGATTTTATGCATTCTTTTCAACCGATTAAAATGATTAAGGAAAGGGATGCATGTTGCTCCTGCATCTGACAATAAATGTAGACAATTTTTATTTTGCGTAAAACTCAACAGTCTAGTAATGTATGTGGAGAACCTGTCTCCAAATTCAGAATCGAAAAGTTGATTGGTACATGGAAGCATATTAGCGTCGGAAACGACATGACTTATGGGATGATGTAGTATTTTGAATTTTGCGATACATAGGCCCCGTTCGTTGACACATTCAGGACAACTTCGATGTCTCGAACCGAGCTTCAAGATAAAAATGATGAAAAAAATGTTGAAGAACCGGACCACCTAATCAGACTGAAAGTATCAACAAACTGGCCTATCGCAGAGATAGTATCGTACAGCGTAAACGATGCATGGTCGCGTGCATCGGGTCTCACAGACGGGAAGGAGTTTGCCGACTCGAATACCAGAGTCCGAAACTTTGGAATCGCTCCGATCGATTATTCCGGTGAATTGCGCGCGAGGTGAGAACGAGAGTGTTTTCGAGGAGCATATCGGCATCGATGGAGAAAATTTGTAGAGTCTCGAGAATACTCGATTTTCTCGTGGTCGAGCGATTCCAAAATTGAGTTTCGGCTGGACAACGGAAGTATTCGTGGAAGCGTAGCGATTTGTATTTGTATACGAGTAGAAAAAGGGAACGGCACGGATTCATCCTTGCGGATACGGTACCCTTTTCTATGCATCGCTGAAGCATCGACCGTGGAAGGATAATCGAGAAGCTCGAACGACTTTGGTGCATTCATGTCCCTTCTCTCTTCCCGTTTCTCTCTCTCTCTCTCCCTCTCTCTCTCTCTTTCTCGATTTTGTCCCGCGAATGGCAGCGTGCAATGTCTCGAGAATATTTGAATTCGCGATCAACGATCCTACATCGGTTCTTTTCTGTGTCGACCCCCTATACCGCGTTCGTCATGAATCAGATTCGGATTCAGATTCGTGTTCGTTGGTCGGGCGCTACCATAGAAAAAATATAGAAACGAGTATTTACAAGGAAGGAACTTTGTTACGCTCGTGTATGTAGATGAGAATCCCGTCGACTCGTCCTACCCGAATAAGACAACGCCGTCCCACCGACAAAGTATAATCAGCTTTCGAGAATGCAGTGTGTCTACTAAAAGCTTCGATTCAAGCAACAATGTATATTCAACAATCTCGGGTCGCTTTTCGGTACGCGTGAACACCGCTCGTTCTCTCTCTCTCTCTCTCTCTCTCTCTCTCTCTCTCTCTCTTTCTCGATTTCGAAGCGTTTCTTCCACACGATATTCTCCTACGGTGTTTTTCTCGTAGACCCCCCACAAAAATTCCCACCCCCACCCTCACCGTTCTTTATACACACAGAGTTCGTGATCATTACACACGCTGCTGCTTACGACGAATGAAATTTCAGGAAATTATTACAGTTCCGGGAATAGTTCTCGAAAGGGAAGCAGGGGTACGAGTACGTTTCGTCTGTCGTGAGCAACTCGTTTACTATTCCACGGCTAGGTTCTGCGCTGGAGCGAAAGGGCTCATACCCCCGTTTTTAGGTGCACTCGATTATGTGAGGCTGGGAGGTCTCTATGACGCTCGGTCTGCCCACGGAGTTCTCCAGGTTGTGGAGGGACGTGGAGTGCGGCCCGTGCGTCGATCCGTGCCTCTCGTAGTTCTCGATGTGCTCCAGTTCGCATTCCTTCGGCATGTTTCCTGCAACCGAAAACGAACCAACGTGTTCCCCTATCAAACTAGCCTCTGCTTTCCTCTGCAGTTAACACCTTGGGGGATCGCTTCGATGACTATAAGCGAGGCTCAAAATCAGCAGCAATCGCTGTCCGTTTCACATTTTTCTTTCATCGCCTGCGAATTTACCGATCGTACGGGACCTTCTCTGCCCAAACTGTTAACCGTCTCATCGATCGATGCGACGCTCTATCAGATTACCGAGAAAGTTACTTCAACGAAAGCTTGTTTAACGGAGAACTTAATTAACCACTCCTGATTCCATTTAACCTAGCAATCATTCATGAGATCTACGAGTTTAGCGTCGACGAGGCATCGTAAGAAAGTTGAAATTCTGGTTTTACATCACAAGTAAACAGTTTTATTAAAAAAGGAATAGAAAAGTTGTTACGAAGAGAAGCTAATATTTTTGTGGACAATTGACCAAAATCGGCAATTTTCGGGGCTAATATTTGTGGGTTCATTATGCCCCGTTTACTCACCAACATTCATGTCAGGCCCGTACTCGTAGTAGGTCGGCGAGCCAACGGCCGCGGCCAGAGCGAGCTCGTCCTCGATGTTGTTCGGCCTACAGCTGGTCGTCTTCCAGTGGGTCCTGAGGCCGCTCGCGCTTATGTACTTCTTATCGCAGCCCTGGCAGGTGTAGGGCCTCTCGTTCGTGTGTAACCTCTTATGCAGCTTCAGGTGAACGAATTGAGTGAATTTCGCTGGGCATAGGTCGCAGGCGTACGGCTTTTGGCCCGAATGCAATCTCAGGTGCGTCTTCAGGTTCGAGGTAGAGCTGAACCTCTTCTTGCAGATCTCGCATTGGTGCGGTTTCTCACCTGCGATTACAATGTTCGTCATTAAATCATTAAATTTATATTATTGTAGATATTCTACTCTACTGCGCTACTCAAAATCTCATCCAAACTTGAAAGAGACGGTTTTTGAGGTCATTTCAAGTGACACTTTCATTTGTAAAAATGTCCCCCTCGGCTTTGTGAAGGAGTTATTAACAGAAAACACGGATCAATCAGAAATTCCGGCTCGGCGGCAGGTGTCACTGAGCGTAGCATTGGTGCCGAGCCACGGTGAAACAGTGAACAAGAGAAAGAGCAAAAATTGATTTAATTAAAACTCACTTACTCAGCCTTGCTGTTTCGAAGTGAGTGTCACTGGAGTATTCGGAGATGAATTGCACAGCTGACTTCAGAGGTATGGCAGTGCCGATAGCTAAGGGATGTACGTAGATAGTAGGTATACAACAACCTAAAGGATGTGGGGTCAAGTCAACGACCCAGACTTTCATTTTCACTTTCTCTTTCACTTTGTTATCGATTAAAGATTTCACACAAATGAACCTACTAAGTTTTGCTACAAATATATGAACTCCGCAGTCTAGTGATCATATTACCCGTTTGTGGTGATTTGTTAACACAAATCCTAAGGAATATGTACTAATATCTTAGTGCATAGCTACGTGTCGGAAAATGTGAACAATGATCGTGAGTGTGGAACAATTTAATGTCATTTGTATGAAATAAACATACGATTAATTTATCGATGAGAAAGTAAAAGTGAAAGTCAACCGCTCATTTCGACACTGTCGAATACCTAAAATCAGATATGCAATTCGTCTCCGAATGGCCCAGTGAAACTCATTTCGAAGCAGATGCATTCGAAGCACCGCTGAATAAGTGAGTCTCAAGTAATTTAGTTTCTACTTTTCCTCTTGTTCACTCCTTCACCGCGGCGCGACACCAACGCTACGCTCAGTAGCCGTGCTTTGATTGATCAGAATTTTTTGTTAACAACTCCTCAACAAAACCGGAGGCGGATATTTTTGCAAATGAAAATGTCACTTCAAATAACCTCAGGAACCGCTCCTTTCAAGATTGAACAACATTTTCGGGAAACCCTGCACAAGCACAACTCTTAATCAACAAATCCACATTAAGCTATGATTTTCTTGCAAGGAAATTCTGTCACATATGGTACTTCTACTTGATCGTTGTCATAATAAATTTCCGAATCAACGAAACACAATCTTTCTACGACAACTAGAGTGTGCGTACAGGTCCAGAACCCTTTCTTCTACAACAACAGCTCAAACATACAACAGCAGGCTCGGCTAAAGTAGCGAAATAGCATCGTTTGGAAGACTCACCGGTGTGGACGAGATGGTGTTTCTGCAGATGCGCCAGTTGCGTGAAGCTCTTAGTGCAGACGTTGCACTTGAACGGCCTTTCGCCGGAGTGCGTCCTCAGGTGTACCTTGAGGTTGGACAGCTGGCCGAAGGTCTTGCAGCATACGTTGCACTCGTAGTGCATCTTGCCGTCCTTCTTCTTGAGCGGGTAGGGTAGGGATCTATATCCCCTGGAGCCCTGAGAGTTGGGGCTGAGGGAGCCGCTCTGGGAGCAGCCGTGGTCGTCCGGGGACAGTGAGCTCGCTGGCGAGTACCGGTTCAACGAGGAGGAGTTCGCGTGTATGGTGAGGCCGGGATGGTGTCCGAGGTGTAGGTTGTGCGTGCCGGCGATCAATGCCTGATTGGTGTCGATCTGCATGGTGGAGGAGGTCGGTAGCTGATGACTACTGGTCACTGCCTCGAGCCTCCTGCCATCCGACCTCTCGTAGACGACGTTCCCACTCGGGGTCGGCGAGTAGGCGGTGCAGTTGATCGACAACGGGGCGACGTTGTGGTGCAACGAGCTGTTCTGGTGGTAGATGCCGTACGGGTAGGAAGACGGCGACTGTATCGGCGAGATGGACACGCTCTGGTTGGCGCTAGCGGCAGAGTTCGGGTAGACCGGGCTCGACTCGATCTGACAGCCACCGGAGCTTGAGTAGAGAATCGTGGAGGTCGTCGCGGCGCCCTGGCCCGTCCCCGATGGCGACGGAGATTTGCTCTTTCTCTTGGTCGGACAGCTACCACCTCCACCGGTGCCGCCGCTACTGGTTGCCGGGGACGAGTGTATGCCGGTGCTCGACGTCAATATCGTGCTCGAGGACAACACGCTCCCACTCGAGTGGTGATTGCTCGCGTTGCTGGACGAATGAATGCTGCCCGGATGGGACTGCAGACCCGCGTTCCCCGGACCGGTGCTCGAGTGCAAGTTGCTCGTCGGACTCTGCATCGGCAGCGCGCTATTCCCGCTGGTGGTCGAGTTCACGCACGTGTCCGCTTGCATCGGCAGGTTCGAGCTCGAGTCCGGGCTGCATGGCAGAATGTTTCCATAACGATGGGACTTCTTATACGAGTAGGCCATCTCCGTTGGGCTGGACGGTGGCGGGGTCACCGAGTCTACGTGGGTTTGATGGTGGATCTGGTGATGGTGTTGCTGTTGCTGTTGTTGTTGCTGCTGTTGGTGATGCTGCAGGGCAGCGCCGTTATGATGATGCCCGTGGCTGTGGCTGTTGTTGTTGTTGTTGTCGGTGTTGCTGCGCAGCAGGATGTTCTCGAGGATGGAACTGCTAGGACTGGCCAAGTAAGCCGGCCTTACGGAGCCGGGCATGTTGCCTTTGACCTCGGGCTCGTAGAAGGGTTTCGTGTTCTTCTCGTGGATCTCATCCTCGTTCACCGTTGAGAGCACCACCGCGTTCTTCTGCAACAGCATCGGTGGCGTCACCGATTTCTGCAGCTCGGGCGTCACCGCTCTGCTCGCCAACTCCTGCTGGTCCTTATCCTTCCCGGCACCGTCCAGCCCGGTCTTTGACGCCTGGAAGTTCCCGTAGGTCTTCGTGATCTTGATCTTGACCTTCCTGTACTCGTTCTTCGCGGCCGCGTTGTCCTGCTTGTCGAGCACCTCGTTGCTGCACACCGACGTCTTCGAGTTCTTGCTGAAGTCCAGCACGTAGTTGTTCTCCGAGTCGGACTCGCTGCTCTCCTCCGGCGGCGTGAGCACCTCGTCGTGGTAACCGTTCGAGTGGTAGCCCTCGTCGGATCGCACCGATCCATCGGTCGGCGTCATCTGCGAGCGTCTCTCGTAGATTGACGGGTCCTTCAACGGCGAAACCGAGTCCACGCTCGGCGGCAGCTCGTTCGGCAACGCCGATTGTTGTACTTGTTGTCCTGGAATCGAGAGAGATCGTGTAGTATCTTTCTTCGTCAGATACTCTTGCACAGGCTGTGCACCCCGAATTAATCCTTTGGCAGGTATTATTCACCTGTTGCAAATTTGCCCCCCTTCACGCGTAAGGATGTCAGAAAAAATATCAAAGTGTCGGGTTTTACAGCAACTTTCGTACACGCTACAACGACAACCCAGTTGCTTCTTTGCTGTCTCCTTATAAATGCTTCCGCATCGTAGGCGGTTACATCCGCAAACCACTCGTGTCTACTTAAATTTAACGCACACCCTCTAAGAGGCGACAAGGTGAAGGAATCTGGCCAGTTTTCTGGAGGTAACCTCGCCTTGAGCTCTCGTTGCCTACCTAAGGCCCTTAATGTTTCATTAAATTCATTTGATCTGCAGATGTTTTACAGTACGTCAACGGCTATTGAGACCTTTAGCTAAAATACGAGTACCCTCATGCGACCCTCATGGGCCACGGTTACTCGAATCCCTTACACACACATCAAATTCATCTTGTAGACTACTCAAAATTTAACCAGTACAATGTGATTTTTTGTGACTTTATTAGTAGTTAGTTTGCGGTCATATATGCAATAAAGTTTGTCTTTCGGAATAATAACTGCACATATTATGGGCGAGTAACACTTCCAAAAGGATTACTTTGGAGTGCGGACCCTGTACGTCGATAACAATTCCTCGAGAATACTCACGTATTCTTTGAAGCATCAGCTCTCCCGTTAACGGGTAATTCAGCCTCTCCGCAAACTCTCTGCAGTACCAGACCAACAGCTCTTGGTTTGGTAGTATCGGCTTGATCGTGTAAAAATAAATGTTCATCTGCAACGAGAAAGATACAGGGCCTTCAGTATCGGCGTCGAGACAGCAACGTAGATGATTCATCAGGATAACGGAGCGTGTTCCTACTCACCTTATACTGGCATGCTATTAGGTTCTGCGATTCGGACGAATAAGCCGGGTTTACGTAACGCATCCAATTTGATTTCTGGACGTCATAACCGTCGATGTAATAGAACAGCTCGTTGTTCTTGTACACCTGTCGATGAAAAGCGGCGACTTTCAGAGATTATATCCCACGGTTTTATGGGTCCACGAACACGACGCGCAACGAGGTGTATAGCTCGGTGCAAACACGCCGCGATCGACGTCGATTCTCGCGGCGGTTATCGCGGAGCAGCGCAGCTGGGAAACGTTGGCGATTTAGCAGGGAGGATCGAGAGGGAATCCGAGTTCTCTATCGTAACTCATCAATTCGTTACGAGGCATCAATGGCTTCGCGGGTTTCGCTTTAAGGCTCGCTTAGATCGGTTGAAACCAGTTTCTGGTCTTTGCTGGCTTCTTCCTCTATCTCTCTCTCTCTCTCTCTCTCTCTCTCTCTCTCTCTCTCTCTATCCTCCCCGTTTCCCTTTCCGTTCCCTTTGCGCTTTTTCCCGATTACCGATCCCGCAAGAGACCCCCCCTCCGACTACCGATAACTATCCAGATGCACTCTCGTGCTTGGATCACCGAGAATTTTCATATCCGGACGGAGTTGATCCTTACCCTCCAGAAGTATTTCCGGTTCGCGTCGGCCGGCACCGAGTCCTTGGTGTACACTTGGCCCACCAGCGGACCGAAGCGGGTCCCCTTCGGTATGTAACTTGTGCTCCAAACTCCCAACACCTGCGTACACACGGAATCTTTCGTTTAGCTTTCGTTGACAAGCTTCGTGAAGCTCGTTTTGCTCGCGAGAAAGGACTTTGGGTGACTCGTGGAACTACGAAACGCTGTTCTATTATTTAACCCCTGCGTCGACGCCCTGTGTTACCAGGGTATCCATGTTCGAGTTGTCCTTCTTACATCACATTCTTATCGATGATCCGCAAAATTGTTGTACGACGTCTAACGTGTTTAGTTATAGACAATTCGAGTTTTGAGTATCGACGCAAGGATCAATTTTTCGTAGCATCGAATTCGTTTCGATTTGTAAGGACCGTTACCACGGATTCTCGCGTATGAATCTTTCGTCTGACCCTCATGGGACCGGATACCGTCCGCGCCGTTCGATGATAAAATATCGTCGGTCGTCGCTGTGTATACGGTGTAACGAAGGGATCGATGCATCCCGGAGTAGCTGGAGGATAGACCTCGAAGGATTGATAAGCAAGGGGCAGAATGGGTTTGGCCACCGGCTATCATAAAATTGTCAAAAACGTCTGCCTTCGGGTGGTTAATAATGATCCGGACGGTCGGATAAAAACGGAATGCTTTCTCCCGAGCTCGTACCGTCGAGCTTCCAGCAGACTATCGAACCGAAATACTCGCGAGAAACGAATCGTCGTTTCGGTTCGGAATAGACGTCATATTCAACAGTTTTATCCGACGCCTCTATTTTTAGAGGCCGGGACCGTCTATTTCCGCGGCGCGGAGGATTGTTAGCGCCTACATGAAATCCAAAGCGGGGAAAAGGTGCGAAGGACTCCATCAAACTGTTACACCTTCTTCCGGTTCGAAGAACGTTCGTTTAACGCGTAGTAAATTTTGAAAATGTTCGACGTTTCTGTGAAATTATTGGAAAATGGAAAACGCCTGTGTAAAGTGAACTATCGACTGGAAAATCGCGTTTCCGCGAAGCTATTGGATACTTTGATAGCGCGTATCGAGAGCGTATCAGTTACAGCCGAGCCAGATATGTGCGACAATCGTGCAGCTATCTTCCTCTCTCTTTTTCGCTCGATTGCTGTCACCGAGGAAAGTGTGACGATTGACTTGGGCTGTAGGTCACGACGATCGCTAAGTTAATTAGCTCGATAGCCAGCCGGATCGGTATTCGAATCGTTCAACTTGACCGACGCGACGCGAGCAAAACAATTTTCCAAGGGTTTCCGTTGGACGTGTCTCGTAATCGAGCCGAAATCGATCGAGGAAAAGGGAGATTCTGTTTGTGAGTGTGTAGAGGGTCTCGCGACTCTCACCGAGGAGGTCTCGAGAAATGATTCTTTGGCGGAGGAACGTACATCGTGGAGGGCCTGAGAAGGCTTGAGGACCAAATTTCTCGGCAGGGACGCTTCCGCGCGGTTTGCGTCACCTGGCGACGCCCCCACATCCGGTACCAAATACACGGCATGCTGCTCGAATTCCTCTTCCCTCAAGGTCGCGTGATCCCACTCGCTGGCCTCCATCCTTCACTGCACAGAAACATACAAGAAAAAGGTGACGTTAGTTTGGGTTCGTTGGACTCTGGCTACACGCCGGCTAAAAACAGAAGAAACGAGCAGAGAAACAGTGTATGCATGCATGCATGTATCTATGTATGTATGTATGTATGTATGTATGTATGTATGTATGTATACTATATACTCTTTGTGAAGCGGCAGTGTACCGAGCAAAGTTTGTGATCGACCGACGCGGTTGTTCGATCGTACACCTCAGGAACCTGGCAATTCGATACGCATCTAGGTACCGTTATAACCGCGAGTTGTTTACTAAAAGTTTAGCACATATCCGGGCACCGTTATGTTCTAGTCCCGGCGCGAGCGTCTTCGATCGACTTTCTCGCTTGTTCCGACGAACAACGCGATTGGTACGCATAGATTGGAGAGAGTGTGTGCATGTGTGTGTGTGAGAGAGAGAGAGACACGCTATTTTGCGGATTTGCGAGCTTTGTTTGCGAGGGTCGCCGACAGTAGCTATCGCTGCAGCGTGTCCACGTCGATTATCGCGTGGCAAAAGAGGATCGCGGAAATTGCGACGTATTATTAGAAGGTACGGGTAATGACGGCCGGCGCGGCGCGAACGCGGCCCGTTATAAATAGTTTCGATTCCCCCAGTGAATCGATGCGATCGATAATCCTAGAAACGTTTCGAAAGTAACTCCCGGTTGATAACGCGCGTTTCCGACGATCGTCATTTACCGAAAAAAAATGAAGAAACGCATCGGACAACGTCGCGCCCTCTCGAAAAACAGCCAACGAATCGTGTCCCATTGAGATGTAGTCACGTGCTGCGCGAAAATCGCATTTTTTTCCTTCCCTGAATCGGCGGCGGTGCAACACTTTAACACCGCGAAAGTGAAACCCGTCCACGCATTGATCGACTGCAGGGGCGAGAGGGAGGGGGCCGGGACGGGGCATAAACTCCGAAGACCGCCCCCGCCCCCGCCACCCGACGCCTCCTTTCACCCCGTTTCACCCCCTTTCAATCCCTCGCGCGACCCCGCACGCCCGCGCGTTCGGGGGTTTTCGCTACTCGTTGAATTTCCATTTCCGTGAAAATCGCGCACTATCAACCTGTTCACTATTCGTTAATTTTCCGCGTAACTTTTAGCCTCCCTCGTGCCTCCGCCTCGCACTCGATCCGATCGTTTCAACCCTTTTCGCGCAACGGATCTTTTTCCCTTTGCTCTCTAGAGTCTCGACGTTCTTTTCCGTGAACGACGAGAAGCGTCGTTCCTCCTCTCCCTCCCTCTCTCTCTCTCTCTCTCATTTTCTCCCACTCTCTTACTCCCTCGTTCACTTTACCCTTAGGACGCGTTCCCTTTCTTTCTCGGGTCTTTGCAAAACGCATCGACGGTGTTCCACCGATCAATGTTCTTGCTCGGCGACGATCGAGCCGTTCGGAATTCCTGTAACGCGGCGAACGTTGCACCAACTTTTTGGTGAACGGCCCAACCCGTTTTCTCGAGGAAAATTCGGTACAGCCCGGAGAATCGTTGCCTCGACATCGAGTTCGAATTCGAAGGCACACGATCCCTCACGCGTTCTATCGAGGTTCTCTCGAAAGCGATTTTAGAAAGAGATTATCACGGTGGTACCCGATAGACGAAGAGTGCGGTGCACGGTTACGCACAGTACTCACGCCTTTTGACGCATCGGTTCGCGACCTGCGAGAGTCGACGAATCCCCTGCGATCTCTGGCCTGGCCTGTGCTGTGCTGTACTCTTGTCGCGTTTCGGCTCTTGCTCGAGACGATGTGCCGTTTAGTATAGAGGAGAGGCTAGACACTCCTGGCGGCCGGTATCTTTACGTGATCCTATGATTCTTAAGGGAGATCGGCATCCCGACGACTCTGGGCAGACTCGGGAGCCTGGAGTAGCAGCGGCCTCGCGTCGAGGGACGAAACACGCCGGTGTTGTTCAACATTTATTTGAAAATGTCCGAAGCCAAGGCGAAATCTCTCTCGACGTCGATAAGGCCGATCGCTGCCGACCTAGGCGGTCCTCTGCCACCTATACGACGCTTATCGATTATCAGGACATCGAGGAAAAGAAGTTGTTGGGATCGGTGCTGCCGTTGCACCCGACTCTCGATCAACCACTCGCGCTCTCTCCGTTCTCGTTGTTTGTCAACAACTATGCTCGGAAGGACTCGCGGCGATCGCACCCCTTCGATCCTACTCTTCGCTCGCCTCTCCTTCGTGTCGGCGCTCTCTTCGACGCGACTCTCGATTCCGGTCGAGATCGTACGAAGATCGTCAAGATCTTCGGTTCCCGGAGATAAAATCGTCAAGGGTGGCACACGCTTCTTCCTCTCACTAATCTCCTTCTTTTTCTCGAATGCACACACTCGCGCACACACGCGCGAAAGAGAACCAACCACTTGGACGTGTTTCACCTCTTTCCTTTTCGCACCCCCTCCTCCGGCCCTATTTTACTTTCCCAGGTGTAACAACCGGGACGGGAAACCGCTCGAACTCGGACGGGGGTGAGCCGGTTGATCGGGTTCGCGAACGCGTCTCACGAGTATCGTGAACTACCGGAAACGGAGTTAATCTGTAGTCGTGGTCAGTCTCTCGGTTGACTATAGACGACGCTGTTTCCCGTTCACCGGGAGACGGAACTGCGACGATATCTCTCGCGATGTCGAGGGCGAGAGCGAAATCTCGCGAGCACACGCCACGCTTTGCGCCGATAACGCCGGACAAAACTCGCTCGCGACGAGGATTTTCGTCGAGCACCAGAGCCGAATTACTTCGCGGAACCGGCGTGCACAATACCGAATCGACGAGGATAATCGGACACGCGTTTTCCCCGTGAGTAACGTCGCGTTTCAACCCTTTTTTCGAGGGTGGTCTCCGCCTTCGGGGTCTCTCTTTGGATGGCACACGCAGAGAGCAGTGTGTGGAACTCGGGTAGACCTGACCTAGCCCAACGCGAGTCGGCTTGGCTCGTCCTCCCCCTGCGTCGGTATTGGTCGCTGGCTATCCCTCTCTCTCGCTTCCTCTCCGCTATATCGTTCTCCGTTTCTCTCGCGCTCGTTCTCTCTCCCTCTCTCTTTCTCTCTCTCTCTCAAACGCGGACGCGGTGGTGTGCCAGCAAAGCTGCCAGACCAGAGCAGAGGTGGTGCATTTCTCTGCGCTGCGCTTTCGATCGACCCGTTGCCAGAGGTTCTCTCTCCCCCTGCCCCTCTCACTCACCCACCCTCCCTCACCCACCCTGCTGTGCTACCGCTCTCGGTCCTTTCCTTCTCTTCCGCTCCAACCACCCTCTCCCTCTCTCTCTTTCTCTCTCTGCCACTCTCTGCTGCCCCGGTATATTTCTCCTTCTTTCTCCGTCGTTCCCTTTCTCCGTTCGATCATTCCGCCCTCGTTCCCCTTCCCGTTCTATCTTTGTTCCTCTTTATCCTCCCACCCTCCTTTTCCCGCCGTACCTCTCTCGTGCATTTCCCTCTTCCGTCCTGCTCAGTTCACCACGCGCGTTTCTTCCCCTCTTCGTCGAACACGCTCTCGTTACTCCTTTCAACCCCTCCAACTCTACTCCAGCGCGTGCAACCGTATATCTTCCTCTTTCTCTCTCTCGCTTCCTTTCTCCTCTTCTTTTCCCTCGGACTGCCGCTTCTTTTCCCTATCTGTCTATCGTTACCCTACCTCCCTCCCTCTCTCCCTCCGTCCATCGGTCTCTAGCTTTTTCCCTCGTCCTCGGATTTTCCATTCTGCCGGCTCTGTGTTTCTGTTCGTCGATGCCGACAGGGTGCATGCGCCGATCGCCGCTGCTAAGTTTAATTCTTCGGATAACTTCTCTCGCGACCATAACACTCGCTCGTCGCGATGCGTCCCAAATGAAACACAAGACGCGCCGATCGACGCGTGTACCACGGATCCGGATCCATCGTCTACCTGCACGCGACTTCGCGACGCGTCTCGTCTCGACTCATTGGTCCTGTTCCTGCAACGATTCGCCACGGGTCCTTTCGGCTTCGTACATCCCCGATCCGAGGAGAATTCGAATGGATCCGTAAGAGGATTCGGTTTTGTAACGCGCCGATGTGGTTTATGTAACGCTCGGAAATCGATACGGCGAGCGAGAGTGGGCGAATGATCTAAGAACCGACGGAGCCTCGTGCGCGATCAACGAGCAAGCCAGCGTTCTCGAGAGACAACCGAATGAGATGGCATTTTCTAGCAACCGTTCGCACTCGAAAGCTGCAACGGCAGCGTCAATGTTGCAAGTTTAATTGCTTCACGCGCAAAGGGTTGATGCGCTAACGTTTTCGAAAATTGAAATAGCACGCCTCGTGGAAGCTCGATCGCGTCAGCGAAGCGATCGTTTGCGGGATCGAAGTACAATCCCTTCTAGTCTGGTAAATTTTCAAGCCAGACGACCGTCTACAAAAATCCTACGGTGTTTTTCTTCCGTCCTTGTTTGCCGTGTGCTCGAGCGAGCGGTTTTTCTATGGCACGTCCCTCTCGCACGGCCCCTCCTCGTCCGTCGTCCGTTGTCCTCCAGCAACCCCTTTACGGGGACGTGCATTTAACCCCAGCGCCACCCTTTGCCCACCCCCGACACGCTCTCTTCCCATTCACGGGTCGGTGCATACACCGATCACGTACAACCCGCGTGAATGTAAATCGGCCGAAATCGATCCAGACTGGTCTGGAATCTAAAGCTCTAACGATTTTCTTTCCGAAACGCTTTTCCCCTCGGCGCGTAAACCTCCGGCGACAATAGCCGTCGATTCTCGGGCCGAGTCGAGCCGTTAATCCAATAAGAATAGTCGCTATAATAAAAACTCTCTCGTTACGCTCTTCCGCGAGCCGCATCGCTTTTGAACGAGTAGAGCTGTCCGTTTCCTCTCCCCCAGCCCGCTCGACAATTGTTTCTTTTGTTTGGGGAACACTCAGTTCACGGAATTGACCGTGGTATCGAACTCGGGTCAGAGAGGACCGAGATCGGTAACCTTCGCCAAAGGAAACGGCGAAAATGCCTATCGATGCGCGAGACTCTTTTTTACGTCCACCTAGACGCGGCTCCTCTCTCGCAATCAGTCGACCGACGGGGGTCGACGAACCTACTCGGATTCTAATCCCGAAGACCGGTCTCGATTCCATCTGCAAGGTTACGTGAACGAAATCTACCTCGCGCACGCGCCTTAACCACCGATTCCCGTCTCGAGATAATACCACCACGCTGCTATTCGCGGAGAGACTGTTCTCTGTGAGTACCTACAACCCCTTGTCTTGTAACTAGACTGCAGATTTTACGCGTTTATAATAAAAATTTACGAGGGAGACCGCGAAACAGTGTGAGGCATTAGAAGAATTTAGAACTAAAGCTAAGAAGAGAAATTTTTATTTCGCATAAAGATCGAGCCAGTGTACCTATATATCTGTGAATACCTTCAACCCCTTGTCTTCTAACCAGAGTGCAGATTTTACGCGTTTATAATAAAAATAAACGAGAGAGACCGCGAAACAGTGTGAGGCATTAGAAGAATTTAGAACTAAGCCTAGAAGAATCAATTTTTATTTTGCTCCAGTTTGTTACAACTGAAGCATAGAGTTTTATTTTGCATGGAGATCCACAGTATACTTATAACATCCAGTCAGATTCCTAGGAACTAGATTCTACTAAATACTATTTACCTGTCGATGTTTGATCACTATGAAATATCGATAAGTATCACTTCGTAACAGTTGTGGACGACAAAGGTATTTATCCGTATCCTAAATTATAGTGTAAGCGGTTAATCGGTGAGGGAGATTCGAAGTAACATTTATTTCCAGCGACGATTGTCCGAAGCGTATAAAGATCTTTGAAACCTTTCAAAACGTGGAAGAATCGATGGAATTGAATGAATTCGATAGTATACGAGATTAGTGCAATTTCTCGGAACTTGTCTATACACAATTCTTGCGACCCCCTTCCAACTATGTCTATTTGATCTTTTTCAATCGTATACATCCTCATTTCTTTAATACAAAACTTACTTAAAATAAATGTACATGTAGCTTCTGTACCTTTTAATGAATGCACACAATCTTCATTTTACAGAAAAGTCCACAGTCTAATTATAAGACTGAGTAGATGCAATTTAAAATTAGAAGTTCAAAAATTTTAAGAATTTATTATTTCCATCTCGTTGAAATTATTAAAGGAAGAATGACAATGTTGGTTTGTGTTTCTTACAATTGGTGCAGACAATTTTGCAGAAAAATCCGCAGTCTAATTATAAGACTGAGTAAATGCAATTTGAAATAAGAAAAATTAAAATATTTTAAGAATTTATTCTTTCCATCTCGTTGAAATTATTAAAGACAAGCAGTCCAATAATTGACAGTGTCGTCAACATCTTAAAATTGTTCGTCTTTCTGTTTATTTACTGAAAGACTACTATATTTATATCTCCGCGTTTATTCGTACTTGTTATGCTCGAGTAAGAGTTCCTTTTCGAGAAAGAAACGTGGATCAACCCGCGCAGCAATGAAAGAAAAAAGAAAAGTAATGATAGACCGGCGGAAGTGGAACAAGATGTGCGTACCATGGAAATTTTCAACGGCGCGTTCGATGACCCGAGAAAAATGGTATTTACTGCGAACGACAGGTCGCGAGTCTATTCGACCCGTAGCGATATTCGATAGGACTCGTTTGGGATGCGACGCGATGTGGCGACGCGGCCGGGATCGGTGTGTATCGACTCTCAATAATTCACTCGGCGGTGTTCCTGAAATTAATAGAATATCACGGGGCCGGAGCGCGGTGATTTATTCGTAATTCCATGGAAATGCCTCCGCCGGTGGAATCAAATTTATAGTGGTAATTGCGCTTTATCGGTGGCCAGCCTCTGTTCGCGCGTTCGCGTGTCCCGCCTCCTTCTCGCCCCGTCGCCGTCGGGAATAAAATAATTTCGTTTAATCCCGCCGCGCGTGCAAAATTTAACGGCGGGTTGCTTTTAATCCAACCGGGCCGACTACTTTCCCCCGAAATTCGAAATAATTCAATTTGCAGGCGCACTCGTAAACACGGTATCTCCGTGGACTCGAGAAACGAAAATTTGTAAAATATTTTCAATCGGCGGAAAGCCTTTTTACCCGTTGGCCACAGCTCCGAGGGAGCTCTCCGGGATTTCGCGATACGACCAGCGAAAGAGAGTGGACCCGCTATGTGGGCGAGGTCGACGACCCGACCGAAACCGTGTGACGAAATTTCGTCTCTACGCCCGGCCCGACTCTCGGCTCGGCCGAAATTTCACTTTTCGAGGGACACACGCTCGCTTGGTCGTACACACCGATTCACAGCGATTCACCTCTCGCGGATTTCCACACTGTCGAGGCCTCCTAGCGAAAGAAGTTACCGCGTGAATCGCCGACGACTACTAACCCAGATACGTTCCCCGGGTCGTCGATCTTTTCCCTCCTCGGAGGAACGACTGTACCAGATATATTAATTTCCTTCGGTTCGAGCGCTCCTCGCGAGAGATTCTCGCCGAGATTTTCGGCGTGTCCCTTCGTGTCAGGTCGACGAAACATCGCCAATTTTTTCGAGTTTATCTGCTACTACGTGTTCTCAAGTAGGAGCGAACATCTCATGTTCTTGAAACGATATACGAAGTTGATGAATAGGCTAAAAATGTTTTAGAAATGTAGACCGAGAAACCTTCAACACTTTGCCAGCACAATTGTAATTTAAAACAGTAAAAATATTAGAAGAATCTAAAGATGTGTTACATCATTTTAAATTAAACAGAAGAAAAAAGAAAATAAATTTCCATTAGATTTATATTTTGCATAAAAAAATACAAATGGTTTCCTTCAATTGCGAGGAACAGCAGCCGTGCAAAAGGTTGTTTAATTCATTCACAATAATGTGTTGACATTATTAAATTCTTTTCATCCTTCTACTGTTTTAAATGTACAAAGACGAGCAAGCCTATTAGTTAACCTTGCTAGTCACTTTTGAGATGTCGAGAGAAGATTGCCGACTTCCTGGCAAATGTTCTTTAAAGAGTTCATTCATGCAATCATTTCCACCGTTACATCATATAGCATTGTGTGCCGGTAGAAGGTTCGAGAAAAGTGTTGGAGACTCGGAAGCTGTCCTTCCTCTTTTCCGGAGCAAATAATTTAGAGTAAACCGTTACCGAAAGAAATCGAAAGGCGATGGGGTTGGAACAGGGGCAAAGACGAGTGAAAAATTCGACCCGATTCGTATCGAAAGGTTAATCGATTCCGTGAATCCGGCAGGAACGAGTTTAGCCGAGGTTTCCCCCGATCGAAACAACGTTCGAGGGGGTCGGGTGGCGTGCGACGCTCTCCGTCGTTTTATCGATCCGGCTGCGTCGAGTGGCTTTTTCGTCCCGACGAAAGGGAAATTAAAGCTCGGCGATCCTTGGTGAACGCCGGTGCGCCGGTGCTGCGGGCCATCAACGCGCGGAATAAAAGCGGAATAACGCGCGCCGCGGCAAGGGCCGTGAAGTTTCTAATCAGACGCGGCGCGTAACACCGTCCGCGAATAGAAAACCGAATGTGAACCGGAAATACCGTTTCCATGGAACCCATTCGAATCGAACCGCTCCATGGTGTACGCAAGGTGCTTTACCTCTCTCGCGGCCACACTCTCGTAACTGTTACTTTAGAGGATAACGGGCCAGGCGAACGTTCTCTCGCACGCCTGCATGCGATTGCGTGTACACACAGACACGAACGGGCGTAGAACACGGCACCAGTTCTCGGTAGTAACGGGCTGAAATTTGTCTAAAACGGTGGCTACCACGGATGGCCGAAACAGGCATCCTGGGGCTGTTTGCGAATTTCATCGTCACGCTTAGGAATTTTCGACGGTTCAACGAACTCCGCTTTCAGCTCTCTCAAAGTCCTCGGAATCCCGTGAAATCTTGCCTATCCACGAATTTTCCCGCGTAAACTTTGTCGCCGAGGGGCGATGTTGAAGAGGAAAAGGCCGAAAACGGTCGAATATCGGTTAAGAAAGGTCTGGACGCTCGTAAGAAGGTCGACGGTTCGCCGAGCCAGCGGTGTCGACGACCTTAAGACTTTGAACCGGGACATGTTGCGTTTCCAGCGTTTTTGTAGAAAGCGCTGTCTGCGTTACTCGCGTTAACGTCGCGCGACTACGATCATTGTTTCCACGACAACGACGACAAAAAACCACCACTAATTTTCTTAGGCGCGCGAGCGCGCGCTTGCTGTTGTCGAGCAAAAAGAGAGAAACGAACGCAAAGAAGCCAGTCCGTTCCGTTAGCCGATTTGAATTTTCATGAGCGAACCACCCTGGCCGAAAATAATTTGCGCAGCGCTCGTTGCTTCCGAGAACTTCGGAAACCAGTTATTCTTTGACCGAGTATAGATCGACGACGATCCTCGAATATTTCAATACGCCGTCCGCCGAGAAAACTCTTTCGGTGAAGGATACCCTCTTGGTCTAAAGTGACGTCGGGGCTTTCGAATACCAAGCTTCACTATTATACATAGTGCGTTCGCAGCATTTGTTTCGCTGACTATTTTTATGAAATCAAAATTTCGCTGAAGAAACTCTTTCGGTGAAGTAAACCCTCTTGGCCTAAAGTGACGTCGAGGCTTTCGAATACCGAGCTTGATTATATTATTGCGTTCGCAGCATTTCTTTTCGCTGACTATTTTTATGAAATCAAAATTGTGTTTTATGATTTAAAGTATAAAATAAATTTGAAACGGCAATGCGAGTATCAGACGAAGGTGTTGATCGATCCTAAAGCAACACAATTTATTTTATTGTTCACGGTTGCGTGCGTAGAGCGTGTTGAAATGGTAGACGAGTTTCAGCGCGTGGAATGTCGGGATGAAATTGCAAGGGGCTAGTTCACCCTGAAGTGTGGAGTACGCATTGGTGTATCGGCATCGAGATCGGTCAGTCGAGACGGCAACGACTGGGCCCCCCTTGAAAATCAAAGTCCCGTTTGACGGCGTTTCACGAACCAGAGGCCTAGAGCCACGGTGCGGCGGCGGCTAGAGCTGGTCTTTAAAGGCCGACGTACTCTCGGCTGGTAGCAAAATGTAAACCGGAAAAGCAACGAGCAAGTGAATTAGCGAAGTGAGTTCGCGATCGCCCCTCCATTCCCCTCCCAGCGGTTTTCTGTGCCGCAGCCGTCTCCTCCTCGCTTGCTCGCTTACTCGCTCGCTTATTCGCTCGCTCGCTCGCTCTGCCGCTTCGTCCTTGTTTCTCTCCTCGTTCACCGGCCACCTTCCATTCTCTCTCGCCACGGATCTGAAAGAAGGTCTCTGCCGGTCATTGTCCCACTTGGAGGTCTACTTGGACTTAGACTTGGACCACACCATAGGCATGGTGCGCTGAGTAACGAGGTTCCGATACCCCCATAGGGGACCCCCTTTTACGCCTATATATTCTATACGCAACACGTACGCGACCGTTCGCGAACCGAGACAGGGACGGACGGGGACAGTGTTCGCCAGCGGTGAACGAACTTTAAACGCACCGTACTCGTGCTCGAGCTCTCTTGCTCCTGCGAAAAACTTCCCAAACGAACGACCTTCTCTCCTCGATCATCTCCTCCCACTTTCTTCTTGTTCGGAGCTCTACGTTTTCAGAACCCCTCGATAGTTGTTTGAAAATTAGGAAAATCTAGATTCGTTCTTCCCCCCATTCAATACTTTCTGAAGCCTTCGAGAACGTTCCAGAGCAACGATAACTCGTAAACAACGTATGAAAGTCAAACTTATTCTTAGCAATAACACTGTGGATCTTTATGCAAAATTTTGTGCATCGATTGCAACATACGCGAGTCATATAAAAATTTATATCGACGACTAATCGTTCTAACAAATTGATGATGTATCAGTATGATATTCTGCAATTTTTTCCACTGTTTGTGCAAAGCAAATGCAACATTCGCAACAAACTAACGATTATTCTATAATTTTAGAAATCTACAGAATAATGTCACACACACAGTCCTTGAAAAAGAGTTTCTTAAAATGCTCAAGCAGTGGATGGTACGAAAAGCAAGTCATCGTCGACAAGTTCAACGTACAAAAGAGGGGGTACCCTTTTCAGAATTTTGCAACTGCTGCAAATTCGTAATACCGGAGGCGTTATTCAACTCGTGACCGCAACGCGATTCCGCGCTCTCTTTCTTTCTTTCGGGTGCCGTGACGTGCAATTAATTAAGCCGCCGATCTTGTTCGGTTTTTTCTGCGGCGTTTCGGATCGGTTGATCGAAATCTGACAAAAAAATACCGTGACTCGACGCGAGATGAGTTTTTCGGCAAAGAGGAGGGGAAAATTGGATGAGAAGCAAAGGGGACGTCGCACGATCTACCGCGCCGCCCCTGCGTATTGTCGCGCGTTCCGACGCGGAGCGGACAAGAGCGGAGCAGCGTCGAAACCAAACCGCGTCACTCGCCTAACTGTACATACAGCTTGTGTATACCGAGGTACCGTACAGGTAGGACGCGACCAAACGATCGTAAAACCATGAATACGTGAAGAGGTTTACACGTGGGCCACTATGCACGCGTGTTGTCGTCGCTCCGCCAATGTCCGTCGTTATCGTTGTGGGTCGTCGTCGTCGGCGTCATCGTCGTCGTCTATGCGTGTACTACAGGTGCGTAAAAGCACCGTTGCCTCTGCCGTGCGGCCAAGGCGCGGCCAAAAGTAAAACCGAATTCGTTTTCGGTAGGAGTCCACCAGGCCGTGCTCTTTCTTCACCTCTTCCTTCACTTTTCCTCCCGTGGATCGCGTTTACCTTTGCATTTTCTCTTTCTCTCTCACTCTCGTCCCGATTAATATTTTTCTTTCATCCTCCGGTCAATTCGTTCGTGATAATAGAGACCAATTATTCCTCCGACGAGCCGAATCCGTGGACATCGAAATAGTACCTTTGTTTAATGGAATAAAAACTTCGAATTCCAAAAGCGATCACAGCTGTCGTCCTTTTTGAGTTCCCGAGGACGCAGGTACTGGCCATGATGAAATGTTGCAAGTTCATTTAATCTCTCATGAAAATGATCGGCTAAATTTTGCAACACAAAAATTAAATAGCAAGTGAGGCATTTTAATAAAAATACTTTTCTTGTTAACAAGCCGATCGATAGATTATACTGTGCGCGTGTCGACGTCTCTTGTACATCATTTTCCCGTTTGCAGTCTTCAAGTTCGTCGCCTCGGGACTCGACGCCGTGAATAGGCTAATCGTGTGCCACGAGGAAAATGCGTCCTCGTAGGGAAACGAGTTGGTAAGTGGTCGTAGCCACTGAGAATCAAATTTTCCGCGGGCAACGAGGGCGAGGGCGATCGATAATTTGGCTAATAGCGTGCATTAACGTGGCGAGAGAGTGCGAGGCCGCGCGAGCGCACGCCGTAAAAGGTAACGCCGGCATCCTCCAGCAGTTATGTAATCGTGAGGCGAGAGACGAATCGAGTTGCCGTCAGGTCAGAGACATCGTCCTGGCCGTGTTCTAGAGGTTCAGAACCTCGAACCTCGACGAGATCCAACGGCCGAAGCGTAAAACGTTCCGCGGATCGTGATTAACCGATCGAACCGGGCGGCCCTGAATTCTCGGTATCGTTTCATCGATCTTGACAGGACAATGACAGTCGAGGGCGCCCGGGATTGTTCTTCATAGTCGGCGAAGTCACGAACCAACCGTGACCGAATCAAGGCTTTTCTCGTGGCCGATTCGATTCCTCGCCGATTCGTGGCATTCGAGACTCGCTCAGACCGTTGCAAACTGCCAGTCAGGATATGCTCTTCGACGAAAACGGTAACCTACATCCAGCTGGAGAAATCTACGGGTTCTACGGATTTTCGACAAGCACGAGCGCGAGATAAACAGGATAAAATCGCTGAAGGTGTAACGCCGAGAACGTTTTCGCTTGGAAAAATACACTTATCTTTGAACCCCTGTAATTTTGTGGGGAAAAAATCGCCAGTCTATCTGTACTCGTTGTAAAGGGGAAATATCTTCTGTCTATAAAGATACGTAAAAAACATTCACGGAATACTTTTTTAAAAGCGTCTTTGAAAAATGCAATTCCAGGACGCAAAAAGTAGAGGCTCTACCCTTCAGAACGAGCTTGTGTAGACTATCAAAAAGGTACAGCAGTTCAAAGATCCGTCGAACTTTGCTTTATCGCTTTCTGATGAACGTTTGGAGAGTCTTTTACTTTGCGTGGAATGATATGGTTATTCTAAAATAAATTTGGAATAAATAGAGTCCAGAGTCACCGTTTTAATATATAAATAAAAAAAATCAATATTCGAAGGAAAGAAATTCAAGAGTAAAATTTCGCTGGCGGAATAAGCGAGCCAGGTAGCAGACGGAGGGTAAAGAGTAGAGCGAAATGTTTGTGTAGCTTTTGTTTTGCATAAAGATCCTCGATGTAGTGAGGACGGCGACAGGGTTGGGAAGGGGGTTGAAACGCAGGAGTCGCGCGGCTCAGGCTCAGAAAGTATAAGTAGAAGTATAAGTGGAAACGGAGGGTGTCCGGTCGGCCGCGTTGGAACGCTGGTTCTCGAGTGGTTCTGGTCGACGTCTGGCCGTACGTGGCCGTCCGCTTTGCCGCTTTCAATGGGGACACGTGATCGGCAGAGTACGGCAGTGGTGGAGGTCGACCGGCTGGTTCGCCGGTGTTCCCTCTCTCTTTCCATTCCTTCTGTTCTCGGCCGAGGACCTCCTATACCTCCTATACGCTGTACGCGGAGCTCTCCGCACCGCGCCGCAGAGTCACGGACGACCGCTATATCATTTTCGCTACCGGCCTGCGCGCCTCGGTTCACCGTTCCCCTCGGTTGTTGAACCCGACTCTCTTCGCGCGCTGCATAACCCATTTTGTAATAGCACACTTCGAACCGGCGCGGCACACCGGCGTACCGGTATCCGTCTCCGTCTCCGTCTCCTTCGTCGTCTTCGTCTTCGCCACCGAAATCGACCATCTCTAGCTCCTTCGCCCACTGCGGAGACTCCCTATTTTTATCGGAGAGCTCCACGGTCGCCGCCAACTTTGCCATTTTTTCCACTTACCGATACCGGATCGATCTACTTCGAACTGGTACCTGTCTTCGTCTTTGAAATCGACCGTCGTCTGTTCCTTGCAATTCTGATCCCTCCCTTCGAAAATCGCAACAAGTTCTATGGTCGCCAACTTTGCCATTTTTACTCTTACCAATTCCGAATCGATCTACGTCCAACTGGTGCCTGTCTTCGTCTTCGAAATCATTCTCTTCAATTCTCATTTTGCAACTCCAGTTGTCCTCCCTTCGTCCAACGCACAAAAGTCTTTGTCAGAGAATCGCAGCTACGGTTCTCGGCAACTTTGCAATTTTTCTCTATCGATCTACTTCGAACCGGCGCGACACACATGCCGATATCCGTCTTCAACAGCAACGGCGCTTTTTGGTCATGAACCAACAAGCCATCTTCAAGAATGTAGTCCAACCATTGGTTTCGGGGTTAGTTTCTAAAAGACGATTTTCGCCGTTCCTTTTCGATGTGGAACAGTAATCGAGAAGCCTATTAATAGACTTCCGGTAGGTAATGTGTTAACAATCGCCGTCAACTACCGATCTAGTCAATTCGAGTGTACAACGTGGCATCGATTCGGTTTCGAAAATCGGCCAACAATTTGGAACGCAGCCCAGACCGTTCCTTAGGTCGTTCTCAATCACTTTGGAGTCGTTTCTCGAATCGTCTTTCGATTTGTTCTTCTCTCGTTTCACGGTTGCCGATTCGACAGTCTTGTTCATGGCCAGCTAGAGAAGTTGCTAGAGCGTGGAACGAAATCGCGTCGATTTTTCCGGGCGCCAGTGAAATGAATTTGTGCTAGGTCGCAGATTTCCATTCTCGTCGGTTATTGAACTTGACTCTCTTCGCGCGCTGCATAACCCATTTTGTAACAGCACACTTCGAGACCGCGGCCTCGGCTGCCGCGTTACAGACCGAGACACGGTTCGCTTTCCCAGGGATTCAATGAACGTTTCGACTCACGGCGAGCCCGCGTTTTACTGTTAGTTGCTTCTTTCTCGGCTGATTCTCTTCTCCACTCTTCTCTTCTACTACACGATGTGCTCTCTTCTGGTCTGTTCCTTTCCGAACTGGCCTTACTCCGCGTGCAACCGTGTTTCGCCTGATCGAAAGAAACCACGCATTTCCATTTTATCCGGCGCGGTGCGGCGCACGCCGGTCAATGAACTTGACATTCGACGTAGCGGCGTAACCTATTTTGCAACGACCGGGCACAACCTGTCCCGAACCCGCAGGTTCCATTACGAAATGGACAGCGCGGCATTGTCCTTGCTACTCGGCCGGTCTTCGACCTGTGCAAACACCCGCATACCGATTCTCTATTATCTTCCTGCACGAGCCGACACGCAAACGGGACCAGAGTTCAAAGTAGAAGACACTGTCTGCTCTTCTGCTTTTTCGATTCCCAGAAATCGCGTTATTTCGCTGTACCGGTGTCTCAATGGGTTACGCAAACGAATAGCCAATCAGTTTGCGTTTCGTCGATTCGGGAACCGCTCTCGCGCCGTTTCGAAAATTTCGCCTTTCTCCCTTCGCCGCGTAACCCATTTCTCCCTTTCTCGAACAGCCTCTCCTATCGCATACTGATTCGCCTCGCAATTCCTCGTCGCCACGTCGCAACCTTCTCGGGACAATGGTCGAAATTAGAGCGAGAGCTCAGCCTCTGTTTCTTAATTCGTCTTCCGCGTCGACCTGCC
This sequence comes from Lasioglossum zephyrum, assembly GCA_028455615.1. Taxonomy (NCBI): domain Eukaryota; kingdom Metazoa; phylum Arthropoda; class Insecta; order Hymenoptera; family Halictidae; genus Lasioglossum; species Lasioglossum zephyrum. The sequence continues at coordinate 23,221,551 of CM052321.1, read as the reverse complement.
TCACTGCCGAGTTTCCTCAAGTTCTCTTGAACCTGCACGTGGTCTTTTGAACATATTTTAGTTCCACAACTTCACAAATTCTAAAAGAAAATACCCGAGATCCGGCATTTTGACGGTCACGGTAGCTCCAGTGTTGACAGAAAGTGCATTCAATTTTTTGGAAATCATATACTACGGAACAGAACACACTTTCATGTACGTGTCTTCTTAATCTCCACGTTTCTAGTCTTTCCTCGGCATAATGCGGTACACATAACCAGTTGAAGGATCTCTAGCCATTCACTTGAAATCTGAATAAAGGATTGCTCGTGCTTGCGAGAGAAACAACGGGTAAAATTTCAGTGTGTAAAAGGGAAACCGACAGGATAAAAACGGCGAATGTATTAAGCGAACTTTTCAGATGTTATCGGCTTCCTTTTGGAAGTAACATAATGGTTTCCCGCGCACAAAGGGTCAAGAATTACAACGGTCCGGTGAGCGAGACGTCGATGGTATCGCGAGAAAGGTAGAGAATCGAGTGGTGGAAAAGTGAAAATCGATTTGGGAACGTTCGGCGAAATAAATTCCGCGCGACATGGTGTCGAGCAGGTGGGGAATGGTGGAGAGGTGAGGGTAAATTGCGAGAGCACACGGATTACGGGGTTCCGGGGCTGTGATAAGCGTGGAGCACGCGTGGTGTGTGCTGCGTGCGCCGACCTGCGCCACGGAGAAATAATTGTTGCGGCGAGATAAGAGCCCACGGTTATTCGGGCATTGTGCTGCGCGGTGGGACGAGACAAGGCGAGGCGCAGCGCGGCGTAAGGCAGGTCAGGTACACTCCTATATCTCGGCCGGCCTCCTACATTTTAGAGGGTCAAAGGGAAATTCGGTGTTCCAGTTCGTCGAACGAAAGTGGCGGCGCATCGATCGGCAGTCTGCTCCGGCAGCAGGCTTCGACGGGCCTCGTAAAACCGTTTTTCCGACCGCGTTCGTTTTCTCTGCCATTTCCCCAGCGATCCAACGGCAATTATGAACAATTGTCTACTACAATATGCCTGTACCCTTCTTATGGATATGTGCATTCATCTCTCATTTCTTTATTCATTTCGCTCGTACAGACGTTCCACGGTTCCATTCTTTAGGTTAGCCTCGATGGAAAAGGATCGGGAGACAGGAGGGACAGGTGTGGAAGAGCGAGAGAGACAGGATTCTCCACTCGTAATTATCGCGGGATCGAATGCGCTTCGCGGGGAGACCGAACTCATTCGACGGAACACGTAATGCGCATTTGCGCTTCCGGTCGATACCTTCGCCCGATAAAGCGTTCCCTCGTAATCGTTGTGAAAGAGATTAAATAACGGAGTTCGCCGGTTTCCGCGTTGAATAGCACGAACCTCAATGTCAATGTCAGTCGCCCTTTCACCTTATATAACGAACGAGCGAGCGAGCGAACGAACGGAGCCGCCGCGCGCCGGCTCTCGCTTCCGACCAACTTGACGAATGCTTCAACTCGCGCCGATAATCAGAGGCTGCCTCCGAATATGCTCGATCGCGTTAGTTTCGCGTTCGAACGGAAGAAGAGCGAGCCCGAAGTTCCTCGGCGAGAGAACGATCGATTTCAACTAGGAAAAGTTTCGAGCGCGAGATAGGATCCGATCAAAAACCATGCTATTTCGTTGGAATCGAAGATCAGGATTCGTCGCATCACGTTCGAACCCGGCGTGTTCGCGAGTACTCGAGAAAATGGAAATTCCGCGTAGCATCTTTTCTAGGTAAGTGTACTTCTTCTCTGGTAGTCGAGGGGATAGTAAAACGCGTTTATTGCCGTGGAGAGAGTAAACGACAGTAGGCCTCCGACACTAAATTTAGCCTCGATGCGTAATTGCAGTGTTGGCCAGGTGCCGCCGTTGGAAAAAGTGATCCAGGAAACGGGCAGAATCGTGTCGCTACGATCTCGACCCCCCCCGCGACGTTGTTCCACCGACGGTGACCAAGTACACTCCAAAGGAACGTATCTCTTCCTGGTATTCAGGCTTCTCGCAATCCAGAGAGGATCCTTTCCTACTCTAAATGCTTCTGATTTGACAAGATACTATTCCTTCAAGAGCTATTTGTACCCCGTCGTCGTTGTTTCTCGTAATTTTAAAAAATTATCATATTTCGATTATTCACCAAACATTTACCTCCAGTAACGTTTAAGAATTTCGTTTCAGATCAGAATATAAACGAACATTTCTAAGCTTCCTTTCGTTGCCACAACCATGGGAAATTCTACTGATAGGATTCCCGTAAGTAAAGCGTTAAGGTCATCGTTCATACTAGTGCAAACGAGAGAAAAGCAATAAGAAAGAGCGTCGATGCTGTACCGTTATTCCTTTGACTAGCACCTACAAGCACTCGGTACAAGATATTCGTCTCGATAGGTAATCGAATAAAGCTGAGACATTCACTTTGTAGCAAAAGCTCGACGAACTGCTCCGTCTCTCTACCTGCCTTTCATCTCTTATCTTCGTAGGATTCTTGCTCAAGACTTTTGATAATACGCTGCACCACTTTTATTGACCCCTTTGAATGCCCAAAAGCAGCAGCTTCAAAGTTAAATAAAATCGCAGTAACTCGGCGAAATAGAAATTGAAAAGTTGAGTTGACGTATGGTACTGAAAGTAGTATTATATTTCCGTCTGCTATTTTTGAGGAGTTGCAGTCCAAGTGTTGATAAGACGTATTGAATATGTCAACGCTAGACCGCTGTTGTTAGACATCTGTCTGTTGTACGAACGAGGTTGATTCGTTGCATAGCAGAGGAGGAGATCGATGCCTCGATCTCGGATCCTCGCGAGGAAATGCTCGTTTGATCGTACTCTAGCGTCGCTCGCGGCCGTCGACAGGTAGAGCAAGGCTACAGCGAAGCGAAGTGAAGCGAAGGGAGGGAATCTCACGGCTGATGGCTGGCCGTGACTTTACTCGACTCAGCCGGCACTCGGGCCGGCGCAACGCGTCAATGTAGAACGGTCATTGACTCCCAGCGCTTGGCTCGGCTCGACTCGGTTCGACTCGTTTGCTCGTCGACGAGCCGAGGCTCCTATATACGTGCGAGCACGAGCTCCGAAGTCTTCCTCCTTCTCCCAGCGACTCGGTCGGTCGCAACTCCCTGCTACTCGGACACCCGGTACGTGCCTCTACGTGCTTTGCCGTTCCTCGTGATACTTCGCCGTTCGATGTTCGTCGCCGCGATCATCGAATCCGCTCCTTGTTTTGTCGCGTTTATTTATTTCTCCTCTGATCGTCGCGCTTCCGAGCTCTCCGATCTCGTCGATCCTCTATTTCTCCTTCTTTCGCGGACTTCCCGACCGAATTCTGTCCATTAACGGACTCGTAGATCGACTACCATAGCTAGCCTGGTATCAACGTGCAAAATAAATATTTTTTACGTCCGTTGCAGTAAACCGATGCCACTTAACAATTCCTTTTATCCTTCAATCATTTTAATAGGTTAAAAACAAATTGTTGATATTTTTCAATTCTTTTATTTCTTTGCTGCTGCACATTATCTTGTCATAAATGCATAAAATCCCCCATTTTAATCATAGTTTAACTCTCTATGTCGTAATTGAGTGTCGCAAAGCGACAAAACGGTCATCCTCGATTGTTTCCTGTCTTATTCGTCGATTAGACGAGCAACAGTTTAATAGGTTAAAAGCAAATTGTTGACATTTTTAAATTCTTTTATTTCTTTACTGCTTCACATTATCTTGTCATAAATGCATAAGATCCGCATTCTAATCATAGTTTGACTCTCTCTGTCCTGATTGAGTGTCGCAAAGCGACAAAATGGTCACCCTTGATTGTTTCCTGTCTTATTCGTCGATTAGACGAGCAACGGTTTCTCGATTGTGCCTGTTCTATGCACCTCTTCACAAAATGTTCAACAGTTGTGAAATCCTGCACTATCTCGTCCCAGCAGGTTTTCGGAATAATTAGTCCCGAATCGAAGAATACCAAATGACACATTCGGGTGGTCTTCATGGTTTCGAGCGGCACAGGATGTACACCTTCTTCTAGAATTACCTAGTCGTTTTACCGTGCCTCAAAGGTGCCAACAGAATTTTTGAAACTTGACCTGGGACGTACGCGCCATGCCCGGCTCCAGAGAGTTACACCAAAGTGCTTTAACCCCTTGTCCTATAATGTACTCGTTCCTTTCAAACCATTCAAGTGTTCGAGTAAACAAACAATGAATTTTCCTTTCCTCGTGGGAAAAATGAAATCAGAACTGATATTCCGCTATCAGAAAGAAAAGATTTCCCTGCGTGTCGGTCGTAATCACTCTGTTGGTGCTACTTGGATGACCAGACCCGGTTCTATTTGCACCCAGAACTGTCAGAATCGTCACCTACTCAGTCCCCAGTGATTAAATTAATTAATTGAGTGAAATAATAAAATAGATCTAGGCAAACTACCAGTTGACGAACGACTAAATGAAATGAATGATTTATAATCAGTAAAACTGTCCGCCTGCACGTGTTTTACTTGTGTTTTTCTCGCTACTGAATAAATTCTGTTGATTTAATTTCTATGAAGTACGGTTCACTTTAATACATAGTCTAATACTGAATGGAATGAATGATTTATAATCAGCAAAACTGTCCGGCTGCAAAGTGTGAAACGAATTGATAAATCCCCCTAACGGGACATACGAAAACGAGAGGAAAGGTTGAGGTTGCATCGGGTCAGATTGATGCACGAGGGTTGAACGATCACGGGGACTAAAGCTTGTACGTGCGATTCGACGCGATTCGATTAGCGTCTCGAAGGTTCGAGGCACGGCGCTTGTTATTTGGTGGATAACAGTGCCGATGTAGGACGGTTATTGGCTCGTTGCGCTAGACTCGCGGCCCCCAATCCGCATACGTTTCTCGCGGACTCGCCTTGAAAATTAGCCACCCGGTACATGGCGCGCTGCTACGTCGGGACCGTGATACTTCAGGCTTTTTCGGTGCACCATAATTTTTCTCTGGTTCTCTCTTTTTGCCTTTCCCTGCTGTTTCTCTCTCGCGGTTCGGTCCGACCGATATCAGGCTGCTGGACAGCATCTTCTTCGCGACGCGGAGCGCGGCGATAAAACGGCGCAGAATGAACACGTATTCTTGCGAGATATAAACTGGTACGTGGTTCGTGTTAATGGCGTTTCGGCCGCGGAATACGAACGTGTTCCTTCGGTTTTTGCCGGTCGACCTTGGAATCCGGCGAACCAGGAATTTTACGATATTTTTATGGAAGATTTACGCGCAACCGCGAACTTTTATCGCCGCGGAATTCTCGCGCAGGTAGGAACGGGGTAAGTGAGAATGAGGAAGTGAGTATAATGGCCTTTATAGCGGGGCGCATCCACGCGGACGATCGCGCCGCAGCCGCAGCACACGGCGCAGCACTCGCTCTTTTAACCGGTCCTGCGCTCGAGAGACAGCGCTAGCCAGCGCGAGCCAGCTCGCGATTATAATAACCGCCACGACTATACGAGAAAAATAATCACGCTGATAATTATCAAGCATCCGTCGTCGTTCGGCCACGATACGATGCCAATTAATCGAGTCTGGCCCGCAGGAAATTCGGGGAGGTTTACGAGCACGTTAAATCCTTCCCGACCCGAAACGAGAACTGGCTCTCACCTCTCTTCTCCTCTCCTTTACTCTCTCGTGTCTCTCGATCGTTCGACGCACGGTAGTTCGAGCTCGAGTTGGTCTAACCGAGCCAGTATCGTAATCGGGGTTATGGTACCATGTAATACTTCGGGGACTGGCCTAGCGCCTAGCGAAAAATGCGGAACGCATTCCTGCTTTTCCATCTTAAAATACTCTGCATTGCCGTATAAACATCGACTGCGCTATTTCTCCTATTCCACCACTTGCTTTGCAATTGTTTATTAAACATATACCGCATACGAGTATCGACGTGCCGATTACCTGCCGTGACCCTAGCGATCGATTTTCCAATAACTGTGTGTCACATCTAGACTGAGGATCTTTATGCAATTTCGAAATTTCACAGCTTGATTTATTCAGAAGTTATCAAGATATTAAGCATTTTCATTTCTTTAATAATTCCTGCAATTTGTACCGTACAAACTTCTAGAAAGAATCTGAAACCAGTATCGCGTTTTGTGCATTTTATTTTCGAAGGAAACCAAACCCCAAAGACTCGAATATGAGTCATCGGGTGCGAATGCTTTAAGTCATCGTTGTAAATGATTCAACGTAGCTATCAATGTGTTATATTTAGAGATACGAAAAATTCTACTACGGTGTAATTGTAGGCCGGTATTGTTGACTTTAATATTTGCCTCGATTCAATTCGACATAAAACGTCTGCACATAATCACACGTCAAACGATCGTTCTAAGGAGGACAAACGTTCGCGTTCGTCGCGACATCAACGTAAGAGCGACGTCTCCTCGTACAAAACGGGACACCGTGTATATACCGGACGGTCATCGTTACGGTAGCGCGTAATACTTTACGGTTCGGCGTATGTATTATCGCGGAATCGCAGGACAAGCGCAATTTTTGCATGGAAAATGCCGCTACGGTACTTTCAGCCTCGCCGTTTGCCCGCGGCATGCGGCGCGGAGCGCACGAATCTAGGCTAGGCCTACGAGCGACACGGTCATCGACCACCCTTCGTTCTTTCGTTTCCTTCGTTTTTCTCTTTTTCAAAGACGGAGAAAGCGACGCGCTACCTCTCCGCATCCTGCTAATTGAATTATGACAGGATCGAAGAGTCGATTGATTTCTAATCCAACGAATTTCCATGCGTCGGCGATGCAACCCTGACACAATTGACACCGTACCCCCGGTACATCATTTAATTATCTGCTGACGGATCTTTCCTAAATGACCAGTTTGCTAACCTGATCGTTCAAAGGTTAAACCCTTCCTGCACAATTTACTTCGAAATTTCTACAATCAGTAAACTGCGGATTAGTAATGGGCAACATCGACTGAAACTATCGATTAAATCGATAGTAGCTTACTACTATTTTCAGTCGACTGATTTTGAAACCATCGACCACATTCAGTTAACTGAATCAGTCGCCGAGCTACTTGTTGAATTTTAATGAGCGGGAGTTTCGAATAGATTTTATAAAATTTTCTATCAAATACATTCTCTTATTAGCGATACCGAATAATTCGTTCAATAAGCATGTAGTAGCTTAAATAACGATTATTATACTAGAAATATTATACAATTATTAAATAACAATATTTATATATTGCATTTATGGGAATAAAATTTTAATCACAACCTAAAGAAAAAGTAGTATTTTATAATTATATCTATACAGATATTATACAGATATTTTTCTAAAAAAAGATCATTACACCTTGCCTTTGTATTTCATTATTATTAAAGGATAAATAATAATTTGTGAGAGATGAGACGTATAGACGTAGGCATAAACTATAGCCCACAATCTAGACGTAACCACTAAAACAAAATTCCAGTCAACTGAAAACTATCGATCTAACATTCGATAGTGTGTAGCAAGTAAATAGTAATTAGTCGATAGTTGAATTTAGTCGACGGTGCCCATTACTACAGCGGATCTTTATGTAACATAAAAACTGTCTGCATTTTTTTATCGAAAAAGATACATAGCCATCTGTTGCGACAGCAACACCGAAGGTCGACCGAACCGTTCCTCCAGGCGACAAAGGGACATACCTGAAAGGGATGTTTTAATTGTAAAAAAGCACATGCGAATTAGATGCAATCCGACCGAGAAAATTAGTTTATGACCACCGCAATTCGACAATCTCGACCCCGACAGATGGACAGCACGTACGGCCGAACCAACGAATCACGCCATTGACGAACGAAGAAAATATTTCGTGACAGTTTTCCATTCCTAAACTTAAAACTCCTCACAATGCACCTACGTCCAATTACGAAACGCTACATTTTCCCACCTAAATCCACAATCATCCAATTACGGAAAAACCAAACTGACGATAGACAGGATACGACGAGACAGAACCAGAACGGATCGAAAGCGCAAACGGACGAGACGGACTTTCCAAAATGAACACATACATTTCGTACTTATTCTATACCCAAAGTGCTCAATATTGTATAATACATATTGAGAGAAGACAACGGTATTAGTTCAGTCGCTGCCTTCGTATATACTCTTCTTAACTTCCTTTAATCTTCTCGCTATTTAAAAGTTGACCTTCCCTATATATATATATATTTTGTCATAAATGCATCAAATCCACAGTATAATAATAATAATCTTGTATGCATTTGTAGAACCGTGTATCGTAATAAAAATGATAACATATTTCTTTCTAACTTTTCTTTTTGTCGATCGTATGTTTGAACAAAGTTGATGTTCTCGGTGCACTGGTTTGATCAATTTAATTGAAAGCAATTTTGCAATATATTAATTTCGACGTTTCAGTTTTGAAACATTTGAAACATTTCTTTCTGTTTTGAAACAAAATTTCTGCCTAAAATCTTTGCCGAAAGTCTGACTGTATGTTATATGGAAGAGGATCGAAGAACTTTCTATCGATTGTTTGGGTGGAAGATGGAGGATAAAGGATCGAGGGAGGAGGAATCAAGGGCACCGTCGTAAAAAATCGTTGGACCGTGCGCCGATGATCGTCGAGAGGGATCGACTTGTTCAGTCGCCTCGATCTTCATCTTTCCCGATCACGGAAACGTACGACCGGCGACGACGACCCCATCGGCGAGTGGCCCGTTTGAAAAGTGCAACGACCGTTCCAATAAATCGACCGCCCCCGTCCCCCACCCCGAAATGATTACATACACGCGAATGCGAGTTCGCAATGACCGTGGCTACGAGCCGCGGTCTGCGGATCCCGTTATGTCACATTGGTAGGCACCTGCAGGCGTCATTATCCTCTCCCACGGCGTGCCATTCTCAAAATCGAAAACCACTTAACCCGTAACTCGGCAATCACCGCCGCGAATCAACTCCGCCGCGTCTTTCGCAATTATTTCTTTCTAATCTCCTGTGTCTCTCGCAAATTCAAAAATTATTCGAGTGCTCTAAACGCCCTTTTGCATCGTCAGCAAAAACGACAATGCCTTTATCACCAATTGGTTCTCTCATCTTAGCAATAAGCTTACGGAGCACTACTAAAAATTACCATTTTGCAACTTTATAAAAATAACGGGAATCAAACTATTTGAATAGTATATACGCAAGAACAAAAATTTACAATATCAATAATAGTAAAATAAAAATACTATAACCAAGAAGAGATTCGCAAATCCGCAAATCTAGTGTCAAACAGGTAAATTTCGGAAAGTAAAAAAGAATTTCACGCTTCAGTAATTTGTGTTGATAGTAAAGACTGCGATGTACAGTAATTGTTTCATCACAGTGTCATCTAAGAGGGCATCGCGCTTCGGCGATAGCAACCAGGAAAACAGCGGGTGCATACACGCTAACGATGCAAATGGGGGTTAACGGCCATTTCTTCCGTTCCTCCTGTACTCATCGAGGAAAAGTTCGAAAGAATTTCATCTTGCGAGCATCCGATTCCCGTTTAGAGAAAAAAAAACAGGGGGCAATAAAGGACACCATCCTCCCACGATCTTCTTTTTCGCTTTCCTTCGCGGCTCCCCATCTCGAGAAAAGGTAGCGGTTTCAGGTAAAGAGAGGAGAAAACGGATACTTGCGTTCCATGTGTTCCCGAGGGATCTCGAAGAGATTTTCGAAGGGGCTTGCGTGGAGGGAGTGGGACCAACGGTGCACCGTTATGTCATATTAGGAAATACGCGCGTTTAACGGTGTTTCTCCATAGGCGATTCGCTCTCCGCCTCGATCGTTCACCGTGTATTCGACAATGACTGCGAAAACGAATTTTTCCGTTCCTGATAAACGTTCGTTCAACCGTCGACGCTTTTTGCATTCTTTCACGCTTGACAGGGCCGTCATTCGAATATTTTCAGTGGCTGTTCTCGGACAACCACGTAGAATCGAGTAAAAACTACTAAACTAAAATCAAATTCGAAAATGTACGAATACAAATGATACAAATTTTCGTTGTCGAATGTTAGTGCAAGGGGTTAAAGATTTCCGAGTGATCGAGGCGACGATACATGGCGCGGCGGCGTTGCCTTTACCGTTCCCTTTCTTCCTCCAGCCTTTGACTTTGGTTCTGGTACCGTTAGGAGCACGGGGGCCCTCGAACAGCGCGAGCAAACACTTTCTGTATTCGACGAGCACATTCTATGACGTAACCCGCGCACCTAAGGGCCTCGACCGTTCGAACAACATCCTGTTCCTGCTGTCGCGCCGTTTGACCGCCCGTCGAAGTCTCTCTAACCGATTCGAAGAACCTTAGACCCCCTGCTGATATCGCGTTTCTTAGACCAAAACTACCCTTCCGCAGCTACACTCTTCAACAATCATTCTCCGCCAACGAATGTTACGAGCGGAACTTTCCCCGTAGTTTTGCGCCGTTTGCTATTGAAACTATGTCAGGCCGTCCGGGTGTTCTCCGGAACACTGCAGAAAATTCTCGATCAGTTCCGCGACGATTTCCGGGATCGTTCGAGCATGAAGGCGACGACGATCTCAAGTGGACAGGTGTCCGTACGCACGCGTTTGATCTCACTCACCTTCAGATGTGTCTCTGGAAGCCAGCCGGCGAATCCTGTCACCACCACGACAAACCAACCGTCAAAGTTCACAAGCAACAGTCACTGACATATCTTCAACCCCCGACAGTGTCGAGTCGCGAGCACGCGCGGCGGCTTCGTTGATTCGTCGAGGACGAACGGATTCAGTGTCATCGAACGAATGGGGCTGGAAAACGATCGAGTTCCAAGCGAGCTCCCGGGGGCACTGAACGTCGCTTCCTGTTGGCGCGTGTCTCGAACGAGGAACCTCGCGGGGAACGAGCGAGCAAGAAATTTCCCTGAGCCTCGAGTCGAGAGCTGTGTTGTCGGATCCCAGGCGCGACAAGGCGCGTCAACGGGAACAACGTGTAGCACTCTGCTTGATCCTGAGTTCTCGATCGCGGTCTCGGTTCCTGGTTGTATTGTTGAATGATGTCGCAGGGTTGGTGGTTAAACGGTCCCCGATTTGTGGTTCTCCCTCGCGAATCCTTGATGCTCTTGGCAAAAACGGAAGGAAAACGAGAAGCGCGGTTATCGGTTCCGATCGGTATCGCGCGCGTAGGACCTCTAGCTCGTCTGTTTCGGAGGACTGGCTCGTCCTTGACGTACGGTCGTGTACACCGTGCGAAGCCGCGTGGTTCGAACTGACGAGCACGGCGGGTAAGGTGAGTCTAGGTGTCTCGTTGTGTATGGGCTGCGGTGTGCGCGCGTGTACGCACCAACGTAACTGCGGTACACCGTGGGCGCGTTGGTGTGCGTTGCCGGGAGGACTGGTGGAGGGCGCGAGGAACGAAGAGGAGGCCCCGGCCTGCTCCTCCGCGCGGCTCGGCTCGGCTCGCCTCGGCTCGGCCCTCTCGGTCCTCTCGGCGAGCTACGAGCTTCTTTTTCTCTTCCCCTCGATTCGATTCTCTTCTTTTCTCTTGTCTCTTGTCTTCTCTCGTCTTCGTCTTCTTCTTCTTCTTCTTCTTCTTCTTCTACACCTCCTCCTTCTCTTGCTCCTCTCCTCTTCTCCTGGCGTCGTTCTCCAGGGGCCCCCTACTCTCCGTTCTTTCTGTTCGTCTCCGCGGCGAGCGCGGAGCGTGTTCGACACACGGCGAGAACCCCGAGGAGAGACGGTCCTTCCTCTCGATCCCTCGACAAGTTCCCTCTTCGTCCGGCCTGGACTCTTTTCCTCGTTCTCTCCTTTCTTTCGCTCCCTGTCGGATTCTCTCGGACTGCCGCGCGCGCAATCCGCGATCCTCCAGCGACGTTACGACGCGAGCACAGAAGACGATGTTGTTGCAAGCAGAGCCGGCTACGTTTCGTTCGGTCGCTCTTCTCTTTTCGGCTTGGCTCTGTTCAGCTTGGTTCGGTGTGTTCAGTCTCTGTTCGGTGTGTTCGGTTCAGTATTCCCCATCGACAGAAGCAACGGTACTCTTCCCCACCCCCTCGCTCGACTTGGAGTTCTCCTCGACGAGAAGGCTACCGCCTCCTCCACCACCTCCTCCTTCTCCTCCACCTCCTCTTCCTCGTTCTCCTTCTGCTTTTGCTTCTCCTCCTCTTTCTCGCTCCTTCTTCTTGTACGTCTACAACCCGATGGCTCCTCCTCACGATGGCCTCTATGTCTCTTTCTCTCCCTCTCTCCCTTTCTCTCTGTCCGACCAACGGAACCTAACCCCGGGCCTTCTCCTCGTGTCCCTTTCCCTCGACAACGGGCTTCCTTCGGCCTCCCTGTTTTGCTCTCTGTTTTTCTTTGGACTACACGCGCTCGCTTTTTCTTCCGTCTCCCTCCTCGACCGCGCGCGACCATGTCTTCCGCGCTCCTCTGGTTACTGACCTCCGAAAATACGAGTCGAAGGACCCAGCCGTTTGTAGACCCCTCCGAGCCGGGGATCTAGCCCGCCGTCTCCTCGAGTTCACCGCACCGCCGTCCTCTTCCTTCTCCTTCTCCTCATCTTCTTCTTCCTCTATTTCTCCTCTTTCACTTTTCATTTGGTTTCCCGACGTTCCAACGTGGAAACCCAGGAAATTCTCTTCTCCTTCTTCTGCTTTCTAATCAAACCCCCGGGGTTTCAATTTGATAATTAAAAAAATCTCGTTCTCTTCTTCTTCTTCTTTTTCTTTCACTTTTCATTTTGTTTCTCTTCCTTCTCCTCTTTCACTTTTTACAATCAATGGAATTTTATTTTAAACTAAACCTCTCTTGGTCAAATGACCGATTTCAAATTTTTTGTTTTATAATTACTGCAACTATGAAGAGATATGCTTTCCTACTCAAGCTTATAATATAATAGTACGCCGACACAATTGCAACAAACTGGAGTGACCTAGACATTTATTTTTTCTCTTAATGCGTTCAATAGGTTGAAAATATTGTATTTCTAAGTTCGTTGAATGTTTCAAATGTTAGAAATTACACCTACTCATTTTGCATCATGAATGCATAAAATCCTCTGTCTACTTAAAATGCTGGGCAGCTTTATTGTTAAAATTAGATGTCGCTGTGAAAGTATCTATCTGTCACCCACGTATGATCTATGTGACAGTGAACCTGTTAATTGATTTATCGATGTCCCAGCGTCTTCCTCGGCATCGGTCGAACCACGAATCAACCGGTGCAAAAAGAAGAGAATTTTTCCAGCCAATGCAATGGCGCGGCGGCAAAAAATTATATAATTTTAATCGGCGCGCCGTTTTTCTGCGGGCCGACCGTGCCGCTTCCGCATTTCTTGCATCTGGTTACTGACCTTCGGAAATCCGAGCTATCGGCCAGTACTCGATTTCTTTTCGTGCTTCTTCGGGCTCTCGTTCTTAACGGCCGAGAAGCGACGACGGGGAATCTGGTGTCGGTGACGACGGAAAAACTCGAGGATCGTTTTCGCGTCTTCCTTTCCACGATGATTATCGCCGGGCGAGGAGTCGCTACCGTTAGCGGCCGAGGAAGCGATCTTGCTGGTACCGAGAGTGTAACCATTAGCGCGAGCTTTCGATCGAACCCGCAAAATATTTACGATGCCTCGAACCTTCCACCGGCAGCCCCGTTTCTTCGTTCTACCTACCTGTCTTTAGCGTAAAATCTTGCATAAACCTTCCGAGCAACTGACTCATTTCTTGCTTCGCGAGCAGAGACCCAAACGAACTTTATTCACACTATCTTTTCGGAGCCTCATTGTCAAAGCGTTCGATCGATATTTTTCTACTCAATAATTTTACCTAATAAGATCGACAAAGATTGAAATCATCCATTTTCTTTACAGTTATTACAGTACTTTCTAAACTGTACCTTTACACGGTAACGTGATGCATGGTACATCTACAAACAAGGTCATTCAAGGGTGAATTATTTTACGCATCGTTGATACCCTCGTTGGATTCAAGATAAATGTATGAAATTAATGTATGAAATTGCTTGCCATATGTCTATCTATTTAACACGTGGATGGCGGGACCTGGGTCTAGCACGACCTAGTATTTTAAAGACAGCGCTATTTAGTTTCTAGTTGTTGAACTTTATTAAAAATGTGAAATTTAAGTCAGCAATAGAATAACACGTCAGTAAACACAAACAATTTAATATTTAATTTTAAATATTACATATACAATTAGTAAAATTGTCTTGTTTAAGTCTCCGTCTAAGATCGAACATGTCTTTACTTTTTCAAACGTCATACCAGAATAATAAAAAATCGCATAATACAAATCTGAAGAACGCAATCGATAATCATAATGACAAATATCAAATCGTCGCGTCGTTACGCAGAGACGACTTCTCCCTACAAATATATGTAGTGGAATCCTACAATACCGCGTGTACAGTGTTAAAGATGTAGATAGTTGAATGCAAAATACAATTCAACCATTTTTGTTTTACAGGTTTAATCCACACATTATGTTTCATTTATAGCGTCTGATGGACTTTATGAAATATAAGTGGTGGAATCTTATAATAATACCACGTGTACAATGTTAAAATGTGAATAGTTGAATGCGTATACCTTTATGACTAAAATACAGGAAGAATGGTTTCTTTATAACATGTGACATCGCGACGTGCTAGGCTCGATGGTTTCCTTGCGACAGGTTTCGGTCCTCGCTTTTTCCTTACTACAAGGGTCACCTATACCATGGACTGTAAACCACCCCTTAAACTTATAGGTTCAGGAATCGTTGGAAACCAACACTAGTGATGAATTTATATATGTAATTCTAGTTAAAATAGCACTAAAAATATGCTTAAAATAATGGATGAACGTCTGTACGAATGGAATCTAAAGTTGCCAGTCAGCTGAACTATCATCAAAACAATCCGGCTTCCGAGTATTGAAGATTGGTATTCGGGAGGACTAGAATTCTCGTAGCTGCGGAGCGTTTCGGAGAGAACGGTAGCCGGCGAGTGGGTTGAGCGCCGCGAAACGAGGTGAGATAATTAATTAAAATAATGTAACGCCAGGAGGAGCGCGTCGAAGACGGTGCGCGGCGAAGGGATTGGCGCGTAGCGAGCGTTCACCGTGAACCGGCTGTTGCGGGCGTTAAAGTCTCCGAGATCTCCGAGCTATGTAGCGCGCACACGAGGCTCTCTCGAGCCACTGCTGTCGATTTATCGCGTCTTGAGCGGTTGCGTAAGAGGTCCTTGGTCGAATAATACATAGTCAAGGCGAGTCTCGCCAATGTCCCCTCGGACGCGTGCGAATCGTAAATTTGAAAGTCGATCGAAAGTAACGCGGTCGGGCAACCTTGGCGAGTCTCTCTGCGAACGAATTTTATTTTCCGTGGCGGATCGCGTTCGTTCTCGGGGTTGATTCTTAGGAGGGGGAGGGGGGAGGTGGGAGGCTCGCGAGAATCGAGATACGAGCAATAGGACGTGCGACCGTTTCTTTTGCATAATGTCACGCGTCTACGGCTCGCTCGAGCGTATCCCATCGAATTACCGATTTTTCCTCTTCCGCAACGATCTTTGAATTCGAACGTGTAAGGTGTCTGGAGGATGGGCCGAGGGACGAAGACGAAGGACGAAGAGGAGGATCGTTCCGCGTCGAGATAAGTCAACGCGTTGAAACGTACTGCGTCGTTAGAGCCGCGTTGCGAGATCGTCGATCAAGATATTCGATCCCGCGAACGTGCACGCGGGGAATCTGCGATCGTGTTTTCCCCGGTCGCTGGGGTGCTTATCGTAAATTCCGATGGTAATATTTTTCGTGGGAAAAACTGGGAGAGGAGCCGCGTGTCCAAGCGACGAGGAAAGGGAAACTGGATTCCGCGACGCGACGCGAAAAAGCGAGAAACGCGACGGAAAATCGAAACGTTCTCGGATTTGCTGCTCGCGGGTAAAGCCTACTAGACGAGGAAACGAATTGATCGGGACGCGAGCTAGTAGAGGCAGACGCGGAGGAAAAGGAGGAGAACGATCGGTTGAGCCGCTGAGCCTTGCGGAGTGTTGCGGAGCCTCGCGGAGCGGGTAACCGGAACGGAACGGAGCGGAGCGGAGCCGAGCGTTCGCAAGTGGTTACTGACCTCTAGCATCGAGCACTCTTACGCTTGCACTACTTAGGCTCCGGCTCGTCGTTACCGAGCCCGCGAGCTCGCCTTCTCTCGCGCGATCACGCTAAATCGCCACTTTTCTCGGCGTAGCATCGACGTTCTAGCATTACGGCGTTACAGCGTTACCTTTACCTTCACCTTGCGCCTGCTGCCTACCGCCTACCGCCTCCTAACGTCTCCCACCTCTCCGTCGCCGCTTCCGCTCACCGAGACGACGGAAGGCCAATAGCGTGTTTCGCGTGTCTACCGGAAGTGCATACTGCAATCTGTGTCATAGACAGCCGGAGCGGCGTTCAGAAAACTCGCTTCTTGCTTCCTTTCGTCTGCGACGCCCCCACCAACCCCTCCTCTCGATCTGCTCAGCCCACCCCACGGTACTTTCCTATTTTTAATTGAAACGCGCGTTAATCATCCTTCCACTCTCCGCCTCCGCTCCGAGAGCTTTATTTATTATTTATTTATTTATGTATTCGTTTCCGGCGAGATCGCATTTTTTCGCTTAAAACGGCGCACAGTCTCTAAGCGCGGGCGTGCAGCGCTGTAATCGACGCGTCAGCAGAGCGTCGAGAGGAATTACGTCATTATTAGCAACAACAAAGATTCCTTTTCCGTTCGAGATAACCTTTCCGTCTTCAGGAACATTTAAAATCGATACTGATCGACTTTAACCCCTCATCGAACGTTCCTTTTCATCCACTGATATATTGAAAGCCATTGTGAGTGAGGGATCTTACGACTAGACTGCGGATTTTATGCATTTATAATAAAAATTAGTAGGCAAATTTCAAATGTGACAATTAGAAACGTCAATGTACTATTTTCAATATGTTCTCTTCTTCTTCATTTAGAAGTGGTTTTTATTAGTAGGCTGTTGCCTACTTATGACTATCTTCTGTTATACTGTTTCAATATTTTACGAAGGAGGAACACGCTGCATTTCGTAATATATTTGAACAATGGCACCGAACGTGCTAAACAATTAAGATGCAAGTTGGATAGCATCCATTGACTTTTCGCGGAAAAATAACCGCGAAATCGAAAAGGAGATGGCCGAGAAGCGAGACTCGACGGTTGTTGGCTGTCCGCGCGATGAACTTTCGAACGGAGTTCTCGAGCTCGAAAATCACGTTCGCGGAATCGGTAGAAAAATCACAACGGCGATTTCCCCATGGCTCGACTCGGCCGTCTACTTTTGATCGCGACGGCGGCGGCAGCTGAGAGAAGCGCTAAGTATGACACGACCGGCGCGAGAGATGTCCGCGGCGAGTTCGTTAACCTCTGAAAATACTCTCTTGCGTCGTGGTTGCGTGCTCGGTGCACCGGGATGCACTAGTTTACTTCTTTCCGTGTCGTGGAGGTGGTTTTGCCGAGCGACGACCGAGCCAGAGCCGAAGCCAAAGTCGGAGCGGAGGTGTGCAGCTATACCTAGATTCTACGTGTAGCGTACCTGACGACACCAACAGATCTTCGCCGTACTTCGCCATTAGAAACTTCACCTACATCCCGGACGATCGCGAAAGGTCTCTGCCTCGCGGCCAACGATCGACCGAACCGTGATCGAGCGAATAAAATCATACTTTACGATACGGCGAACCGCTATGGCGCCGATTTTTCCATTCCCACCTTGGAATCTTCTCGCGATCCCTTCAGCAGTTTCTCATCGATTTGCTACATTCCCTTTTGAATATACTTCTTATTCCCTTCAAAGAATTCTACCTATCTTGGCTTAAGCTCAACATTTCCAAACGATTGTTTCCCTAAAAAACTCGTGTAAGAGTAAAGATGTTTAAACTATGAATATTTATTGAAAGAAAGCACACAACCGTGAATAACAATATATAAGTATTTCAACATTGAATAAACATAAAAGTCTTTAGCCGTTATTCGCGTTCGTATTCCGTATTCGTGATCGTATCGTGTCGTTTTATCTTATTTTTAATAAACCTCGACGTGAATTCGTTTTCGAGAGAATGCGTCACCGCGTGAACGCGTCCTTTTTATACATTTCTCGCTCTAATGTATTACATGCGTTTCGTTTGTCTCTTTTCACGTCAGCTGTTTGTTTATGATGTTGGTTACGTTTGCAATCGATGTACCGCATCGATTCACTCACGCATACACACACGATACACACATACAAATACAATCGAACATACACAAAAGATTTTTAGAATCTCGCTGGACCGCCAGCGTAGTGGGCTGATACCCTACCGCTTTTTTTCTCTCCGTCTTTAATGATTGTTTACACATGTTTAAAGAAACATAACGTATTACTATTGCACATCACTGGATTCGGGAATGTCTAGAGAATCTTTTGCTCTAAAGAACAATACAATATTTTTTTTATAATAACATCATAATATTTGTTCAAAGTTGAAAAATATGTCTTTTTTCAAATTCAAATTTCTCAAAAACTGTGGGTGTAGGAGAAAAATTAAGGCCAGACTCGGAATCAGCGCGAAAAACTCTATAAGATTCACCCAACAGTTATATGGAAACTTGAAAAAAGTTGAAATTAGTTGGACAGTGTTTTTTAAATGCGAAACACAACCGAAAAACCTAAGATGTGAATGTTAACTCATCAGTTTCTGGGTAAAAAAAATATCGAAAAATAAATGTTTACCTTTTATGTGAACTATAATTTACCAGTGTGTTAATTTGACACCGAGGGACAGATTCGGTTCGTGAAATGAGGAATGGATGAGGGTTAATAATGATATTTAGGTATATTTAAGAGCTAGTAGTAAGACGATTGCAGAAAAGTTTATTATTGCAAAAACCACTGAACCTACAAAGGTGTCTCGCAAAAAGATGCTATGATTTGGGTCAGGGGTCGGAAAACTTTTTCTTGAAAAGGTCAGATCGTAAATTTTCTAGGTCTGGTGGGTGATAGACCAAAAAAAAAAACCAAGGGTTACAAATATTTTTTAATAGACAGTGATATTTATACATACGTTTTTTATTTTACGTAATTTGATTTATATTTCATTTTTTCCTGTAAAGAACAATATTAACCTCGCAGATCGGATTCAAAACAGGCGGCGGGTCGTAGTTTTCCGACCCTTGAATCTGGGCTACTAGATAAGTCTACAAACTTAAAACAAAGTATCTAAAAAAGGAAGGCCCATTCTGAAGAACCTACAAGGGTTTTCTTATATGACGTCTACCCCTTGCCTGCTTCTTGACTAAAATTTTAGTGGGCCAACCATTGCGCGACAGTAACAAATTGCGAATATATATCCACAAATATGAAAACGAAAAAAAAACAATTTAGAATATAATAATTAATAAGTTTTTAGTTGTATCAACGATTCTAACGTGTGTAAAAGGGCCCAATAGGCACTGTTGCGCAATATTATTGACCGTGAATGGTAGTGATTGACTAATTAATACGATATGGATTTGGATGGACATGCAGTACAATAATTGTTGCGCAATATGCTTGATCGTGAATACGATATTTAAATGTTGCTAAACATCGGTTGAACCAATGTAGTATTATCATACGTGAATTTCTTGTTAATTAACCAACTAGAATAATTGTAGGCTTAACGTTGGATGTTCGTGGGCAAATTGTTATAAATTTTCGTCGTAGGCCCTACGTTGGGGGTTTGTAGACAGAAGCGCCAACCATACCCCGGCCGTTGGCCAACCACAAATGCTACTACGGTTGCTTAGAATAGTTTTGGGGAAAGAAGAGGTAGGAACGCGGGAGAAACTCCGCCGTAAATCTGACGCGCCCTGTTCGCGAGAGTCGAGCGGCTAATTAGTCGAAAAACGAAACTCCCGTGCAACCGTTAGACTGCATAATACTTATCGATGAACGAGAGTTCGCCCGGTCCGCAGGAATTCCTCTATCGCGGCAGGACGAACGTTCGAGTCCAAGAGGCGAGAAAGAAAGTATTCCTCTTGATTCCGAGCCGTTAGGTGGAAAAGCTACTTCACCTACATTGCGAAGACGCGTCTCGTTTCCCCGCGACGAGTAATTACGGTCGGCAGACGTCGACGCTCCCGGTCGCGCGAGATAAGAACGGCTGGTGATTAGCGTGATTAGATGGACAGACCCGGAGATTTGCAGCCGACTCGCGTGTCTGCGGGGCGTTCGACGCCTTCCATTCTAAGACCATAGGCAGCACCATGGATATCTCCATGGGACCTCGATTCCTAGAACACGCTCTGCTCCAGCTTCCGTTTCGATGCCTCCGTTACATCGATGGGAGCTATCGTTTCGAGTTGGTACAGCATGTACCCTAGTAGCATTCCTGGTTAGAATTTTGTTAGGCCTTCGTTGCATTATTGATTGGCAAACCGTTAGTGTTGTAAACTCTAGCTTAAGGAAATGGTGGTGGATGGGAGTGAAGATAAAGGGTAACTTCAATTGATGTTTAACTGACGTATATTTTCAGTTAATTAGACGTTACACAATATAACAATAAAAGACGATGAGAATATTGGTTGCGTTGTTGTGTCACGGTCGGTGCGACGGACAAAGATTGTGAATCGGCCGGGCGTGATTTAACTTTGACGTGCATTACGATTTAAAAATACTCGTTAGATTTTTAAACAGTTAGAAATGTCGCCTTTTTATGCAAACGGGCCAACGATCATGGCAAACGACGATTGTGCGACAAGCCAAAATCGTGGTCTTCTCCTTTACGGTTATTTTTACAGTATATTCTAAATAATATATATACACAATGTTTTTCTACGGTAAAAATTGTGGAAGAAGGAAGAAACTTAAAACCCACATCGAACTTCAACCTCTACCGTCTGCGTAGTATATTCCCCGTAGATGCTCTGACCTGGACTACTAGATACGTCAACAAATTCAAATCAAAGTATCTAAAACACTAATTCTGAACATTCTGAAGAGACCCAAAAGGGGTTTTCTTATACCACATGAGCACATGAGACAACTATTGCACAATAGTAAGGTTCGATTCCCGTTGAGATGCTCTGCTGAGATTTTTTTTATCTCCTAAACGGACAGATCAAAAAAAAAATTATTTTTAAGTATTGCATTATCATCCAGTTCTGAGCTATGTTTAAAATTTCAAGTGTCTAGCTCATCAGAAAGTGGTTTATTTGATTACAAGATTTGGTACAAACAACACGGCCAGGTAATATAGGCGTGGTAATGATGAAATAATTCGTAGCATAAGGGGTTAACCTTTCGCGGTCACCTCAGGCGATTCTGACGGGACATTACACTTTGTTCCACCTAGACTCAACTCCCCTCGACAAAATTATTATAGATATTAACGATTAATTTATTCGGGCTCCTCCATAACTTCCACACATAACTCCTAATGCGAAAGGTGTAAAAGTAAAAAAAAGTAAAAATTCGACTTCGCTCCCGTAGAACCAAGGTCCAACAACCTACGAGGTCCTTGAACGGCGAATAGAAGACTTCGTCCTTGAAACGTTCCCGTGCCTAGCTGCTCAGCAATTTCGTCAGCTCGACCTTCTTCGTCCAAAGTCGGCGCGCGCTCGAGAATTCACGGTGGTGCTCGCCAGGCTTGCGAGTTCTTCTGTCGCAATTCGTTCGAGTCTTTAGACGACTAGCCGTTTCTTCTTCTTTTAATTCGACTGGTATGTCTACGAAACACCGAAAAGAATTTTTATTCTTTCAGTTACCTGTTCAGCCAAAGATAGTGTCATTTAATAGACTGCGAATTGTATGCATTTATTATGAAAATGGGTAGCTACGATTCAAATCTGTGGAAAGGGTAAAGATTTCAAGAGTATCCATTATTTACAAACCTACTAAAATGATTGAAATGAACGAACGAAAGAAGAAAGGACGAAATGTTGATGTTCCTGTCTTCTGCAATTGGTTTGAACACTTTCCATGAGTATTCATTATTTACAACTTTTCAAAATGATTGGAGAAAGAAAAAACTGTTGGTGTTGTTCCTGTGTTTTGCAATTAATTTGAACACTTTCCATCAGTATTCATTATTTACAACATATTAAAATGATGACGGGAAGAACGAAATGTTGATGTTCGTCCCGTCTCTTGCAATTGATATGAACATTTTCCACGAGTATTCATTATTTACAACTTATTAAAATGATTGATGAAAGAACGAACTGTTGGTGTTGTTCCTGTGTTTTGTAATTGGTTTGACCACTAATTTTGAATAGTGATCCACAGTCTAGTCGTTAATATGCATTTGAATGACAGCAAGCTCAGTCAGCAATAATATTATTACATCACATTTTCAAAGGAATGTCTAGAATACTAGAATTAGACAGTGGAATTATTTAGGGGAATTACTAAGAACAAAACCTCTTGTGGTAGATGGTTCTCTTCGGCAAATTGGGCCAGAGGACATCGGTCCCGATGAGTCACAAATATTCAGAACCCATTGAGTATGTGACGCAGAGAAACTTGCGATATTGTGGGCAGTTAAAGGGTCGAGTCCACGAAGATACAGTTTCGAAAAATAGTTGGCCGCGCATCTGGCTCAGGCATTGTCTAGGACGCATTCTGATGAGGCCTCTGTCGGGGTCCGTAGAATTCCGGCTATCCCGAGACAGGTCTCGAAAGAAAGGGAAAAATGCGTCGGACTGGAACGGTTCGCGTTGCTCGAAGGGCGACCGGGGTTGAGCGCGCGGTAACGTTACTTCTCCCGTGGCAGCCAGTTGTTCGTTTTCATTTGGGGTCCAGAAATCCAAGCGGTACGTCCCTGACGGTCGCAATGTCTGGCTAGGCTAGGCACGGGAGTACTGTTAGCTTTGGGGCCCGAGCGAAGTCGAGAGCCGGCCCCGCTCGAGAGCTGGAACGAGTAACACACGACGAGGAATAATAGAACGAGAGAAGGTTCAAGGAAGAGGAACGAGTACACCGAGAGAAGAACAGCGCGAAGAAAAAGAGGAAAGAAAGGGAAGAGAACGCGGTATAAAATGCGGCTCTAACCTGATAAAACTAAAAAACTGTTCGTAAACAGATTCATTTTCGGATCTTCGGTTTATCACCAGCAACAATGTGTAAAAATTTCCTAGGCAAGAATGACCGATGACCCTTTAAGCTTCGGAACGAATCCAGGTTTATTGTAGTACTATTTTTTTTTAACAAAGTTGAGACAGTTTAAACATTGAGAATCCGGTGAATATTTTTTGGATGTACTGTGGAAACGAGTAGAATGCGAGTGACGACAAAGGACAAAACGGGTCTAATTTTGCGCAACTGGCATATTAAGTGTGGGACGGGGGGCCTTGAGGAATCGTACGGTGAGCCATAATGTAACACCGAGTCGGAAACATCGAGGTTCGTCCTCGGTCGGTGTCGACGCTCGCTCGTTCATCGTCCTCGCTCGCCTCGAGACCGCTCAGAAGTGAAGTGGCACACAATGCGTAAGAGTATTTTCAGGGGTCGACGACCGCTCTGCTTCCTCGAGGCTGTCCCTAGCGATGGCTTCGACCGCGAACCGAACGGTATCGACTCTCCTCTCGAGGAACCGCGCGAATGCGGCTGCTCTCGGAGCCGGACCGAGTCCTCCCGGGCCATCCAACGGGATTTTTTCGCCGGCCCGAAGACCCCTCTTCCTCCGCGGTTATTTTTGCCGATTTTCGGCCCGCGAACCCGTCACCAACGAACCCGTCAAGGATGCCCGAGAACATCGAATCGCGACATATTTACCGGATTCCCAGGCCGCGTGCGTTTTCCTCGAACCGAATCACCAAATTTCGCCGATCCTCCCGTCGCTGTTCTCCTCCGCAAGCGATTCTTACCCTGTCCTCCCTTTCTCCGTGATCTCCTCGACCCTGAAACCTTTGCGAGCCGATCGCTCGCTCCTTTGTCCTTCCACCTTTTTTGCCGGCTCGTGCCCCGTTGGTCGTCTCGATTCGCGTCACTGGAAACTCGTTGCCGGCGCGTCGGACGCCGTTGCGTCAATGAATTTGATTCGTGTGTCCAAGAATCCCCGACACGTTATCTACCGAGCATTAAAACTGACTGGAATGTTTCACCTAATACAACTGATTTTATGCGGTTTTTATTAGAATATGAACTCGGATCAATTCCCATTGAAGCATCTTCGTAACTTTGATAATTGTAAGATCTGGAACCGGTCAGTCGAAAAGCAAAAAACGAACCAGATGAAGATTCCCCATTCTTTTTTTGTTTTACCCAACCGGTACCTCCGCATTGTATGCTAAACTCTGTCGTTATTAGTAGGAGGAGGAATAGTAATCACTCGGCACTAAACGCTGTATACGAACCGTGAATAGAGCCAATAATCGGTCAAAATCTTATTTATTCTTAACTCTGATTACTCGCTATTTAAATCATTACTGTATTTATAACTCGAGATACCCATGACAGATCCAATGACACATAGTACACGGAAATGTATGATAACTAGACAGCGAAGTTTCTGCGTTCGTAACAAACATAGGTTGGTGTAATTTATAATAATTAGAAAACTGAATCTTTTAATGGCAGCAACGTTTTATGGCAGCGACATCGCTATTGTGCACTGACCCCGGTACGTGATTTTTTATAGTTTGGCAACGACGTTGTACCTGTCATTGTTAGTTTCGTGGTACTACCGTCCTGGATACCTTCGATACCACCCTTGCCATAAAACCTCTAAAATTGTCGTCTTTTGGGCTCAGTGCGGCTGGGTGCTTGAGGCTATAGCGTGTCTGGCTTCCTGATGGCTATAAAACCCTCGTTTAAGCATTTAATTCAAGTTTATCCCTCATCCGTCCCTCATTTCACGAACTGAATCTGTCCCTCGATGTCAAATTCACACAGTGATAAAAAAATCGATAAAATAACAAGTCAAACAGTTACTTATCGATTATAACAAGGAGTCTAGATGATATCGGCGCAAAGGTTCGATCAGTATTACAATAAAGCAATCGTGCTCTAGTTTGGTTAAACTTTCAACGTTTCGATCCCAATATGGATCCTTTCCAAGAAAGAGGAAACAACTGCGTATGTAAATTTTTGAGAGTTTTCAATATGAAAGTACTGAAAAATAGATTTACATACAATATTCAAAATAACGGTAATGAATTACCAACCTGCTTTATGAAAAAAATTAGAGACAGGAGTATGTGTATAAGCACATGTTGGTTCAGTGCCGGTACACAAGTTACTGTGGTGCAGACAGGAGCTTAATGTACATAGTTACTTATCGATGTTTTTTTTCATTCAAATTGATGAGTTAACATTTACATCTTGCGTTTTTCCGGTTATATGTTTCGCATTAAAAAAATAAAAGTCACCAAGTTACGGACAAATTCACTTACAAATAACAGAACAGTATAACTTATTTCGGAAAAACTGTGTCAGATTAACACGAGGGACGGATGAGGGTTAAGTTCCGTCCACCCCCAAATCGCCGAGGAACTCTCAGTCCTCCAGTCAGACTGTACCCTGGACTCCGTTTAGTTTACACCTTAGATCATTCTTTAGATCTTAAACATAGTCCTAAATAGTACTCTTGCTTTACTTTTCGTCCTTCCAAGTGGAAGGTGGTCCTTAGACAACAATTCTTAGCAGGCATCTCGAAGTGCTAATGCATCAACACTTGAACGATTACCTAGAATCAACCGTAGGCATATACAAAATCTCAAAAAATTCTTTTAACACGTTCCGTGCCACGCGTACCACTGGTCGTACACACTGATATTATATAACAAGTTCAGTGCCGTACCGTAACGAGGGTATGAAACGCCTGTGGCAAGTGTCTAACTTGCACCCCCGTAACCCAATAATGACGAAAAGAATTAAAAATTTTAATACAACAAGTTAAACTTCACTAACTGTGACAGTTGGCGTTGATTCATGTAGAGTAGAATGGTCAAGTAAAATAAAAACCACGTGAACTCTCAACCGGGTCGGTATCTTTTGTTTTGCGCCTCAAACTCAGTTGCGCCTATGGCGAGCCTCTTTTTCGCAACGCCCTCGTTACGGTACTGAACAAGTTTAAGACAAGTAATATTTAAGATACAATCGATTGTAAACCATGTGGTCGCTAATGACCTAGCTGTTAATGTGGCCACATTAAAATAAACCATAAATAAATAAACAACTGTCGAATATGTTCCCATACAAATGGCTTGATTGAAAAATCGAGCAAAACCGGCACGTTACGTGTTAAAGAAGCTTTTAAATATTTACTACGTCTTGTAGTTGATCCGATACAAATCCGCGGTTTAACGATTGCATCACGCTGGAAACCCCATGGACGTCACGGGTGTTCTTCGTTTCTCTTAAATCTCTGCTAGAACTACGTCTTCATCCACGAGAAAGAGCACAGCGAGGTTCGGTTCTATTATCCAGGACCGAAGCCTTTTTTCGCGTGCAGGGTTCAACGTTCGAGGTTAAACGGCCGACCCTGAAACTTCCAACCTGTCGAATTCGAAGCCGTGTTCAGCGCGTGACTAAGTCTCCGTTTATCTCGAATCTGCGACCGCTGGATCGTCAAACTGTTTCGTAATTCACCAGCGAGGAACCTCGATCCGGATCCATGATGCAGATCGAAATTTTCAACCACGACAAATCAGGGAAAGGCAATTGCTCTCGCTTGGCGACTTCGTAAATCGGCGACCGGTGCAACGGAAACTCCGCTGACCTAGAATAGCGTCCGCGGTCGCGAACGTTCTTCGACGCGCGAGAAAATTCACGGAAAGAACGTTCTTATTTTGATCGGGTCGACTGCAACGCAGAAAAAATTAAATAGAAGCTTCACAAACTCTCGAGAGAGAGTTTGCAAAGCTTGTTCTTAGGTGGTTGCCACGAAACTTTTTTTTTATTGGAGCGTTTGTAGGTTCAAAATTTAATTAACTGTGCAGAGGTGTTCACAAAGCCTTGCTGATTGGTTGAACACTTGGATCGACTTGGTCAAATAGTTGCTAGGAGTTGGAGGTACAAAAATATTTACGAGCTTGAATGTTGGGGTTAGCAATTATCGTTTGAACGTTAAGAGGTAACTGTAGATTTCTTTAAAGATTTGGTTGGTCTCTTTCGTCGTACAAGGCATAGGTAAAAATGAAGCTGCTCTTCCATGTTTAATGCGTTATTCTATATTGTCTTCTGTACCTTCGTGTATCTTGAGTAGACTGCGGATTTCATGCAATTACGACAAAAATGAACGAGCTCAATTTAAAACAGTGGACATATTAAAAAGATTTTTAAAAATCGGCGTATTGGTTCCAGTTTAATCTGATAATTGAAAAAAGAAAGAAATTTTTATTTCGCTCCCGTCCTACAATCAATGCAAACATTTTTTATTTTACACTAGCTGATCCGACAGTCGTTGTACTATCCAAATTTCAATAAATTTGTTTGTGATCGTTTTGTGAATTTGTGAAAAGCTATTGGAAATGTTTAAACCATGTAAAAATGAGAAAAAACGTATTTCTGAGTGATCATTGTATCTATTAACGATTGTAGCCATGGATATTCAATTTAAAATGATGATTTTCGCAGTTTTCCCGAATTTTCCGACATTCCTTTGTAATTGTCTCAATCTTTACCTGAAAACTTTTCCAGGACCATGACAAACAAAACAAAAAAAGAATTATCTATCGTTCGAATCGTGAGTTATAGTCTCAAAACTAAAGTATGAACTCAATCATACAAAAATTCCATAGAAAAAAGAAATTTCATTTTTTCCGAATTCTCCATTTTCCCGAGAAACTTTTCCAGTTTTTCTTTCCTTAAAGAGACCTTATTCGGACTATTACGAACATTTTTTTTTAAATTAGCCAAATCGTTCCAGCCGTTCCCAAGTGAAGCCGTTCTCGACTAACCAACAACATTTCATTTTTATTTATGTAGAAGATAGATAAGGCTCCACGATAGATAAGTCTAATCGTGACGATTGTTGCGTTCACTGTACAACTTCATTAGCACATTTTGTGTTCGGCCGCTTCGCAGTCAAAGGGTTAATCTACTAAAAGAAAGAGTACATTTTCATTTAACTGTTGTTCTCTGTCCAATCCTTTAACTTCACAAATATAAAAAGCAGAGAACATTGCGGAAATCATGCATATTTCGTTTAAAATTTCTTTTCATGGTATCCACACTAAACCTACCGAGCCTTTAAAACAGCTGATACACGTTCCCTTAAAAAAAACTGACAACATTGATTTTATTTAGATATATTGTTTCAATAATTGCAAAATAAAAAATCAGGAACCGGTCATTTTCAAAAAGCTTAAGAAAAATAGGACCCGATTGCCTTGAACAATTCAGAACAGAAACCCGCAGCCTAGTCAGTGATTTCTGAAGATCCATCGATTGCTGGTCGACAGCATAATCAGTCTAACAAGCTAGTCGTAACAAGTATATTCGTTTAATTAAAACGCATCGTGCAGTTTTTCGACGATTTTCACCGCAGTGTGTTGGCGAGAAAACCGCCAGGGAGTGGAAGACCGATGCTTAATCGGTCGTGTGAAAATGAATTAGCGCGGCGAGTGTTCCGGCACCGTTTCTGGATGAGAACGGGAGCGAGTAGGAACGGTTCGCGCGAATCGCGTTGCACCGCGGCGCGAACGATTCCGCTTTGAAAAGGGAATTCTCCCGTGACACATTCGTTTTTATCGAGCCGGCCGGCGCGGCCGCGAATCTCTGCAGAGGTTTCTGGGCATATACGGAAAGTCGGCGAGTCGTATGCTGCTCTGTATACGAGGCATTGACCCAGCTGTGCCGGGTTTCGTCGCACCTCGCCACGCTCCTATGGAATCGCGCCCGCTCCTCTCCTCCCCTCCCCCCGTCTCTCTCCCTCTATCTTTATTTCTCTGATCTTGCTCTTCCTCTTCAGCTCCCGATTTCCGCTTCTGCGGCGCAGGTGTGTGTCCGTACCTGTTCCTCTCGGCGTAAACAAATCTGCGTCTAACGGGCCCCGAAAACGTTTCGATAGCATTCCGCTCGACGAATACAGGACAACGTAAGAGTGGGTCTTACGTAATCGCCGATTTCGGCGCGACCGCTTGCGGTACCAGGCCCGAATTCGTCGGTCCCCCCGCCCGGACGGGCCCGACGCGAGAAAGTCCCGAAGAAATGGAGTTTTCTGGAGAATTCTGGCCCCCGCTCGGTGCCATTCAACCGAGAGTCGTAGACCCAACTCTCAAACACAACATAACTTTGCTGGGAACTCAATCAATTTATTCTTCAAGGTTTGAGTGGGTCGATGAAGCTAATTTTGAAACATCAACGCAATTTTCTTCAAATTCCAATGACCACAGCTTAAAGTACACTCTTTAAGCTTGGATTTGAGTCTCGGACGTAACAAAATTGCCACGAAAACATACCAGAAAATTCATTTCTTCTAAAATGGTCCCAAACTTGGAACAAATCCTGAACATCAAGTAACAGCATCAAATAGCAAACCTAATCCTCCGGACCCACTTAGCAACCGATTCTCTCAGTGACCCGCTAATTTGGCACACCTAGTACAGCAAACCGGTGGACATTTGCAAATTTAATTTTGCTAATCTATTTTAGGAGAATCTTAGAAATGTAGGACTCGTAATGGACCTGCAAAATGTTGCACAATGTTTCTTCGAACTTATCGACACAAAACCTCGGATTTTTGTTTAAGATGATCAATTTTTGCAGAAATTCTATTCGCTGTTCAGAGAAATAACGGTGCTCTTTTTCTGCGAGACCGAAGTCGAGCATAGCGTAGTCAGAATCGAAGGCACTGTTAATATTGCTAGTGGAATAGTAAACTCGACCAAGCTTGTCAATGGGCGCTGAAAGCTGCTGCCTAACTCAGACCCCTTTGGCGAGCAGCTGGTTAATCCATTCTCGATTCTCCGAAGCTAGACGCTTGTCTGTTCGCGAACGTCGTTCTCAAGTTCGGTTATGTTATTACATATGAACGAGGACCCGGCAGAGTAAGAGGATGACGTCAGAAGATGTTACGCGTTTTCGACGAGTCATCGCTCGACATATCGATGGAAGGAGCACCGGTTGCTTTGTCGAGGACGATCGATTCAACGCCCTATCGTTTAATTCAGGCGCAGAAAGAGATTGGCTCAATGGCAGAGTTGAGAAAAAATTTAATCAACGATTGACGAATAAATTTCTACTTTAATCATTAAACGTAATTCACAATTCAACTCCTACTGTAGTTGCGGTGAACGATTAAATTCTTTTCAATTGTAATCTTCAATCGGATAATTGATTTCAAAATGAAATACAGAATCAAAACTGTATGCATACTGAAAAAATGTAAACCGAGTTTTTGACGATTAACTTCATCAATCGTCAATTTTTCAATGAATACTTTTTTACTCGATCAATGCCCAACACTGCCACATGGGAACTGGCTACTTAGGGTTTCCTTAGAATAGGCTATTCGTCCCAAGATTTTATTGTGGAAACCTTGAACAGTGAAAAGAATGAGTCGTTAGCCTTACCTCATTTTTTCCCTCTGATTTTCAACCGTACATCTCGGATTTTCGAACATGGTTGCCTATTTAAGATGCAGGAGCCTTATACAACTTTGCATTTACAATTCTTCAAGGCAGTGTAAGAACATCTACAGTCGTCGTCAGAAAAACAAATTATAATTGATAATTGTCCACAATTGCCTCTACACTAGGTATCCAGCCTTCCATAACAATGATCGGAGCCTTCTTGCAATATCGGACGATCGGGCAAACGTTTCAATTCGCAAATTCAATTACGTCGGCTCACGTCTACGTGCACCATGATCGTCCCTAATACTCGGGACCAATCACGGACTGTGCCAACTGCCAAGCTCCCAACGATAGACGTTCTGCTCCGTCCCTTTGGCGCGATTTGCCGTAAGCGTCGCTCCCGGGGGCAATCGGTGGGTCTCTCAGGGCACGGAGCTCGGTGGCTGGCCTAAATGAACAGGATCCTGGTCGCGACTCGTCCACGGGATAGCGCACAAAGTCGCGGAAATCGCGGGAGACTGCAATTTCCTCGCGGTCGATCGATGGATCGATCGTTGCCGAGACGCGTCCGTTGACCGCAGGTGCGTCCGTAGATTCGGTGCCAGACGGATTCGATTCGAGAGGATCGCTGGGCGCCGCGCGCCGGTGCATTCTCGTCGTCTTTGTACGCGTCGGTTGGCCTCTTCGATCGGTGTACAGAAGCTCAAGGGTATGTGCGTGTGCGCGCGCGCGCGCACGAGAATGCACGCGCGCGCGTCGCTCGCGGACTTAGTTGGGAACGAGGAAGACCTAGTTTGAAGGTAGAACGCTTGCAACGGCACTAGGTCACGCATCGCAGTTCCTGAACGGAGCGAGCGTTCGTCTACGTGCGCTTCTGCGTATACGTGCCGGAGTGTACGTGTGCGTGCGCGGTTGTGCATGTGCATCGAGCACCGGGCACCGTACGCGGCACGCATACTCGATTGGGAGAGCACGACGATGGTCGCCGCACTGGCACGACGACGTGTTCGTTCGACGCCTTCCTCCTCGCGATCGAACTCGTGAAATTTCGAACGTTCGAGATTTAGATTTTACTCGAGCTTCCACGAGACACGTTGGTCTTGTTGACGAGTCTCTCGACTCTGTTCCGAAATAATGGCGATTCGTAGATCATCGCGCAGAGTATAATACAAATCTTACGCACCAATCCCAGGGAACAGCTCCTTCGCCATCCGAAAAGTTTGCACGCGAATTCGTCGATGCTCAAATGAAATCGCAGGAACGTGCATCTTATGTTACGAATCCCGGGAGGCTAAAGCGGGTCCTACAAGATCAATCAGGAATGACGGTTTGATTGAAAAGTCGTATTGTCATTGCTGACTTTTCATACTGAATTCCGTCAGTATTAACCTTACACGATCAATCGGAATGTCAATCTTCGACTTGAATGTCATTCCGACTGACCGTGTTGGGCCCGCTTTAGGGTACGTGTCCATCTGAGAGTTTCTGTTCATAGTTGCTCTCGAGAGTACTCTCAATTTATGTGTCCATCTTTTTTCATCTTTCTGTTTGCTCTCCGATTGCCCGCTCAATACCGTGTACACTGTCTTATTTGAGTCTCAAAAGTAACCCGCGATAGTTTTGCTCTCAGATGAACACGTACCTTAACGCACATTCGTAATTAGTAGATTGCGGATGTTTGTGTTGGAGTTCCTGTTCCGAAATTGAGTACAACACTTTTTGCAAATCGAAAAGAGGCTTTATTTAAGAAAGGTATACGATAGCGAGGTAAGGTAGAGACAGTAACTTCTTAGTCTAGAATTCGCAAGAGTAAAAGTGCCCTGCTACTGTTTCGGTAGCTCTATATATAACTTATTTTGGAGAAGAGAATGTGGAAGGGAGTTGGAAAGACGCATTGTCGAAAGTATGACTTGGAAGGGACAAGGTCTAAGGGTTGTAAAGTCCTATCTAGTTCTAGTGACTTACAAGTTTAAGCTGACGTGTCTGGCGCTTGGTATCGTGATGAGTTGGCGTTTACATGGATTATCGGGTATACAACATTTGTGCGATTTTCAATTTGTGTAGACCAATTTTAAG
This sequence comes from Lasioglossum zephyrum, assembly GCA_028455615.1. NCBI lineage: Eukaryota > Metazoa > Arthropoda > Insecta > Hymenoptera > Halictidae > Lasioglossum > Lasioglossum zephyrum. Next base: position 23,188,932 of record CM052321.1, on the reverse strand, counting down.
AGAGTCTTTAATAGTATTTTCGGAACATTTTCAGAAGCCAGAAATGCATGAAGATCCGCAGTCTAATAATCTGTAATGAGTATCTTCAACTCCGTGTGCAGAAAAGTACAATAGATTCTTCGATCATGATTACTCCACAATATTAACTACAATGAACCTAGAAACATCGTCTGCTCCAAGAATAATATCCGACCAGAACTTTATATTTAATTTAATTAATAATCACATTGATTGTTCCTCTCGACTTGCGCAAATCAATTTCTATGTACCGGAACGTGTATGTATTGAGAACAAAAGCTGGATATCAAACAGTTAAAGCAAGAACTACTTATGGATTAATTAATCCAATGAATCGCATTATTGCAGAATCAAGCACTATTTATAACCGTATTGATTTTTTAATTGAATCTCTGTAAAATTTTAAAATGCAAGTATGCAGGATTACAGGATAATACCATATAGTTTGTAACATTATTTTTTGCGCATATCCCTTCTTTATTATTAGACGAGTAGTCTTATATCTTTCTCTTCTTTTTTTTATTGTAGACACTTATGCATTTGTCCGTCTATAATAAATAATAATTTGGCGAATAGCTACGATATCGTGAAAATGAAACGCATTGGCAAAGGCCGACTATCGTTCCTCGCTGAGCGAAACGAAATACATCGTTTTGATTAATTACCCGGTTAATTACGATCGGCCGAACATTCAGGCTGGAAACGCTGTCTAGTTAGCCGGTCAAAGACGGTATCGATTACGAATCGCCGCGCGCTCACACGCGTATTCGAAAGTTCCTTTCGTTTGCTCGAACACGAGCTGTCCTCGAACCTGCATCCAGCTTCCGTGGTTCGGTGGCGATAACGATAACGGTCCCCGAGGTGGGTTCCATCCATTCTTCACGAACCTTCTAGTAGGGCTTTCGCTCTTTCCCCACTATCGGCTCCCTAGAGCTCTGTGAAGACATACTGTAGACTGTAGATTGTAGATTATCGCTGTGTCGGTTCGCCCATTGCTGGCAGGACTAACGGTAACGCAGCGTCATTTCGACCGAATCGTGTTTAGGAAACTTTTCCACTTGCCCGTCAACGAAAGTAGTGGGCCCGGGCCCTGGCCCGTTTCAGTCCGACCGAACGGGAGAGTGAATTTCGTCACCCGAACCCACCGAGTCGCATGCGACTCGCATTTACATCGAAAAGATGCGCGTCGTGAACCGCTTCTCGAAGCGAAGGTGATGCCGAGTCGGTCGATCAATGTCCTCTATTGTGTATGTATTTAAACGTGTCCGAGTGTGACTCGCCGCGAAAGAGTCATTGTTTTGTTTTATTGCGAAACGCTGCGTATATGAGACGTATATGAGATACCCGGGTAGAGAAAAACTACCCGGGTATCTCATGAGATAGCCGAGTATCCGGGTATCTCATAAGACATAAGTCATAAATGATTTTGTGCAATTTAAAAGAATAATGAAATTAAAAGAACGTTGATATAATAATTTAAATTTATTAAAATCGTTCAAGAGAATAAGTAATCATAATATATCGTCTGCTTTTTCCTATTGATGCAAACGATTTTTATTTTGCATGAAAATTCACAGTGTATTCATGAGATACTCGGGTACTCGGGTAATTTTTGTTTACACAAATACCCGGGTATTCGGGTAATGCTGTTTACCCGAGTACCCGGGTATCTCATAAGTCACAGCTCTAATTCGCACTTGCGAAAACTGCTTTTGGCCTGCGTTATTAAAAATGATTGTGTATTTAAGAAGATAGACTCGTTTCTAGGATTGCAGGGATCTTCGCAACACTCGATTATGCAAAGATAGTTCTTTTTCAGTAGACAAATGCGCCAGATACAGATCAATCTGGACCGAAATCGTCTTCCAAAGTCGTATTTTATATTTTCGAGGCGTAATTTTCATTATTCGGCAGCTACATGCTTTATCCTTCCGAATAATGCAAATTACGTAAACGTAAAAATAGAACTCTCGAGACGGATTGCGGCCTAGACTGATCTTTTAGTTAGCGCTTCAGACTGCTGAAAAAAAACCATCTTTACGTTATCCTGAAAACTAGTACAGAGAGAGGAGGGGATAATTGGACCCCGTACATTTTTAGAGCAAAATGAAATAAAAATTTGTCTGCATAAGTATATGTATAATGTGATTTTTTAATAGATAAGTACCTAAACAATTTAGAAACATAATCACAGATAGCATTCCTAGAAAATTTTTAGAAATTTCCCATTCGTCAACTATTTCATTGCGTTTGTGTCAGCCTGGGGTGCATTTGAACCCCATACACAGAAGGTTAATCCCGACACAACATCCACCACATTTGTCGTTTTGTTGTATCTGTTCCTTAGAATTTGCTAATTACTGTGTTAACGTCTACAAGAGTATCGAGCACTGTTGTGAAGAGAAGGAATATAAAAAAGCGGTAAATCGTACAGCAGGAGGTTAGTGGTCCTCACCTAGTAGGTAGGTAAGAACCCAGGTCGGGGACCAAGCTGGGCAACACGTTCAAAGGACGAAGGGAAAGTTTCGAGTGTTCGCCATGTGGAATCGACGGTGTAGTTCGAATAACCGAGACAAAAGCTAAGACTTGGGTCAACAAATATCACAAAGAAAAAGAGGCCACATGTCTGTAAGTGGAAGTCTCCCTCGAAAAGTCTAGCAGCGAAGTTTCCTTTTCCCGAATGGCCAACATCTGCGAGCCATCCGCGAGTACGAACGCCGAGGAAGGACACTCGACCACCCCGTCTGCACTCTTCAGTCCTTCCCCGGTCTCTTCTCCTGCGATTTGACGATCGGTCCTGGAAACGATCGAGGAAGTACCATTTTTCGGGGAAAGGTCCAGTCATCCAATAACACTGACGATTCATGAACTCGCCGAAAGCCATGAATCATTTAGAGGTGACGCGCGACGCTCAAGGAGTCAGAATCACAAAACGCGTGGACAAAATTCATATCTCCCTGAATTATGCAGGGTCTATTACGAAGAGGACGGTTTACGGATTCTTTAACTCGTGAAATCTGATTCTGATATTATTTTTTTACTGGAAAAGTAACAGTCCTTGTGTAGCTGCCTTTGGAAGTATTTTACCATACGAAAAGAAATCAAAAAATTTGTTTGTTGTTTATACAGCGTGAGTCACCTAACGTTTGTACCTTAAATATCTTTGTTGTTCTCAAAGATACATTAAATGTCTTGAGGACAAACTTGAATGGTAAGATTTTATAAAAAAGATTAAACCGTCTTCGAAACGCACTAAAATCTCCATTCATAAAATATTAAGTACCATATTAAATAGAATAGAATCTTTTCGGAGGCGGCGCAAAAGAAAAAATTTTCGACACTGGAAATTATGAAAATCCTTTAATTCTACTACATGCTTTCAGATATTAATGTATCTTCTCTCTCCACCTACTGATTTCCAAGTCCACCATATTCCAATGAAATCATAATCAACAATATCTGTCATTTGGAAACTTTTCAATTTTGTGCCGCCTCCGAAGAAATTGTATTATATAAATACCGTATTAAAATACAGTATTTAATATTTTAGAAAATGTTGCACCTCGTTGGATTCGTCTCGATAGACGCTATCAAAAAACAGATACCAAAACATAGTATTCTATCTAAAAAAAAACGAAGGTGACCTTCACATCTATGTAGCAGCTCCACTTAGGAAAAAAAAGATCAACGCCATATTACAGTCCCCGTTGTCCCAAGCATCTTTTGTTTCGAAAACTTTTCTGCTACTATCATACTTTTGGGAGTTATTGTAGGTGGCAATAGTTACTGCCTCACCCTGTATATTACAATGAAATAATTTTTATAATTTTCAAGACATGAAATTTTCGTGCGACGCATGTGGGATCCCGACGAGCGGGAACAGCGACAGATTCCCGAGCCCTCGGAGCGTGGGCAGACGAATTTTTCCGTCTGTCGCGAAGACGAACGCGTTGTCGCTTAGATCACAATGCCAACGGGAGGAGCGCGCGCCTCCGATCTGGCGATCGTCCCGGGACAACGACCCCATCAAATTTGACGGACGCCGTTCGCTTTTCACCGATCTACTTCGGACGCGCTTAGCCGCGGAACCGTGTCATCGGTTGTCTTTCGCGTCGTGTTGTGCCGCGATCGGAGCACCAGAAAAATTCCACGAGCCCGACGGGACTCTGCTCTTCCGCAATGTCGGCGGCCTCGTCTGTCGTCGGAAAAACCGATAACTAAACTAACAGCCGGAAATTAACCCTTTGAGAGCGGAGCGACGCGACCGAAAGCTGTTTCAACCGGCGCAGAACTTGTTTTCCAAACAAAACGTCGGAGAATAGCAACGAGATCGAGATTTCTTTATTCCATTGTAGAGCAGGGGCGCGTAGATTAGCTGCGGAGCTGCTCTAGAGTCGTTATCTTCCGTTACTTCCTATCTGAGCATACTTCCATTTATGTGCTCTTAATCGAAAGAGAAGGCAGTGCTAATTGTTAAGGTGCATACTCTATAATTGCCTGCGATCTTTTCATGTATTCGCGGAAGAGGCATTGGAGCCTTCAACTACATTTATAATGTTCCCGTAGGATGAACAGCTATTGCAACGGATGCCGGTATTAACGTTGAACCCTTCGCGATTCAACACGTGTTCTCTCTTTTTTACGTTAGAACTTGCTACACAATTGTATAATTCAACTATTACTTGTTACTATACTGCGGATTTTATGGAATTATGGCAAAAACGGGTAGGTACAATTTAAAATCGAATAAAGATTAAGAGAATTTTCAAGGTGTTAAAATTATTAAAGGATGAAAGAACTTTCTACGTTTCCCCTCCTTCTTAAAATTAATGCACAAAACTTTAATATTTAAATAAGGAACACCAGCATTTTACTTACGTACCACGCTCCGTGCCTCGCAAGAAGTCCCCATTGTGTCATTCGACAGGCATTCTCGGTTTTAGCGAGCTCCTTGCGAGGCACGAAGACAAATTACGACATTATTAATGATGAGATGTAACAAGGAACTATTGACGAAAAAGTCAACGTCTTGTTGGACACGGAATCGCAAATGGTCGAAGTCAAACGCGCTAAGTCGAGGACTTGTTTCTGAAAACAGGATATAGTTGTTTAGCGTCTCGGAGGCGCGCGAAACGAGTCGCAGCATGAATTTCGATCGCGTTAGTGAACGGGCCGGGCCGTGCTACAATCTACAATCTAGGAAGAGATCGTTATAACGGACGCGTTGAACGTCGATGTTTTGGTTTTCAGACGCTGCAGCCGAACCGGCATAGGATGGAGTTCGTCCGAGCGGAGCACGATTAAAAGTGAAGCCTCTTGACCACGTGGCCGGAGGTCATAGCCGACGTAGGCAGACGTTACTCTCTCGGTCCGGTGGCAGTGGCAGTGGCAGTGGTAGCGACGAGGCTCGGTTCGTCGAGCGAGGCAGCATGGTAAGTGTGTTAACAACGTAAGCAGGGTGAACGCCCTCGATAGACCTAGACCCAAAAAGCGCTCGTTCCATGGGCACTGCCACCGGCACTGGGTTAAGGCGAAGTCATGTGACGCGACGCGGTGCAGGCACACAGAACGAGTGAGCGAGCGAGTCGTGCGCAACGCGCAACACGCAACACGAGCGCACACACGCGCTTCGGAACGCACACCAGCCACGGGCCATTACTTTCACGCGTATGCGTTCGAGTTCGCGTTCGCGTTCGCATTCGCGTTTGCGAATCGCGCGTCGAGTCCCGTCGAATCGAGTCGCATCGAGCACCGCACAGACAAGCGCACAGAGTTCGTCGGCCTGACCATCTCGCGGAATGCCTCGGAATTGTTCCGACTTGTCACGATTTCCTTCTTCGGCGACCGTCTTCTCTACTAAGACGCGTAGCTTTTTACCGCGATCGCCTTTCCTCCGGCATTCGATGCTTCTCCGAGAACGCGATTTATGCTCTTCTCGTTTCGGACTAGGTCTTCCGGAAGCTACTTGTTCGACGCTTTACTTATACCCCTGCCTGCGCCTTGCCAGCCGATCGGCCATCTTTTAATCTCCTCGAGCCGGTCGTTTGCGCTAAGTGAACGATAAGACCTTCCGAGTATTTCCCGGATGAAAGATTAACATTACTTTTATATTAAAGAGCTTCGTAGGCGGAACAGGCCATTTTATTTCTACCCAACACCACCGTCCCAAATCAAACAATAAACTTTCAACTCAACCACGTTCTTTCAGTCCGTTTCACCCGTTCGCGTTTCTACGCGATGTACAATCCATACATATCCTTAAGTAGACAGCAAATTTATTTTATTTGGCTTCTATTCCATACAGACACACGGAAACTAATGTTCAATCACAAATTAAATCTAGGATTGTGCCGTAGAAAATATATGTCTGTATGTCTGAACAAGAAAATAAAATCCACGTTTAGTGGTCTCGAGCCAGTCTCGATATTATAGGTAGCGCACGGGGTTAGTGGGCGAAATGCAGCGCGTTTCGGTGGTGTTCGTGGCCTCGTAGAAATATCTGGCGACGCGTTTGCGAACGATCGAAACCACGAAGTGGTTGAGAACGGTCGCAAGAGCAGTGGGGCTCGAAGCGAGCCAAAGAGCAAACGTTGGAGCGGTGGTCCGAAGCGAAGCCTTTGACATCCCGATCGCAATTAGCGAAAGTTAGATCGAGGTGGCATTTCGGCGAGGCGCGATGGCCGCTGGGCCGACTCCTCGTGAATCATTAGGCACACGATGTCCATCCTTGTCTTCTCGCCTCCTCGTGCCGCGCCGAAACACTTTCGTTCCCGATACTGGTGACGGTGTGCCGTAACAGAGCCACGAAAATTTGGTCGGTGGTCCGGAGAACGTGTGTTCGTTGCTCGGCCTTGCGATCCAGGCGAGTACAAACGCACGGCAAACTTTGAACGAGCGATCACGGATCGGTGGTCTAAAGATTAAACGAGAGAATTTCCCTCGTTTTCTGTTCCGCGATTCCTGTTCCAGATTTCGCGCGAGCGTGCGAGCGTCATTTCTCGCCGGCGGTGGCCGTGGCCGTCGAAAGAAAACAACAATACTTTTTTCTCGACGGTCGTCGACCCCGCATGTTACAACGCGCGTTGTCCATCGCGCGCGGCTCCCGTTCGCCGACAAACGAATTATTAATCGACCATGCGCCGCGCACCGGTTCCCTCGTCGGCGACGATCGACGACCATTTTCAGGTCCAATAATCCTGGTCTCCTTACCAAACTGTCTTGAAAAAAGAAACCGATCCCGCGCTAGAATAAATAGATTTTCCATCTGTTCCGTTCTATATTTCCTCCGCGGAACCGTGCGCTTCCTGTTGCTCTCCGAAAAAAACCTTCCGCTGTATGGATCTTCTAAATAGAATTAATAGCAAGGAATTACGTTCGTATGTGTGTGTGAGCTTAACGAACCTAAATACACTCTTGTATGTATTTCGTGTAGGTCTCATAGGGGCCTTGGCCGATGAAGAAAATCGAGAGTCTTTTTCGAAAAAGATTACATCAAGGGAAAACGCGCGGAAAAGGTAGAAAACGATTTGAATCGCGTTTTCGCGGTCGTTCGGCGCTCGGTGCGCGGCGAGGAGGTACGAAGAGGATCGGGGCCGCTCGCTACAGGATGATTATCCAGGCTCGCATAACTGGCGAGGAAAGGCCTGGATGTATAGTACGTCCCGGTCGTCGGTGGATGGAAGTCCATCCTTGATGGAGGTTACTCCGGGCCATCGTCCCACATCTCCTTGGATATGAACTTGTGTCTTCGTTCGGCTCGCCGCTTCGGTCGTCTCCCTTCGGTTCTCCTTCCTCGTCTCCTTCGTCCTTCTTCCTGCCACCTCTACCCACCTCTGCGTTCTCCCCTGCCATGCCGGTCCGAGCCACAGCCACGGCCACAACCACAGCCACAGTCTTACCACCACCGTACCGTCTCGTTCTTCTCGTTTCTCGTTTCTTCTGGATCCGTCGTCCTCGGCTCGCCACCTCCACCACGATCCGATCCCCACCCGCTGCTTCGGCTTTTCTCCTTCTTCGGCATCCCCGTTCCCTACCATTTCCCATTCCCTATTCCCCATTCCCATTCCCATTCCCCGTTCTCCATTCCTTCGAGGCCCCTACTCCAGGGGCCGAGGACGCTTCTTTCATTGGCGTGACTTATTCGAATTCCGAAAGCCGATCGAATCGGCCGGAGCCCGCTCGATCGGCCCTCGAACGGGCTATTATAACGGGGATCCAGGAAAAGGGAAATGGTTCCGAGTCGCTCGTCGATAAGTCGTAACCTCGACGACGACGCTCGCCTGCCTGCCTGCCTCCCTGCCTCTTCCTCCTCCTCCTCCTCCTCCTCTTCCCTCCTCTTATCCTCTCTTTCTCTTTCTTCAGGGGTGCGGTCTTTGATCTCTCCTAGTGCCGGATGATGTTTTCAATCCATTCAGAGAACAGCTCGTGGAACCTGCCGAAAATATCCATTCCCTTCTCTCGCGCTTATCGGTGATACAATCGATGGATCATCTCGTAAATTCCTTTCATATTTACCCAAGGTGAAATAGAAACACGTGATCACGACCTACTGCAACTACGTACAGAAGTCTAATACGACGACTGCCGTGGTGGTCATCATTGACCGGCGGCCCACTGCTGATTGTCATAATATAGTATGTAATCCTGAATATCTGTCTTTTTTTATTCGTTCTGAAATCAACTGAATTATAGTGTAAGCAGTTGCAGTTGGAACTATTTTAATTCGAAACTTAAACATTTCTTCCGACCTAGAATAATTTGATCGTATATGATTTTTTCATTTGATGGATACGAAATTGATATAATACTAAGGATTTTGCACACCGAATTATTCTTCAATTTTGTTGTCGATAACACCCCTACTATTGTAGGTGTTTCAGTTGAAATTTACTTGAAAGGACAGTTCCTTTTGACTGCTACTTATTTTAAATAATTTTGTTTAATAAGCATATATTAAATACAGCTTCATTGTAATTTATTTTTGCTTTTAACTAGAAAGCAAGACAATTAAATAAATAGAGAAAGAACTAAATACACATAAATACCTTTTGTTCTTAAATGAAGTGCAAAATGTTAATAGATCTATAATAAATATGCTGATAGTTGGCTCTACAAGAACAAACCTAAATACACTTTCGAGAATGATCCGAGCCGGAGAGCCTGAAACCAGAGTTGGGCTTTAATCGATTAACATTTTAACCAAGATTGATTGATTAATGTGTACGATTAAGAAAAAAAGTAATCATGGGAGAATTGACAGAAATATAGCTGAACAAAGTTTTGATTCCGTATTTCGTTTCGACATTTCAGCGGTTCATCATTGATCAATTATCCGATTGAGGATTATAATTGAAAAGATTTTAATCGTTAACCGCAATTAACGACTACAGTACGAGTTGAATTGTTAATTGCGATTAACGATTGAAGTAGAAATTTATTCGTCAATCGTTCATTAAATTTTTGCCCAACTCTGAAAGCATATTCGTTTTCAGGTCGCCGTTTTGGTCACGGTGAATTTTGCATGTTCGAATAAGACACGAGACGAGCCCGTGGAGGGCTCGACGTTGAAAAGTTACGTCACTGTCGCTTGTTCCTCCTCCGTAGCTGGCTTCCGCCGGTTGCGAACGGCCGCGGAAAGTTGCCGGACAAGGTGACTCGACCCGAATCTCGGCACGGACCGAGTCATCGGTCCTTCGCACTTTTCTTCGCCGCTGCGGAATTCTCTGTCAGGGTCAAGGTACTCTTCGCCGGTCGGCTGTTCAGGTGTCCGCGCGGACAACCTCTCCTCCTTCGAAACGAACGCGATTAATTCCGAAACATGGTTCCCCGATGCGATGGTCGATCGATCTTGTCACCTCTCTTCGTTCTCTCTTTCACCGGGGGCGACGAGCATCGGCGATCGAAGATCGAGAATCGAGAGGACTCGCGGAAGCGCCTCGAACATCGATGTCCCCGGACAAATGGTAATTAGACGCGTGGTGGAACTTCAATGGCCGAGGTTTCGTAGGCTGGCTCCGCGCCGCACCGCACCGCTCCACGTCGCTGCCAGGTAAACGGCCCGAACGTTGAACCGACGAATGACCTCCGACAACAACAGCTCCCCTCCCCGGTTTTCGGTGTCGAAATCACCGGTGCGCCGGAATAACGCCTTTACGGCCCCGTGCTTCTGACTTTTACGAGCCGACGTTAAATGATTCTCCTCTTCTGGCCACCTGAGCTTTCCAGCTCGTTCCGACGCGCGAAAAAAAGAAGCCCGTCGAAGGGAGCTGAACCCTCTGTCGCTGGAATGCAGCCAGAGACTCGCGGTTCCTAAGAAAACGAGATCTGACTCGATTAACCCTCCGCTGCGCCATCGAAATCCTCCTCGAAGATACGAAAACTTAATTCCTACATTTAACATTCATTCTGACTTTTAACGCTACCGACTAGAGCTCGGACTTTTACCCGGGTACCCGAGTACCCATGAGATACCCGAGTAGAGCAAAACTACCCGGGTACCCGGGTATTTCATAAGACATAAGTCATAAATGATTCTGTGCAATTTAAAACAATAATGAAATTAAAAGAACGTTGATATATTAATTTAAATTTATTCAAATCGTTCAAGAGAATAAGTAATCGTAATATATCGTCTGCTTTTTCCTATTGATGCAAACGATTTTTATTTTGCATAAAGATCCGCAGTGTATTCATGAGATACCCGGGTATCTCATAAGTCACAGCTCTACTACTGACTAACTAACTGTATGTATATATACATTTAGTTACTGACCATTCAAACTGGCTAATATGTATTGTCTTATCAAAATAACAAGACTAAAGTTATTTAAAACTCGTGTGATCTCTATTGGAATATACAGGGTGAGGCACCTATGACTTCCACCGAAAATATCTTCATTGGTTTTAGTAATACGAAGAAAATGTTTGGTTCAGTAGGACAATTATTGTGACGGAGAAGTTGTTTTTGAAAAATGCGATGATATTCGAGATTATGTATTCTCTGCTTTGGTTACCGTTGAAAACACCATTGATCAACAATCTGTTACAAGGCGTAATTTGCATTATTCGGAAGCATACAACCGCGCATGCATCTATTTTCCTATGAGTCAAAATTGTCTATTTGTGACAGAAAAATAAGCTCAAAGTAGAGCAAACATTGAGAAAAACACCAGCAGATTCCGATGTATTTTTCTGTCACAAATAGACATTTTTGACTGATATGATGGGGCGCAGCGTGGTGCAGTTAACCTTCCTCTATCAAATGAACCCTTGTGCAGCTCAAAATATGCTCGTATAAGGTAAAAAAGCGACAGCCCGTGATTGCATTCGATTTCTCCATAGTCCATTCATGATGCCAGAGTCTAAAGCAAGTCTAGAGCCAATTTTAGTTCAGCTAGTTAGACCAGATGGCGCCTAGTCAGGACTGTCAACGTGGAATCGTAACAACAAAAATATATGGGGCTTGATTAATGTCTTTTACTAAAGACATTAATTAAAAAAAAAGGGAAAAACGTGGAATCATAGCAAAATTGAAGCGTTAGACTGATACATATGTATGTTTATCAGCGTTACCACAAAAAAAAAACTTTATCCGCGCAGACGTTGGTAATACGGATAAATACCATAGAATAGGTATGTCACGTGGTGCCCCTTGCCTCTTAATTTGACACCGAGTAACAGATTCAGTTCGTGAAATGAGGGGCGGATGAGTGTTAACAATTGGTTCTTGAACCTCTAATTTCAGACGATTATACATCTTAGAAAAAAACTAGAATGAACGTTAGTTCGATACCGACAGCAATATACAGGTTCGATATTGATTGTTACTGTTATTCTGCAGGTGACGAAGGCACGCGGAGCGATCTCTCGGGAAGCAGACGTCGCGGGATGACGTATGGGTTCAAGTTTCCCAAGGAACGGTTCACACGTGCACCAGTAAACCCGCTTAGTCACCGAATCACCACTCGGCCGTTCGAAGATGGTCGTTGAACGATTTCCGGCCGGTGCCAGAGAACAGCCGGTCTAGGGATGAAGCGAGAGGGAACTAAGTCCGAGCGGGAACAGAGCCAGGATCTTCGGAGCAGTGGCCGCTGAGAGAGATGTAACGTTATGTTTCGAGGATTCTGGGTGGGTCTCGCCGACGCGACGAATTCGATGACGGATGTCGGGCGATAGCACCCAGAGCGGAACGTTTTCTTCGATTCTGTGAGTCATTGCCACGAGACAATGGTCTCTGACCAGTGACTGTACAAAAGAAAACGACGGTCACAACCCTGTTTCAATGTTAGAATGAAAATCTTCCTTTTTAACATTTCACTTGTGTGCAAATATAACTTTATGTCTTCAACCCTTCTCCCATCTATATTTGTTTATTTTCGAAAGATTATTTACAGATTCAAGCGGTCATCTTCTCATTCTATTGATTCTTCAACGTTTTGTGAAGTGGACACCAGGAGACTAGCGTAAGTGAATTCGATCTTATCGCTTTTATAAGGTAACGCGTATCGATTCCCGTTTGTCTTATGTAGCCTTAGAATCGAGACGAGGAAGGGAAGAGGGTTAACACGGCGAAGTTCGATCTGCAACTTGGGAAACACAATCTGCGAGTTGTGCGAAGAAAGAAGCGATCGAGGGTCATTATCTCCGGGTCCATGGTGCCCGAACCACCGTTGGCTCGAGGCGAAAGGTGGTGAACGTAGAAACGGGGGTGATTCGAGGCCGGCGACCCAATAAGACCAAGGGATTTTCAGGGACACCGGGTTAGCTGTTGCGAGTTGCTGCAGAACGGAAAAGAAAAAGAGAGAGGGGGGAGATGGAGAGAGAGAGAGAGAGAGAGGGAGAGGACGCTCCCAAAGGGGGATGAGGTAGGGGAATACGGTCGAGAAAGGGTCTGTGCGTGTTCTGGAGACGGTCGAAGACACGAGACACAGACCGACCACTCGTTACATAAGTAAGGTAAAAGATCTCCTCTTCTGCTCTCCTTGTGCCGATCCACATCCGCGATTATGCCACTTTCCATCGACCTCGCTTCACCTCGTCTGGCGTGCGTGTGCTTGTGAGCGCTCGCGAGATATCGAGTCTCCCCGATCGTTTCCTTTCCGCACCGATCGCGAACCCCCAATCCCCTTTCGCCCATCCAACGGGATTTCTTCTCGATTTTTCTAACCGCGAAACATCGTTTGTTCTAACAACCACACGGCGGATTAACAAGCCAAGATTCTTAGTTAATTCTGTCGGAAGTCCCTCAACCCATCTCGAAATCCCTCGACGAACCCAGAAAGGAAATTGTATAGTCTGAATCCCAAGAACCCAGGGAGGGGAGATTAGATAGAGTTTGTATTCCAGCCAAGACTGTCGGCAAGGTAAAAGGAACCGTACCACTTTTTCGCTGGAAATCCGCTGAAAGAGGAAGCAGGAAATTATGTTCCCCTGTCCAGCCTTTAACCCTTGCTTACTCGTCCCCCTCTCGGAACGTTATCCGCGTACCACGTCGAACTCTAATATTAAATTCCCGCTCGAGAATCCGTTCGACTGTCACGTGATTATTAAAATATCGTCCACGGATATGTAGGACGATTCAAGGTTGCGTTTAATTCCATATCGGAGGACGTGTAATTTCTATCTCTGAAATTTTCATTGACACGGAGGCTCAAGGATAAAGATATCTCTCTTGAAACGTCGCGTTTCACGGAAGCTTCGAATAAAGACTGGCACAACCATTTACCGACTAAAAAATTAATTTTGAGGAAGGGATAAACCTTCGAGAGCCGCGCGAGAAGTAAGTCAAACAATCGCCTTCGATCGATCGATCGTTCGACTCTCTTCTGCGAGCGTTGACCCAAAGCTTTCTCTGTCTTGTGCAGCAGAAACTGTTCGATCGCGGAGAAAAATCACGGAGAACGCGACTCGGTAACCGACGGTAATTGAAACGTTTTCGACGCGTCGCGATCCAGAAGCCTGAAGAGCGCACCAATTTGCCAGCACGGTTTTTCGCGGTATAGTCATTCCCTTGAGCTTGCGTCCGCTTATTTTCCCTTGGTTCCTCTCTCTCTCTCTCTCTCTCTCTCTCTCTCTCTCTTCACCTGTTCCGGTATAAAGTTAATTGGCGTAGCGATGGCTGGCGCTCGCGCTGCTAGTCGATTTACACGGGTTTTAATTAAGCGACTCCGTTCGCCTGGTGCACCGGACGAAAACATACCAAGCGGAATTTTTCTGGAAGTAACTGTTACGTGTTCTTCTCCCCCTGCTTCCCCGACAAGCGACCTGTACGATCATATTCGGTTGTAACAGCCTCATTAGCTGGTCATGTACGCTTTTCGACAATTACTTCCCCTATTGTTCCCTTTCTTCCTTCCTCCAACTGTGAGCAGTTTTAAACTCGAAGGATCTGCGGACGGATTACGCCAATAGAACTTCATAGACTTCAGTTATGGTTTCTCTTAGATCGGCAACACTTGAAGGCCGTCGACCTGACACCTGTAAAACACCTTCGACAATAAGAACGACCTTGCATCGCAGAATTCGAACACTGACTTCGGTGAATATCTATAAATAAGATTGATGTTTCCTCCGGTTCGTCCTATAAATTTAAGTTTCAAATTCTATATGTTCTTCCGTCACGTTGTTTTAAACGAATTAATCTTATTCTAAAGGGTTTAAATATTGTTACATGCTCTGTATTAGATCGCTTCTGCGTAAAATAAACCGTGCAATTAAAAACATATAGTTTTAACGTCTTTAATTTAAAAATGTTTTTAATCTTTAATTAAATTTAAAAATGTCTTGTGTGGTTGTTTAAAACCGTACAAACATCGACAAGAAATATTTAGTTCGTAAATCCCGTAGATTAAACAGGTGACTCCATCCGTGGTACAACACACAAGCTGTACTGACATACAGCATGTTGTTACCGACAGGGTTCGTCTACCGTTCTGAATTACTCTCAGAACGGCTCTCTACGGTACCGACGAGATACTGTTAAATACTGCCACCGACGAGATACTGTAAAAAGACTGCCAGCCCCCGTGCTATCCCGCGGGACCAAAAAGTGGGCGCAATGGGCGGGGTGGTAACGGTGGAAATTACAGTGATCTGAAATACCACATCGCTAAAAGTTGCTCCACCGACGAGAATAGTATCAAAATAGTGGCAAAATATCGTCTGAAATATGGCGGAGAATGTAACATTTAATAATAATCTCCTCAGTGGTCTTTTGCACTGACGGAATGCCGTCGGAGGCATTCTGTTCTTTTTGGCTGAAGCTAGAATATATCCTAGAGGGCGTAAGAAACACCGAAATTTTCGTGGGACACGTAGTCCCGTAAGGCTGGCAGTCTTTAACAGTATCTCGTCGGTGATACTGCCAGCTACGCCTTCTAGGATCTCGACGTGATCTCGTCGGTACAGAAGGCCACTGAGGAGAGAGATTCTCGTCGCGATGCGTCGGTGAGAAGGCGAATCATCACAAAGCCATATGGATTATCATTTATCATCAAGTGTTATACTCTCCGCCATATTTCAGACGATGTTTTGGGTTTCATATATTAAAAGCAAAACTCAATGACAAAAGATTCCTAGAAATATTAAGAAAGTATTGAAGTGTTACGTCCCGAATGGGAGATCGTAACGCACGTGGCACGTGCGTCCACGTCTAATCTGGGCCGATATTGGTTGCCGTGTCCCGGTGAGCGTGATACGATGTGTGAACGGGTTTGGAATTGTTTCTAACGCGGATGAGTATAGGAACGCGACAATCTGTGTTCCGCCGATTGTACCGAGCAACCTGGTGGGCTCAGACGTACGTGGCAGAACACCGATTTCTAAAGTCGGAGTTACCGACGTTTTCGATGAACGGGGAAAGGATCTGGACGCGAGAACCTGTGTTCTGCCGATTGTACCGAGCAACCTGGTGGGCTCAGACGTACGTGGTAGAACACCGGTTTTATCGCACCGTGAGATTTTTGACGGTGGATCGTTCGAAATGGAACACGAGAGGGGAGAGGGATGAAGGGATATCGACACCGCACCACACACACACACACACACACACACTCGCTCACGAATTCACTTAGGGCCTGTTCAGACACGGCGGAAACCGCGCGTTTTCGACCGCGCAATTTTTGTTTTTGATTGTTCGACCGCGCGGTCACGTGTGAACGAATGCATTGACGCTAATGTAATTACGTCCGCGCGGTTCAAATCGCGCGGTTGAAAACGCGCGGTTTCCGCCGTGTGTGAACAGGCTCTTATCTCGTACCGAAACGAAGGGAGTTTTGCTGCTTTGTCGTTGGACGACAGAGCGAGAGAGAAAGAAAGGCGAACGACGAAGGTCTTAGTAGTACCACTAAGATTATGGCAAGATTGGAACTGGAAGAGCGATGTGAAATCAAGAAATTGTTGCAGAGAACTGACTCGGATCGCGAATCTTGCCATATTTATAATGGGAGCGTGGACCATAAGAATTCGATGGAGCGTGAAATCAATTGTCTTAATATGTTATTAATAGATGCCTAAATACCATTGTCACACAGGCTGTGTATACACCTGTAGTTGCTGTTGCCATGCCGACGTTCGCTCGCACCGGTGGGTATTGTATTTGGCCATCACCGAATTCTTATGGTGCTGCTTATGAGATGTATATATATGTATATAAATAGGAATTAGATCAAATTCCGCAGCAAGACGTCGGTACGACGTTACATAACAATATATCTGATCTCCAGACGTCATTTCAACATCCAGTGTCAAATGAAAAAGTTGCAGCATTCTTGGATCCATGTCATATGCTAAAATTAGTCCGGAATACCTTTGGAGACTTAAAAAAATTAATTGTTGGAGAAAACCACACAATACATTTAATAAGATCAATAGCGAAAAGATACATCAAAATAAGATTGCACTATGTAGCTCTTAATAAAATAGATAATTCTAATAGTCAACGCACACATTACAATAAACTAACTATATTTATTTACTATATTATAAGCCTATTGTGTGCAAAAACTTATTGTACCCTATTTTTAATTGCATTATTGGAAAAAATATATAACATGTTATCCTTATTAATTATTAAATATATAACACCTCTTCGTTTTAAAAAAATAATGATTTTAAAATATAAATTATTTAAAATTAGTATGTTCTTTAATTCGTATTATACGTAGAAACAAGAAGTGTAGAAAATGGCGGCATCACGGTTTTCCGCGGAAAAGGGATACTCCCATAACGTTACCGTTTACGAAAGTTACGGACTATCCATTGGTCAATTTCATAAGCCCGATTGCCGTTGGAACATATGGCTTTAAATCGAGCTGAGCGCAAATCTGGATTGTCCGAATATCTAGTATTTGCGTATATTCCATGACAATTAAAATTGTCATTGCAGGTCGCAGCCCAGCCAGGCGGAATTACGTCGCCAGCTAAAAGGGCGCAAAACCCTGGCGCTATTTCAGAGCGCTTTCTCTTTAGGCCATGTATCGCCATCATCCGAGTCTCAGAGAAGCCTACATTATTACATGACTTAATATCGGCATTCACTGCGGATAGGCACTCAGTACTCGCTGAAGGTCGTGATACCTCAAGGTACCCAACATGTCCCGGTATAACCTTTTTCTTCTGGATGGCGGTTACGATTTTATACCTGTCGTGCATATTCACCAGGACGTGATTCACCCGTGCCATCAACTCATGAGAGAACTGAAGTCTGCCCTCAATGCTATCATTATCAACAGGAAAAAGCAATCTTGTAATGGCATTTCGTCCTTCCGGGTACAGATCTTCTAGGGGCCCATAACCCAGCAGATTAACTGTCGGAATTAAATCGTCGTTCATTAAATTCTGCGGAAGTGGCCTCCAATTTCTATCGCCACGGGGCTGTCTGGCCAAAGTGGCCTCTAACTTACGCCTCGTCACCAATGGTGAGACGTAGCACTCATACGCATTATGCCTCTCGGCATTTAGTTCGCCGAACGACCCAGCGTCTTTGCCTCGTCCCGGTACAGACGCTTTGGGGATATTCACCCATATCGTGTCGCCCGCGGTAGTGGCGGTATTCGTCACTAGTGAGAAATACTCACCAATGGGACCCGGGACGTAATAGTCCAAATACACCTTGACGTCCCCTTCGCGTAAGAGAGTCCCGTCCAGGTTCTCGTGTTGGGCGACGTCTATAATAGTGGCATTTAGCAACGTTGTACAATAATGCTCAAATGCGCACTGCGGCATCATTCTCCTTAATCGTCCATCGACCGACATTAAGTCACGGTAAGTCCTCTCTACAAGGATGGGGAATGTGGAGTAGTCCAAATTATGGCTGTATTCATATTGATGTGTAAAGATCTGTAACGATCCTACAGCGTATAGGTCTTCGGACGCCTCCGGCGTATGCGCCTTTCGGAAGAGAGCCATTCCGTGGGGATGGATAAGACATATACATCCAATGGGTGTTCTCGTCTATTTGTCCAAAATCATAATCAATAAATAACATATACTAGTAAACAATCAGATATATATCATTTAGCTATTTTAGCTATTATAAATTTTTTCTAATATTTTACTAAATGATTAGAAATTAGAAATGAATGCACATATTATTTCTAAAACTTTACAACTATAAAATTATCCTTTATAAGACGATATGATAATAAATACAATATATTACCTGCACAACTTTTCTCTTCGGTAACTAATTGCTATGCTAATTACCCAACCTCTTTGAGGCATACACGTATTTATTCGAAGACGTGTGCGGAATCTGGGGAAACCTGTGCGCTCTGAAGTACAGTGCGCATAATGCGTGAATCGGAACCAATCGGAACGCACCCCTGGTCTACTCTTATACCTCGTTTGTGATCATATTTCCTAGAGGGCGTAAGAAAACACTTCAGCTGTTCGAATATAATTCTAAATAATTCTAATGTTCATGGAATGGTGTAAGCCGGCAATTCTATTTATTTATTTAACAACCGAAAGAAACTTCCGTTTTCATTATATAAAATGTACACTACAGCAATAAATTATTTCAATGTCCGACTTGTAAGTGTGTTCGGTTGAACTGGGATATATAAAACATGTGAAAGTGCAGTGCAAACATTCAATTACATTGTTTACTCAAAATAAAGTTATGTTATCGAAGACAAATTCTGAATTGCCCGGTAAGTAAATTCATGTCTGTTGCAACATATTGTTTTTAATGTATAGGATTAACTTTACAATGAATAATTTTACACTTGCAGCTGTTCCACTGCGACTTTCTTTATTTATAATTACCTTATTGTCACTGTGTTTCGCAAATAGTTATAATGGTGATTTCGTATTTGATGATTCTGAAGCAGTCGTTAATAACGAAGATGTACAAAGTACTCCCTTAAAAAATGTGTTTGAAAATGATTTTTGGGGTGCTAAATTAACCAACAAACAAAGTCATAGATCGTACAGACCTATCACAATTTTAACTTTCAGGTCAGAATTTTTTACTTAACAAAAATAGTACAGTCAAACTTGAATAAATCTTAAGTCGAAATCTCTATAACTCGAAGATTTTAGTTCTTTCCTGGAGATTTGAGTTGCCGAGGATTGACTGTATATTTATGCATCATTACTAATTACTGAATGTTGTTTTTAGACTGAATTTCTGGTTTCGTGGTAGTCTGGTTGCCCAAGACTATCATTTAATCAACATTATTCTACATACAATTGTCAGCATTCTCTTACTGGCTGTATTTATTGTAATTTTGGGTTCAAAAGAAACAAATACTGCATTTTATGCAACAGCACTGTTTGCTGTTCATCCCATACACACAGAAGCTGTATGTTGTATGATATTGTACATGCATAAAAATTATTCTATGCATCTACATGTAGCTAATAGTTTCTAATAATTTTGTTGAATTTTAGGTTTCAGGCATTGTAGGTAGAGCAGAACTATTATGTGCTCTATTTATGTGGCTATCCATTCTTTTATATCATCAATCAATCAATGCTAACAGAGTGTTCTATAGATGGTGCAGCATGTGTGGTTGCATTGCGTCTATTGCAATTGCAATGTTGTGCAAAGAGACAGGCATCACTGCAATTGTAAGGAAAATAATACAGTTTTAACACATTCCGTGCCATGTGTATCACCGATGGTACACGCTACATCTACTACAGGCCGCATGTACCACTGGTGGTACATGATACATTGATTTAATGCGCTTAAAAAATGTACTTTATAACAAGTTTGAGACTGTAGAATATATTCCCACGAATAAAGTATGAGGTATTATAAAAAATACCAGTATAGAACAAAGCAAATGGCCTGAATGAAAAATCGAAAAAATACGGCATGGAACGTGTTAATAAGAGTGTATACTCTATTAAATCTTTTATGTTAATAGATTAATTGAAAAAGAAATTTTCTTCAGGGAATTTGTAGTATATATGATCTCATAGTGGTAAATAAAATATTCCCATCTGATGTAATCAGATTCATGAAGACAAAGTTCTCTTACGTAGAGACAAAAGAATTCATCAAGTTAAAACAAAAGCTTGTAACTAGACTCTCTATACTTTTGGTATCTGGCTTATTGCTGATAGTCCTAAGATTCAGCGTTATGGGATTTAAACCACCGACTTTTCAATCTGTGGATAACCCAGCATCGTTCATGGATAATATATTCTTACGACTACTGAATTATAGTTATATTTATTGTTTAACCATATGGTTGCTAATATGTCCAGAATGGTTGTGCTTCGATTGGTCTATGGGCTGTGTGCCTCTGATTACAAGTTACGACAGTAGGATACTTATTGTAATAATCTTTTGGTTGATACTTGGTGCAATGATTGTACGTACTTTTATCCACCGTGAAGACATGTTTTTAAGGTAATATCACTGACCTGAGATATTACAGCTGCGAAACCCTTCTATATAAATTTTCTTTCTTGTTTTTTAGATCCTCGATTATGGGACTAACGTTACTGATCATTCCATTCCTACCAGCTAGCAACATCTTTTTTACTGTTGGATTTGTCTTAGCAGAAAGAACTCTATACATTCCCTCTGCTGGATATTGCCTCTTGTTCGTCATAGGATTACAAAAGCTTTGTAATCGTGTTTCCGTGCAATCTATCCTATTAGCTTACGTAGTTCTCGTTTCGTTATTCTTCGCAAGATCTTGGATGAGGAGCGAGCAGTGGAAAACCGAAACTACGCTTTTCCGATCAGCGTTGTACGTTTGTCCCCTAAATGCAAAAGTTCACTATAATATTGCCAAGAATGCCGCTGATGTCGGGAATATTACTTTAGCGTTATACGAATACAAAGAAGCCCTAAGGTATAAAAACCGTAGAAAATATCTGGAAACTAGAATTGCGTTGATTAATTTAATTTTAATGATTTCTTTAATAGACTGAATCCCAATTATGCTCAAGCAATGAACAACCTTGGTAACTTGCTCAAAGATCAAGGAAAGTATATAGAAGCAGAGACATTGTTTAAACGGGCTATAGAGCTCCAGTAAGTCTGTTTACAACCGACTATTTAAGATGCAATGTGAAAAATGGAAGAGTGAATGAATCATGTTTGGTAGTTCCCAATTAGAAACGTAATATCACTGAGTTGTGAGTTTTAGGGACGACTTTGCTACAGTATGGATGAATTTAGGTATTGTCCTGTCGGCTCTGAAGAAATATGATGAATCTGAGAAAAGTTACTTGAGGGCACTGTCTCATAGATCCAAGTATCCCGATTGTCTCTATAATCTAGGTCTTTTGGTCAGTAACTTGCTACTTATTTATAAAAATACCAAGTCAAACAATTTATCGATTACAGTACCTGGAACAAAAAAATTATGACAGAGCTCTAAAAGCTTGGGACTCTGCTACCAGGCAGAGAAAGAACCATAGAAGAGCGTGGACAAACACGATTCTGCTGCTGGATGATTTGGGTACATGGTAATAGACAACACCGTGTCAGCGTATAGTATAATCATTTATATTTTAGGTAAACGCGAGGATGCGCTTAAAGTAGCGTATCGAGCTTTAGAGTTTTTACCCGAAGACGCTTCGATCCACTTTAATATTGCCAATATATTGGGTAAAGTTGGAAATTTTGTGGAAGCAGAAGTGTATTTTAAGAAAGCGATATCAAAAGATTCTACCAATTCGATGTTTTATACGAACTTAGGTGAATATTCTGTTTGAACAAGCCAAGTGTTCAAAGTTCAAGGTTTCTCATCAACTATAAAATGAAATTTGATAATTACAGGAGTACTGTACCATCGGTGGAATAAACTGGACGATGCAGAGTATATGTACAAGAAGGCATTAGATATCAAACCAGAATTTAATAGTGCCAGGGAGAATTTGAGAAAATTGTACACTTTGAAGTCATCAATAAAATAATTATTATTATGATACAAAAGTGTCGTATGTACTGTGAAAATGAAATTACTATTTTATATATTTATTTCTTTTCCTACTGATCCGACATTACGCGGATACGCAAACGCTTTGAAATTCCCGACTTTTTTCTCGTTGATATAATTGTAGGATTTAAAACAACTATTACAAAAATAGCAAGGATTATGCGGAATCCTTTCGTGTTCCATAGTGATCCATTGTGCATTGTACATGCCACATATCATGCAATACTTGGAAGACATAGGTCTTAGTCTCACAATTCGTGGATATGCGGCTACAGTCAAAGTATCGTCGTTATTGATCAATCTAAAACCGATAAAATGATCGAATTCATTCATTCAAATAGCTATTATCGATTTAATAAAGTTACCTTGCATCGCTAAACACGATCAAATGTTCACAGCCGCCTTGGTGTTTATATACCCATGGGAAACCGAATCTCAAGAGCAAGGAATCTATTCTACACTCCTCCATTTTGGCAGTTTTGAAAGGTCCTAAATTCGCTCGCCTTTTTGCCCACTCGATGATCACTGCACTGTAATCAAGGTTTTGAGGACACCTAGTGTCATTGTAAAAAGTGTCTTCTATAAAAAAGAAACCGGACTTGTATTCATCCTAAAAGAACCAGACAAAATTATTATTAATTACAAATACAACTAGAAAGGTTTAGCATAAACACAGTCACGAATTACTTTTGCCATTGGTCCTATTGCGTTATTTAAATCTTCGCTGCATTCTTTAGAAATGGTACAATCGGCTATACAGGATATTTTGTCACGCAAATGTGCCAGAGTCTGAGAACCCAGCACAGCTATAATAGTATTTAATCGGAGTATCGAAACACATTGCTTTAGAGGATTTTTTTGACGTTGTGTGAAAGGATGATAAGTCCTGACAAAGAGCAAAATATCGTGTCCAGGAGTAACAATCTCGTCACCTATTTCTTTATCCTTGTAATTCTGAAAGAGAATAGTTGCACATGTAGAATGGTTCTTTTTATACAAGTGTCATATTGGGTAGACATTTACTATAAATAATTCGCTTTGGTACTTGTAAAAGCTTTGCTGCTTGTTGCCTTTCTTCAGTCTTCTCTTGAGATTTTGGATGGTTTGCAAGTCCAGATCTGGTGGTTCCGTAGGACCGAACGTGTCCTTTTTCCTCAGCTTTCTACAGTCTTTAAATTTTGGCATCTCTCCTTCAACTGTCAAATTGTCAGTACTAATAACAAAATATGTATTCTGCGTTTTACATGTTTCTACATACATTTTATTTAATTAAGAAAGGTACCTGCAATAAGTTTCCAACATAGACATTTCTTCCTCTCCAAGCTGGACACCCATTAGAGCCATAAAATCCGAGTCATTCTTCTTAATTGGCATAACGTTTTCTGTGGACGCGATCACGTTAAGATATTGGTCGAAATATTCTTTTATATGAACCTTCTGTGAAGCACTGCTGTTATAAAGTTTGTATATGTCTTCCATTGTTATTGTTTTCGAATTCCACTAATAACTCGTACAATTGAAAATTGTACAGCACGATAAAACAATGTATTCACATCATATTATATACGTGTTATAGAAATACACTGCGTTGTTTCCAATTCGAGAATCAATGACACTCTTTTGTTGATGAACTTTTCATGTATCGCGAGTGATCGGAAGACACGATAGTTCACTCAGTGATGCCGAAATCGTGGTACTGTGGTATGAACAGTGTTCCTATCTGGTACGAAATTTCTGACGCATGCGCGTCAATTTCAGCCTGCGTAACGTAACCTTTTCGATGAAATCGGGTAGTTCGAGCACCACGCAACTTTTTAAAAAATTATTAGTGTATACATATAAAAAGGCAAGGGGTTAAGCTACCCTTAATTACTTTGGCATTACACTTGATCCTGTTAATGTTTGAATTGTTATTTGGATACTTGTATTTATACCACTTACCTTCATTTCGATAGTGTCGATAGCTTGTATATCTTAATTATTATAGAACAAGTATAATTATTAGACTGTGGATCTTTGTGCATTTATGAAGAACTTGGTTGGGTGAAATATGAAACACAGAAAGATCAGAAAAAGTTAAGAATATTGTAATGTTTTTAATGTAACAAAGTTATTAAGGGTGTGGATCCGAATGTGACCTTGAAAATTTTTCGATCGTCGCGCCAAAACAAACGAGCTGCGGGTAGAAGAACTAAGTAGGGGGTGTTAGGTACATTTTCTACAGTTGAATTAGCCGTCTCGAGGCGCTTTCGCATACAGGCACGCTGGGTCTGCGTGGCGTGTCCGTGTGCTCAGGCCAACGGCAATGGTTCGGAAAATACCGTTGGTAATACCGATTTCGTCGGTAACTGAGTGACTGGAGTGAGTCCATGATCGGAAACTGACTGCAGCGCTCGCAGAAAAAAATTCCGAAATTATATGTTTACAGAACTGTCCACTTTAATGCGTCATCTCGAATTAGCGATCCTGTGGTTTTAAATACGCCAGGTTTTCAATAATAAACGTTGCAATGACATTGTATGTGTCCCCCCAAGGAGGGACGATACTTACTTTTTCGAAAAGAACCCTAAATCTCTTTATATTTAAGAAATTGCATCTCACTTCAAGTGGCAGCACGGTCGAGCCGTTCTTAAGGGATGAAATCAATTTTTATGCTATTCCTGCTTATCAATGCAAAACATTTTTATTTTGCGTAAAGCTCAGCAGTCTAATAATTGCAATTGAAGTTTTGATAGATATAAATGTGAATATTTTACGTTCACAGGTATGTATTTGGGCTGCGAAACACGATCGATCGTTCGAACTCGAACTGTTCTGTGCAGTTAACGTACTGCAGTTTATCTTTTTGGCATTGAGGCTAGACGGTTTTATAACATGGAGTTGGGAAGTAGTGTTCGTGCCTGTTTGGACACTTTTGAGCTTGTCCTTATTGTTAGTGGCTGTACTATACGCGATAGTATTCGCAGCCGTTTTATTAAGAGCCCCACAGTTACTGCCAGACATAGGCGAACATCTTTGAATTTTGCGTTGGCGTACACATTTCTTGTGGTTCCAATCTCAGTGTTCCAAGTAAGCCGAACGATTCTGTCAATAAAATCGGAAACGATCGATACAGTTTGCTAATGTTGAATTTTATTCGATTACAGGTGTTACTAGCAAACAAATTAGTCGGCGATATTTCATTAAATTATACTACAGTAGCTATGCCGATTTTAATATCCCATGTAACACTTATTTTTATGTCTTTCGATGCGAAAGATGAAAATAGATGTAAGAAACATTAATTTCGTATCATTCGAAACTTGAGATTATATTAATTGGTATTAATCAGTTATCTTAATTCATTTCAGGGTGGTTCGGCATTAGAAAAGATTTTTGTCATTTTTTATTAGGATTGTGCCCGTTGCTTCAAGAATATGGTAATATTTACTATTAAAATCAAATTTCCTTTTGTTGCTCTACCAATAAGAACTCGAAAATAAGGTAACACAGAGGAAAGACAGGCAACAATTTTTGCACTGAACGTGACTTTTATTTTTATCAAATATCGAAAGAGAATTACTCCCTTAAACAGATTCCTGTACAGGTGGTTCGTAGCCTTCCGGTCTATCGACCTTCGAACCGCCTTCTCCTACTTCCTCGGTCTTGCTGCCTGCACTGTCACCGTGAAGCTCCAATAGTTTGCTCAGTTCAAAACGTGGTTTCTTCAATACTTTAACCTGTTAAAGAGCAAAGTGATTATTAGAAACGCTGTTATTATTGCTGTATTTATGACAATGGTCAAATAATATGCGCAAACATACTTTACGGATATAAACGTCGTGGAGCGGGTAAATGCCTTGCGAAGCCTTCTCAATATCTTTGGCTGTGGCGTCTGGCAGAAGTTTACTAACAACACCCTTCAAGTCGCTTTTCGTAACATCATTGGTAATGGTATCTACCATTTTCTGCCTGATTTTCTTAACCTAAGCACGCAATCGCAATTATTAATAAATAATTTTATATAAAACATTTATATCTCATATAAAAATTAGTCGATTGTTGCTACAGTCTATATCACTACTTTTTATAAAACCGAAGTAATGTGGTATGCAAGTGCACAATTTCTTTCTGCAACATCGTGCAACACGAAAGTCGAATGACACTCTCGTGAATTATCGATTTGCAAATAGTAAGTATAAAATATGGCGTAAATAAAATTACAAACCTGTGCATGCTGCGCATAACACGTTTTCCTTGTGCTCAGCTGATCTTTGTTGGTGAAACCAATGCAGAAAACTCTGAGAAGGTAGCCGTCGGTAGTTTTTACGTCGACGTTAGCTTCGATTAAAGTTTGCCATTTCTTAACCATGGACCTCAACTTGTCGGTGGTCAAGTCCATGCCATGGAAGTTGGTTAATACATTACGATGTTGAACATCTTCGGCGATCAACCTAAATTTACGGAAAGATCTTTCCGCATCTCCATCATTTTGCAAATCGGCCAAAGAGACCTCGAATACTCTGTATTTCAGACCTTCGGACGCGATCTCTGTAAAATATGCAAACAGTTAGCAAGAAAACTAATTTGAGAGAAGAAAAATTATGTTAAAGCATTAGAAGCACGTTTGGCATATAGAGTGCAGTATCTAATGTGTTAACACTAAACCTACAGAGCTCTAAAAGTAGCAGATACATGATGCTTTATAAAAATAACAGGATTAAATTTATTTGAACTTTGTGCAGCTTGTATTATCATACCTCCGCTATTAAATGTATTTATTTAATCATTTACCATGAAAGCATCTTTATAATTTCTATAATTGTAAAATAAAAAATCTGGAGCCGGTCTTGTGACCGGTGGTGGTAGATTTAGTATTAACTATGAAAATCTGTAGCAACATCTAGCTTTAGTATTACATTGAAGCAACACTCTGGTCTAGACGCTGCATTTTTCTCTCGCAACATAAAACGCCACAAAAAGTGATGAGAGCACTTTCATGGAGCTGGAGTTGCATACTATTTTTCAATTTTCAAAATATCTTACTTGTTCCTTGAGTTCTGTTAACCAATGTTTTGCCAACATGACGGTTGGTGAACATAGACGGTGCCTTGACATCGTACCAGTCCTTACGAGTGAAAGGATCAACGCTATAAAGAAAACACAGTTTAGGTTATGCCTGCATGTTGCTCCTTAAGGTTAGAATAACAACTTAAACATATTATGAAACGAACATTGCAAATTAAATTCATATTCGTATGTATCTGCCACGTTTTATATGCGACATACCGAATATTTGATTCATTAACGATGCTTTGAATGAAAGTATCAAGGATTTACTTTGAAAATATTATTTTAAATAAGCAACTATTTTTTAAGAAAGATATATACGTTGTCGTTTGTTTATTTTTCACTCGAGTTCAGAAATATTATTAAAGGCATGGTAACGATCGTGGAGTGTATTCTAAACACCGAAGTGTCAGGTGTACGAAATCCGTTTCAATTCAAAGCATCTCGCTAGGTAAAAGGCGAAATATTAATTTATTCTCATATCGAGGGTTTAAAGTTCAAAGGAAACATATTATAATTTACTTACATCTTCTTCTTCACTCCCTTTTTACCTCCTTTCGATAGTCCCTTATTTTTACCCACCGCCATGATCAGTGATGGTATTGTTGGCGCTTTTCGCGCGCATGCGCGAGTTTCGTCAGGGCCGTGTCTACGTTTACGTCCGAAAGTGGGAAACTACTCTCAGGGGAAAAAGTAGTGGGGGACTATTATGGGTGACCAAGGTACCCGATCTTCGTACTTCACTGAGGCCGTCTGAGGCTAAAATCGTCGCGCATGCGCGCGAAAAGCGCCAACAATACCATCACAGTCTGTAGGGGTCACGTGGCGACCGATGTCAGATTTCCACTTTATCCAGAGAGTCTGCGATTATTGGAAGCCCAAAAGTTGACCACCCCGCCCAAAAACACGGAAGGCGCGCAGTGGCTCAGTGGTAGAGCGCTAAATACTGTGGTGCCAAAGAAAAAATGGAATGCTTACGCAGAAACAACAAAACGATCAGGAATTGAAACCTTATAAGGGGGAAGGTTTGGTGGACGGAGCTATTTGCTGAACACCCATCGACCCCCGAGGATGGTGGACACATCCAAACTATCAGTCACGTTATCTAGAATGCATCAAGCCCCCCCAGGAGGGAGACTTCGATGGCGCTGATATTAGCTATCCCCGGAGAACAAATTTCGGCAAAGTTGAAGCACGAACCCTTCTTACCCCCTCGGACGGTAGGCTCGGCAAGAGAGGACCGAATGGAATTGATATCCCGGCACAACCGAGATTTCTATGAAGTCGGATCTAATCCCAAGTAGTGATAACTTCTTCCCAATGGCAAACTCTTCGCGGTCCCTTGCTTCTTGAACCTAACCTGACCTTTAAGTAGATTCGCAGATTAGGGATTAGCAAATTAGAATTTCTCTGGACTAGCTGGAGAATAGATGAGTATAGGGATGGGAATTCGAACTTGGTGCATTCAACGTGATAACGTGATGAAGCTGGGGAGCCAAAACATGGGCAGGCGAGGCACCCTACAGGTCTGAAGGTGAGTCGGTCCAACGTACGCTCCGAGCTCTAACCAGCTCAAAAACTCTAAATTATTAGGTAGAATGCATACGAAAATCCAGGAGTAGTCTTTAAAAATTGAAAGATTACCTTATGTATGTATCACTCTAAATTAAAGAGGATTCGCTTATCGATCATATGTGTGAATTTTTATGTTGTTATGAGGTGAACTAGGTTGGTGATGATCCATTTTTACAATTAATTGAAGATATTCTATATAAAATAAAAAGTCGATAAGTCGGTAAGGTAGAGTGCGACATTGAAATGATAAAAAAAAATTTTCGACTCGCCAAAAATCCTTCTGGCAATCGTCATTTCAGTCAAAAAAGAACCTATTTTCGAAATTTCATCGAATTCTGAGGTGTACCGTAAACGGAAGTTTCGCCGTTCCTTTTATGATCTCATGCTTTAGGATCAACCAATGATGGCAATGATCCGCGAAGCATTATATACACGATATTTGGTAACAAGTGCATTATGAAAGAAATTGTTGAACAATAAGATCAAACTAAAATTGAAAACTTTTTGAGAAATAGTTAGAATTAATTGATTGGATATGTACTCTGTTTTACCAACAGAAATGATCGAAAGCATAGTTGTTTAGAAAACTAATAGATGTCAGAACACTGTTACTCTTCATATACTATACTCTTCATTCGTAATATCAATGATTATGTTTACCGTCGTTGACGATTGAGTCAAGCAGGTAAATGAAACGTAGAAATTCGCGAAGGTTCTACATTCAAAACAGGAGATTCCGCATTCGAGTTAACTGATTGATTTTTAACTTCGAAATTATTGTGTATGTAATAGAGAGGGAAATATTCCATGTGCCATCAAATACTGTTGAATACTGTGGTGCCCTTGCTGGTTTGGCGGAACCCACCTTAATAAATTACGAGACAACATGGTATTTAGAATCCATGTAATCAGCTTGTATTCTGTATCGTCAAATGCAACATTCTATCTGAAACAAAATATAAAACGAGGTAATTAATAGCACGATTTTCCAACAGAAAAGATTGAGAATATTTTTATTTAGCAACTAATAATTTAGTGTAACTCTCACATTACACGGTTCAGCTTCAGTCCAATTCCAAAAATATATTTTATTACACGTTGCGATAACAATTGTTATAAAAGTACATCTATCCATTCGGTGTATCGAATGTTTAACCTTGTTTTATGAATCAAATAAGAAATAGCTTAAATTACGAATTGTTTACATTGTGTTTAGCTTTGATGTTATCACACCATTTATACCATTTATTTCTTAAACTAACTTATTCTGCTGTAGATAGATTTTTATATAACGAAGCAGAACAGAGACAAAATAAACAATAACAAAGACGCGCAATTCGCCATTATAAATATCTGTAGACGAATTTAATCGCAATAAGAAGAAAGGAGCAGGAAGAAACTGCGAAAATATACAGGGTGTCCCAAAAATGTTGTGCCTCCGTCAAAAGGGGTGATGCCAGAGGTCATTCGAGGTAACTTATACATATAACTTAGAATAAAAATTGTCTACTTCATTGCAACGAACTAGAGCAAAATAAAGTTCAATATGTTGAACACAATAAAGAATAAATTCTAAATTTTTAAAATGTTTTTACTGTCTCGTGCTCCTCTTATTTATTTGTGCGATAAATGCATAAAATCCATATTCCAGTGACGAAACTTAATGTTGATAAAGTTTTGATTCATTCATCAATTTTTCCTGCCTAACTTTAGAAAATTGCGACTGCAGGAACATTCTTTTGCTCTCCATTCTAAATACATTCCTATGTATACCTTACTTACATTACACTAATGAACAGGGCCGGCGTGATCTTTCGCGGGGACCACTTCAAAAATTTTGCGGGGCAGAATACACATTGAAAGCCTATAGTTAAATTTCACAATAAGGAATTACTATTATTATGCGGTTTATGGATTATGCGATTGCATTTTCCATACTGGAAAATGTCTGATGAGTTTTCGTAAGTCGCAGGGCCTTTGAAAACGCGAGGCCGCGTTCCGGCGAACGCGTTGAACTTGGTTCGCGCCGGCCCACAGTGCGGCATGCAATGGACAAAAATCAAAATAATCATGGTTCGATTCCAATCTAATTATTCAACAAAATCATCAGTAAGTAAGTAAGGAATGAGTATGTCAAAAGTAGTATCCAAGAAAATTAATAGGGGATCAGTAACAGCCAAGAGTTTATTGTAGTATAAATACTAAAAAATTAGATTACTCGTGCCCTAATTGCTCTTTTAGGTTCGTTTTTGTTTAAACTATTTGTTATATCTTAGGTATGGAGAATTTGACCAGAGGTATGCATAATTTTAATTGACAATTTAGGAATTGCGTTTTTTCCTTAAAATGCAATTTACAAAAAAAAAGAAACGGTTCAAAACATCCTATAATTTTGGCTGTTCTGTATCAACAAGATGTTGTTGTATATTGCTATATAATTTTTTCTTGCGATAAATTGCAAGACTCGATGTTATTTAATTTTTGTTAGAGTATATAAAGTAAATAATTATGCATTATAGTAGATATAATTATATTTAACCATATATATATATATATATATATATGTATTTAACCATATTTAACCATATATAATGAAAAAATATTTCCAACAAAAGTTGTGCAGTATACAGTTGACAACAAATTGCAATAACAACTAATCATAAAAAACTCTTCATTAAAAAAAAATTAGAATAAACTTTTTTACTAATGGAACCTTATATTTCTGGTGCATTAATCGATGCATCTTTGTATTCCCTTTAAAAAATGATTAAGGTACTTAGGTAAAAAATTGATTAGTTTAGAGGTTATAATTTTTGTCTCGAATGTCGATTTACATGCCGTTACGTGCGGCCCTGCTAATGAAATACTTGAAATCTCTTTCAGCAAGACGTTGAATGGTTTAAAATAGCAAGAACGGGCAATGCAACCTAATGAGTACCTACTGTCCACCGTAACAAAAGAATTTACAGAAGCGACAGACTGTTATCGCCAAGTCCGAGCGCGACTACACCGCACAGTAAACGGTGCGGTGCGGCGCGCGGTGCACCTCTGACTCTGGCTTGCGAGAAGAGTGCACAGTGCAGCCAGCCAACAGTAGTAGAATAAAAGAATGATCGGACGACACGAGGGCACAATGAAGAGGCGTAAACTACGGTGGCTCACGGTGCGGTGGTCTCGCCAATGGTCCGTGCGACCGCGGGGCTCCGCCTCTTAAGCGTGGCCAGTTTTCCCCCTTGGTGGTGATATCGTGATTGTCAGCCGCGCTTGGTCGAGCGTGCGCAGCAAAGTGTACACCCACGCACACGCTCGCAGTATCCACGGCCTAGGGAGGCGAGGACGAAGAAGTGGACGCACGCTAGAAGTGCGCAGAGAAGTGTGCGCGATGTGCCGTTGTGACCGGGTGTCTATGGATTGGTCGACTCGACCACTTGCAGCCCTTCCCGAGCACTCCCGAGAGACGAGTTGGCGCTGTTCCTCTCTGGCTGGCATCTTCTCGCTTATTCTCCTCTGCGTCGGTTCGTCTGACCTTTTTCACCCAACTCCTCTCACATTGGATCGACTCTTCTCCTCCGTCTTGCTCGGTCCTCAATCATTCCCATTCTCCTCTCGTTCCACCGTCACACTCTTGCCGGAGCAAGTAGGTGGGCACTCGTGTACGTCCTCTTTCACGCACACACCGCCACCCGCTAGAGATAGGCTCTCTGGCTCCCTCTGGCTGCATGTAGGTGTGTCTCACGCACGACGGCCAGAACCAACTACCACAGGGAAGAGGCGGGGGCCGCGTTCTAAGGCCACGCTAGCCAGAGAGGAGATTTCTTATTTCTGCTCTGGTAAATCTGTCGCCCCAGTCAGTGAAGCAGCGAAGGGCGAGCCGCGCACCATTGACCGTGTCCGTGCTTCTTTTTTCGTCTCCTCTAGAAACACCACTCTCGCTGCCCGGTGTTTGCCGTTCCTCCTCCTCCTCCTCCTCTCTCTCTCTCTCTCTTGCCCTCTATTTTTCCTTCTCTCTTCGATCCACGCAAAAGAGACGTCTCTCTTTCCTTCTCTCCGACTCCGCTACAGAAGCACGAGACGGTGTACACAGACACGGTACCGCACCCCGTTTGCACCGGTTATTTACTATCGCGCTTCATTGTCGCGTTTCACCCTCGAGTGGGTCTCATCAGCGCGCCTGAATGAACGCCGATCGCGTGAATCCCCAACTGTTCCACGCTAGTCACCCTTTCGCCAAGTGTCCCGCGTGTTAACGCGACTCCGTGAAAAAACCGTTCCGTTCCGGCTACATGAAGGATTGTTGGGTGGTTGCGTCTCGATCTCTTTCGCGGTGAACCGATCGAGTGATTCCGGAGCGCTCTTTCGATCGTTCTCCAATATCTTCCTCGCTGACGCGACGTCGTCGTTCTCTTATTGTTTGATCGCCGTCGTGAATTGTGAACCGACGATCATGTCCGACACCTCCTACGGAAAAATGTAAAGTTAGGGGGTGCCGGCGCGCGAGGGAACACGGTGGTGCCACGTGAGAACAGTGTAGAGGAGACGAAGATCTGCTCGGTGCGATACAACAGCTGCTTGGAGACTCGGGGGATTCGATCCAGCTTCGATAGAAGATTTTCCTGGATCGCAAGGACAGCCGAAAGGGATAAAGGAACTCGAGGTCAGCGGAATCACGAGGGAACGTTGCGTGTAGCCGTCGGCTGCGAGCTTGCTCCTCCCGATGGATCCTTTGGTGCTAGGTAAGCGATCCTCCCTCAAATTGAAACGGGACCGTGTAAATACTGCATCTTTTGCAACGATGCCTGATTATGTAACGCGACTGCGAATCCGCTGGCAGAGATCGTCACGCGGCCGATTCTGGTTCCGACCGTTGTCGAAACGGTCGAACAACAGACATCTACGGTGCTCGAAATCCGCGAAGGGCCTCGCAGCATCGAACAACGATGGTTGCACCCGTTTATCTCTTGCCGGCAGCGTCTCCGGAGTATGTATTATAGCTTCTTCTTTTTGCTCGGACCGTTTTCTACGATGATAGATTAAATCGTCGCGCGCGCGCGCCGTGTATGTACGTGTCAATCAACTTCGACCTAATTGAATTTATAATTAAATGAGACGCGGTGATCGGATGCGTGTATCTTCGTGGCGCCGTCGGCCGATCGCACTTATTAATTTCGCGTAGCACGATAATGGGATAGGCTGGCGCAATTATTATCAACCGACACGGACCATCGATGGGAACAGCGGAGAAACTGCACGCTTGTTTTCTCGACGTTTCTTGTTTCCAATTAATAGAACGTACCGGCGCGGCGCGGCGGCCTTCTGCGCGACGACCGCGCAATAAACATGCAATAAACCGTCTCATTAAAGTCACTCCGGCGTGCATCGCGCGTCAATTTCCTGGTTTGAATATTCATTGAACGCCAGTAATCCTTTTGCGTGCCGTCACACGACTTCTCAGGCGGACTCGAAGGTTGATCTGCGGTAGAAAAACAGTTAGGAAAGCTGATCGTTTATCGCGCGGGTTATGCCTACGCGTGGGCACAGTTCCCATTCATAGAAAATCGACGGCGTTTCGACTGCACTCACATTTCTCCGGCAACCTTTGCCCTCTCGCCCCTTATCGCCCGCCCGGCTTTACGTCTTCTTTTTTCTTGGAACTCTCGACAAGATCGTGCTACCGTACGAGACCGCCGCCAGCCGAACAATCATCGTTTAATAATTATGTCAGCCGCGCGAAGATCGAAACTGACCGGTCTAACGAGCCTGTTTCATAGCTGGTTTCCGATGAGAATGCTCGTTCGCGTGATCGATGCGCCGGACACCGGCCCGCGTCCAGCCAACAAGGTATTTATACTCTTCCTGAAAGTTTCGGCACGCCGCGCCGATACTTCCGAAAGCGACGAGTGCAGAGTGCAGAGTGTGCATTCACGCAGAACCTAGGTACACCTTCCGGTGAAACTTGAAGATCCCATGATCCGCTGGTCCCCAAAGGCTCGCGAGTTTTGGATATCTCGTTTCACCCTACGAAGGGGAACGCGTTATCGTTAATTGGCGAATGGCGGTACAGATCGGCGATGCCGAAGCAAGTCCGTATCATGACCTACATTTTGGTAACGCGAACATTAATCACGAAGATGTGCCACGTTTGTTGTGACGCGTGAAACGTTGCCGATGACCCAGATCTAACGTCATCCCAGCGGCAATCTCTCGGTGGTTTTGCCACGCTTAATCGGACGTCGGACACGCGTCGCCCGCGCGAATTATTCCAAGTCGAATGGGTCTCTTCGAGTGCCGAACCGATGACGAAAAAGAACGGGAACCTTGAACCCGAGCGGGAGCTGATAATCTTTCGAGGATTTCGGAGATTCTGAACGACCTGTTATCGTTCAAATAACACGGACGGTTGAACTTTGTCCGGGATTGAACGTTCGGAAGCGAGCGAGGTGGTCCGATTAACATTTGCGGAACGATGGAAGTTACGCGTAAAAATAATACGCTCACGATTTAAAACGCGGCTCGCGTTATCGGGCCCGCGTCCGAGCTCTTTTCCACTTCTTTTATTCCCCTCGGATGACGTTGACAATCCCTCGGAGTCATTGACACCAATACAGCCGTAACCGCGCACGGTTCAAGACCTTGATATGTGAACGCGATACATCGGAAACGTACACACCGCGATAAACCCGTCCGATCGTACTCTTCCAGCGGGAGATACGCTCGACAATAAAAATTTGTCACGACACATTGTAACGGAACGATTAACGTTAATGTTTCTGCATTATTTTGCACGAACCAGCCTGGAATTGCGAACCGCAAAATCACAGAGAACTCTCGTACACGAGGATAGTATAATTAAAATAAGGCATTGGGCCTTTTGCGACTTCTTTTTTTTTTTATTAAGCTGTGAAACCCCACATGGGATTATTAGCAGCATGCACATGGCTGTGCATGCTAACATTACAAGGATAACTTATGAACTAGAACTAAGGAATATGTTGAACATTTCCGAATACAATATTAACATTAAAGAAATAAACTGTGAGATTTAATAAATGTATGTATAAAAAACAGGGGACAGAGAGAGGGCCCGTACAGGAAGGAATCTATCGTATAGGGTGGAATGTGACGCTGGTTGCAAAGTTTGCGAATCAGAGTATCCCTATTATTATCGTAGATCGGACATTGCCATATCACATGGACAACTTGTGTCATCAGCAAGTTTAATCTTAAAGAGGGAGGCCCTCAGTTGATAGTATCCAGAACGAAGTCTATTAACCCAGCAAATGAAATCTCTAGGAAGCCTCAGGTGAGCAAACCATGGTTTGGACCCGGAGTGATAAAAGGAACTGAAAAATTTTACACCTTTGAATTCTGCTTCTTTAAGAATATGATTTTTGGTTGCCTTTTTAGCTTGTTTTCTAAAACTATTGGAAAAATCAGAGTAGGGAACGAGGATATTAGTAGTAGAAGCCAGCAAGGATGCTTCCTTAGCTAATACGTCAACCTTTTCATTGWGAGCGATTCCAATATGCGAAGGGATCCAGAGGAGAAGCAATTTCCTGGGTTCCAGAAAGTGGGAATTTATCAAATTATGAATATCAAGTAGARAGGGGTTGGCTTTAGCATTGCAGGCGTAGTTACTTAGTGCTGTTAAAGCACTCAAACAGTCAGAATAGATGTACGCGTATTGATGTGAATAGTTAGAAGCAAGCTCAAGGGTTTGCGACTTCTTAATCAAATAGGATTATTGGTTTGTTACCGTTTGCCCCGTCGCACTATGGGGTACTTGGCCGATCTAGCTGGCCAAAAGTCGATTTTGTCAAACACATCCCAGGTAAAAATGAGTTGTTACCTGAAACAGTTAAATAGTGGGGGGTCAATAAATCGTCGGTTTTTTCCCAGTTTGGCATTTCCATACGGAGGTGTAATCACTTGAAGTTTATTCATTTAGTACAGTGCTTGTATCTTTCGCCGTGTCGTTCGCATTAGCAACGTTCGAAGTGAAATATTTTTTGTTACGAAAGCTATTTTAAGAAAACCGATGATGGACAGTGTTGTAGCAGGTAAGTGTGTATTTCAAAAAATTGCAATCAGATGTGTATTTAAATAATTAAAATAACGGTTACTGAAAAAAGTCAATTTGAAGACAGTTTTAATCTCGAAGTTCATACATTTGGAAGAAATTAGTTGTGCTTCCGGGTCCGTCCCGGTAATGTTTGTTTAACTACTGTAAAGTGGAAGGTATCAGCTTTATTTTCGCCTAAAAAAAAGTTGCAGTAGTTTGCAGATGCGCAAGTTATCGCTCCGTCTAATTTTTGCCACAAAAATGAAATTGCAAGCGTATTTATTATTATTATTTAGTCGTATTATCGGTTATTATTATATATTATATTATATTTGTTGCTATTTTTATTGTTTATATTGTAGTAATTTGCGCGTATTGTTAAATTAGCTAGAAATAATATTTTCAATAAAAATGGTTAATTTTTATTTGTTTGTAATTATTTTTTTAAAGAAAAAATACTATAAATAAGTTAGTAGGTACATTTTAAACACGTTAAGTAGAAAAAATAATTTTGGCCAGCTAGATCGGCCAAATACCCCATAGTGCGTCGATTTAAGTCGAAAATCAGATTGTCCTCGGTTAGAAGTTGCAGACAAGGCGATGTTGACACCGGCGGGAAATGTGCAGTTATAGATTCATTAGCGTTCAATTAGTAGCGTTTGTTCCAGTTAAACAATGCAGACGGCTTTTAAAGGGTCTGGTTGACAAAGGACTGCGCAAATAGTTTGTATTAGCTTCTGGAGTTCTCTCTCGAGTCTTGGGCTACCTACCTACGGGCCGTTTACCCGCCGCTCTTCTTCACCATCCTACCAACAAGCTCTCGAAACTTTAAAAGGGTCCCGGACAATTCGTTGTCGCTAATTTTCTCAATCTCTCGGAGAGTAGACCGTGTTCTTCGACAGTAACTTTGTCCTCTTGTTAAATAAATTTGAAAGCTACTAATTATTCCGGAAGGTTTTGCAAATATTTCTTCTTTCCTCCGACAGTGTCCGAAGTCTGATTCCAAAATATCTTCGCCCGACAGGAGTTGCCACCAGGTACGGCGAGATACACCACGGCACTGATGGCATTGTATTGCATTGGTGCATTATTATAATAAACGGATGCTTAAGTTATTTTGTTATTTTTCATTCTTAAAATAGCCCCTTTTCATTTCCTATCAATTTTAACTGTATAAAGTAATATTTTATACTTCTAAATTGTAAATGTTTTCTCTAAAATCGGTATCAATGGCTCCGATTGAAAACATTGTGCCATGGGGTGTATATGTATATTAAATTCTGAGTGCGCTACTGCGCACGATATCGCCGAGGGCATGAGACGATTGATCTCAAGGCAGGCAAAAAGAAAAAGAAAAGAAGGAACAGTTGACGTATTTGGTCCCCAGGCTGAAATTATCGTGCAATTTAAAGAAATATATCTGCAACGTTATCGGCGGCTTCGACCATCTGCCAGCTGTAAAACACCTCCGATCTGGAAGCCGTACAGGATATTCTGGCAGAAGATATTTCGAAAATCGCGGTTGAATCGCGTGAAATCGCGTGACAGAAGTTGGCTGAGGATCGCGATAGGGTGGAACGTATCGCATGGACTATTTCGCCTACAGGCAACGATCCTACGGCGAGACGATTCCGAGATGTATTGTCGACAAGTTATTACTTGCACGATTTGGAGGTAGAGTTCTGCATACCTGTCCCATGACTGGGAAACCTGGCGGACCGCCACCGTGACACCTTCTAATAACGCGTCCAAAAAATTCGGGATTACTATATCGTTGCTTCTAAAGTGAAACGACCGAAATCACGTGTACAAAACATTGGATCTACGTTTCAATCGAAATCCGAGTTCGGGGAATTCGTTTTTCAAACCGTGTCTGCGCCTTTGGACATTTTTTGCAAACAATTTTATTCTTCTGTTTCGTCAGTTTTATTATAATGTTAGGATGACGAGGTTAGGAGATTAAATATACACCTTATATTTAGTAAATGTTTATTTAAACTCCACCGCACCATGGAATAAACGTTTCTCAGTTATGAATTAAAATTGTTCACATATAACACAATATGACACTTTATTATTAGTACATACATTGCAGTTAAACTCTTATATACTAAAAAGAAAAATGAAGAGAGGAGGTGTGAGCTGTGACTGGCTCGGTTGGCTGGCTAGAACTGACTATCTGATATACATATAACACAACATGACACTTTATTATTAGTACATACATTGAAGTTAAACTATTATATACTAAAAAGAAAAATGAAGAGAGGAGGTGTGAGCTGTGACTGGCTCGGTTGGCTGGCTAGAACTGACTACATATCTGATTTATTCTGGGTAAAGAAACAGCGACGATTGAAGTGTAATAAACTTCACGTCAAAAACGACCTTTCCTCCTCCGTGTGTTTCGTGCATTTCGTTGTACACTCCAACATGTAATTTTACTTACAAGAATCTGAGTCGATCTGTTCTCAACGTAACTCGTGATGCGAGTACGGTGTTTAGAAAGTATCGCGTTTGAAATAGGATCTTTTATAAAGTTCGGGATTATATTGTTGCTCCTAAGGTGAAACGACCGAAATCACGTGTTTAAAACATTGGATCTACGTCTGAAGTGAAATCCGAGTACGGGAAGTTCGTTCTTCAAATGTCTGCACCTTTAGACATTTTTTGTAAACAATTTTATTCTTCTATTTCGTCAGTGTTATCTAGGTGCACTACAGTGCACCAACCAAGTTCTTGCACTACCTTCTTTTACACGAAACAACTTAGCCATTTTTTAGATGCTTCTAACTCGGCACTAGTGGCAGATGGGGAGGTGTAATTTCGTACACTTGTTAAATGCTATCATGTCTCAATATTGGCAAAACATCAATCTTTCAACATTAGTATGGCGGTATCTCGGGAACAGTGAAAAAATGTTTAGGATTTAATGAATCAGGGATAAGAGTAATACCTACTGGATAATTGATGAAATTTCAACAAAAATTGATGAAATCCCAAGAAAAACATCCTGTAAACAGGAGCCAAGTTCTCCATGGCCGTAAAATGTTGTAAGATCAAACAAAATACGGCCAAGTTTGTTAGCGTAGAAATACCTCTTGCAATATTGAAAAAAGCGCGTTTGCAAAAATTAGTTTAATACATGGGGGACTAAATCATTCAAACTTGGCCGTTACTTTTTAAACCAATGCCATGAAAGGTGTTAGGTAGCGGACAAGTTTAAATAATTTAGCCCCCCATGTAACTCTTTAAAAATTAAATAGCTTTCTTTTAAACTAATTTTTACAAACGCTTTTTTCAGTATTGCAAGAGGTATTTCTAAGCTAACGAACTTGGCCGTAAAGTGTTTTTTTGATTTCACAACATTTTACGGGCATAGAGAACTTGGCTCCTGTTTACAGGATGTTTTTGTTGGGATTATAATTTTACTTATAAGAATCTGAGTCGATCATATCGGAACTAATGATGCGAGGGCGGTGTTCAGAAAGGTTCATGTACTATACAGGGTGATTCACGCAATTGTTTCAAGTCATTTCAAAAAATGTCTTTATTGAAGAAGATGCCCAAGCGCTTCACGACAACGTAGTATGTAACCCTTTCGACATTGTTATCATAACAGACATTTTTTGAAAATATCTCGAGATCTACTAATTTTTTTCCATGTGTACCCTAATCATTTTTTACGTAGAATGAACAGAAGAATCGATCTGTGATCTAAAAAACAATATGCATTTCTATTTAAAGAAATGATGCAATTGTTAATTGCGCATGCACTGCTGCATCTAAAAAAATTTAAAGACCTACAGATGTAGTTCTCTTTGAACCATTTATCTTTCTCCTGTGGCATTTTTTCGTAAATGCAATAATAACGGAGTTATGACTTGAAACAATTGCGTGAATCACCCTGTATAGGACCTTTTAAATAAAGTTCCAGAACTCTTTGGATCCCCGCTTTCGAGGAGTTGCAAGCTTGCGAAGCATTTTGCGGTGTTCCGTGTCGTCGGAGCGTTTGTTCTTCTTTGGATGGGACAGGAAACGTTGGTTCATCCGGAACCATCCTCCTAAGCGGAAGTTCCCGAGCGTCCCGAGCTACAAGATCGATTCTATTATTACCACACTCGTGTTCGTATCGGCTTCTGCTTTTGATTTTCGCCCTTTCGCGAGACGCTGGGACGGACAGTCATTCGCCGGGATCGAAAAGGAAAAAGAACCGAAGCACGCTTACGCCGGTGCGAGTTTTTTGTTCGTCGATCGGATATATTTCGGTCCCACTGTCATCGCGTATTCCAGATGTGAGCGGGCTCGCGCGCGCTCTCCTGCACATACGCGCGAGATAAATTTTGCGCGGATGTATTTTAGGTGCACGAAGAAAGGTGCGGCCCGCGGGGATGAAAACGGGGGAAAGAATTAGAGGGCCGAGCTGGTGAAAGCTCGGGAGGCGTTGTGCGACTCGTGCGCTCAACGAATCGATCGAGCTTGTTTCGGAAAGCGAACGCTTGCATGTCGCAAACAACATTGCGGAAAGTTTAAGAAAGAAAATCGATGTGAAAGAAATATACGGAGGAGGATAGAATAGGATTCGGTCGGCGACAGAGCCGCTCGTAGGCGCGTCTGGAAAGTGGCGAAGTTGCGATGAAATTGAACGAGGTCAGACGGTTATCGTGAAAAAATGTAGCGCGATTAGCGCATAATTAATTTCCTCTTGTGTCAAGTTGCATAAATTTCGCAGCTATAAATACATCGTACGGAGATCTAGCGAAAAAGGCAGACGGCCACACTTTCCACGATATCGTCCAAGTCTCGCGGGCAGTTTCTTCGAACCAGTGCAAGGAAATATGTATACATATTAATTATGGATATGGATTTTCGCTCGGTGGCGCGCGCATTCTCGGCACTCACGCGATAACACAATCTCGGAGAGCTTCGGCTTTAACCGATTTTAGCTGCGAACACTCAAAAATCGCTACCGGCTGCCGGCTGCCAAGAATTCTTTTCGACGGAAGATAACGCCGTTTGGTCGGGGCCCAGGTTCACGAAGCTACTGGAAATAATGATGAAGCTTGACAGGACTATTTCGAAGCCGTGGTGGATACACGTGGCACAAACCAATAGCAGAGTCTTCTGCTACCGATATATGTACTTCTTTCATAGACGTTCGAATTCGGGCCTTGGGCAAACTAGAATTTCGAGGTTCCTTAACCATAACTAAATAATTTAATTAATTAAATAAAATTAATTATTATAAAATTAAATGAAATTAAATTTAATTTAATTGAATAATTTAATTTAATTTCTGATCGAACCTTTGCGCCGAGATCACCAATACTTTTTGTTATAAACTACAAACACATTCATAACTAAATAACTTTCACGTTGGAAAAATAAAACAATTGTAAAACCAGCTACATATTTATTATTGCATAAAAAGTGAAATGAGTTCTCATTTTCATCATCATCCACGAAAATCTTTTACGTAAAAATACAAAATATTTGGTAGACAATTACACATATTGATATATGTATAAAGGGCATTATACATCTAATGCAGACATGATTGCAATATTCATTTCAATATTTACTTTCCGGGATTTCTTTGCCGCAAAATTATTAATTAGTTCGTTAAGATCAACACAAATGGTTACATCACTTTCAATAGATGATATGGATTTTTAC
This sequence comes from Lasioglossum zephyrum, assembly GCA_028455615.1. Classification (NCBI taxonomy): domain Eukaryota; kingdom Metazoa; phylum Arthropoda; class Insecta; order Hymenoptera; family Halictidae; genus Lasioglossum; species Lasioglossum zephyrum. The sequence continues at coordinate 23,146,152 of CM052321.1, read as the reverse complement.
GGTTTATCCTGCCCGAAAATATTTCTTAAATAATTCTTAATTCTTTTAAGAGGACTTTTAAGAAGAATTTAGAACTCGGATCTTGGTTTGTGTTGGGGGCTCCCTTATGCTTGGGTCCCCGGACATATGCCCGAGTTGCCCAATAGGGTAACGCGCCACTGGTTCCGTTTTATGTAACCGCAGGTTCTACCAAGCAAAGTGGCCGTTCCCCCAAAAATTGTAACAATTCGTAGGACGTTCGTGCACGCTAATAAACAACTTTTCAAAATTCAAATTACCGTTGTAACTTTGGACGGACAGCATTGATTGGTTCACTCCTGAAATTCCAAAGAATCAAGCTTTTCATCAGGAATGTATCTTGCATACGGCGTTTTGTTTAACGCTACATTAGTCTCGATCATTCCCGGAATCGTTTAGCTTCCGAGTCCTCGTTCGCGCCGAGGAATTAAGAATGTTTAATTTCTGACGCGCGGACGCCTCGGCAAACTAATCACTGACATATGCGCGGTGCCGCGGAAATTAAATTAAAGATCCGTTTCCACAGTAGCGAGGAGGCCGACAAAGGGGACGGTGCCCGAGGGGCCGATAATTAGCGAGTGAGAATGGTAGACAAACACTGGTCGCGTTCGGAGCATCTACGTAAGTGAAACACGTGTTTTCGAGGGTGACACTGACATCCATCACTCGTTCCGTGCACGCCCACGTCTCGGACGATGCCTTCGCCGTTCACTCTTCTACTTATATCCGGGCCCTTTTCGCTCGTCCTTTTGCCTGCGACAATTTGTTTTGCCCCTCGCCTCGGTATCGTTTTCGCGAATTTTCAGCCACTGAATTTACCGATTCACGGTAGAAGCGCGTCAACCTTGTTTTCTTTTTTTTTATTAAGCTATAGAACTCCAAATGAGATTATTAGCAGCGTGCACATGATTGTGCATGCCAACATTACAAAGATAACTTTTAATTATAACTTATAACATTTTCGAATATAGCACTAACATATTTGGTTGGGAGTTGACTAGAAATAGTTTCCGGCTAGAACATTTCAGCCGTTCAATACAAAAGTCGAAACGATAGAGTGCTACTAGACTTACAAGAAGAGTGCAAGGACGATGTCACACCGATTTAGTTGAGACTCTGTATACTTATAGATCTCGATCTCCCATTTACGAATATATGCCATTATAGACGCTAACACTCAATAGTTTTTGAGATATTCATAAACAAAGTTTTTAAGTGGTATACAACGAGACTTCCACCCGGTGGACTAGGGTTCGATTCTCGTTTGGTGAAAATTTTGTTTTAATATTTATTTATATTATTTATTCCCTGTGTAACATTAACCTTGTTAGTGACGCTATATACATAGTTCACAATCTTTTAGGAAGGAACATAAGATCTTACATATAGTGTTTGTAGGTCTGTGGAGTAGAACATTACATGACAAGGGAAGAAAAAACCCTTGTAATCTCAGGTTATGTATAAATTTCAATCTGTGAGTGTCATGAATAGGACATTGCCATAAGACATGACAATATCTTGTATCTCATGTCCGCATGAGCAGCCAGGGTTATTTACCACATTGATTTTGGCTAGAGAGACTTCAACCTTGTTACTCGATGGCATTCAATAGCATTTCGTTATTTCGAATAATAAAAATTCGTGAACTCGTGCCATTGAAATACCTAGTGTTCGACGTTAAATCCGTTTCCGCGTTTATTCGGTTCGACCATTCGCTCGGTCCGGATTAAAAAGACGTTCAAGATAGGGACGAGGAGAGTAACGAGGAGAGTAACTGTCGCCTTAAATTTTCCCAGATCTCCGTGGATTCAGGGTTCTCAAAGGGACGCGCCCGTCATAAAGTGCGCTAAACGTCTCGCAACATCACGGGCCGAACGTTATCAATTACCGTCACGGTGAAATGACCGCAATCAATCTGGATCGCGAACACCGCACCGCGCCGACTCCCGCTATTTCGCGAGCATAATTCACGGTCTGTGACGGGAAGTTCGCCGGTGATCGTCTCACAATGAGCCCGCTGTTGATCCGCTCGGAAAGCGAAGCAGTTCCGTTCATCTCCCTTTCGTTTCGGGGACCGGGACAGTCTTTCTCGAGTTTCCACGGCGGATCCCGCGAATCAAGAAGGAATAAATCGTTGCCGGAAGATCGAGTGGGTGCATAGATCTGTGGATTGTCGCGTGGAACAGCATTTCACGCACGCATACGCGTGAACGTACGCCGTGCACGCAATATTACGAGACTTTTTCTCGGGGCGCACCCGGTGATGAATGGCCGAGATCAAAGGGCCCGGCTTGTGTAGTCATTTTACACGCGTGTAATACACGCATTTAAGACCGAGGAGACTGGCCTGGTGAGCGCGTGTGCGTGTCCCGTCTTCTCGCACATGCTACGCACAAGGAGGATTCCCGTCGTGACATCGAAACTCTTACTTTTCGCTAATTCGTCCTCGGCTCCCAATCGTCCCACCAATTCGCTGCCTGATAATTCGCTTTTTAAGATCAGACGACACGATACACCACAACACTCGATCCGCCTGTGCTAACCGGCCAATCTTTTAATTGTAAATGCTACAAAGACAAAGACAGTTTTCTAAAATATATCCTTGTTTTCAACTCACTTTATACATTAATACACACATACATTGAAATGTATATATAAAAATGGTTATATCAAATTGAATGTTAATCCTGTAAAAGGAATACCACAAAAAATGTGGTACCTAGGTGAAAAACGAAAAATGTTATGTTCTTAGTAAATATAGGTTAAAATTTACCGCCTACTCTATATCCGACCAATAGATCAATCGATCAATCATACGATCAATCATATTCGTTTCCAAACGTCTTCACGTTGCTTCACTTGCATGCTGACTGTCCGAGCAGCAACATGTAGGTCAATCACAAACGTTTAATTTTTAAAGTTTAATTATTTTGCAACACTAAGCAAGTGAGTAACGATTCCTTCTGTTTTATACTGTTGTTCCTTTCTTGTTTCTACGGTTTCACAATATATATATGCATTTAATTATTAATTACAGACGCAATGTTAATGTGATTCTCTTGAAAATGATCTCAATGCAGATCGAAACGTTGAGAAATAATATTGTGCTAATTTGCAAATAGTGTTTGGAATAACAATTGATCGAACCTATGCGCCGATATCATTAATTTATTCTATAAAGACAGTATGTAACACGCCGCGAATTAAACGTTTGTCGTAACAAATCTCTTTCGGCAACTTTTCATGTATCTCTCAATTTAAGGGGGTAAGCATACCTATTCTAGGGTATTTATCATGTAACCAATCTCCGCGTGGAAAAAAAGTTTTTTTTGTGGTAACACTGATAAACACACATATGTATCAGTCTAACACTTCAATTTTGCTATGATTACTATTAATAGATCCGAGTGGATTAAAGCACTATATATTTTTTATTGTTACGATTCCACGTTGACAGACCTGACTAGGTGCCATCTGGTCTAACTAGCTGAATTAAATTTGGCTTCCGTTATTTGTCCTTATAGCAGCATATTTTGAGCTGCACAAAGGTTCATTTGATGTGCCCCATCATATGAGTGAAAAAAGTCTTTTTGTGACAGAAAAAAAGCCCGAAGTAGAGGAAAAATCGAGAAGAACACCAGCAGATTCTGATGTATTTGTCTGTCACAAAAAGACTTTTTTGACACATATGATGTAGCAAAACCCACTGCGGACAAATAACGGAAGCCCGCAAACCCATATTTCGACAAAAAATCTAGTAAGATTTTCCCCTTAACAAATAATTTCTTACGGCAAATGTTTCGCCGCAATCAACGGGAGTACATTGTAGATCAGTTCCATCTAGCCGTGTTCACTATAATTTACAATTATTTTTTAAACTGAGAGGTGGATGAAAATTAGAACACGAACGAGGAGTGAATTCGTCTTCCGCGGTTAACAGGTTGAACTCCGAGTGATTTAGTTGTTTGTGGTTCGTCAGTGCGGGCTAGCTTTTATGCGTTTAGACGTTTACTCCTGACCCGTATAGAATTTCTCGCAGCCGAGAGGTTTCCGTGCACAAGAGACCGATGCCGCGAGGGGACAAGAATAACAGTGCTACGGAATGATGTTGTAAAAGAGACGCAAGAACAACATACTGAACGTTTTCCGTACATACTGATCTCTCGCTGGTTGGTCCTCTGCCGAAACCGCGGGTATCCTCCTCGCAATTTTCAGAGATAGCGTTGATAGAAACATTGTCCTCCTGGAAAATTCGTCGTACTTATAAATCCATCGGACGAGCGGTTTATCCCCTCATTAATTACTCACCTACAAGCGAGAGCCAACGAAGCAGGGTATAAACCACGAGGCTTGTCTCTCCAGTTTAACGACCGCAGCTCCCTCGCGATCGAACGATCGTTGGCAAAAAGACAGGGCGGCCTTTAATGTAACGCGGCTCATTAAGTCCAAATCGTTGGAGTTTAACGGGCCACGTCGGGGTCGTTCCACGAATCTGCGAGTCGCTCGGCAACCGATTCCCGCGGCGGGTTCGTTCCGCGAAAACCTTTCGCCGATCAAACCTTGGATTAAACACGTTGAAACGTTTGAAGGTTCGACTGACCTCAGAGTTTTATGAAAGCTTCGATCGTTCCGTAAAGCGTATGCAAGATCTTCGAACAGGCAGCACCATTTCCTTCTCTTCTTTTCTATTAACCCTCATCCACACGGGTAATTTTTTATACGATTCATATAGGTTGCTGCATACTGTTGTAGCGTCATCGTCGCTACCAGGCCCCAGCGAGGGCCCTTGGTCCGTGACGGGTCCATCTACCTCAGGTTCATGCATATACCTGATAGCTGACCACGCATGACCTGGAGATTTTTTATGGCACGTCTTTGCTAAAAGACCAATATGTGTGCAGCATACACAAAAAGTGGAGAAATGTATTACTTGTAGTATGTCACTACATGTAGTTCGATTGTATTTTGAAACAATTTAATTTGTACTGAGAAATAGTTGTACTATAAATCACAATTGTATAGGATCTAATTTGCCTACTTGAGCCTTGTGGTACCCGGGTACCCTCATCATAGCGAATGCGAAAAAAAAGGTTTGGGAGATTTTTTTGTGAAATGTTGTATAAAATTTTTGTTTAATTCCAAGGATATTAATTCATCTAAAGTAGATTTGAGATGTCACAAAAGATGAAGGACATATCAATTGAAAAATATTGAATATTATGTGAATGAATTTGAAATAGGTACCCCGGTACCACGTAGTGTGGATGAGGGTTAAAAAAGAAAAGAAGATATTCTATCTCTCGCCGAAGGTCGCGAATAGTGTTTCGCGCCTCCGCAAAGAAATTCGGCGTTAGGAGGCGATCCAGAGGGATGCGAAGAAAGATGATGAAAAAAATGGTGGACGGTGGATGCGTGCAAAAACGCGTCTCTATGGTCGGCGCGGCGGCGTCGCAGCGTCGACGAAACTCTTGTTCCAGGAATCGCAGGGCCCTCCTTTCCGCCGTGCGGTTTTCTTCTTTGCTACTCTCTTTTTCTCGGCAGTACTTCCACCGGCTCGCTCGGTGCGCAGAAACAGAACCAAAGGGAGAAAGAAGAGGGCCGCATAAATTTCTTTTCCGCGCCGTTCCTCTCGCGGCCGGAAGAGGAGTCCTCCGTTAGGGCTGCGGGAATTCATCCGCCTCCAACCCTAGAATTTATAACGACTTTATCGAGAAAAAGAAACGAGTTGTTCTCATATCTACCAAACAGTCTCATCGCTTAACCCTCATACGATCCTTAAAACTAGTTACGTAAAAGAGGCTAGGATAACAATTCAACCATTTTTATTTTACACGTTTAATCCACACATAATAACAATAATAACCATGAATATTGCTTTCTGAAGTATTTTTAATTTATTTAAATATTTATTTTCAACTTTTTATTGCGTAATAATATATTTTGAATATCACAAATTTATTATCTTAAAGTTCAAATCAGGGGGTACAATCATCGAAAAAGTACTTACAATTTTTTATAATATAAAGACAATTCGATTAAACAAATAAATATAACATAAAATTTACTAATTAAGCGAAAGCTTTTAAATTAATCTATTTTTTAATGCAAAATATACTCATGAATGACTTTCATTGCCAATATATTGATAGATTTCGAATTTCTTGTACTTTTGTCTTCCATTGTACCTCCAGAACATCCTTAATAACAATTGTTAAACGATCTCGGCGCAACGGTTCGATCGTAAAAAACAAACTTAACTAAGCAGTTTTGCTAATTATTTTAAATAATCAACGTTTCGGTCACTGATTTAGACCATTTTTAAGATTAACTTAAAATTGCGTCTGTAAGAAAAAAAAACAAATAAAAATAAAATAAAAAAACACGAAATCATACAATTTTCAAAAGTATTAACTATTAAATGTTTAAATGTAAGGGAAAAAACATATTCACAATTTTTCACTCACTTCCTTATGTGTGATTAAGTATGATAATTTGAGAGTCGTGAGACTATCCACGTGAGAATTATCCACACATTATGTTTCATTTATAGCGTCTGACGGACTTTATGAAATATAAGTGGTGGAATCTTATAATAATACCACGTGTACAATGTTAAAATGTGAATAGTTGAATGCGTTTAACTTTATGACTAAAATATAGGAAGAATGGTTTCTTTACATCATGCGACGATGCGACGTACTAGGTTTGATTGATTCCTTGCGACTCACTTCGGCCCTCGCTTTTTCCTTACCTACAAGAGTCGCTTATACCTAAGAACTGTAAACCTACAGTTTCAAGAAGTGGCAATCGTTGCACACCAACAGCGTCACATTTTAAAGAAACACATCTCACGACGCAAACCTAAAGGGACGAATAATTTTACAGTATGTGTAAATATTGAATGGGTGAAGTTTCACCCTGTCGAATGTACGAGGGTTAAGGGCAGTACCAAATTGTCGAGTATTGTTAGGTCGACTCTAGAATTTGCAACGAGATGAAGATACAGAAAAATAAATGAATTGCGTTAGTACATGGTGAACCCGTTTAAATTTAGCGGTGATTAAATTAGGTTCAGCTACAGAGACGGTCAAGAATGTTCGAACAGTATGTCGCTGTAACACCCTGTTATAAGTGGCCCTATATCACGAAACACGGAAGAAACGCGCCAATTGGCCTGACAATTTGTTTCGGGGATAATTGAAGGATAGGACGCGTAGGTGGATTCCAGTCGGCTTCGAGCCCTCGTCGGAGATGGTCGAAAGTGTAACTTCGTTCCGCCTGTCTCCCGGTTAAAGATAGCCGATCTTATTATGCTCGTAACGGGTTGTTATGTTCGGTTACTCGCGTGTACGGAATCCCGGTGGGTTTGGAATGCAGTTAGGGGCAATTCCTAGGGCATCGCTTCGCTAATTAAGGGTTGTTACACGCTGGCTCGAGCGGACAGGAGAGCGAGGCACGCGGCACTCCACCACCGTGTACATCTGCATCTCGTTAAAACGAACCCCGGCGCCAGGTGTAAGCCCCGATGAGGTCTATATTATTGTTGCGTTATTTCGGCGGCTCGTCGAATCAATGCTAGATTGCTCGGACCCCTTGGCGTTACGGATCCAGTCATCGAAATCGTGCTGCTCCCTTCACGCCGGAAAGAGATCATATTCAAATTGGACTTGAGTATATGGGGTCCACCTTCGCCACCGGCCGCTCTGTAATAAAAAGTTAACTTGATTAAAAGCTGTTCCAGATACATTTATAGGCTATAACAAGAAGTATAGATGATATCGGCGCAAAGGTTCGATCAGAAATTAAATTAAAGCAATCGTGCTAGTTTGGTTAAACTTTCTACGTTTCGACCCAATATGGATCCTTTTCAAGAGAGAGGAAACAACTGCGTCTGTAAATTTTTAAAAGAGTTTTCAATATGGAAGTACTGAAAAACAGATTTAAATACAAAAACATTTATAGGCTACTGGTCACCGTACAAACCACTGCTCTATGAGGTTAATTTTATATTGAATTTAACCTTTCGCAATTGCAAAAGGTTAAATTGCTGCGGTCTTCGCGTAACGAAACCGTTGAGAATATGTTTCGGCGTCGATGTTTGATCGGAATTGCCGGAATCGCCCAGAATTGAGCGCGCGAGGAAAGAGAACGTAAAGAAAGGGAGTGAACAAGACACTCGCGTACGATAACGAGTTAATTGAAATTACAATTCACTTTATTTGTAAGATTAAGAGATGTAATACACGAAAGCGATATTGATGCGATTGAATTGTGCCGCAAGGAATGAATTTCTCTGACGAAGCCGAGTCTTTTAAGGAGATCGATTCCGCGAACGTGGTGTTACGCGATTGGCGTAGATCGCTCGCCGAATCGATTGTTTCGGGATTCAAAGCGAGGTGATTTCGGTTTACGATCGCGAGACGTTACGAACGCGGCTTCGTAACAATAACAGCGGGGTCGTCACGCAACGCTGAGCATATTGTAAAAATACATATCGCGCGGTGTTTGTCCGTGTCTAGAGTCGACCGGTAAACTCCTCACTTTGAATCCCGAACAGAATATTTTTTTTAAGTGAAACTTCTTTGCTGCGGGGGCTACAATTTTCAAGCGTTACGAAAGTTTCGATCGTATGAGGGGAATAGTTGGGTAGTGGTAGGGAAACCTGTAGACGAGTAGAGTGCGACAGCGGCGACGCCCTTCAATTATAAAATAAAAAAATAATATAAAATAATTATTGATTATTCCAAGTTAGCCTAGGATCAAGGATACGAAGAAGAAGTTTCACTTCTGTCGCGCGAGGACCTCACGCACACGATTTTTCTTAAAAAAAGCACTGCCCTGCAAATCAAATATATGTATTTGTTACATTAGAAACAACAGACAGAGAAAGACAGAGTAATGGGTCTGCAAGAAGTACTTTCAAAGATATACTTAAAATATTGCTAAACAAATTCATAGACTGATCTTGAGCATCGTGAATTCTACAATTAGAATAGACTTTACAAAAAAATTTTTTGAATAATGCATTGTCATCCAGTTCTGAGCCATGTATTTAATTTCAAGTCTCTAGCTCATCAGGAAATTAGTTTAAAATCAATTGCAAAATTTGCCACCGAACAGACAGACAGACAGACAAACAAACAAGAAAGCGAGCTAATAAAAACGTGGTAGAAAATGATCGGTCTTTCAAGGGTTAACGGTAGTTTTCTCTTTTGTTTTGGGAAGCAGAGAGCAACGCGTCCGATTTGGGTGGCGATCAGCACCAGCAGCAGCAGCAACAGCAGTCCCAGCACCAGCACCAGCACCAACAGCAACAGCAACAGTACGGCGAGGTGAACCAGTTGGGGGGTGTGTTCGTGAACGGTCGACCCTTGCCGAACGCGGTCAGGTTGCGAATAGTGGAGCTTGCACAGCTGGGCATCAGGCCGTGCGACATCTCGCGGCAGCTGCGGGTCAGTCATGGTTGTGTCAGCAAAATCTTGGCCCGGTACCACGAGACGGGCAGCATACTGCCGGGCGCGATCGGCGGCAGCAAGCCCCGGGTGACCACCCCGAAGGTGGTCCAGTACATCAAACAGTTGAAGCTTAAAGATCCAGGGATCTTCGCCTGGGAGATCAGGGATCGGCTACTTTCCGACGGTGTCTGCGACAAGTACAACGTGCCATCGGTGAGCAGCATTTCCAGGATATTGAGGAACAAGGTCGGCGCGGCGACCGCGATCCATCATCATCCCCATCACCCGGCGCATCACCACCATCATCATCATTTGTACGCGGCCGCGGCTGCCGCGGGGGCCGCGCTTTGCCCTGTCCCTTACCCGCCGACGCCTTATCACGCGACGCCGCCGCCGGTTACGCATCATCATCATCATCACCACCATCAAGGTTGGTAGCTCGAAATTCCTCCCTTTCCTCGCACGCGCCGCACGGTGGTCCAACGTGCGATTCTAGCCGAGCAAACTTCAGTCGTTTCGATCAGTTAGAACTCTGCTGGAACTGCATTTTTTTATCATTAAGTTTACGGGACGCGTTCTACAATTTCATTCGTTGAGTATGTATGACGAGTAAAACCTTGGCCAGATACGTTTCTCGCAACAGTCGCTTTCAGTGCTCCGTAAACCTAGTGTTAAACCAATGTGCGTCGCATAGTGGCGAATATCCTGGTGAAAAGTGTCGATGCGAAAAGATGGACTCTTCGAGTTGATTTGTTGTAGCTGGTGTTCGCGAGACTTCCATGCACGATAGGTATTCGGACGGCTTTAATGCTACGTGAATTTTGAACAGGATTTCTGCGATGTTCGCCACTGTGCTCCGAGCAAGAGTTTTGCGCGAGTCACACGCACGCGATCTCCCGGCAAACTCGATGCTCGAAACGATAAGGTATTGTCGCGCAACCGGAGCTGGCATAACGCGGAAAGACCGATGCCAAATGGAATCGAATTATTCGTACGCGAATGGTATTGGGTCTATAACTTAAAAACTGGAATTCGATATTAAATGCCAACACTTGTGTATGCGCTGTAGCAAATCATTGACATACACGTAATTTTGAAGCTCTATTCATAACCTGCAAAATCAGTCAACAGTGTTTGATTCGCTTGTGCGCATCATATTTTTTTTCAATCGTGGAAAATTTTGAAAATTTGCAAAAGAAACAGCATTCGCGGGAATTTTTGCTGAATCACTTTTTTGCAAAGAAAACTGCAGCCGAAAGTCATCGTTTGCTCGTGGAATTGTATGGCGAACATGCTCTTGCGAAAACACGGTGTTTCAAGTGGTTTCAACGCTTTAAAAGTGGCGATTTTGACATCAAAGACAAAGAGCGTCCTGGACAGTCGAAAAAGTTTAAAGATGAAGAATTGGAAGCGAAACTCGATCAAAACTCCTGTCAAACACAAGAAGAGCTTGCGGAATCAATCACCGAAAACAACTGATTCGTTTAAAGAGAGCATTGAAGGAAAAACGGCCAGAATGGGAGATCAGACACGAGACATTGATTTTCCAACATGACAATGCTCGGCCACATGTTCCTAAACCCGTTAAAAACTATTTGGAAAATAGCGGATGGGAAGTTCTGCCCCACCCGCCATATAGTCCACACTTGGCGCCTTCTGACTAACATTTGTTTCGGTCGATGCAGAATGCACTTTCTGGAATACGCTTCACTTCAGTCCAAGGCATCAAAAATTGGCTCGATTCGTTCTTTGATTCAAAAGATGACCGGTTTTTTTGGGATGGCATCCACAAATTGCCAGAAAGATGGGGAAATGTTGCCACTTCCGATGGACAATACTTTGAATAACAGAATTATACAAGATTTTCTTTAATAAACGTTCAAATTTCCTTAAAAAATTTCGGTTTTTAAATTATAGACCCAATATATCGGTTGTTGTCAGAAATAATCGGGTGCCGTCTCCGTTGGTTCGCGACGCGATACTAAAAAATCCGTTAAAATAGCTCCGTTCGACGACGACTGGCACGAGTTGACGTTGTGCGTGCGTTCAGTTTTAGCAGCGAGCTCGCGGGATATCAGGCAACAGTCGGGTCTGTTCCTTCCATCGTGATACCGAGCGGTGATTAGCGAATGTCGAAAACCAAGAACCACGTTCCTACCAATTCGGTACCGGTGCGTTTCCAGTTGGTCCGACGACGCCGAGCAAGCTGTCGCCTTCGTCGCCAAGCTCGATCCACGCTGGCCATCAGCCGACCACCACGGGCACCCTTCACTGGCCTAGTCCGCACACGGTCCACGACATTCTCGCAACCAGCTGCAATCTGACCAATTCGCCGTCCTCTTCGTCGCCGACGTCGCCGCTCTGCGTGTCGGTCAACAACAATCATCATCATCATCAGAGCAACGAGAACGTTGCGGGTAACAACAACAATGAAGAGGAGGGTTATCATCATCCGCATCATCATCACCATCATCATCAGCAGTATTACGCGTCCGCTCTCTACCATCATCATCATCACCACCATCATGGAGACACCGTGACGCCAGTGGTCACAGCCTCGCCGGTCCTCGCCGTCCAATCCATCATGATGCAGTCCTCCGCGGCGAGTAGTCAGCCCGGTAGTCCCTGTAACTGAGACGATTCGATTTTGACAGTGCAATCGAAACAAGTTTCATAGACTTGCCTTACGAACAATAGGGAAATTGAAGCGCTGTAAGTGGTGCGAGTGCAACGACCCCCGGTATGTCCACGATCGATTGTTTCCGACCCTGGAATTGACTCTGGAAACGAGGGGTAATCAGCAGAATCGTTTCGAGTGGCTGTGAAACCGACGATCAGAAAACGGTTATTATAGTTGATCGGTGTCTCGAACGATGTACTGTATCATCACCAGTATTATATGTTTTCATCGTCGTTTGCAATTGATTGAACGCCAATAATGCCTTTTGTGAGTGCCATAAAGAAACTACTACATGCTATTGTATATTGTAATTGACCGTGTATGCGAAGAGACAGTGGTGCAAACGTTGTCGAAACTTTCAGAAAGGTTCAAACGCTGTTCACGGGTTTTCGCTGTTAAACGCGCGTATTTTTAATATAAATGTTTCTCCGATAATTTGCATGGATTTCACGAGATAATTGTTACACGGGAGCGTTGTATGTTCTCGAGAAAGACAGTGATAGACGCGCGGATCACCGTACAAGACTATGTTATATGTACATATACAGTGTATATCGATGTTATTCGAACGACGGACGAGTGCCGATCGTTTCGCGATTACGTGACTGTAATCCTCTGTCATGCTTTTTTATGAAATGTAACATTTGCCATTGGGAAATATATATTTTCCATCGAGTTAACTGGCAGAGCTTCCCTCCTTTCGATCCTTCAACGCCTGGCAGCGAGCTAATCCCACTGTCGGCGACAGTCGTCAGGTAAGTCGATCAAGTTTGTATCAAGCGTGGCTGTAATTATAGGATCTCAGGAAAAATAAGGGAACCACCACTCTGCCTCGGGAATCGAACCGATTTATGAAATATATATGAAATCTGCATTTTCCCGTTTTTTTCGTGTTTTTAATGTTTTACAACTACAGTTTGCAACGGAAAAATCTGAAAATGATATATAATATGTGGTTTGGTATCCGAAATGTGTCAGATTTTTTTCAGAATTTTTAATTGTCAATAAATAGGGAAATTCGGCCAAAAACTGGTTTTTCGATTTTTCTCAATAACTACCCTTACAGATGAGATAGGGGGCTGAAACTTGGCAGAGGAGGGTCTTTTTGCGTATGCTATCGAATGGTCCAAGGACGATTAAAAAGTCGCTGGGGGCGAATTTCACTACCAAACCCGGCTATAACCTTTCTCGTCGACTCTCAACTCGCAGAATTATTCTCACAGCGCCATCGTGTGGTGATCGGTGTTCCCCCAATCCCGGACGAGCCCCCAAATGTGTGGAGTCAGGAAGGTTCAATTAACCTTTTTAGTGCCGGAGGCCGATATATCGGCTCTTGCTGCACTAGCGAGAATTGCCAGAGCCGATATATCGGCCCGGGCTTTATAGCGTTTTACTATTCGCATTGCGGGAGAATTCAATCTCAAAATAAATTTATAATACGTTATAAATAGTCCAATTAATATACTGTTTTTTGAATCATGTAAATATTGTTTCTTGTTTGTTTTTTATAAGCATTTTCGCAAACCCTAGCAAAACCGTGAAATTCGGCCGGTTATTCTCGCATAGGCACCTCTTTTTCGCCTGGCATTAAAAGGGTTAATATAATACATCTACTCTCGATAACTGGCGCAGTCTCGTTTTACTTCGTGTCTCGTGTACTCGTGTTCTCTTAATTTAAAAACTCTTAGTCTTACTTCTTAGAATAGGAATTTCCTCGTCTCGTGTTCTCTTAAAAAAAACTGTCTTTACTCGTCAAATTCTCGGAAGACTGCCCCGTCTGACCTATCTCGCAAAATATATATATTATGGTGCTCTCTTTCTAATTATCATTCGCACTCGCTTGCTCGGTCGTTCACCCATCGCGTATTTACCTTTTCGGATCTAACTGTCGACGGTCAACCGTTGACCAGTTAGATCGAAAAACGTGTTTTTACGTCGTTTAAATCTATCGGCTCGACTTCCTACACAATTAACAGTATAAATTTAATAAAGGATTAGCATCAAATTACTTCGGAACGACCGAAGAATTAGATGGTAACGATGCGTCTCGGGAACGTCTCTAGCTTCCACTAGAGACCATCGCCACTATAATTAAACTGAAATTTTTCCGCGTCCGACATTAATCTGCTTCCTAGCTCACGGCTCAGTTGGCACGCTGAAGAACTCGAGAATACAGCGGTGCTTCAGATTCCTCACGATTCCGATATTTACATCTTGGCACGCCACGCGGTACCTTCGGCTACAGTTCTTTAGGGACACGAACCATACGAAGACACGAACTCATCGAAAGACCCATTGTTTCCTTAGTAGGGAGTTCAGAATCTCGATTTGCGTGTCCACGAAACCTTAGGGAACCGCGAGTCGAATAGCTAAACATTTAATTCGCAATCGTTTCTGTTGGTTCCGTAAAAAGTGTGCTAGATCTTAACTCTTTATCTACCGGAAACTTATTAACCCTTTCACTACCGCGAACCAGTGGCGGATCAAGACAAGTAGGGGCTCTAAGCGGTGAAAAATCTTGCCTCCCTCCCCAGAAAAAAGTTGGAAGAAAAGTAATCAAAATGAATGACCTTTTTTTTTAGCAAACATGTCTGTCACAATTTGACAAGCTAAACATTTTCCGATCCAAGCGCGGAGCTCTAAGCGGCCGTTTGTTTCGCCTCCGCCACTGCCGCGAACGAGATATGTATCTCGTGTATCTTTATTACTGTTATGAAGTGTTCTGATAGTTTGACACAAGTAATCGATTTTTAAGACGGAAAAGGAAAGTTCCTAAAGATACTAAATACACTGCGGATCGTCACACATTTATAGCTTCGAAAAATGAAAGAAGAATGCTAGAAAATAAAGCTCCACAGAATTTAGTACGATTTTTATTTATTTGAGATCTACAAAGACGATTGCCACTGGAAATAACATTTTACATAATTCAACATTCTTCTTTGCCTGCAAAAATTAAAAATTGCATAAACATCCGCAATCTAATGATAAACATTAAATACTCCATATTTGACACAATTAAAGTTTTTATTGTTTATTTTGTACGGAATGCTTGAAAGTGTGGTGAAACGCACAGTGTGACGGAACAATTTGCACAAAAATTCTATTGTTGGATGAGATTTTTTCTGTGGGTTGTATTTTCGTATATTAGATTTTCTACATCGATTACAATGATCCCTATCATTCCATACAAAATAAGCAATAAAAACTCTAATTGTGTAAAATATGGAGTATTTTATATTTATCATCTTTAACACTAAACCCACCGAGCCTTAAAAGTAACTGGTACATGTTCCCTTATAAAAGTGACAAAATTAATTTATTCAGACTTTGTGCGGCTCCTATTATAATACGTGCTCTACTAAAGACATTTATGCAATCAATTCTTATAAAATCATTTCTATTATTTCAATAATTGTAGAATAATAAATCTGAAACCTATCATTTCGACCGGTGGTGGTAGGTTTAGTGTTAAGCACCTTCCACCGACAATGACATGTCTTACAAAATCGATTACTTCTATGAAATTTTCAAATAAAACACTTCAATAATGAAGATAGACGAAATATTTCGTTCAATGTCTCGTTCCAAGCATCGAGATGTTTCATCCATTCGAGTGAAAGGGTTGATAGAATTTTCAATCATTCTGCTATACCAAAAGGAAGCTTAAAAGTCATATTTTATACATAGAACATAATCTTTCTATCAATATTAATAGACTTTTAAAAATTATGAAATAATTGCAGGCGGATATTGTGTTAGGAGTTGTACGAGTCAAAGACTTAGGAGGAGTCTTAGGAGAGATTCGATGGGGGCCGCGATAGTCTACAATAGTTAGAGCCAAAGTCAATCTCTTACTGCGATCTATTTAATTGCCGAGACTTCCGCGAGCCGAGAGGGAAGTTTTAGAAGCCGCGATCGAAGAACTGTCGGGTCCATCGAGATTTAGTTGCGCGTGCCTTCGCGATCGAGTTCGCGATCGATCGGCGCGTACAAGCTGTGTATTCATTTTGATTAGACGTTTGAATGGACATTGAAAGTTCTCAGAGACCCACCATTTCCTTTCTACGACGATTCTTCGAGGCTTTCGCATCTTGCATCCTTCTAGTGGCGCACCCAGGATTTAACCTTGGGGGGACAAGTTAAACAAAATGCCTTCTTTCTTTTTTAGCGACGTATAACCGAAGTGATTCTGCGATCATTGTCAATAAACAAAAAACTGCTGATAGTAGAGCACTATTGTTTGTAAACAGAAAAGAATCGACCGCGGCGCGGCGCACTATGGTCTAGAAACCCGTTTTTCGTGGCCAAAAGTATTTTAGCGTTATTTTAAAGTTAAAGGTTATAGTATGCTAGGTTGTTGAATTCGTTTTGACACCAGCAATAATATTATAAAGTCAGAAACATATAGTAACATTTAAAAAATTGACGTGATTC
>CM052321.1:22990330-23129462 GCA_028455615.1 Lasioglossum zephyrum | reverse complement strand
GTATTTTAATCTGTTTTTCAGTTCATTAATACTGAAAACTCTTTTAAAATTTACAGACGCAGTTGTTTCCTCTTTCTTGAAAAGGATCCATATTAATCAAACTTTAATCAAAGTTTAATCAAACTAGCAAAATTGCTTTAATTTAATTTCTGATCGAACCTTTGCGCCGAGATCATCAATACTTCTTGTTATAAACATTTCTTACGATCGATAAATAACAAACACATTGACCCATTTTAAATATCGAAACCCCTGCCTTTTGCAGACCATCACTCATCTTCTCTGGGATATTGGTGCATGATATAGCAGTTGAAAAACTGAGGACACGTTTTTGACCGAAAATGTTACAAATTGTATTTTCTACAAAAGCATCAAAAAATTTTTTTTCTAAATGAATTTATTACAGATTTGAAGGTTGAATTTTTCTCTTCTTTTGCCCTCTTTTGGGCTGTATTATAGAACATAAATTAAGAATAAATATGACACTAATCTTTCATTCAAAGCTCGATAAACAGAATTATACAAGATTTTCTTTAATAAACGTTCAAATTTCCTAAAAAGAAATCCAGTTTTTAAGTTATAGACCCAATAGATTATTAACTATTGGTCAGCCAAGTATGTTTAGAGGCATAAGGAAGAGATTTGGTCTAAAGAGGATCTACCGAACCTACCGATTTCCAGAAGGGTTAGGTTTGTAGTAGCACTCTGTAGTAGCGAAACAATAGTGATCGAAGGTACCAAAGACAGCAAGCACGGAGGAATAGAGGAACATGAAAGCGGGGCCATGCGTAGTAATTAAGAAAGCGTCCTGTCCCGTTCCTTTCGTCTGGAGGCGAGTCGGTCCGCGTTTTCCATTCGGTGTACAAATAGCTCGGATACCCCCGACCCCTGTCGGCTTCTCTCATGTCTCCGCGACGCTCTACGTCGCGACGCGTCGCGTCGCACGCTTCACGCTTCCGCGCTACTCGATGCCGAGCCTTGTCGGTCCCACTTTTAATCTCTTTCTATTCCCATTTCGAAGTCTTCTGCTAATAAGAATCGCCTGCCTAACGATCGATTTATTTCGAGCTCTCCGGGGAACCGATCCGATTCCATTCCATTCCACCAACGTCTTATGCATAGTTTCCGCTCATTTTTCAATGTTCCATATCCAAAGCATTATCTCTTCAGATAAACTGCTAGATCTTGTCATAAATAATTTCCATTCTAGTATCAATTCTATTTATCCGTAAAATGAAATATATTTTCGTTATTTATAACCAGACTGTGGAATTTTTTATGCCAAATAAACATGATTTTAGAACAACTATAGAATATAGAAATTCTTCAAATGTATTTATTCATTTTTTGACATAAATGCATAAAATCCGAAGTCTATTCGTGACTCTTTATTATCGAAATTTTCGAGTTGCAAATTTCGAATCGGATTAAAAATAATAGAATAGAGAATTAAAGAATTTACCGGTGGTTGGTGATGATCAATGAATTCGTAGCACTCTTTGGGATAAGACGATTGAAACGAGATGTAGTATTTTGTGGAATTCTGGAAGAAAAATCGTATGCAATTTTAGTTGGTGGTTTACGCGTTACAGATGCAACGAGCAATTCCGAATCGTATTTAGGCGCAGCTTCCGTAAAAAGATGACTATTTACCATTCCGAGTGTCTATTTCGCCGGAGTTCACGAGAAAGAGAAGAACGAAGGATAGAGACGACGGCGCAGAGACGCATTAGCCATATTCCGAGGTTGCATGGCGGAACGCCCCTTTCATGCCATCCCCTCCTGCCCTCGAATATTACCGAGAAGATAGAAACTCTCGGCGAATCTGCCGAGGAAGCTTCAAAACCGCGTTCCACGTGTAAATTGCTTAATAAATTGCCGCGTTTAATCATGCTACACCCTGCCCTTTCTTTTTACATTGCTAGATCAACCGGCAACGAGATCCTCTCACTCCAAAATGAAAAAAAAGATCATTCTAATATAACAGTTAATTACAATTACACGCTTAATAATTGTAGTTTCTCGAGCATCCGAAATTTTAATGCAGCCAAGTCCCCTATTAGTCCTATTCTTGAATTAATACAAATTTTATTCTCGCGAGAAACGAATTAATTGCTAGTTAATTCCATCGCTAGCGGAAATAGTCATTATTTGTGACGCGATGTATAATGATTTGTAGATTATTAATGAAGGAGCAGTCAATTAATGACATACTATTTATTCATTGCACGGATTTATGCGTCTGAGATTTTAATGTACGCAGCACGCCCTTGCTAGACCGATCTTCGAATCGACTGCTATTGATTTATCGATCGAGAGCTACAGTTCGAGGACATCGAACCCGTGAAGACGAAATTGATCGTGAGTACGTGGGCACTTGTGGGTTATTCCCATCGCTAGCGGAAGCGATCATTGAATAGCGCGACATACAATGATGTGTTGGGAATTTCGCGATGAGCACCGAGTAATTGAAGTCATTTCGCATCGTGCTCGTGCCATGATCGTCCGAAGAATGTGCGAGAAACGTCTGAAAGATGGCTACCACCTGAAATAGATTCCATGTCCAGTTGAAATTTCAGGAAATTGCAGTTCCATGAATTAATTAGCGTTCAGTTTACTGATAAGCTTTATTTTAATAGTACGTAAACTTGGTAAAAATATTTCTGAAATAAAATTAAACAAATTTCAAATAATCATGTACATAGGAGAATGCTCTTTTGAACTTATTTCAGCGCGCTCATTAAATTCTGCTTAGTCTTCTCGATATTGTCGACGGGGCGAAAAATAAAAATAAGCCTAAGTTCAAGCCTAAGACAGAATGTAACTCGAGTACTTATTCTTAATATTGCTATTCAAGAAGAAAGAAAAGAAAATAGTAACCGCAGAGTCGGAAATATACAAAGTTGCATTGAAACTGAAACTGTGTTACATCAGTGGGAGATGTTTAAATTCATACATTTTATTCCACCATACACGTATAAAGCATTAAATTGTTTATTTAACGCTTCTCTTCGTCGCATACGTATTAAAAGACAGACACTGTGTTACAAAGGAAAAGATGAGCGTATTATTATACATAATTTTTCCGTTCTAAAAATCTTTCGACTTATTTAATTTTATCGTATTTTGTCGACATACTTATTCTTCCACCGAGTTGCTCCGTTCTACTTTGAAATGTGATTATTACTTAAGTGATACGCTACGAATAGTCATAATAGAAATATGTAACATTTAAAAAATATTGGATTCTGATCAACTGCATCTACTCTCTTATGTCTACGGGATAATTTGAACGGGACTCGTCGACGCAACATGAAAAAATGAGTATGCAATCCGATGATGGGGAATGAATTCATATACTATGTGAGAACAAGTAGAAAGTGATAATTCTTTCGAAAAATTGTAAAATTTATCCACACGCGTCAAGTATGAAGTAAGAAAGACTCCATTGATTTCTTCGTTGGACCATCCAATGTACGTAATATGTACAAGCATCGTAAGTACATTTAATACTAGCCATTATTTTCGTCCTTCGCTTCCTCTACTTGTACTTCCTCCTTCTTCTCAAGTTCGTTAGAATTATTATCATAATTCTCGTCCTTTTCGGATTTCACCGAAACGTCAGCCGGTTCGTTATTCTCGGACTCCGAGTTCTTTTCCGGATTCGGATCGCGATTCTCCTCTCCTTCTTCCGCGGATTGCTGTACTTCTGCCGCCGCGTTCAGCGACGTGGATCCATCAAAGTTCTGTTGGTGTTTTCCGAGGCCTACTTGTACTTCTATTAATTCCAACTCCTCGACCAATGCTTTCTCTCGTCTCTCGATTTCCTCTGTCAAATAGAATACGTAGTTAATGGGAGAAATCCATTTATTAACCCTTTACACTCCAAACTATTTTTCAATTTTATCGCCAAGAATTGACCCCTACTATTTTACTTGTTTTATTTGAATTGAATTTACTTCAAAGAGCAGTTCCTTGACTGCTACTTATTTTACACAATCTTGTTTACCAATTATATTAAATATAGCTCTCAAACTTTGTTGTAATTTATATTTGTTTGTAACTAAAAAATAAGAAATTAAATAAATAAAGGAAGAACCCCAAATACATATAAAAACCCATTTCATTTCCATTCATTTCTTTCTCTGATGTCGAGTCACACTCGATAAAGGAGACAAAGTGTTCACTTTGTAAAGCACAGAAAATGTTATGAGAGTCTAAGAGACTCCAGTGCGTACCATGTAGTTCTTTCGCAGATTGAGCCAGAAGAATGTCAGTTTGTGGATGTTTGCGTTTCGGTGCATAATAGATAGGAGGCTGAGCTCGAGTTTTAATGAACGAAGCAAGCGGCAACTGTGCAGCACGCCAGTCCTGGAATTGCCGACTGCGTGCCAATTTCGCTTCCAACGCTCGTACTTCTGCTAATTGTCGTTTACGCGACAAGAACAACTGTTGCCTCTCCCTTCGTAGTTCTTCCTTTTCCCTTCTTCGAGCCTCTTCTACTCTTGCCTCCACTTCTGCTTTTTTATCTTCCTACAAAAATACACAGCATTTAAGATGATATTACATAACACACGTGCAATACTAACAGATAGTGTACTTTTGCTTTAAGTTTGGTTTCCTCCTGCCGAAATTTCTGTAGAGTGCCTAAAAGAGCACCGAACATCCTCTTATTCCTTTGTCTACTTCTTTCATCTATTCTTTCCCTTCTAATTACTTCCTGTCTAGATGGAATTTCCCTAGGGGTTGCTATTACTCTTGAAGACACAGCCGGCTGAAATAAACATTAATTAATCTACAAATGAATAATATATTGCTTGCCGCATCGTATGTGGCGCTACCTTGATAACAGTATCATCTTCATCTGCACTATCGTCAGCATTGGAAGGAACTCGAGCACTTAAACGACTGAAAACTGTCTTTGGTTCTCCATTGGATCCCTGCCATCGACGTTTTCCACCTCCAGGTAATTCGTTATTAACAAAATCCGATACAACACGCCGTCTGTCCTCTTGCAGTGGTCTCTTTTGTGATAGCCTACTGAAGATGCATTCCAAATAAATACATTGTATAGCAAAACAATGAAATCGTTTATTTATAGTCTTGTGCAATACGTATCGCGACATTAGCATTGCATAACATTGGAGTTTATTAGAATGTTAAAATTAAATGGAAAAGAATGACATGAAGTTGATCAAATAGCTCTAGAACCCTCGAGTGGGAAAGATAGGTTATGTTTGTAGACAACAGTGTTTTATTGTATGATCAATGAATTATTGAATAAAACATTTTGTCTGGGGTGAGCACGATTTCGCGATCATTTTAGGGGATGTTTCGCTGAGTATTTCGCTGAATCGAACCTGGGAGGCGGTTGTATTGGACCATTTTCTCCGTCGGGAAGATCCCGGCCAAGGATCTTCCGGATACTCCGATCGAGTCCTCGAAGACCATCCCTGGCGGCTTCTAACTGCGCTTCTAATTTATCGGCGCCCCAGGCCTCTTGTGCATCTAATTTTCTCATCTATTTAATTTCGCCACATTCACTGAGACCACAAAACCAATTTATTTAACAAGCCACAACGATTGTTGTCGAACCGCATCACTGTCGCTGGAGCCACCTACAATCCTACAATGTCGTTCCCTTTTTCCTAATCGATAAACCTTGGGATATTTCTTGTACCCGTAGATCGGAGATTTAGTAACTTTCCGATAGTTCCAGACCAATTCCAAATAGTAAATCATTGCATTGCTGTGTTACCACACCAGATCACACGAATCAGAATCAATTTCTTATGAACTTATAGATCCGGCTTCAAATAACATGCCTTATTCCAAGATTACTTCATCTACCGGATAACGGATGTGGGCAAAGTGACTATAATCTGTTGAGTAACTGTAATATCTATTTTTTATCTGTATTTATTTCCTCACAACTTATTTTATGTAACTTTATAAAACTTTATTTATGTTCTTTTTTAAAGAAAAGAATAGTAAGAATAATAATAAATATATTTGTATCATGGTTTTGTCATTCTTTACAATTGTTTATGCAATAAGTTTGTGCCATTTTTCCAAATATTTATGAAATAATGCATAAATAACGTATACTTGTATTCATACTTGATTTCATATTACTGCTAATAGCTATGCTAATACCATCTTGAATTATCTTGCGACGTGGTTTGTGGGCACCAGATATTCCGTTATCTTGGAATACAGCGTCCTATATCTATATATGTGCTGGCTTTATAAGTATACAGGGTGTTCCGAGTATTTCCGTCCAAACTATGGGAGCGTATTCTACAAGAGGAAATTAGAAAAAAATGTTATTTGAAGTTCGGTTAGGTTCGTCGTTATACACTTATAAACAAATGAAATTGAATTTGCTAACGGCGGATTTTACTTCGCAGATTGTGAAAGGTCGAATATGTTTATTTTATTCATTATCTTGTTTACTATCTTAGAGTGGTTCAACGTCAGTGTCACTTTTACCACATCATTTGTTTATAACTTTGTAACGAAGCGTTTCTAACCGAACTCCAAATAATGTTTTTTTCTTATTTCCTCTTGTAGAATATACTCCCGTAGTTTGACCCGAAAAACCTGGGGCACCCTGTATATGGTTTAAGGTGTTACCACACGAA
Source organism: Lasioglossum zephyrum (assembly GCA_028455615.1). NCBI lineage: Eukaryota > Metazoa > Arthropoda > Insecta > Hymenoptera > Halictidae > Lasioglossum > Lasioglossum zephyrum. Next base: position 23,122,818 of record CM052321.1, on the reverse strand, counting down.
TCTGAATCGATTTGTTATGAATTGGCCTTAATGTTTAATTCACCTCATTAAATGTAGGTGGCCCGCCCGGTATGATTTTAGAATGGCGCTACGTTCAAGTTGTGAAAGTGAAGCAGTAGTAAAATAGATAAATATTGGTTTATTGTTGTTATATACATATTTTTATGGGATAATATAGGATTAGAAAGTAATAGTGACCGTTTTGTTTTTTACTTTTTCATTCACACCATTTATTAATCGAAATAACGACGAATTTGTCTATATACAGACACCCTCTATGTTCCCGGTGGTTCCCGGCAAAGATCTATGGGCGGGTAAATTACAACCTGTACACATTGTGTTCGAACGCTACAGTGCCATCAGGAAAAATAATTCCTTTTTTCATTTATATTATAATGTTTCTATTGAAAGTGTGATATTATCTTATTTCCACTTTATGCTACTAAAAATTACACAACATGGCAAGTTTGCAGAATACCGGAAAATTCCGGGCAGAGAAATTTAACTTCAAGAATAATCAAAACCAAGAAGGAAATCCATCAGGGTATTGTTTTTATTCGTTTCTTACAAAATAGTGTATATATTTTTTTGTAAATTTTTATCATACTCTTTTATAGGGAGGCTTCAGGAGGAAGGTTGAACGATGCCAATGAAAATATCAGAGTGGACGGATTATATGGATTTCACAGAGTGACAGACCATAAAGAAAGAGTAGGATTTCTTATTAATATGCACACAGTAAGTTGTATCGTGAATAATCAGTTATCTATTCCTTTAATCATTCTGCTGCATTATTTCCAAGACCGTGTCACTTTTCCTTGTAGACGGAAATCATAGAAGACGATAAAAGATTGCTCAGTGGAGTAGACTACTACTTCCTCGAAGATGACTGCACTAGATTTAAGATTTCTTATCCATATTGTCCGTATTTTTATATCCTATGCAAAAAGGATACATACATAGAAGTGTCCACTGGATTGAATAAAAAGTACAGTGGGCTGTTGCATAAAGTGGAGACACTTTATAAAGAAGATCTAGACTTAGTAAGATCAACATGAAAACATAAAACATGTGGAAAAACACAACATTATATTTTTATATTTCTTTTATAGCCAAATCATTTAATTGGTTTAAAACAAAAATACCTCAAACTGTCTTTCTTGAACACAGTGGACTTGACTAAAGTTAGACGTGATTTAATGAAAGCTGTAAAAGTTAATAAGGAAAGGGAAAAAAGTCATACTTATTATACGGATATGTTGTCGAGCGTGTTGAATAGAGATCTGGAGACCGCAGATGTCAGAAAACAAACTATAGACTTTACAGATAATATTCTCGATATTAGGTATATATTTTTAGCATTACATCTTGTGTATGGTAATACATATAAATGCATTCTTTGTACAGAGAATACGATGTACCACATCATGTAAGGGTATCCATAGACATGAAAGTCTTTTGTGGAAATTGGTATTCTGTAAAAACAAGAGGAAACGAGTTGCCAATTATAACTAGAAGGCAGGATATCATTGAAACACTCGAGCCAATTGTGCTAGCATATGATATTGAAACTACAAAGCTGCCTTTGAAATTTCCAGATGCAAACACCGACCAAATCATGATGATATCCTATATGATAGATGGGCAAGTACGTTTCTTTTACTAACTCCTTACTAACTTCCTCACAACGTTTTGTTCGATATCAAACTATGTGTTTATTTTTAGGGATACTTAATAACGAACAGAGAAATTATTTCGAAAGATATCGCGGACTTCGAGTACACTCCAAAGCCAGAATTCGAGGGTTTGTTCACTGTTTTCAACGAGCCAAACGAAAAAGCTACGATCAAAAAATTCTTCGACCATATAAACGACATTCGGCCACATATATTCGTCACATATAACGGAGATTTTTTTGACTGGCCATTTGTAGAAACTAGAGCAGCTTTTCATAATATGGAGATGAAAGACAGGATTGGCTTTACGAAAAGTCGTGATGGAGTTTATTGCAGTAGACCAGCCATGCATATGGATTGCTTATGGTACGCGCAATCGATAGTTTGATCGATACAGTAGACCCTCCAATAACGCGGATAAAAAATTACTATTCGATTTGTATAAAATTTAATTGAATTTTATCTGATTTGTATTCATTTTGAGGTTTTTTTTTATAACACTGTGCACATTCATCGCGTTATAGGAGCGTTGATTGTTATATTACATAGAATATTGTTCCTGATTTTGTATTTGATGTAATGTATAGCTGGGTAAGACGCGACTCATACTTACCTGTAGGCTCTCAAGGTCTGAAGGCTGTTGCAAAAGCAAAGCTTAGATATGATCCCGTGGAGATAGATCCTGAAGACATGTGCAGATTGGCATCCGAAGAGCCAGAAACTCTTGCAAATTATTCAGTTTCTGATGCGGTTGCTACATATTATCTGTACCAGAAATATGTTCATCCTTTCATATTCGCCTTGTGCACCATCATCCCCATGGAACCAGATGAAGTAAGTTCTTCGATGCATAATCAATTCGCGAACTACAGCTTTTTGTCTACAGGTACTTAGGAAGGGATCGGGAACATTGTGTGAATCCCTTTTGATGGTGGAAGCATTTCAAGCTAACATTATATTCCCTAACAAGCAAGAATCAGAGCTAAGCAAATTTACGAAAGACGGTCATTTATTGGATACGGAAACTTACGTCGGAGGACACGTCGAAGCGCTCGAATCTGGCGTGTTCAGAGCCGATATTCCTTGTCGTTTCAAAATAGAACCGAGCGCGGTGGACGAGCTAATAAACGGCGTTGAAAATGCCCTAACGTATGCTCTACAGGAAGAAGAAAAAGTTCCTATGGAGATGGTCACAAATTTTGACGAAGTAGTTCAGGAGATCAAGGGGAAACTGGAGTCTATGAGAAATCAGCCGCTGAGATTAGAAAATCCTGTAATTTATCACTTGGACGTTGGCGCCATGTATCCAAATATTATTTTAACAAATCGTCTTCAGCCGTCCGCGATGGTGAATGAAACGGTTTGCGCTGCATGTGATTACAATAAACCAGGGGCTCTTTGCCAAAGAAGTATGCAGTGGATGTGGAGAGGAGAGTATCGTAAGTAGAGAAAGAGCGTTCAGAGACCAAAGTAGATAGTAACTCTATTAATTTCACACGACTGCGTTTCTTAATACCAGTGGCTGCGAGTTTAAGCGAGTACCAGAGGATGCAGCAGCAACTGGAAACCGAGAAATTTCCTTCGCAATTTCCTGGCGGTGTGCGTCGAGCTTACCACGAACTATCGAAACAAGAACAAGCAGCATTCGAGAAAAAACGACTCACGGAATATTGTAGAAAGGCCTACAAGAAAGTTAAAGTGACACGATTAGAGGAAAGGTCGCAAACAATTTGCCAAAAGGAGAACTCGTTTTACGTCGATACTGTCAGAGCATTTAGAGATAGAAGATACGAATACAAAGCGCTCACTAAAGTTGCCAAACAACAAGTAGCAGCAGCGGTATCGAAAGGAGATGCGGGTGATATTAAGTCTGCTAAAAATCGAGAAGTACTCTACGATTCGTTACAACTCGCTCACAAATGTATCTTAAATTCTTTCTACGGATACGTTATGAGAAAAGGGTAGATATATTTATTTACTTGATGTTTCTTTTTTGCGATTTGGAGTATAAACATTGTCTTTATTGCAGGTCTCGATGGTTCAGCATGGAGATGGGAGGTATAGTATGTTACACAGGGGCACACATTATCATGAAAGCCAGAGAAATTATAGAAAAAGTCGGGAGGCCCTTGGAATTGGATACCGACGGAATTTGGTGTTTGCTACCCGCGTCTTTTCCCGACAACGTGGTGGTACACACCACTCATCCGAAAAAGTCGAAGCTTACGCTATCTTATCCCAACGCTGTTCTGAATTTTATGGTGAAAGTAAGTCTTACTCGAGTGGTTTTTAATCATTTTACTATGAATCCTCCAATATCATGTATCGTATGCGTAGGACCAATTCACTAACGACGCGTACCACGAACTTGAGAGCCCCGAAACTCTAACTTACAAAGTCAGAAGCGAGAATTCTATCTTCTTCGAGGTGGACGGACCGTATTTGGCTATGGTATTGCCCGCGGCAAAGGAAGAGGGCAAGAGATTGAAAAAGCGATACGCCGTCTTCAATTTCGACGGTTCTTTGGCCGAATTGAAAGGGTTCGAAGTGAAACGAAGAGGTGAACTTCAATTGATTAAAATCTTTCAAACCTCCGTTTTTGAATCCTTCCTGAAAGGAAACACATTGGAGGAGTGCTATGCGTCCGTAGCTAAAGACGCGGATTATTGGCTCGACATTCTTTACAGCAAGTGCAGCAACATGCCGGACGCGGAATTGTTTGAGCTGATATCCGAAAATAAATCGATGTCGCGGAAATTGGAAGAGTACGGGCAACAAAAGTCCACATCCATATCCACTGCTAAGAGACTGGCCGAGTTCCTAGGTGATCAAATGGTGAAGGATGCCGGGCTAGCATGTAAATACATTATCGCTAATAAGCCGCAGGGTGCACCGGTCACTGAACGTGCAATACCATTGGCAATCTTTCAATCAGAACCAGCAATCAGAAGGCATTATTTGCGCAAGTGGTTGAAGGATCCAGGTTTGCAAACCGATAACATTAGACAAATCTTGGACTGGGGTTATTACATAGAGAGGCTTGGCAGTGCTATTCAGAAGATCATTACCATTCCGGCTGCGATGCAAGGGGTTCCAAACCCGGTGCCCAGAGTGAAACATCCAGACTGGTTGCACAAGAAGATAATGGAAAAGAGCGCGACGCACAGACAGAGGAAGATTACGGATATATTTTCAGCGGTACCAAGAACCGTGGAGGAAGATAACGAGGACGACGAAGAAGCAGGACCATCTGAACCACGGGATATCGAAGATCTGGCTGGTGGAGACCATCCATTCAAGCGACCACTGCCGATAGTGCATAAAAGAAAAAGGCAATCGGATAGCGAGGAAGAACAAGATAAGAATAAAAGTTGGAAGGAAGTTCTGGGTACGCCACCACCTATGGGAACAACGAAGGAGGAGAGAATTAAATGGTTAGAGTTTCATAAACAGAAATGGGCCTACCAAGCGAAGCAAAGGGGTGAACATCAAAAGAGTAAGAAGAGTAAAATGTCCATGAACGATAAGGAACAAGTCAGCTGGGGTGTTGCTAGAAACACCGAAACGAACACCTTGGGTGGTTTCTTAAGAAAAGCGCAGAAAAAATTGCTTACCTCGGCCTGGCAAATCATTCAAATATCCCCAACCAATGAACCCGGTTTGTTCAGGATGTGGGTGTTGGTCGACCATGATCTTCACTCGTTGCGTCTCGTAATACCTCGCATATTTTATGTGAACACGCGGAAACCGAAGCCTGATCCAGAACCTGGTAAGAAGGTATCCTGGACAAAGAGTTCGAAAGTTCTGCCTCGATCGCGGCCGATACATAATTTGTATCGTTATTGTGTCCCGGAAGCACTGTATCAAATGCACAGCCAAGAGTTGTTGGAAGATTTGAGTAAACCGGAAATCGAGGGAATATACGAGACGCAAATGTCATTGGAATTTAGAGCGATTCTTCAATTAGGTTGCATATGCATGGTGGACCCGAAGGCAGCGAGGAACATGCTCGATGGCGCGGACACCTTTAATTTGAATCAATTGGAGTTCAAAAGTCTCGCTGTGCAGCCGTACCTCCCAAATATTAAGAAAATCAATTATATTTTCCTGTACCATCACTGGAGCTCCAATCATCAGAGAGCAATCTGGGGACTTTTTTTAAATGCGAGTAAAAGGGTTCACATATTTGTCTTGGACTCCGTTTCGTCGAATCAGATGCCTAATATGAATACACTGTACAGCCAAGAACGAAACATTGTTGTATCCATGAACGGAGAAGACAAGATGAAAACCTTTCCAGAATCGCTGCAGTTTGTTCTGAGGTTCGAAACAAGTTTCCAGCAGGTCTGTCGTGTTCTACAAGCAGCCATAACAGCGTATAAAAACGAGGGACACGGTGCAACGATATTTATCACTCAAACTGCTCTAGAAAAAACAGCACTGACAACTCAGATGCCATTACTTAACGAGTTCCCGTTGATCAACACCCATGTCCAAGATATTGAGAATTTGTACAACACAATCGAGTGGCAGAAAGTCGGCGCAAAAATGATGATCCGGCATTATTTCAAGAGTCAGCAAATACTTGAACTAATGGCAGAACAGTGCCGATTCTTCCATGCACCTATTGGAAACATTCCTGCAGATCCCACGCTCTTCGGTGCAGACCTGTTCTTCGCTAGGCACTTGCAAAAACAAAACTTCGTGTTATGGTGTTCAACCACAGAGAAACCGGATTTAGGAGGTAGCGAGAACGATGATAATAGATTATTGACAGATTTCGAAGAGAGCTCCCACTCCGCTGCCAACAACCCCAGTACTTATTCCAGTGTATGCATTGAACTGGAAATAGACAGTTTAGCAGTGAACACCTTGCTACAGTATCATCATATTCATGATATTGACGGGACAAGTTCCTTCGTCGCGTTTCATAATCAACAAATGGCGTCTGTTCAAGCGAGTACAATTTATATATAGGAGACACTAATTGTGCAAGACACAAACCTAATTTGGTTGATTATTTTATAGGAGCTAGCAACGGGTGATCCTATGGCAACTATAATCCCCAGCTATGATGAAACTGCACTTTGCAGTCCTGCTTTCAGAGCATTGCGGAGTATGGTTAACGCGTGGCTATTAGATGTTTCAGTTTACAAGAACGTATTTGCGGATTACCAAATTATTCACTTCTACAGGTAATTTTATTTATCATGTATTGTTGACCATAGAAAAACGAGCAATGCTTCCTTCTTTTTTTACATCACCTTCGCGCGACCTTGATTAATATAGCAAATGTAATGACCACTGTTTCCAGATGGTTGCGTTCACCTAACGCGTTGCTTTACGATCCAGCTTTGAGAAGAACCTTGCACAGTTACATGAAAAAATTATTTATACAGTTGTTGGCAGAGTTCAAAATGTTGGGTTCCATCATCATTTTCGCGAATTTTAATAAGATCATTGTATGCACCAAGAAAAGAACAGTCAGCGATGCAATGGGTTACATGGAATTTGTTGTTCAAACGATACGTAACAAGGAAATCTTTCATAGCATTGAAATCACGTTCGAACAGTGCTGGGAGTATTTAATATGGCTTGATATTGTAAGGATAACTAACTTCGACGTGAAACTAACTAATAAATATTCCTTGGTTAACAAAATCGTTTTTACTCAACAGCATAATCACGCTGGCGTGAAAGGAAAACTACCAGTAGATAAGGAGGATAATACCGAAGCAAATACTCTTGACGACGAGAATGAGGACGAAGATGACGATACGGTAAGTTTTATATTTTATATGTACATGATGTCCAGAGCGTTCCCTTTTTCAATAGGGCTAATAAAGGTGTTGTTACTTCGGCACATTGTTGTTTTAAAATACTGCTGCTATACGTTTCGTTCTATTTAGCCCGAAATCGTAATGAAATGGAATTTGATGGAGTGCCTGCCAAAAGATGCTGCGTGTCAGTCAAGTTTCAATGCCATAATAGCGGGATACATAAACGCTATTTATCAATTCATGATTGAAAACGAACAGCTAAATTGTACTATAAGGCCTAGAAGGAAATCCATTAGTATGAGCCAAAGTTTGTCGGCACAGCTAGGATTGGGAGCACTCGAGAATACTGCAGACTTTGCTAAGAAGCTTATTTCGGGAGACATGTCTCAGAAACTATTTCAGTAAGTCTCTCACTATTTGATTCGATAAATAAGAATTGCACCTAACATCTAATCAAAATATATTATAGAATTGTACAGAAAATATACAAAAAGCTCCCGGAGAAGGAATTAACTATTCAAGAATATCCAAACTTGGACCTAGATGGTAAAGAGAGTAAAAAGATCAATCCAGCTTTGGAGTTGATCAAATCAGTTTGCAAGGTACTTATACATGTATTTAATCCTATTCGATTTCGTTGTAATCGATGACTAAATTCATTTCAGGTTTTATCCTTGGATAAAGAAATCGACACGGAAGTATATCATTTGCAAACGAATATGCTACGATTGGTCAGAATCGGCAGTTTCAGTGATTCAGTTGAATGGAAGGATCCATGTATTTCGTTGATTCTGCCGGAAATCATTTGTAAAGCGTGTAATCATACGAGGGACATCGATCTGTGCAAAGATAACTATTGTATTATGGAAAATAACAGGTACATATAGCAATGTGGAAGTAGTTCTGAAATGTCAAATTCAATATATATTTATATTTCTTGTAGATACCTATGGAAATGTCCTCTCTGTAAAATGACCTACGATAACGATGAAATAGAATTCCTTCTTATAGATGTATTAAATCGCAAAAGTATGGGCTACATGTTGCAAGATTTACAATGCTGCAAATGCAAGGAAATTAAAAGAGAAAACATGAACGACCTCTGCTCTTGTTCTGGGAATTTCAAAACTTTAATCCCCAAAAATGAAATAGTAAAATTTGTGAAAATATGCAAATCTGTTGCCAGGAAGTGTAACATGGAAACGTTAATGGAAATAGTCGAAAATACGAAACTGTTTATAGGTGCCACATAATTTTGAGACTTTATATTTTTCTATTATGAATATAGTGTTGTAAATTATGACTATTTATTTTGTTTTTAATGATTTCGAATATAAATACGTGTATTAGAGGAAGATGAAATTTAATATACTTACATTTACAATATCATGTATGTATTTTTACAACTGAATACTTAAAATTAAATATAACCATTTTAATGTGGCTGTTCTAATTCATATGTACTTCGTACAGTTCTAATTCTCTATCCTTTTTATATTTTTGGATCTGAAAATGAGTTAAAGTTTACAAATCCCGAATAAAGTAAGTTCGTAGTTCTTTTTTAAGGATAGCCTACCTTGGAAAGTGATCTTGGGAAATTCTTCCATGACACGTCTGTCAGCACTGCCATACTGTTTAGCAAGCCTTTCTAGTTCAGTCTTCTTTTCCTTTTCGATTTCAGGAGTGGGATCGACTAATTGTCCACCACTGGACCAATTAAATTAATACCATAAGAATATTAACATATATTCATTGATATTTTATTGGCAATAAAGTTAATTGTATAATAGAAAGGAAATCTACTTACGAGCTCTTCGATGCATATTCACGGAGTTTGTCGAGAAACAGTTGTTGAATTGGGTCGCTTGCCTTCTGCAATGCAGGTGCAACAATGCCAATGTTGCGTTTCAAAACCTTTGGTACACTGGTGGCTAAGCGTTTGGTAAGCATTGTGCCTTAAATTAATTAGACTAAATTAAACAATCTAATTAAAAATTCATGAATAAATATGTGAAAAACTTGGAGGAATATCAAGTGACAAGTATCAAATGACATAAACGATAACACTAATGAATTCATGAAATAATACCGTTTTCATGGAACAATGAAGTGAAACCACCAAATACATAATATATTATAATAGAATTAATCAGTTTCTCTTACGTAATAAATTACTTTAGAATGAATATGGAGGTTATGTTCGCATCACTAAATATTCTATTCAACAGTTATAAAATTATAATATGGAATATTCGAATAAATGTTATTAAACGATCAAATACTATTTCAAATCATTTAAGGTAATACATTATTCTTACCTTTTATATTACGCACTGCTCGAGATCACTCGTCGATGATGATCACCTTAGAACACGTAATAAACTCTAGAGTGGCTTCTCACTTATATGTATTATACCAGTCGCATGAAAAGGATCATTTCTATGCCTCTGTCTAATAGGTCAAATCTGTCTATATAAAAAACCTATTTACGTTCTAATTTCGCATTACTTTTTTAAAAAATTCACGTTGTTTATTACACTTTTCTTTGATATTGAATTGAATACGTAAAACTAAGAAAAACATACACAGTTTATTCCCGCGGGCTTGAATCATCGATGATAATTTTTTGAGCAATCAATTAAATTATGTGTATGAGGAGGTCTGAAAATTTGGAAACGCGAGTCGCAATAAAAATGTTTTCTCTGCAGGAAGGTTTCGTGATAAAGGCACGATTTTCTCATCTATCTACTCACGAACATCGACCGAAGCGGCGTTCCAGCGGAAGGAGCGGTGTACACCGACGAATCACGACAGGCGATGCTCACGCTGGTCACCGATTGGCCAACGACACGTTACCGCGGGGCGGTGGGGAGGAGGATCCCGCTCTTGGTTTCATTCATGAACGCTTGGACTGCAGCCATAATACATTTGTAATCTGTATTGTGTACGGGTACACCGCGTTAGTGGTGCCGATGTGCGTGCCCCTCACAGTTGTACACGTGATTCTTGTTTTGTGTTCGGTTCACTTTTTGTGTTTTTCCTGTGCATTATTCGACCGGTTGACACTGTTGCATTCCCCATTGGATTTTACGTCGGAAAACAGGTAAGCGAGCGTGTTAACCTGCGCGCTCTTCGTGTGCACGTAGCGCGCGAACGCGAATCTTCGAAACTTTTGAACAAACTGGATCGTTTGATTTACTATTTTCTATAACCTAACCGACGAGAAAACAAACCGAAAAGTCGCCGCTGTCATCTCCAATAGGCCAGAGTGTATCGTCACGAGAAAAAGTGTACGCCTACGTGCGGACAGGCCTATATTTGTTTTGACGGAGCGTTCACTGGCTACTTTGCATCCCACGGGCAATCGGAAACGCTGACAAGTCGAATACTATAATCTAGAATTCATGCACGCAAAGACACATCTGTTGCGCGCATCGTTTGACAAGTTCAGATCTTTACGATAACGCGTTTCTACCGGCTACCGTCGTCTTCAAGAAAATTGTGTTTCACTGTGTATCGCTGTCTTTCGGACTATTTTCTTCTGGGACTGACTAATAACACAAACTATTTTTCATGTACTGCAGTTCCATACAGTGTACAGTGTTCACAAACAATTGTCACGTTCTCTATAAGCATTCTCAAGTTTATCTTGCGTCATGACATCTGTGATTTATATCTCCAGTCGATGTTAAATATACATTTTCGAGAAAAATAGATTACACAACTCTTCTAGAGGGTGTGATTTCAGTCTATTCGAGGATCGGTGTTTATGGATATTGTGTGTATGTACTTTGAACAAGGCTAGTTCGCAACGAAGTGGAGGCCGCGGATTTCCTTTATAAAAACATGTTAAAGATTAGTTTCCTCTCTCCAGGTATCGATCCCGTATCGATCGTAAATATCACGACGCTCGCGATAATCATATCTCATCTTGCGTCACGTACAATTTCGATTTGTCGTTACAACGTATAGGCGTGTTTCGCAGAATTTTTTAACGGCCTCTTCTACTTGGAAGTAAGTGACGAACATTATTTTTCTTACGCAAAGATCGAGGGGTCGAATTCGTTGCATTTAACGATCGAGAACAATGCGAAACATTGTACGGGGATTCTGATGTATGATTAATGTACGAGCGTGGCACGTAATCCTTAGATAACGAGTCTTCATGACAATCTTTCGCGTGCTGACAAATAGAATACCAGTAGTGACCAATTCTGAGTAAAACGAATTAAAATGTAGAAAAAGTCGTGTACATATTTTCCAAGTTAGGAATCGAAGGGAAGGGAGGGGGTTCATTATCAACAACACTTGCAAGGAAAGTTTTAGAGAGAAGATCATAGGTCGCGAAAAGGGCATAGAAACGTGCACAGGACCGTAGTTGGAGACTGATTGAGGGCAATAAAAATCCGCGGTCAAAATGGCGGCTGGACAAGATTGTATTTTCAAATTTATTCGAATATATATTGTACGGCTCGAGTAAACAGTTTCTGTCGAGTCTGGATTAAGTTTTTGTACGACGTCTGCGTAACATATTTCGCCGGTAACGCGCGTAGGTAATATTTCCGTCGAGCAGCATTTGAAACGCGTACGAAGAGAAGACGAGAGTGAGGAGAGAGAGAGAGAGAGAGAGAGAGAAGGGTGAGGGAGAGAGGGCGGTGCGGGTGTGTGAGCGTTGAAGCGAGAGGGACACGGTGCGTCGTCGGACAGTGTGTAAGTTAAGCGTGTACACGAGGGGATGGGATGGCTAGCCTGGCAATTTAAAAAAGGAACGCGATGCCCTCGGTGTTGGTGGGTCGAATGGTTTTTGTACACTTTCTCGGATCTCGAGGAGCACGGCATGGCAACGTCGCGACCTACCATGCTTCCCTCGTTTGTCTTCTCGGCTGTTTCTTCTCTGCCAAAGACGCGACAAATATCAAAGGCCAGAAGACATACCGCTATGACAAAGATGCGCGCGAAACTTCTCGAATCAGGATGAAGTGAACAGAAACAGATAGAGTAAACTTGTCGAAACGTTACTTCTTCTCGGATTTTTATGAAATAGATATAAGATATATGTATATTTTGAATCTCGACATTTTGCACTTTTTCCTATACAAATAATATAGGCGGTATCTTTTATCTTTCTTAGATATTTACAAAACACAGTTATTTCGATTATAGCGAATTCAGTCATAAACGAATTTTAGTTAAATAGGCCTGTGGGTTGGGTTTATGGCGGGGCAGGTACAGGGAGAAAGACTCCGTCCCTCCCCTGCCCTAAAACACGTGTTCCCTCAATTAAAAAGGGCCGAATACGCTTAGCGAGTTCTTGTAGTTTAAATATCTCGAATGAATAGTTGGATTTTTCGACATAATGGTTGACATTTTGCCAGTTTATAGTTTGCCATTAATTAATATGTACTAAATACTGCAGTTATTTTTTTTATATTAAACCTAACCCAGACCTCACTCAAAAAATATTTTTTATACCTAACTTAAAGAACAAAAAGAGACCGCCTATTATATGTATAGGAAAAAGTTGTTTAGAATAGAGAGGAAGTAACGTTTCGACAAGTTTACTACAAATAGAATATGTTGATCATTTTTGGGTTAAACATTTTTACCCAAACAAGTCGAAATAACTTAGTTTCTAGATCGATTACTCCTTTGTGTTTGAGAACTGTTCGGTAATCGATCGATGCTTGTTTCGATAATTAACGAAATAATTCTTTCTTATAGTCGAAATAGGAGGTTAGTTTTCAATGATACGGTAATCGATCGATAACAGTATCGAATTGTTCGTGTTTTGGTAATCGAAAGAATACTTTCCTAAAATTTGAACTCGCCCGTTACTTTTTAGCAGCAAGATGAGGTCGACGAAATTACTGTTTAGAAAAAGGAGGGTATGTAGTCGGTTTAAATGAGTTCGAGAGTCAAGGGCACATCGAGATTTTTCCCCATATGGGCTCGTCGTGGGTGCGCGGACCTCGTATAGGGGTCCAGGCGTCCCGTGACCTGCAGGAACGTCTGCCCGCATCTGGAAACCCAACGGCAGAAACTCCAGAGATATTATATCGCTCCTCTCGGCAGACTTGAAACAATAGACACTTGAACTTCTCGAAGGACAGGCCCGTCTCTACCCGGTATCCCAGAAAAACCAACCCGACATCCTTCCATCCTACCTCTGGAACAGGACACTTCCTGAACTATGGTATTCGAGCATTTTCCTTCAGCTGTATTTTACATTTTTCAACCATATATTTCACCGAGAGGACCCTACCAGGGTTAATTATAGGTTAGGTACTACAGTAGCTGCACCGACTGCGGTGGTCGTGTCAATTTCGACTGACCATAAAAGTTTATTGTACATGGAAGTTATGAAAGGTGGCAAACAATAACAGTAATCGATAGTAATAATAATAAAAAGTGGTCGGCGTATAATAAAGCATAATAATTGTGTTCTATTTTTGCAATTATAGGTTAGCTCAGCTGTTCTGGCGGTATTCGTCAACACTATTGTTTAGATGATATTAGTATACACTTCATCATTGCAAAATTATTGTTACTATTTCTTATCTTGTTACTATTCATCACTATTTTGTTGTTATCGACATATAGCTAGGAAATTATTCTAATCAGTGAAACTGTAATATAAATCGTATACAGGATTAGGGTTTCGTAATAAGTAAGAATTATTTTTTGCTAAACAAGTCAAATGAAATTTGCCATTTTGTGTAGAAAATCTAGGAAAACCCTCCGAAGTATCTTGTATATTGGAGAACCACTGGATGAACGTTACGAAGGGTTTCAAATAACGAGAGGAACTAGAGTTGGGCAAAAATTTTTATTTAAATAAGATTTTTGCCCAACTCTGTGAGAGTAACAATAGCAGAACGTTGGTTGCTAATTTAATTTTTTTTTAAATGTATTCTATATTTGTTGATCCTTACATGGGTTACAGTAATATCAAGTTTATTGCTCGATAATGACGAGAGGTTGGAAGTCAGCGTTTTTATGCACCGAGTATGTGCCCGGGACATCTGTACTTTCTTGCGCGTCCCCTATTTCGCCCCGGGGCCTGCCTAGTTCCTCAAATTTATGGTTGGAAAATGTAAAACCTTTCGAGGCCACTAACTCGTCTAATGTTGTTCGTCTCGTTGCAGCGTCTCCTCAGTATTCCGGTCGGGAAAGCTTCGCTGAGTGAAACAAAATCAGGAGTGTGTTACCGACTTTACCCACCGTATCGAGCGATCTTTTCTTTCGCTTTCTTTGCTGCTCCGGAACGCAGGTAGACGCAACCGAGTGGAAATCGCATCGTTGTGTTTGCGCGGAAGCCGACCGGACAGTTTAAACGCCGATCGTGTCCCGGCGGACCTAAAGCCTACAGATTCCAAGATAGTGCGGAAACACGCGTGAAAACCGACCCGCTGAAAACAACACCTTAATGGGATAGACTCTCGTTTCCAGGATTGCAAGGGTGCAGGATGCGCCTTCTCATTTCTCAAGAATGTTTATCAGTAGTCAAAAGAATTAGATAAAAAATCAATTTAGGCCGCAATCAAAACTCCTATTTTTAAGTTTACAAGGCGTAATTTGCATTATTCGGAAGTACAAAGCTGCATAAACGTAAAAATAGGGCTTTTGAGTGCGATCGCCTAGATTGATCTTTTATCTAGCGCTTTTGACTACTGAAAACCCCCATTTTTGCATTATTAAGAAATGAGAATGCGCACCCCACACCCTTACAATCCTAGAAACAAGACTGCCCCCATAATCATCGACTTTTCTCGTCCCTTAACTCTTCCGAGATTCCTGGCACTTGTATCTGCCGGTCTCAGAACCTTACAAAACCAAATGTCAACCCTCTGCACAATTTTCACATTGTTCTATCTGTTTATACAGTAGAACTTCGATTATCCGTGCCTCTGATGTCTGAGTTTATTGCACATTTCAATAAGGATTTAGTTCGGCACTGACGCTAAGTAATTGTATTATTCGAACAATCATATACCACTGATTAGTACGGATACCCGAGGTTCTACTGTACACAAATTGCTAAAAACTTTAATGTCCTGCGTTCCAAGGTCTAAATAGCTGTAAATGCAGAGGGTTAACAGATGCATGTGTTACAACCATGTGCAAATGCTACTATTCTGTGCATGCACCGCATCGTCGACCTGCAAGCATAATTTCTGCGGTACTAAACTATACTGCGGATTTTATTTATAATTTTCATCGTGCTAAAATCAATTTTGTAGAGTATCGTTGCTCGTGCTCGATATACCATGCTAATTTTGCAAAAAGATCCACAGTCTAATAATAACTTTCTAAAAAGGTGCCGCCTTGAAAGGGTTAACACCGGCGTGAGAGCCCGAGTATCGTTGCGTTCCATCTCAGTAACTTTTCGCATTCTTATCTTATCACAAGCGATTCTTGTTGTCGAAAGCTTTTGTAATATGTATATTAGTACGAATTACCTCGAACACGTGCTGGTCGTGAGATAAACGAGCATATTCGAGTACAGTTGTCGGCGAGCGAGAAACGCTTTATCGTTTGAATTGCTCGTCGATGAAGAAACCGTGGAGGGTCGGATCGGTGTGGTATATTCGTAATATGCGTCAGTCGGCTACGAAACCGCCGTTGCCGGGATTTTCACGCGCAATAAATTGGTTTATCGGTCTCAGGATTGCGACGATCAATAATCCGTGACGTTGCGATCACTGAGACGGGTGTAGTGATATCAAAATCGGTCGTGAGATTGCGTCTGCATTAGTTCTTATCGTCGAGAAAGGCCGCGAAACCTATTCATCGGTGTTTCCTCCGGTGGAATTCGATCGAGCGTCCGTTATTTCGCCGGGCCATTGCGACTCGCGCTTTAGAAAACCAGACAGATAAGCGAATCGCGACTCCTTTGTCGCTATCGATCGATAGCCGCCGTCTGCTCGCCGATAGGGATTGATATCACGTTAAAGCTTCAGTTATTATTAATGCTCACCGGCCATAAAAGAAACAAAAAAGCCACGGGGAGCGGAACCGCGATCTCTGGCTTCGTGTTTGCGATCAGAAATCTTCGATGCTTATCGATACATACGATTCTCGAGAATTGGAAGTTTATCGCGCTTTTTCGAATCGAAGAATCGCGGACGGGACCCGTTATTTCTCGACAAGGCTCTCAGGACCAGTCGGTTCGAGGATCTTCATTGAATGCAGTCGATAGAATAGGGATATATCGGTTTCTCATAGACACGGACACCTTGCGTCGACCGACAGGGTTAAAAACCAGAATTTTGAAATGCTTTGTATACTGGGGAGCAGATTTTGCTCGCGTCTAAAGAGCCGTGAGAGTCGATGGCACGGTGCTCAAGCACTTTTCCACCTACCATCTGTCGTTTGGGCTTCTCCAGCCGGAGTAACCTGATCTTGGTAGAAACCAGGGTTCGAAAACCTCCTACGTACGCTATGGTGCCTGCGGTTCGCATCCCCTTACACGTGAACCTTCGCAAAATCGCGCCTGCGTGTCCTGTGAATATAATATTTGCTACGGTCGATCTATTTTCGTTGCAAAATTTCCGTGCTCTTCTTCTCGTGACAATTAAGACACTCTTCTGTGAGGGGAAGAAATTGATTATTATTGCACTACATGACCAGGTTCATGCTGTACAACTTTTATTTGAAATGTGTTTCTCTTTTTATTCGAAATAAGTGCATAAAAGCCGGGCTCTATTTATGACCTATAAACATTTTCTGACAATACCAAACGTTATTAATAAATTAGGGATGTTAATATAGGATTAGCGCGGGGGGGGGGGGGGGCTTCCCTTGTCCAGTTGGAGGAATTGAGGGTCGCGATGTTCCACACTTTTCGAAAAAGTGGGGGAGGTGCTCGTTCGACGTCATGTGCGGGAGAATTTAGTGTGCAGGTTGCAAATAAAAAGGGAACGCCGGTGATTTAGCATCTCCAGACCTGCTCAGAAGCGCGGTTCGTTGAACGTCTGTTTTTAAAGCGACCCCAGTTAACCGTCCGCGTGGAAAGTTATGCTTTTCACGTGCGGCCATCGCCTAAATAAGAAATTTACACGAGCCAGTCCAAACGAATTGTCCGAATCGCGAAGCCAGCCGCGCAATAAACCAACTCGATCGGGCATAACGGAATTAATTTAGGAACCGGACGGGTACCAGCACGGGGAAGACTAATTGGCAGGGGATTCAATTTCTTACACGTTCTTTGCCAAATCGAGATCTGACCGGCCTTCGTCTGCGGCTTCCGAATTGCCCTGTTGAAAACTTTCAAAAAGATCTGAAACTTTTTAAAAGCTGTTAAAACGATCGAATACTCTCCTATGTTATGGTACACATTTTTGAGAGACTAATTCATCAGTCGTCGTTGAGGCTATTCAAATCCCGTTTCTTTGAAAGGTGTTATGTTTTTGTTGTCACATAAAAATAATTCAATTTACAAGTACTGGGAATCATATAAAATTAAGATGAAATGTATACCATAATAGAGAACAGAGGGAGTGTAATCAAAGACCTTGCAAAAATCGGGTCAAGTCTAGATCCTGAAAATTATTTAATACTTTCACCCAACAGTCCACGATATATGAAAATATCTAAAGCTTCAAGAGAAGTGCAGTATGTAGGACTAAAAAAATGGACTTGCCCGGTTTCTGCAGCAAGGTTTTGGATTCGTTTCGGTATAAATTTGAGCTTGGCCGATTTTTGATTTTTCGACTGACCGCCTCACTTCCGTTGCAGCCGAAATGGATATGGAATCCCTGTACGACTACGGGGATGAGGAACAGGACTTCTACGAGGAGAGTCCCGGCACCAGGAAGGGCTACCCGATCGATCACAGATCCATCAAGGTCAGTGGTTAGACACCCTTTAATCGTTCCTCGGCGGAGCAGGCGGAAGGAAAACGTGCATCGACCGTCCGAAGTTAAATTTAATCGCTCCCACAGGTGAAACGTAATTCACACTGGCTCTAATTTTAAATCGGGTTCGGGCCATTTCGAAATAGCAGTTTTCTCGGCGAAAAGTGCCCGTCCCCGACGTGTTCCTTCTGTCAGCTTTTCGATATTATATATTTATTTCGAATATGTCTCACGCCATACAATTTTAGCGAGTATAACGGCAGTACAATCGGCAGGCGATCGGCAATTTTTGGCCGGTGAAACGTTCGTTTTAAAACTTGCTTGTCCGGCTAAATGGTTTCATATATTCTTAGATATCACGAGGTGCGAATCAACGAGAATCACCTAAAAGCGTCCGCTGCTCGAGAGTGTGCTGCAGTGGTCGGTGTTCGTAAACAAAGAACAACTATTTATAATTAGATATTTGCGGCCGGTTACTTTGTGACATTTGGATCACGATTCGCTTCTACACTGGCGTGTAAAATTAAAGGATTACAAGGTTTATTGACTTTTCACCCGTCGCGGAGTGGAGAAAGGTTCGATCAAATGAGATTGGAAGGAATATTCTACGACGTTTTCTCACCAAGTTACAACACTTTGAACACGGACAATTTTTGAACGAAAATTTAGAGATACTGTAACTTGCACGCCAATGTATTTCGAATTGTAGGAAGACGGTCGAATCAGGGTCACCGCTCGGTATACCTTTTCGTTTTAGAAATCGTTAATTAACTCTGACCGGCGCGGTACGGTGATCCGTTAGCGAGGGAAGCCGATACGGTCCGGTCCGGTGTGGACTGTTCTGTTTTGTTCCGTTCGAAATAGGCCAATCCTTCCCTATTTTCGCGGTGATAGTTGACGTTGGCAGCCGCCGCCGTCGCCATCGCCGTTGGCAGTACTCGGATTGTACGAGTGCCAGTAACAATTCGTTCTGCTGGGTGCTCTCCGACTTCGCCTCATGAATGAACGTGGAGCCAGCGGCTCATTCACCGTTCCCTCGGTTCCCCTCTGACCTCGCGTGGTCACCTAACTTGTCTAACGCTCCTAACACCCTCTCTCCGTTCCTCTTTCTCTCGTTCTCACCCTTCCTTCTCGCACGCTTCTCCGTGCGCGTCCTCTTGTTCCTTTTAGCTTCACTCCCTCGCCTCGGTCCATCCGCTCCTCCTCTTTGTTCGCTTCTCTCGCTCTCCTCCTCCTCCTCCTCCTCCCTCTCCTCCTCCCCTCGTCTTTACTCTTGTTGCTTCACGCGGCTCCTCCCTCCCTAGAACAGCAAAACGCTGCTCTAATCGTAATAGATAACGGATAGAAACGACCAGCGATGATAACGTGTATCAACTCGGCCGACACACAACTCTACGATGGGACGAAGGATATCTTTTCTCGTTTTTGAGTGTCCACGAAAATCAGAATGTTGTCTCACCCTTCCTGACCTTGGTTCGTCACCATCTTACTTTCTTCCTTCCAAGGATTCCTCGCAGTTTTAATCGTCGACTTACCAATAGGATGAGAGTACGTAAAATGCAAGAACGTTTGTGTATTAGCAAAAATAACTTTTGGATAGAAGGAAGATCAAAATATTGCACATATGTCATATCTCTAGAGGGTTAGAAGTAGTAAATGATTCTGGATCCGTACAATTGTAATGCAACCATGTAGAGAGAAAGAGGGAGAGAACCATCGGGTAGTGAATGTAATAAAAGGGAAGGTATAACGCGATATTGTTCGAAAGCGAAAGGGACATCGAAGAGAAACGGAAAGTCGAGGCTCGTTAAAAGAGGAGCGGGATGCAGTAGCAGTAGCAGAGAGCTAGAGGACAGGAGGAGAGCAGCAGCAATAGCATCAGCAGGGAGGAAAAGAAGAGGGTACACGCGTGTGCACGGCAGCCGTTGGTTCGGTTGAATCGGGGGAGGGGTGAAAGGAGAAATCTAAGTCGCCAGAAATAGCATGCCTTCTCGCGTGAAGCGGTCTCGGAGCTTCTGCATGCGTCGCTCGTTCTAGTCGGATGCACCGTTGCCTCACCTACGTCACACGCACTCTACCGACCATCGCTTCTCCTCTCTCTCCTTTCTCTTTTATCTCTCTTTACGACTCGCTTCGCTCCTTTTCATTAACCGGGAGGGTTGATAGCTAATAACGTTGTTATATAATCTGGTAGGCGATCGCCGATGCGTATGCGTTAATTGAACTAAAGGACCTCGAACGTTGCCTGACAAAATCGAGTTTTTAGCTTCGCGTATACCAGCGAGTCTCTCATTCGACGTTCACGTTGGAACTTTGCGAAATTGCGGAAGAAGCATGCCACAGATTGCGTTACGCGTTATTAAATGAAGCACGGTTCCTGGGGACGAAACTCCGCCGGAAGTCGAGGACTTTGATCCATTTCCAACAAGGTGCTCCCTTCAGTATACCCCGATTTTTCTTTCTGAAACGTTATTACATTCGTTTCCAGTCAATTTTCATACGTAGTTCTTTTGACGAACTCTTATCCATTCCTTCTACTATCGAGCCTATGTATAGAAGAAACTAATTTCATTAAAAACAGACGATGATTCACTTCGTTTGTCAGTCTAATAATACTTCTTGAAATGTAAATTTCATTTTACGTCATGTCTGTGCGAATAATTGAATTACATAAGATGTACGTATGCATATACGCAACGTTATTCATGTAGGGGCATGCTCATACATTGATCTATTATAAATAGAGACAGCGGATCTTTGTGCAAGATAAAAAGCTTTCAAGACAATTTTATGAAACAGAGGTTAAATGAATGTGTAGTTTCTCTTTTAATAATTTCAGCAAGTTGAAATTATATCATCATTCAATTCTTCAGATGTCTTTATAGTTTTATATTTGACCATTTCATTTGTGTTATAAATGCACAAAAAATCGACAGTGTTCAGCAAGTTGAAATTATATCATCATTCAATTCTTCCGATGTCTTTATAATTTTGTATTTGACCAGTTCATTTGTGTTACAAATGCACAAAATCCATAGACTTCAGCAAGTTGAAATTATATCATCATCCAATTCTTCTGATGATTTTATAGTTTTCATTTGTGTTACAAATGCACAAAATCCACAGTCTTATGTTATATTTGTAACGACGATGTATCAAACTATGAAGCATGAATTCGTCGCGGAGGAAAATTTAAATATTAGAACAACGATCACCTGTTTGTACAAAAGCTGTGCGCGTGGTAAGAAGGAGGGAGTAATAGAAGCAATTTCGAAGCTGATTGATGAGAGAAAGAGGGGCCAGGTCCGAAGCAATTAGGGATTGAAATGGCGGCTTGATTCACCATCGATTCAGAATTAAACGATTCGGGCGTGGTGCATCCGTTTCCTTTCCTAGGTTCCCGCGGCATACCGATCACGCTCGTTTTCCCGTGACCGTGGTGGTCGTTCGTCGATTCGATCGCCGTGACCACCATCGATTTATCGGACCGTCTTCGAGAGTGTTCGCGATCGATTTACAAATTAGTTGCCATCGTCGCGGACGAGTCTCTCTCTCCGTGTCTTGGCTCGTAAAATTCCACGTGCACGCGATGCAATCGTTCGGGTCCATTTCGCGCCGATGCACTGCTCCGATGCAGACCAACGGCGAAGAAAGGAACATTTCACGCTCGAAATTGCATATTTGATCGCGTTCTTTCGCGTCGTGTGGTTGGGACATTCGTTTGTGAACTTTGTTGTCACAGAGCGATTTATAAAACTTTATTTTTAACTTAACGTTTATGGATTTATCGTTGTACATACTGTGCGCAAATTTTAATGAAACTTTGCACATGGCTGGAGCATTAAAGAATGTTTTTACAGGGATTTCTTTTTTATTCTTCCGTATTTTTTCACGTTCGCGGGCCTCTATATTTAAATATCCGACCACGAGAATTGATTTTATCAAGATTTGCTTCAGTTGACAAAACGGAAAAAGAACAAATTCTACAATAAAAATAGAAAATGGCTTTAGTGTTGAGCTCACTATCTCTGATTTGTTTCAGTGGATAAAACATGAATAATTAGAGAAAGAACAATGGTACTTTATAGTTCAAGTATTGAACTCACTGTCTGTATAGAATTTGTTGATCGCATTTCGGTTACTTCGGTATCATCATGCAATGATTGGAGCGCGAACGTTCATGCGAGGTCCGACCTCCGCTGACTAGTCACCGAATTTTACCGAATTTTACCGTAAGACCCAGCCTCTTTGCTTTTCTCTCGGCCATCTGTCGATGAATATTAATAAGAGGAAAGCAGGGCAGCTGTTGTTCGCCGCGCGCAGGAACTGGCCACTTGGTCGGTCGTTCCTCCACCGGAAGTCCTCCGCAGAACTCGCCGAAAAACGATCCCTTCTTCGCCTGGGATATCCAGATCCCTTTGATTTCCTCCGGAGATGCATTCTCTTCCATTATTTCAAAAATCAGGTCCGCCGCTTCCATCTTTTTCGTCGTTGGTACCTATAGTATTCTTTATCGGGATTTTTATCGATTCGACATTATAAATAAATCGTAAGTAAATCATGTTCCGTACCATAGAAAGTTTTACAATGTTGTTCTCGTTTCTAGTGAGGAATAGCACGGGGATGAAGTAAACCAAATGACGAATTTATGCAAATAAATAAAAAAATGTTTAATATACTACGTTTTTAAGAGAGACTAAAACGTGTAAAATAATTTTTCCTAGCCCCATGCAGATAGTCCTGAAAATGTGTGATAGTCCTAAAAACGTGGGCCGCAATCAATAAATAATTGATGCATGAATAGTTCATTTAAGTCACTTACAATTTTATTGCACTGCAAATGATAAATGTTGTGTGAGTTTTCATAATTGCTCGTAGCTATTAAAAATTCACAATCACAAATTTTTAGGACTATCTGTATGGGGCTAGAAAAAGTTATTTTATACGTCTTGAAAACGTGGTATATAAAACATTTTTTTATTTAAATAATTATTTTCTGCTTTTTATATAAATCGAACAGACAGACAAGAAAGCGAGTTATTATTGCATTGTCATCCAGTTCTGAGCTATGTTTAAAGTTTCAAGTCTCTAGCTCATCTCGGGAAGTTAGTTTAAAATCAATTGCAAAATTGATTAATTTCTACGATATTTCTGTTTTCGTCTTTATAGCACTTTTTTACTTGATCAAATTAGGACATGTTTCGAAGCAATTAAAATTTTTTTAAATCTACGTTTCGTTTGTGATCGGAATAGATTCCAGAATGAGTTTAAAGGAAAATTCTACTGCAATTGTTTTTAAGAGAAGTGGCAGTAATCGTTCGGAATGAGTCAAGCAAATGATAAAAATCATTAGAGAACTGTCTTGGCTCAGGAAGAGCGATTTAATAATTTTTTCGTTTGCACCTCGAGAACGTCACTGCCGAAAATTTCATTAAGTATCGCACCACTTCGATGAACACGTTGCCGGGCGATGGTGGTCACCGATGCCCGGCGCTAGAGAACTATGAAAAAATGATTGTTATAAATCTTGAGTTTTTCACAAGCTCGTATTATTGCCAGGCGATCGATCGATCCATTGATCCCGAAGGAACACGGTTCACGAGGCCCCGCGTTGATAACCTTTGCGTTCTCGTCGGGTGTCCAATAAATCCGCCGGGGATTTATTTATATCGTGGGCCGGCCGATCTAGCGGAAAAAATTTTAATCACGCGTGTCTTCTGTCATTCATTTGGGGATAAAAATGATCCGGCGTATAAATACTCGGGGAGCGATGAATGGCGGTGATCGCGTATTCATAGCCGTGTCCATCGATCGGTTGTTGAGTCGCCGGGAAGTTCGTCTGTTTCCTCCGTGGATCCTCGACAGAATGGATCCTCGGACAAAACAACGAACGAAGATAGCTAACCGGGAATCGTTGCAGAATTGATCAGCAATCGTGCAGATGGACACAAACGTCCGAGAATATTAAAGGATGATATTCGTCTTGCATCGGAAACGGATAACGCGTCGCTGGTTTATTAACAGTCGTCGGCGGACCATCCCTACGTATATTTTATGATATCAGGAAATGTCGCTGTTTTATTCATCAATCCTTTGAAACATATTTTTGGAGGTAATTATTCTTGTCAGTCTTTCTGCTGTGCTAATAACGAAATATCTTTTAACTGTTTGAAATTGTTCTTTTCAAATATTCTTCCTCCTTTAATCCATTTGCATTATTAGGGTGTGACAATTCGGACGTGGGTATATTCTGAGCCACAGTATCAAAAGCACCATTTAACTCCGTTTAAATTTCTTTTTGAAATTTATAATGCAAATGAGTTGAAGAAGTTTCAAAAAGAAATTGAAAGGGAGTTAAAGGGACCCACGTCCCGCCGCTGGTTCATTAATGTAAGACGATGTTCGGTTTTCCGATGGCGGTTGTTTCGTGATTTTCCCTCGACAACGTTCCAACCTCGGGACACACACTGCGCCTGATAAACACGCCGATTAATCAGCTCGTCGAGCGTGTTCCGGCGATCGCGAGAATTGCAACGATCAGTGTATGTATTTACCTCCTCCTTTTCCTCCTCCTCCTCGTCCTTCTCGTCGTCGTCGTCGGGTTTATCTTATCGACGAGCCATTTCTTCGTACATGCGCACGTGCATTGGACGACATTCGGTCTAAGAAAACATCGGCTTTACGTTCATTCATGGTTCTGAGCGTTAAAACCAATCTCGCATACTCTAACGCGCGGACCGCTATCGGAAAATCGATCATTCCCGATCGATATCGCGTCGTCAACCTTCTAGACACTTGTGAGCTGTTCTTCACTGTTTTTTCATCGGTTCGACAAGGAACAGACGTCTATTCGAATTCTAGATCAAACGCTTCCTGCCGATCGACAACGTTACTGTCTCTTCAATTTGTAATTGCTGTTCTGGAATTAACGATTGGCTCACTATTTCGGCATAATATTTAATAATATTTAATATTTAATAAAGACTGCGGATCTTCATATAAATTCAAAATCGTCTGTATCAATTGCAAGAAATTCATTCATTGTATCATTGCAAGAGATTATTCGTTTCATTCAGCTGCGTTGCAAAATGAAAATGACAATAATTTTTATAAACTTACATTCTTCTCGTCTACCTCTCGCCTACTCATTTTTACCCAGTGGCGCGTTATAACTAGCTGGGGCCTTGGGTAAAGTAGAATTTCGGGGCCTCTAACCATAACTAAATAACTTTCACGTTTGAAAAAATAAAACAATTGTAAAAACAGCTACATATGTATTATTGCATAAAAAGTGAAATGAATTCTTCTTGATCCTCGAAAACCTGTTATACACATATTGATATAAGAGCATTATAAATCTAATGCACACATGATTGCAATATTCACTTAAATATTTACTTTTCGAGATTTCTTTGCCGCAAAATTATTAATTAGTTTGTTGAAATCAACTCAATTGGTCACATCACTTTTAATAGATAATATGGATAAATTAAGTAACATTTAAAAATGTTGAAGTCTTCTTTGTATGGTTTCATACTATCACTGATCGTGCGGTGCACAAGCTGTTTGACAAGAATCGCGACTTTATTGCATTATGAATTTTCCCAAATTAGAGTTTGAGATTGAAATTTTTTTATGAGAAAAACGAAAAATTTGTTTCTTGGATTTTTGTTTGTATTCGTGGCCCCCTTATGCATGGGGGGCATTCGCCCAAGTTACCCATAATTGCGGTAATGCGCCACTGTTTTTACCATAATTACCTAACGATATTGTTTTATCGAATGTTTCAAAATAAAATCTTTTGTGGGTGTGAGGTAACTATAGTGAACACACGAGAGATAAAGGGTTTCTGAATAGCATTAAGCGATTCGGTGGAATGGAAAGTCGCCGGCGAGATTGTAGACTACGGGGAATGAAATCGCGGCGAGATAAGGTGCTCCAGGGCAGAAGGAGCATAATCGAGGGGTCTTTAGAAAGGAACGGGGGTAAAAATAGCAACGAATTGTGCCGGTCATGAGAAAACGTGCTAATAGCTTCTTTTCGTTTCATCTTTCAAGGGCGTTTTCGAGAATGCTCTCTCTCGGACGCTTGTTGCTCCAGTCTTGTCTCTTCGTCTCTCTGTTCTCTCGTCTCTTTTGACGATTCTCTCTCCTCTCCTCTCCCCGCCGCCTCTCCTCAGCGGGCCTGTTACTCATTCATTCAAAGAAGCGGCTCTCGGGGCCGACTCGCAGGAGAGCCGAGTCCGTTCCGAACGAGTATAATGCTGGTTCTTATACGAATCGGGTCGTCGATGGCTCGACTCGACGAATAATAAATGGGAGCTCGACGATTTCGCTCTCTGGCGTTTTTGGCATTAATCGTCTGTTGCATGTCGAGGCTCGAAGGCAAAGTTATTCCGGTGGCTCTGCTGAATACCGAGAGTTTCTTATCTGGAACCTATCGAGAGAGAAACCGCTAGCCGTGAAATCTTGAAAAAGCAAATTCGATTCCTCCGGAGGTGTCTTCTTCGAGACTAGGCGCCAGTGCACGGTCGAATCGAATTTAATCTCGATTTCAACTTCTTCTCTTTCTTCTCCGCTCGGGTTACTCCTTTGCGAGTCTACGCTTCTCGGGAACGCGTCTGCTCTAGGTGTCCCGGGCTCGATAATGCTCGCTGTTCAGGCATTTCGACTTCGTTTGAAATGATCCGATCGAATGTTCCACGTAGTCGTTAATCACTAGACCATGCATTTTACGTGATAACATTAACGTTAGAGGATAAAATTCATCCGAAATCTTTTCAGAGCTGGATTTCAATTGCCATTAGATATAGGTTGTTTAATAACTGAATCTAATATTAAGGTGTGTGTATATATGATAATATACGTGCCTAAAGGTTTTATTTTAATAATGTTTCCTTTTTGTTTAACTTCCCTAATGTTCTTGTGTTTTTATATACGCTGTATTACAATGTAATGTATACTATGTTCTAATAAATCTCATATGAGATTTCCTTAAATAATAAAAAAAAAACATTAACGTTAGAACGAAAATGAATACTGAGAACATTGTTAGCTACATCACTTTGGAGCACGTCTTAAAATTTTACCTCAGAATCAATTGACTACAATTATTACAAGAAGAATTTCTATCTTGAACTTTGTATTATAATCTAATCTTCGCGCGTTGCAATCGACGCAAACAATTTCTATTTTTCACCAAGTTCCGCAATCTATTAATAATTGTACCTTATCGGCACTATGCCGTTCTTATTACCTGTTATGTCAAACACACAGAGACGCAAGCCTCAAGATTTTCAGGACTTTTATTCAAAATCGATGCTTGTGTACAGTAGGGCTGTAACTTTCCTTCGAAGGTCGAAGATTTCGAAGCTTGGATTTGAATAACTTCGAAGGTCGAAGATTTCGAAGGTTAGCTTTCTGGTAATTCGATGGCGATGAGAATCAAAGTTTTTAATTTCGAACCTCCGTGATATAATATGATCCAGAAAATTAATAGAATGCAATTTTTTAAATATAATTTAATTACGATAAGTTCAAACGGAAACTTTAATGTCAGTCACCGGTGATTGACAGTTAATATTTTTTAATAATCAAAAATCGTGACACGGTATAAGATTGCGAAATTTTGAAGCTTCGAAACTTCGAAACTTTGAAGGTTCCTTCGTTCCTTCGAAAACTTCAAAGCTTCGAAGTCTTCGAAGCTTCGGAAAAGTTACAGCCCTAGTGTACAGTATGCTGATTTTATGCATTTATGGCAAAAATGAATTAGTGAAACATCGATCAGAAGAATTTATTTTCAATTTATTCAAACAATGTTTTCCCAAACGTACGATCCATCTACTGCGAAAATAAAAATTCATGTTTCCGATTCAGTTAGGCGTAGAGCTTCGCGAACCTCGTTCCTTTTATACAGCTCGATCATGCTCGAGCGGCGCCGTTTCTAGGATCGTACACAAGAATGCTCTGTGCCGCGCGGTGATAAAATTGAACAGCTATCGATCTTTTCCGAGACGGTGTATTCGCGACAGCTAAAGATAGAGGCGTGTTTCCGTGGTCTCATAGCGGATTTTCCGCGGATCGTTCCCGCGTCGCGTCGAGTCGAGTTTAATGAAATCCGGTCTCTCGTGCAGACACTTCGATATCCATTCCGAAGTTCGAGCGCGTAAGGACAAAAGAGCACACCGGGCTATTTCGAGAGTAAGGCTCTCTGACGAAGAGCAAGAAGGTGAGCGAGAAACGAAACGAAACCAGCGAGTAGCGTAGCTTTCCGAGAAATCATTACCGGGTTGCATCATCGGCAATTCGTACGACGATTAATTTATATAGGCGCGAGTTGCGTGCACACGATGCACCGCAATCGATCGTTGCCGAACTGAATTTGTCGTTCCTGACTGCGTGGGCGGTCGTCTTTTCGATTCTTTCGCGTACGATCCTCGATCGCCATCAGCCCAAAGCTCACTTAAAATAGCACTCCCATTGCACTCGGAGCTATTTTAACTAAAAAATCAAACGTTTCTTCTGACCTATAATATTTCCATTCTCTATGATTTTTTAAATTTGGTAGATATGAAATTGATATAATATCTCATGCAATGCTTAAATGTTTATGAATTTATTAAATACCGACATATCTAATAACGTAAATAATATTGTGAATAATAGTACAGGAATTTTGAGTGTCGCCTCAGAGGCGCCACTCGAGTGCTAAGGGTTAGATTAGATCTGACTATTTTGCAATTCGAAACACCGAAGTTAAACAATGTGGAACGTGGAATGGGCTTAGATGGGTGACCACCTGGTTAAAACTCAGGAAGTGACTCCCGGGTGCTTTTCACGTATTGTTGGTCAAAGGTGGTTCGGAACCCACCGTAATGAACAGTAGGCCCCACTGAAAATTAGGCTGAAATAGGCTGAAATTAGGCGATAGGGAGAGTGAAAGAAGGGAGAGATTGGTAAATGGATTTGAAACCCTTAGGGGACTAAATAATCATATACAATACTAGATTATTTGGCAATTTCTCCGGAATCAGTTTCAAATTAGAAGTTAAACATAAAATGTTTGCAGAGAAACGTCATATAAAAAATATTTAAAAATGAATGCAGGAGTTATACGTGAACGAACCGACAGACACGGTTTTCGTTGCTCTTTTTTGCACCTATCGCACGATGAGGCATTCTGCCCGAAAAGTAGCAAAAATACTAATTTAGCGTTATTTGTGGGCTCAAGGTCATAATGTAACAGGACGTTGAATTCGTTTTAATGTTAGCTATAATATTATGAAATCAGAAACACATTTTAATATTTAAAAAATCAAGACGAACTGTATTTTCTGTCGAAAAAAATTTTGTTCATTATTTTATATATAGAAGTTTATAGATGTTTAAATATTGTTCAACTCTTTTGTTGGACACATTTTATCCTTGGAAAAGCTGGAAAAAATTATTTTTGCATATAAATTATGTTGAAATAATATAATTTATTATTTTAATGTTTAATATATAGATCACGAAACATTTTATTAAGTAAATATGTATTAAGTTTCATTAGGAAACACGCTGTATCGCACATAAAAAAGAATGAAATTGCTCAAAAAGTGCAAAAAAGTTGTAACTCCTTTTTTAGCGTTAAACTCAGATAAATTCTCTCAAAATTTTTGGAATAAAATTATCTCGAACGCACTGAGAACATAACTAAAACCTAGGCAATGTATAGAAATTTTACAATATTTTTTAAATACCACGTATATGTAATTCTTCACTTACCACTAAACGAACAAGCCATATTATAATAATTTTGTTGGTAAATATTGTCACGCGTACATATAAAAATATACTTATGAGAACATCTATGTTTACTCCATACGTAAACTCTATAACAATGACCAATTTTAAATTCGGATGACACCGAAATAATCATGAATTCTTGCATATTCATATTTCGAGTTTCTGCCAGGTTTTTGGGACCGTGATCCCACTGTGTGTCGGACAGGAGCATGGGCGAACGATGGAGCGCGTGTCGAATATTTTTCAGCGTTATGTTTGATCGTAGTTTTCGTGCATCGATTGTGTGTCCCTTGGGTAGCGAACTCTCTGGGACGTTCGATCACGTAGCCGTAGCCGAACGCTCTGCGCCTCGGAACGAAGAACCGCCTCTCGGCCGTGTTGTATCGTTCGAATGCCGATGATGAAAGAGGAAGAGATAGGTAAACAGATTAGATGCGCAAGGAGAAAGACGGCGAGCGAACACGTGACAAGCATCGCGACCCGGCCCGATTATCTGCATACACGTGTTGCATGCAGTACGCTGGTGTAGCAACCACGGAGGGGAAAATAATTATCGTGGAACATAGAGGGCCCGTTGTTCGCCACGAGATTTAATCGGCCCTACGCCTTCTCCACTCAGTTCGCGAGAAATCGCTTCTTTTATTTTCGCTTTTAGTCTCTCGCGATCTCTTCCGTCTACTTTACGGAGCCACGAGCTAATGGAAATAGTTTTGCCAACGATCGAGGGGATAATTGCAGAATCAAATCGTACGGTTCATTCAGAATTGCTCCCACTTATCAGTTGTTCGACCACTTCAAATCCGCGCAACGATCTTGTCGATCGATTCTCGATGAGGCTCTGGGAAGTTGCTCGAATCGCTGCGCTTCTAACACGAAATCAATCTTCACGGTTAACGTGATAGGAATTGGGGGGAGTGAGTTTGATACTGGTAGTTCTAGTTTTAACAGAAGATGAGAAAGTAGTCTTTTTCCTGATCAATAGGGATCACTTCAACACTAAAACTACTGAGCCTTGAAAGTAACTGCTGCATGTTCCCTTATAAAAATGACAAGATTGATTTTATTTAGACTTTGTGCAGCTCCTATTATAATGTGCTCTACTAAAGATATACAATCAATTATTATAAAATCATATTTATTATTTCAGTAATTATAAAATAATAAATCTGGATTTATTGGATAATGAAATTGTATAAATCTGGATTTTTTTTATTATTTCGCGTTATAAACTGTCTATTTTCTCCGCGAAGATATAAAAATCGTTCAAACGAAATTTCATTAGGATCATACGAGAATAAGTTACAGGTTCATCAACATAATCTTCGAAGTTTCTTAAATCGACATGAAAACCTCGTTGTATGTAGGTACTGGAAAATGAGAAGACTCGTACGCGACCAAATATATTAGATCGAGTCATAAATAATTTTTCCGAGAAGTAACTAGCGGTGATGCATTTATCATCTCAATGACTCATCGCTCCCAAGTCACCGATAAACGGCACCACGGTGCGAATACTAGCGAATGTATAATGATTAAGACTTCGGATCTTATGCATCTATGATAAAAATTAGCAGATCGACTGTAAAACAAGTGAAAGCATTTCAACATTCAGGAAATTGTACTATTTCCAAATTTTCTTTTATATTATAATCGAAATTTCTTAGATGCCGTTGCTGGAAGTAACTTGTTGGTTCACAATTTACATTGTTGTTGCTGTTGAAGGGTCCACTAAAGCCTCTTTAGCCACGGACCATGGGCTTTCAGAAATTATGCTATAATCGCCGGAAGAGTATGCGTTAAGAAAAGAATTGAGACAATTTTTATATCGCATAAAAACGCGCAGTCTAATCAAGATAACGAACTAAAACGAAAGATTGAGCACTAATGGTTCTATCCATGTGCTCGGGACACGGACTGTCTCGATCGTCGATGGAGGATTTCGTTGTCTTCCAGATTCCATGTCGGGGTCGTGAAGTGACGGATACGGAGTCGTCTATCTTCGATTCATGAGTGTCTCTGGGTTAGGTTGACGGAGAAGGAAGGGTGGACTGGTTAGGCAGCGGGGCGACCGTAGAATGGAATGAATTAGAGGGGAAACAGCGGGACGAGAAAGAGTAGGAGAGCCGAGTGCGTAAAAGGGACGGGACGGGACGAGAAGTTGTGTGGGAGAGAAAGAAAATGAGTCGGAAAGAAAGAGATAGAGAGAGAAGGAGAACGATAGTGCGAGTCGTCGAGGCGGTGAGAGGAGAGGAGAGGAGAGGAGAGGAGAGTAGAGCGTAGGTACGGCGAGGTTAGAACGTTTCATCGCGTCGCTGTCGTTGCATTGCGTACCGTTGCGTCACTCTCTTGTGCAGCGTTTCATTCAACTTGTAGTCCGTCGCGCGAAGGTCAAGCGGTCGTCGTTGCCTGTCGCTCTGCGCCGACTCGGTGCATCCTGCGATCGCTTCTCCCCTTTCTTTTCACTTTTCGCTACACCATTGCGCCAAAAGTCGCCCATAGAAATTATTGCTTCTTTTCACAGAAACATTTTGATTTCTCCAGCAATTCTCGAAGGGAGGCTGCGCCGTTCGCTCGACTTTGATTTCGCCTCGATCACGTTTGCGGTTTCTTTGCTATCCATCCACCGTCGTCCGCTTTCTTCAGCGTCTTTGTACCCCGTAGCCTGCCCCCTTCCTCCGAGATCCCACCGGTCATCCGTCACGGCTTTCTTCCGTCTCTATCTTGCCCGGCGGACCTCTCTCTCTCTCTCTCTCTCTTACTCTCTATCTTGCTCTCGTTCTATCTTCCCTCCTCTCTGTTTCCCTCTCCGTTTCTTATTCACCGATTTCGTTCCTCCTTGTCCCGCCTTCACCTTCTCGTCCTCGGTCTCGCTCGACTCTTTCACGTTCACCAGGGTTCACCCCCTTTGTCGCTCCAGTGGCCATTCTCCTCGTTCCCCCCGCTGCTCTTTTTCCGCTGTTCTCCCCTTCCGGCACGTCAACTTCAACAGGTTCACCGTCCATTCATGCCTCCGGAGAGACCGCGTCCTCCTCGCGACTCTTTGATCTAGCTCTCGGTGAGATCGCGACCTCCTCCCTCGCCTTCGATCCAACGATTCACCGATCTTTATCGGCCCCCGTTCACCGGCAGCCGGGATTCCAACCGGTGCTCCCCGATCCGCTAGATTGACGCGATCTTATTGCGACTGCTGCTCGGTTTCGCGAACAAGAAAATCTATTTTCAAAGACCCAATGTATTCACGATCGGTCCACGAAGATTTACTTGTAATTGTCGGTAGCTGTAGGGACTCCGCGTCTCTTCCCACGGTAGGATCGTGCTGCTGAACTTGATGAGACAGGCAGGCTCTCCTTGGACAATCCCCGGGTAAATGAGGATTTCGAATCTTATTTCTTCGTTTACTTCGAAAAGAAGTGATGCGGTAGCTATTGTTTTATACAAATTGCCTTTGCGCGTAAATAAAGACTTTTTCGTTTGAAACAACATGGAAAATTATTTAAATATTGATCAAGTTAATTCACTACTTCACGAATTGATCAAATTACAAATTCGCCAAAATTCAAGTAGACCAAGTTGTAAATAAACCAAGTTACAAATTGACCAAGCTATAAATTGGTATTCAGCTGTGTGGAAACATTTGAAATCTGAATAATAGCTGAAGAGGCCTTAGCCTCGAATGATGATAATTCGTTCCCCTGAAAAGTTGAACTTGTTGGCCCCCGAATTTCGCAGTGGCATGATCGATGTTTTCGTTGGCCGATGCAAAGGAGAAACGGACTGGATTAAAAGTTGGTGGTTTTGTTTCAGCGCGATGCTAGAGGCGTGGGCAGCTATCTGGGAGGCGGCGGCATTAACGACGGCGGCGGCATGTTGACGGGTATGGCGAAGCTGATGAAACAGGAGCTGGCCTCCGACGCGGAGGAAGAGGGTCTGGTGCCTGCCCTCTCCGGCAGGTTCACCTCGATGCGGAAGGTGCCCTCTCTCTCCGACTTGTCCGATCCTGAGAGCTCCCTGGGTGAGTTTTTATTCAACTTACGACTTTGGTTGTTCGGGAACGTGGCGAGGCGCGTCGCGAGCGAACGGTTCGCTGGAGATCACCGCTCGTAAATTTGCTAAGTGTCGATGCCGGTGTTCTTGCTCGTTAGACCCTCGATCCGTGCTATCGATTTCTTCTTGCAGAGCGTCCTTTCGATCCATAGTATCCTTTTCCTTCGACTTTGATTTCAATCTTTCTTGCCACCTCTCTGTTGAAAGGGTTGTTCAGAAAATTCCATTATTTTGCCCGTGCCCACAGCTACAGCTAAACGCAGTTTCGAATTGTAAAAATAGAACTTGGTCGGTGATTTCCAGCTGTTTTCCGCGCACTGGCGAAGCGTCTAGGCCTGAGAATCGCATGTTTATCGAAACAGCTCGGCTCGTAGATGGCAGCGTTGCCATTGGCCGCGGCACCGAGTGTTGGCGTGAGAAAATTGCATGGTCCCGCGTGTGTTTACCCGGTCCGGCCGGGGTCTAGCAATCGCCGAGGCAAATGTTTCAATTAACCGTGTTCGCGGCCATTGTAGTTTTAACGCGCTACGAGATACCTATTGTGAGCGCGACGAGGGGGCTCGTTTCGAGGCCTGTGCCCCCTCCTGTTCCTTCGTACACCCGCTCACACTCTTGTTCGTTTTCGATTGCTTTAATTCATCGCGCGTTTTACCACCGAACTAAAGAAGGGGGACACACACCATGCTCCGACACAGCCCGCTGAATTTCCCGCAGCCTGTCTACCGTTTTTACCCTTGTCCCGGGCTGATTACGCGCCACGAACACGTAACAGATTTCCGGGCGACACCGTGTAATTCTAATCTCTCTGTTTATTAGTGTAATACGCCTGGTAGAACATTCCTCTCCCACTTTCGAGTTGCACTGACTGTGTCTCACGATTTGTCATTTCTAATAAGGAAAAGATCGAGACACACTTTGTGGAAATATTATAGGTTGAAGGAATAACATGTTTACGCGAGAAATTTCAACTTTAGAAGCGAGTTCTTTATCGCGGGAATAAAATGACGACTCGGAAAAAATTCTAGTGTCAGCTTTTTGCGAGCACGGTTGAAACACGATCGATCTACGAAGCGCGCCCGCGCGCGCGTTGTCGATGTAGCGTCCTGTTAACCGTTGGGATTGTGACACTAAAAAGTGCACTTACATCGAGTGACGCTTGCATAATATGAGCGCTGGCTGCATAAGCACTTACTCGTGTATAACTTGTCCGATTAGATCGGGCAGGCAGGCCTGCTCGCACGGGACGTTGCGTGCTGTAGCCGCAATTTTAACATTTCAAAGCCGAAGCTGTTTGATTCTAGAATTCTAGAATTCGGACATTTCATCTGGTCTAGAATAGTTCCGTTATTGTCTCCATGTGAAAGATGTGTTTAAAGTGTAGAAAAATTAAAACTGTTCAAACATGTTATTATTTGAGTAGGAATTGTCTTCAATTATAGCATAGTTATTTGTGCTGGTTGCCTTAGAGAGGACAGTCGAGTGAGAAGGGTTCGAAGGATCTAGCAGGATGAGTATGGTCCAGTGGCCCCCATGATAATTTTTATTAATATTGTGCGCAAAACAATGCTTCTTGGTTGAAAGGTAATCCTCCCAATTTTATGTCTCGAACCCCCATTTTAGGGTAATATGAGGTTAAACATCCTAAACTTTATCTTTTTCAAAAAATACTCGAACTTATCTCTTGCATTTCATATGTTTTATACACAATTGTGAGCAAGTTATGGAGAATAGGAAAAAGGTTTATTTTGTTAGGGGTGGGGGTTGCAAATAACTCTTTGAGTGACGCCTACCAAAAGATCCAAGAACAATGTTCTGTTACCTATCTGAAAGTTTCAAGATGGTCTGATTGGTGAAACATAATTAAATTATTGAAAAATAAATGAAAATTATACATTATAATTCTATAATATATAGCGCAGTGTTTCTTGCGGCCCTAATTAATGATTCGTATCAGGAAAAAAAGTCTCTTCTCGACGGTCCTCTTCTTATATCAATGGATTTTGCGTGTGTGATAAAAACTTTTTCGTTGTAATTCTACGAGTTTGTTTTATACTATATAGAGTGTTCCAAAAATGTTGCACTCATCACTATTTTGTTTCATTCGTCTTAAGAGCAATGAATTATTTAATTTTTAAGTTCAATTGTTTATTTATCTTGTGACACGAAATATCTCAGAAGCTTGGAAACTGTAGCGTAAAATCTTCCGAAAAGTTCCGAAGAGCCGGTCGATCGTAAATTACCGGACGGTAATCGATCCGGACCGCATAAAGACTCGCGAAAAATTGCTCCGGCTGATTTGCATACAATTCTCTCGAAACTCGAGACGCTGTCCGAACAAAAACGAAGAGAATGAGAGAGAAAGAGAGAGAGAGACACCGAGAAGAAATTCCATGGGCGCTAGCTTTTGTGCGGTGACCTATAGAGACAAGGAACAAGAAGTACGATCGAATCGGAATCGTTCCGAAGGAAACCTATGCCGCCAGTGTCCACGTGCTGTCCGATCGCGCTTGCGATTTCGCGACGTGGAAACGCGACTCGTCGCGAACCATCGCCCTCTCTAATTGGATCCGACGCGCGTACCAGACTCTGTTGCCGCTAATTAACGCCTTTCCACCGGTGACAATTAGTTGTGGGCCGCGAGTTGGGCGGATCTTGGACGCATGAGATCGTCGATCCCAAACCTGTTGACTGGCTGCTTTACTCGGCAGAGTGTCTCGTCTGAAACAGCCATTAGTAAATATAAGAGTCTATTCGATCTTACGGGAAAATTGTCCAGAAATTATCAAAACTCGTTGCCCTGTCAAAAGAGAAACGACATTCAAGTTATCTTCAACACTTTCCCCCTTACAATTCTATTAGATAAACAAAATACTTTTAGTTCACTCTTTGATTCTCTACTATTCTATCTTCCGCACATGTCACTATCTTCTATCTTGATCGATTCCTACTATATCGATCTTACAAGGCGTGACGTCGTAACGCCATGTTTACCTTAAAGAAATATATTTTCTTTATATAAATATAACTAAAGCGCGTTAATATAAAAATTGTTGCACTGACCTAATGAGCGTACGTTTTGAACAAGGATTTAATCGCTCCATTGCGAACAACTCAATTATCAAAAATACGGGTTGAACAAGAAGGTGTAGTCGACCGATTTATGCGGTCGGATATGATCGATGAACGGGTACGCTATCGATCGACGTAAAATTACGTCCTTGCGAGAAGGTGTCCGCGGTGCCCGTATGTGGGCAAGGTGACGCCCGATGCGTTAAAAAGGATTCCGATGCGAGATGGGTTGCTCAGACAGCCCACGTTTGCAGTATTTTATTATAGCACCCCGCTATTGTCTCGACCCAACGCGACGAGACGAGACGGGACGCTACGCGACACGACGAAGGCGATGCCGTGCCGGCCGAAGAAAGGAGCACTGCGTTCACCTTGGCAATGAGCACTCGGACGGTGTTGCAATTGCGTCAATGCACGCGTCGTCGATCCGGCAATTAATATGCACTGTGCACTCGGGCTTCCTTTTCGAAATTTTGTCGCGAAAATATCGATTTATGATCCATTCGTCTCCGTCACAGGAAAATCTTTATCTCCGCAGAACAATTTCTGTCACTGCTGCTATAGAAATGGAGTTACAACATTAAGAAGGTTTCAAACATAGTATTAAGAGTATGAATACGGCCGAGGTTGGTCCAAACTCTTCGAATCTCGAAAGAGCATCGAATGAAGCGAAATATTTTGATTCTTGGACGCTCCGCGAGATAAGTATCGATTCGAATAATCATTGTAGGATTGAGTATGTCGATCGACCGATAATTCGGTGCAGAGCAAGGCTAGATCGGCCGGCATAGAAATCGGAGGCAGTAATTCTTGTTACTCGCGGTTCGGCTCGGCACGATCAAAATGTAGCGAGAATTTACGAATTGGATAATCAGCAGCATCCTCATTAAGGCCCCCCCACTGAACGCCCCCGCCTTCCATTCTCCTTCAGTGGCGTGTGTACGTGCGCGTGTACGCAGCGCAACGCACGATCCTCTCGGCGACTGATGCGAGTGGTATATTCGTCGTTGCGACGTGTCCACCCACTCATCTACTAGCTAACCTCCAGCACATCGAACTAGCTATCTCGCCATTCGAGACTTCGCTAATTCTTTCATCGATCTCGCTTTACCGATCCGCTCATCCTTGGGAATACCGTTTCCTATCGCTTCGAACAATTTTGTTCAATTGATCAAGATTATATCGGGAAACTCGGCTATATTTCGGTGCTGCTATTGTCGACGCGTCGGTTTCGTCGTCGTTTAAACATTGCTGAGATGTTTGATTGCACATGCGGGTTCGTTAAATAGCGCACGATTCGAGAGCCATATTCGATTCTGTTGATTATTCGACGGACAAATTCATCATCCAAAATAGTTGCACACTTGATTCTGAAATAGTATATTTCGTCCACTTTGAATAAATGAAATCATTAGACTGTGGACGTGACGCATTTATAATCAAATCGAGAGAACACTTTTGAAGGTCCCATCAAATATGGTAGCACGCGTTGCAGCTCAAAGTAAGGACACTCGCGAAATTAGTTTGACATTGTCAAGAATATGTTAATCGAATCTCTGGTATCGTTCAGCCGATCGAATCTGCCCGCTTCAGAACTCAATTTGCAAAGAAAATAAACGGGTCCGTTGGGCAACCGGTTCATTAACAGTGGCTCATTGTTCATCGAAGCTGGTGCCGCAAGAGTCGAGATCGCGGATTGGCAAATCGACGGGATCGGAGATGTTTCCTCGAATTTCTCGAAACACAGCGATCCCCGTCACACACTTAACTCGTTTAACGCAGTCCTGTTACCTCCTTAGAGGATCACGGAGAGGCTCGTTCTAATTTTTGCGGTACGTCGACGAAAACCGAGCTGCATAACCGACCTACTTCGGTCGCGTGTTACTATTCGGAAAACTAGAGAAGCGAGTGCTCTGGAAGCCGTTCGCATTTTCTCTATGGTCGCGAGAGGCCATTGAATAATGCAGGTTTCCATCGAGCTTTGCCGTAACAACCGTCCGCGCGCCATTGTTACTCGGATCCCCTTCACACCCCTGCCACCTGATAGGAGACGCCGATGACAGTCGGTGGCCGGAATGTTTTATGCAAATAGCCATTGTCCTCGGCGACATTGCCCGGCGCGCACGACCGATCGCGAGAAAATTTGTTTCTTTCGCGTTTCCTCCCGTGAAAAAAAGAAGTAACGGCCGCAAACCGCGTGCTTGCACAGTGCTTGTACTCTCTAGCTCTCGTCTGTCTCTCTAATGAGAAAATTGCGTACGAACTCGTCACCTCGCCACCGTTGCAATCGCGACTCCGGGCTTTCGAGTTAATTAACCGAGGCTGCTTCTTACACCGGATTAGTCTCGCGACTAATCCCGGAGCTGGCCGCAATTGCTCCAGCTAATTCTCCGTTTAGCTTCGGAGTTTTCAAGACGAACACGAAGCTGTTCCAACCTGCCAAATCTTCCCCTCACTTGCATCGAGATGCACTCCGCGATACAGAACAGCGTACAACTTCCTTTTCCGAGCGGTTGCATCTGTAATTGGTCTTGACCATTC
The DNA here is from genome assembly GCA_028455615.1 of Lasioglossum zephyrum. Classification (NCBI taxonomy): domain Eukaryota; kingdom Metazoa; phylum Arthropoda; class Insecta; order Hymenoptera; family Halictidae; genus Lasioglossum; species Lasioglossum zephyrum. Next base: position 23,083,066 of record CM052321.1, on the reverse strand, counting down.
CGTCGTTCAATCTAGATCGGTTTCAAAGGACGATTCCGATCTGCTCCTTTCGGCTAGCATTCCCGTGGAATTTACTTATTCGCATGAACTGAATCTCAGAAATTTAAAAAGTTTAATAAAAACAGTACACATGTCCACTCTTTCTGAACTGTTTTTTGATCGCGTTACGGAGAGGTGGGAATCTATTCAACCAGTGGATGGAGTTATTAATGTTTATAAACGACCATGTGTTTAACAAAACATAATGTGTAACACAAACGATGTTGAATCAATGACTTCTCATTCTCATTCTCACCACACATATCCACGCAGGATCCAGCGTACCACGAAGATTTCGAAAGCTTGTTGGACAGGGCAATCGGCTCGGAAGCTCTTGTTTGTGTCGGAAACGGTGTTGTTGGTATCGTGAGTAGCCCGACGCTTGTTTCGAAAGCTGGGAGGATCTCGGATAAGGTGGCGGCCTGTCGATCGCGCAGTCAATTTGTCATTCCGAGAAGCGATGTCGAGAGTCACGGGTCTACGTGTTTATATATATCCAATTTATTCCGCAGCCAGGTAGCTCGCACCGGATGAGCATGGCTGTCGGAGAGGCTTACGTGCCCTGCGTGGCGAAGGGCTCGGGGACCGGACCCTGGGCCAGGGCCCGGGCCCAGAGAGTCGTCGTTACACCATGCCTCGACCATGTGTTGTCGTCGTGCTATCCGAGCTCTGCTCGCGAGTAAATTGGGAGCTTCCCTTGCTCTCTCGGGCTCCGTCGTCGAGGAAACCGAGACGCCGAGCGTGACGCCGTCTGCTGTTGTCCAACGTGCAATCTCGGACTTTGCTCTCTCTTTCTCTTTCGTTTTTGCTTTCGTTCTCTCTTTCTCCCTCTCGCCGCTGTCGCTGCCCTTTGTTAGTCTGGCGAGTGGAAGGGGCGTGAAACGCACCAGTGCAGCAAAGGTGCACGAAAATCGAAATAATCATTGTTTAACCCTTCAGGTTCGAAGTGTTTCTTCTACTTTATATGCCAGAATTTGATGCATCATCCGACCCTGTTATTCTGAGGCCCCAATAAAATTTCTGTACGCTTCCCGCTACTGTACTGCACGATAATTGCAAATACGGAATGTCGTTCATTCCTTCGGAATATTTCGGGCTTTAAGTCTTAAATTGAATGTCTAAACTTGTATTCATTTTGTAGAAAATATTATAAACATGATAGTTCTGAACGTTCTCAAGGATTAATTCAATTTTACCCTCATAGACTGTATAATAACTGTAGCAATTTGTTCGGAACAGTCGAGAAACCCTGTACTTGTTCTTATATACCATGTAACCATTATTGAACGCAGTGCAACTCAGTAAAATAAATAACCATTGATGCGAAGGTCAATGTCGGGTCAGGCTTGACATAGGGCCACGAAGGGTTAAGATCGATCTAATAATACGGTTAACCCTTTTGCACTCGGGGACTTTTCTCGGATCACATGCCGGCCATTTAAACACACTTATCCATGAAGTAAAGAGTAACGCATAGTTTCGTACAAAGTGGTGTAGCGCTAGAAACCGTTAAAGTATTCAAAGTGAAATTGGGCCCGAGATTTTATGGATACATACTTTATGAAAAAAGAATAAAAGTGTAGGCTTTATATTTTTTAGTGCATTCCGGACTGCTTGTAGTAAAACGCATCGCAATAATAATTTGCCCACCGTCTCTGTCTCGGAGCTTTTCTATCCGAACGGACAGTAGAATCTCTTTCCGCAACGTTTATATTTTTCTTTATTGCACATCAACTGCAACTTCAGAATAGCAAAAGCCGTGGATTGTAGCGACATATTTTCATGAAAACATTTATCGCGCGCTATTATCATAAATACAATAAACGCCAGGGATTTTTGCGAAGAAACGTTTGGCTCGCGTTGCAATGGGGCCCCACCCATGGACAATCGCGTTACGGTACCCCGAAGAACGTGGGGCCCGTTTCGTGAAGGCTGCGTTTGCGACACGTCCCTTTCACGCAATCCAGCAAAAAGAAAGCCCGCTGATATCGATCAGGCTGTTCGCGTCCGAATGTATCCGGTCACCTCGCGCGACTTCCGGCATCCTCGGGCAGAATTCTGCGAGTTCTGTTGGTCACGTGGCCCTTTCGACACCAATAACCAACAACCCAGGGGCCACATAGCCTCGGGGCCACGTGGCGCACACTCGCCGTTGCAATCTGTCCGAAAGGTCTATTGCTCGTTCGATGGGATTAGCGATACCTGCGGTTCCGGCTAGGTCCCGAGAATGGACCCGAAAACTTGCCCGGAGCCGATGCCAGTTCCTTCGAAAAAAGGAGATCGTATAATTTACGGTCCATAGATCTTGCAGGCTCAGACTACACCCACGTGTACAGGCTCCCAGAATTTTACATGAGTTTTACCGGAGTTCCGCAGCTGTTAATTTTAGGCAACATGTGCTGCAGACGAACTAGCTGCTGTGTTTTCTTTCGGGTTTTCCCGATTCCATCTCGCTCGTTATGGTCGAGGTGCGAGGTCGGCTGGGTCGAATTATACCTTTTCACTTTTTACTGTGCGAGAGACACATTTGGAAAATCAATTCCGCATCGGTTGCGAGAAGCTCCCTCCCAATAGAGATTTTCTTTTTTTACCTCTTTGCAACACAGCTATTTGAAGAATTTTCTATCGTCGCACGTGACATCGCGCTATTAGCGAACATGTTAATGATTGCGGTTGATTTACCGATAGCGAAGGCGAAAGGATAAAACGGATATAAAAGTAAATCGACGGAAATCCAAGGCAGCGCAGAAAACGGTAGCCAAGAGGAAGGCGTTGGCATTGCCGAAGGATGCCGACGGTCGGTCGATTAAAATTTTTAAGATGGCGCGCACGGGACGGTGTCGCGTGTCTCGCGAGGCGAGAGGACCGCCATTCCAACGAGGATCCGATAGAGAAATATGCGTCTGCGTTTCCGAGTGATTGACAGAAGATTCGCCGGTAGCCGGCCGGACAACAGTCCAGTCACGTATCTACACGGCAAGGTAGCGAGGCAGAGAAAGATGCACCGAAGCTCCGAGATGGCGAGACACTCGATCACAGATCTTTTTTGCATTTTATCCGGCGCGGCGACAACCGGGTGCAGACGATTTTGCATAACGACGAACGATTGCGACCGTGGTAGCCTCCCGACTAGAAGCAAATTTATTCGGCGACGTTTCATACCACGAAATCCGCGTTTTTTCAACCCTGGGTCGCGCCGGAAGTTGCCGGGAAACGAGCACCGTGTTGCGACGAATCGTGATCTGTTTCTTGAAGGCCTATGTCGTCGGATATTTCTGTTCGAGAAAGAAGCTCGTTTCCAGCCTTGGTTGATCAACTAAACTGATATAGTTCTTCTCATCAAATTGCTAGCGTACACTCGGCTACTACTTCTCCATCGACGCGGCTTCTTCGTCCGCAGGCACTTGTTGCAATAAGGAACCAATTTATGAATCATCTGTGTCGTTAACACGGCAACTGTCGCGTCGGCGATGCGTGGGGAGACATTATTCTTTGTGTATCTTGAAAAAATGTAATTTCTCAGCTTGGTCTTCTTCTTGCGATGCACTTCAACTCTGTAATTGCTCTGATTTTGTGGAATTTTTGTAGAAGAAGTGCTCATAGTGTATATACGACAAGATAGCATTTACTAAGATAGCAGTTACTGATATGTCACTATTCAGCATAAATACGTTTCTCAAATTGCCTTCGAACATCCCATGTATAAGGCAGAGCCCGCTAGATAGCCTTACTGATGAGCTCTCTAGAGGGTCTAGGACGAAACACATCCTTTCTTTTAAAACTGATTAAAACATTTTTAATAGCCAACGTGGTTCTCGAACCTGAAGATTTAAATCCGAATCCAGCGTTTAGTATCTCACAAATATGGTTAATTGTTGTTGTAAATGATCGAACCTTTGCGCCGCGAATAAAAATAAGTAATATCCTTAAGATAAGTTACGATCGGTAACCAATTAATTAATTATTGTGGGGTCCTTTACTCGCGGGTCCTACAAACTACGAACTGTAGATCTTAAGAAGTACGTGTCTGTGTTATCGGTATGAATGAGTGTGTGTGTGTGTGTGTGTGGCGAGATCTTTTTCGGGGACTGAGATGTAGAGTAGAGCGTTGTGAGTCTTGAGAGCGTGAGGAGTCGTGCGAGAGGTCGAGTGACGTTTAGAGAGAGATAGCTAGTTAAGAGTGAGAAAGCGATCGAGCGAGTTTATGTTGCGTGACTTTATTTTCTTAATTTTCTATTTTATTAAATACTATTGCTTTCATTTTTGTTTTTGAAAGAAAACTCCCTAACACCCAAAATCCCTACATTATTAGCATTTACTATGTATGACATACAATTTTGTCAGCAATATGTTAAAAGGAGAAACGTTGGAAAAAAGTTGCACATACAATTATTCGTCACAGAAATAAAGGGAAGTGTTTACTGCAAGAAGGAAGAGAGGGAGCAGTACTATTCGATAGGAGGTTGCTTACGGTGGGAGTTTCTAGTTGTAGAAACGAAGATTGGCGCAAGGCGACCAAGGACGACTTTAGAAACGGTAGAAGCCGGATCGGGGGTGTAGATTGGAGGCAGTTAATTCTGTTTACGAGCGGGGATTCTTTGAATCGCTCGAGATCAAAGGCTTCGCTGAAAATCAGAGAGGACATGTGGAGGCCGGTGTGCGGCGGGACACCGCGATGGGACACTGCAGTGGGATGGGAAAACGGTGAAAAAAATGCGGTCGAAGCCCGACGAGTGCATGAGAATGCGTTATGGGACCGTGGGGACGAGCTCTGGACTCTGGCCGACGGGAGAGGGTGCAGTGCGCGCACGCTCGTCGAACGACCGTGAAAGGGAAACGTGAACCGATGGGCCGTGTCCACTGGTCCCACGCTTCGATATTGCTCATGTTTTCGAGATCACTCGCAACACTTTCCATGGAAATTCCATCGAAAGTTCGAACTTGCCTGACGTGTAGAAGGAGCTGTTTGCCTTACAAAATTACCGAACCGAATTATGAGAAAGCAATCAGATATTGACGCTCTTGCTCTCTGCAAAAGCCACTGCGAGCGAAGTTGGTTTTGCGAACGAACTGGCAACATTCTTATCTGATAACCGCTGAACGCGTTTACACTTCTAGCATGATCGATCCTCTGGCAAGTTTGAATGTATATTCCCATCGTCGCACATTTCTTGGAATTAATTTTAAAAAACAAGAACAATCTGATAGACATCGACAGCCTCGAAAAATCCATAAAATAAAATCCAGCATTAATTGCATAAAGTAAAAATCAAAAAGTTAACCCTTTGCAGTTGGAGATATTTTAACTTGAAAATTAAACATTTCTTCCGACCTAGAATAATTCCATAGTATATGATTTTTTTCATATTATGTGATATTTGTATATGTAATAATCAATACTTAAATGTATAGTAATTGATTAGATACTAACATATTTAATAATGTAGACGATTTTATGAACAATGGATAGCAATTCTTCCTCGACTGCTAAAGATTTAAAAGAATAGGATTAACTAGAGAATTGAGCACCGAAATATCGGAATTCGCAGGAAAATTGACGTGACACTTATAGCTAGATATTTTTCAGAGGCCATTCGTGGAGGATCGCACGAACAAGTGTTCCCGATCATTGTCTCGGGAAGAAAGCAAGGGTAACCGGTGTCTGGAAATACCTTCTCGCGTAATTATACTCGAGCGACGAGGTTTTTCGTGTTAGTTCCCACTCGAACGAAACGGGCGTTTATCATCGATGGGAATCGATCTCAGGCGTGGACCGTTCTCTCGGAGGCGAAGCGAGGCAAGGCGAGGCAAGGCGAGGTGAGACGGTGCACGCAGCATTGCGCGAAATGCGTAACCGCAGCTGTACGTGCGGTCAAGAAACCTCCCCTTTCTCCTCCACGCGTCACCTCGACGGTCCTCTCTCGTTCTCCGCTCTCGCTGTCCTCCACAGCTCTCTCATTGTCTCTCCTTCAGCCCGGTTTGCTTACTTACCGGCGACCAGACGCAGATACAGTTCTCACGTCCTCGATCCCCAGAGACGACGATTTACAGTTTCAAACAAACCTTCCGCCTCCTCTTTCTTCTCTCTCTCTCCTCTTCTTCTCATCAGCCCTCTGTTACCCCTTCCCCTCCCTCTCGCTTGTTCCTCTTCTTCGCTCGGACAGATGCTGCGTCCGAGAGAAGAAATTTGAAGATTTTCAAATTGCTCCGGCCCATAGCCTGCACGCTTCGGAGATCTCCGCGTTCTCAGGCTCCTTCGTTAAAGTCTCCGATCAGCTGGCGAATCCTCCAAACAAGCAACAAGCCGTTCCTCTCGTGATTCGAATTTTTATTTTACCAAAATCTTCGCAGTCTGTCCACTAAGAATATTCCTTAAGTATTATCTATATATTTAATATTTATCTACATATTTAAGTAACTGTATCCTGTGCACCCTTATCTTATTGATTTCTGTCTACGAAAAAGATTGCTCTCTACTTTCTATCTCGTCGAAAAAATCGGGAAGGCGGAATGAAAAGATTCAAGTTTATTTTGCGGAGGATTCTCGAAAGCATACCTAAGTGCAAATATCGGAGCGGCTGATAACGAAAGGATCACAACCTCCGCTTATTTTCAGGCTTGGCCGTTTACCTTGTTCGCTTAATAATTGACGACCTCTCCCGAAGCGGTTATTGTACTGTCGGCAAGTGACAGCTGCCACTCGACTAATTTATGCGGCGGCTGGTTCTTCGAACCGAGTAATCCGGCGCATCGATAAATCTATTCTCGGGGCGTCGTGAATTTTTAAAGCGTCGATTCAGTTTGTCGTGGAGGTTTCGTCTCGTCGATTGTATCTTCGGCGACGAAGAGATGATCGACCGATCACTCCACACTATTCCGTTTCGTTCCGGTTCGCTCCGAAAAATCCCGGTTCTTTCTCTCGGTGCGTGTCTGTTTCGCAATTCGATTCGAGGAACGTGATCTCCGGGCCCGTTCTCGGTATATCGTTGTCGGGTCGATAAGCGTCCAAGCGTCCGAGCGATCGACGCCGATCGACAAAGCCGATCTTTCGCTGAAATCGCGAGAGAACGAGAACGCGAGCGCGGCGTCCCGTCGACGTTGCGTCGTGTTACGTCGCCTTAAATAGTCGTTGCCAGGGGCATCGGTCGGAGGCGTTCGATAGAAACGAACCTTTCTCTTCGATGCCTTATTCAGCGGGATTTAAAGATAGTTTAGCTCGTGAAAAATGCAACCGCGTGTCGCCCCGGAACGCGCGCGTCACCGATCTACAGCGGCCGGCCGAAAGATCAAGACCGGAGAGTGTCTACCTCTGACGGTCTCCGTTCTCGACGTGGTTTCCGATCAGCTTTGACCGTTTTCTCGCAGGTGGCGCGACATTCACAGGGAGTACCCGCCACCGGTAAAGTAGGAATCCTCTTCGTTCACGAGGATCCTTGAAAATCGCGAGCAGCACACGCGTTACCTTGAATGAAACGGCCGCTCGATTCAGTTCCGATCTAGTACCGGTGTGTGTTTCCATTCATAGAGTCGTTCTTTCAGATAGGCTCTCCCATTCATTTCGTGGAATTGAACCGCAAGTCGCGAGCCGCGAGGAGGGATATCCGCAGAGAAAGTTCCGACAGGTTCGAGATGCGCAATCAAACGGCATTGATTCGTTCCGGAGCTTTCCACGTGGATTCCTCACTCTCAAAATACTGGGATGCACCCAATATGTACGTTTCTTCTGCTTCCCCTGTATACAGTGCTTCGAGTAGGCGTGTCTTCGTTGCTAGAATAGGACTCCCAAATGCAAAAACGCACTGCCGAGACTGGCCTAGATCCTCCAATCCTCAAAATCAAGCTCGGAAGACCACAGTGGCTCTGTGTTTTGAATATTTTTCTTTTCATTAGCGTAGTTTGGTGTCCGCCGTTCAGAATGCTAAAAAGGGGCGTGGTTTCGGTGCTCCTGGCTTCTTGGTCGATAACAGAGAGCAACCTGTGCTCTTGGAGATAGAAGACTTAGATTCGCACATAATGACAATCTTATCCACTCGGGATATTGAAACTTTATCAATTGATATGTTATTGTAGCTTCTTACTAAAGGCAGACTACATCCCATAATCACGCAGGATAGCTTGCCGGTCGGTTCTCTAGATAAGAAAAAGCTGTCGCCCGAAGAGGTAAACGGATAAAGCCAGAAATCGGACGGGGATTTTTCTGGATCGAGTGAATGGGATAACGACAAGGGAGAATTGTGGTATCGGATATCATAATTGAGTTGGAAAATAGCGCGGTCTCCGGATATCGTGGTCAAAGAGCCCGCGGGGCAGCTGAAAGGCGACCGCCTCGACATAGGCCGTCCGATAAGGAGCAGATAGGAGCACGAAGGGAATAAAGGGAGAAGGAGGGAAACAGGTAGCAACAGGTTGTGACGTCACGAGGCGCCACGCGACTCAGCTTCATTCACCGCGGCGCGTTTCGACTCGACTCGGGTCTGCTCCGAGTGCCGGCGAGTAGGGATAGAAAGAGAGTGCAAGAGAGAACGACAGAGAGAGAGAGAGAAAGAGAGGAAGCTGCAACAGGCTGCAGCCAGGCTGCATGCTGCAGGCTGCAGGAGGGTGGACCAGGAACTAATAACGCCGCCGCTCCGCAGTGCCTTCTCGTTCGTGTTTTCTCACGTGATTCGACAAGCCGGTTTATCTGCCGGACGGCCACGAAACGACCCGGCCCGGCAATTAGTAGCCCGTAACGGTTTAATTCGCCTCGAATCCGAGCCTGATCCCCGATCCCCGATCCCCGATCTCTGAATCGATACGCGGGACGAGCATTAACCGCGATCGCCGCGCGTTATTACGGATGTCGTTAAAACGAGAGCCCTTCCGCGGCAGTCAGCACCGGCTGCCCCAACCTGCTCTCCTCTCCTCTCCTCTAGAATCGAACAGTTTTTAATTCGAAGGCCGATTTCCGACGCGTTCTCGCTCCCGAATCCTTTCGAGGATTCCGACCGGAACGGTCGTATATCATTCCACGAAATTCATCCTGCCTTTTCTTGCTCCGTTATTCGCGCTACCTCTTCCATTCTCTCCTCTCCTCTCCTCTCATCCACCTCTCTTCTCTTCTCTTCTCTTCTTTCCTCCTCGCATCGGCGAGCCTCCACGGTCATTGTAACCCTTTTTCGCGCATCCGACGATATACGAGGCACGCCCTCTGGTTCGACGCTGTATGGTTTCACGGTGATTCGGCTCGGGTAAATCACTCCGTGGCCCGATTCGATCCGCTCGGGAGAACGTTTTCAATACACCGGGGTTCGTTAACTTAACTAGAATACCGGTCGCTTTTTAATCCACTCGTTACAAGACGGTTTTCCGCGGCGCTCGTTGTTTTCTCGCGAATCGTCGTCGGGTTCTTGTTCTGTCTTTCGACACGCACGGTACGAATGGCGAAACCAACCTGCCACGTCGTCGGACAATCGAATTTTCATCGTAAACTTAATTAGTGTTGAGGAATGCGGCATTTTGATGCTTAATTCTAGTCACCTGTAGAATGCAGGAAACGTTCCACGTCCAACTATTACCGGTGACCCTTGCGGACGAAAGTGTTAAGGCTCTCCAGTCACAGGACGCGTTTATCTCAGTTGTAAAACGTTCCGTTTTACTCCGAACAGGAGAAAAACTCTGTTCTATCGACGAACGGATCGGTTGTTTAATTTATAAGGAAGCAATCGAGGATTTCCTATTTGGATCCGTGGAATCGAGCGTGTGGCGCCGTGGGTCCAGTTTCTCGATCATTTCGTAATAAATCTCTCGATTCCTCGGGAGAACTCGCGGGATAACGCGGCGAACGTTGCCGCGTTAAATTACCCTGTTTCCTTCCGCGCGCTCGCGACTCTGCGTTTATAATTTCCAACACAGCCAGTTAGATAAAACCTGCTCGGTTTCTTCCGCCAAGGGCATTTAATCTAGATTACACGAGCACGGCCGTTCAGCTACCGTCTACATCTTTACTAGCTTAATCATCGAAATGATCCGATCCCGCGAAACGATCGAAATTTCGAAAGATCTTCTCGAACCTCATCGATCGACACCGATCGATACGTTGCTTGTTCACCCGGCAGTTTATCGTTCCCAACTATTTCCGGTCCTGTATCGGTACCGCGATATTAACCGTCGATAAAAATGTTACAATATACTCGCGAGATCCATTGAAAGCCAAGACTTCCTCATTGAAAAGGAAATATTGCTCCATTCAATGGACCCAAGAGATCTCGAGCCAACCGTTGCGGACCAGCAACAAGCTTCGTTCGTGTTCGTCCATTAACCAACTTTCTATCCACCGGATAAACTGTTCCTGGCCAGAAAGACAGAGTAGTATAGGAGGACCGGTCCAGTTATCTCCAGGCTCCATGAATCAACCACTTGAATCGCGCTCGATATCCTAGCCCAGCTCTCTATACTCTATAGTGATCGGAGTGTCCCAGAATTTCCCTGAGAGGTCACTTCCCGGGACAATTTTCGACAATTCCTCATAAAATTAGGCATTGGTTCATTCTTCATCTCATTGTGAATGGCTGTTCGCTCATTTCAATCTTGCAAACAATGACCACCTTTTGTTGGCTCGCTACAATTCAAAGCCGCGAGTCTGAGCTCTCAATCTTCTGGGATAAGACAGCTAATTTTATGGTTCGAGCAGCGAAAGCCACAATAACTGCACAAATTTCTATCCAGTCGTATGAAAGTTCGTTTCGCTTTTGAGGTTCTGATAAAAGGCCAGAAACGTTCGTTATTTTTTTTATTGAACGTGTCTGCTCAACAGCTTCCACGATAAACGTTGCCATTTTCTCGAATGCTTGATACGAACGTTACTCACAGGCAGCTTAGTAATCGATTCATTCTGACTTTTGCAACATATTGTCTACGCAAATGATGATTTGCATAAAGATCCGCGATCTATCTGGATCTAACACAAGGCTTGCGAGATTCAAGAAAGCTTTAGAATTAGATCGATAGAAGCAGTGCGATTCCGGTGGTTTGAACGTTGCGGACTCGCTGTGGGACTATGTTATTTTTCATCGGCGTTGGTACTGATGTTCCGACGACGAGCGTGCAATCAAGACGAATTATTATTAGGTATCCTTTCGAGGTCCAGGATGACCCCGAGTTCCTTACCCTCGAGGACGGGAGCCGCTTAGTTCGCCGTAGAAAGAGAAGCACTGCCGGCTCGTCGAGGAAACGGAGGGAAATGGAGGGGAACGGTGAAGGGAACGGACAAGGGAGCCCGGAGGGGCACGGAGGGGGGAAAGCGGGGAAAGGAGAGTACTCTCCCCACCACGTGGCTCGCAGCCACGCGAGTTCATTCATGAGATCGTGGGAACGTGGCTCACGGTGGGTCCGTTTTACCCCATCCTCCGGCTCCTTCGGCTCCCTCTTGCCCCCTCTGTGCACCTCGCTGCTTTCTCTTCGCCGTCCTCGGCCGTCTTTCTCTCTCTTTTGCTCTCTCTCTCCCTCTCTCTCTCCAGTGTCCATCTCGCGCTTCGTTCTCCTCGTCTATGCTGGGTCTTTGATACGTTCGCCTTGTAGCCTGGTTTTTGTATTTGCTTCTCCGGTCCGCTCGATCTTTTGCCGGCCGCGATGTTTCGTCGCCCCGGAGACTTGATTTCGTTTATCGCGAACGTCCGGATCCTACCCTCGATTTCTGTCCCCCTTCCCTCTTGATCTTCTGATCTGACAGAGCAGTTCTCTATTTATCTGTCATTGATCGAGACGCGCACAGGGCCTCGATAAGACGTGCCGATTAATTTACAGTTCCCCCGGAATACACCTGGGAACGGTACCTCGAGCGGTCTGCGATCGTCTCTTCCTGCGTTTTTCCCTCGGCTTGCCTCATCATCTCCCATTAGAGCTTGTTCCCTCTTCCGCTGGCACTTTTGGTTCTTCCTTGTTACTCTGTTTCTCGCCGGGTAAACAGCTAGCCGTCGCCTTCGGTCTCCTCCGCCTCGTTCTACCCTTCTCCGAGGATCCCCCGAGGCAACCTGTGTCCAGACATTGCGAACCATCCTCTGCGAGCTATTATCTTGCACGAGGTTACTGGTTTTTTGACGTGACGGGGTACCTTGCTGTCTGTCGCTCGCTACATTTGCGCTGGGTGCAAATATTACGATGCCCTTACATCAACTGATGCCTCCTACTGCCTCGCATACTTGTAATACCGACACCGAAGGACTTGCAGAGGCAGCAAGATCCAGCCAGTCGTCGATCAAGGCTGTGTCATAAGGATCCCTCGGAACATCTGAAGTTGCCTCATACCATGCTTGTTCATTGCTCGAGATCATCCAACGATTCTCGTCTTCGATTTTCCATCGGATTGATCGCCTAGCGATGACTTCCTCCCGTGTTGCGAAATTTCGGAAAAGGTTAACGCGTTCACGCAGTGACGCACGACGAGGAAGGAAATGGTGAAAGAAAGGCTCGATCGGAGCCTGACTGACTGCCTGCCTGCCTCACCAGCCTTGCTTGCTTACCTGGGACGCTCGTTTCGTAATCCGGTTGCGAACGAGCCTCGACGCTTCCTGCGGCTACCCCCCTTGATTGCGGGACCGGCGCCACAAATCGGCCCGATTCCACGCGAACGACCTTGTAATTTTCTGCTTTGTGCTGCTGTCACATCCGGACCGTCGAATTTCCGAGCTTCAGTCGCCAGACTTTCCGTTAAACACCCGTTTCCTCCTATTCGGACCATTTTTGCTTTGCTCGAAGGTCCGCAGCTTAATCGTGGATTTAATTACGATATCATAGGGATGTAAACACATCCCAGACTTACAAAAACGTACATGAGATGTTGTCGAATGGAAAATTTCCAACGTTCTCTTAAGTGACATATCTGTGACATATTTCTCACACATGATTAACAATGTAAGGAAAAAGCCAAGCCGTTATAAGGAAAAGCCGTTTGTAATTATAAAAGGATGCACGGATAACCAATCGTTGACAGATGTATTTGTCGCGGTGGTTGCTCGTAAAGATCTGATCTTCTTTTCGTATTTCGTCGGCGATCGTATTTCTAATAACTCTTTTGTTAATTTCGATTCTTTGTTATTATGAACTCAATTATATATAGGGTTGCTTATTAACATCCTCACATACAATACATACATACATCATCCGTACTTTAACCCTATAACAAAAATTATTATTTTCATATATTCAATTAAATTTTCTGATCTTCTCATACCTACCGTCATGAAAATCAATAAAATTTTATAAATGATTATGCAGACGACGGTTTTTCCTTACATTTTGCACTGAAAACATGCATGGGGTGTAATTACACTCGAGTACAAGGTTAACATTAGAATATATGTACGCAGAGTAAAGAGACTCATGGGGTGCTAGAGACATCCCAGCCAACCGGAGATCAGGGTTAAACTATTCAGATTCGAAAAAACAAATCCTAATAAAAACTGGTGTACGCAAACACATTACGATACAAAGAAATTTTCCGAAAAACGGACATGTTACAATAGAAATGAATCTCCGAAGATGGCCGAAGGTCACCCACATATGTCCGACGTGGCAGCAAACGGTTACCACCGAGTAAAACGAGTAGCTGGCCGGGTGCTGATGCTCGGCACATTCTAACTATCCTCACCAGAAGATAAATCGCGTCGTACGTTTTTTTTCCTCGGAGCATGGTTTCTGGTTAACCACCCGGTTAATAGGGGTTTAGAGGCACGAAAATAAACGACGCTCAAACTAGATCCAGAAACTAGTTTCCAGCATAGCTTGCAACAGGATAACGCCTTCGAGTTGCTCGTAGGCTACAATGCTGCTGTGGAAATGGATCTGCTTGGACCGACGCTGTTAACCGCGGCTATCGAGGTGGATACCGTTCGTTAGGTTTGCTCGGCACTCCGAAAGCTTATGTTTCGTCCAACGAGTCATGTCAGTCAAGATAAATGTTGAAATGTATTTCACACATGACAAACAAACTAAATCTATTGTTCCACAGAAGGAACCTTTGTTTAATTTCAGTTTATTGCCACGTTTTTTTTTTGTAAAACCATTGTTTGCTTGTTCGTGTGATCGTCTCTCAATTTTATGGCCCGAGCGATCCTCGCTTGGCGAGATTCTTTCAGACTGTAAACTTGGTACATTTGTATATAGTGCAGTTTATTGTAACTCATAATCTAATACTAAATATTTACATTTCTCGCATAGTGGGCAAATGGTAAATCAAATTTAAAGACTTTGTAGTAAGCCGTAAGTTATTCCGCAAGCATCATTTCTTTATTTTCGTCCTTCTTCGGGAACTATTATTCTTAAACCATCACAGATACTTCAGTGAATATTGATGTTTGTCGAATGTGTATTGCTATCTAAATGTCCGTCAACTTCGAAAACGATTGTACCAATAAGATTTATTAAAAATTGTACAAGCATTTAAAAATCAACAATTTATTTAAAAATTGAACATGATTTATCAGGCAGTTCCGATAATAAGAACAAACAATGTTTTAAACAAAAGGTAATCAAGATTTAGCGCTCTATAAATTTCTGTACAACAAATTTAAAACAAAAGATTATTCTAAAAATCAAGATCACCTTTAATTTTCAAAGAGCAATATGTAGTTTTGACTTCATAATATTATAGACTATGTCGAAACGATTCCAATGACCTACATTTTTATACCTTTAAAAATTTCCAAATAATGCTAAAATCTTAATGAGCTAGACCAGCTTGTCGGTCCACTGTGGCGACAGTTTCGATCGAGTCGGGTCTCTCTAACGCTCCGGGCGTCCGAGATCCGTTGCTCGCGAACGGGAATAAATTGGAGAAATGACGGCCGGTTAGCGTGCCGTCGTTGTTACGCGGTAACAACCGAGTTCGACGCTAACTGCCCGTTTATAGGGCCCGACGTCCACGCAGAAAGAGCAGATCCATATCTCGCGCTGCTGCCGGCCAGGTGTTGCGTTACCACTCGGCGTAACTCGCCAGGTTGCGAGGTTGGGCATTGTGTGTCGAAGAAAAATGATTTAGCTCCCGGGCCGAGCCATTAACGATGCAAATAGAAAGATCCCGATCGGAGATTCGGCTCTCTCTCGGTCGCCTCGCAAAAAAAAGACAAAGCGAGCGTGAGGCGAAAGGACGGAGAGAGAAATCTATCGAAATATAATCACCGGGTCGCTTCGTTTCGATCCGGGATACCGCTCCTGGACCGTGAAAACGAATTATCGATGACACCGGTGCTGCGATCGGCATTATAGGTCAGTGACAGCCGGAGAACGGAATTCGGTGTCGAGGCGGTGGTGGTCACTCTTTACTTTACGAACCGTGGAAATATGCAAATTATTGATAACTCTCTGTACCGTTCCACGCAAAATCTCCTGACATCACGGGGAATTCCAAGAGCTTGCAAATCTCGACAATCACCATTAATTCCACGCATCGAGTTTACTCACTTACGGCTAAAACGAGTAGGTGGTAACTTAAAACAGTAGAAAGGATAAAACGATTCATGAACGCTAATTTATTATTTTCATCTTGTTAAAATGGAGTTAATATTCGAGGGAGAATACGACTCATCTAGGCACTCGGACGTCCCCCTTGCGAACCGAAAAACAGCAGAACAAGCCTCTGTGTGCCGCTGCGCAGCTGAGAGTGGCGATAAAAGTCGATTATTTAATCGAGAAAGCGCTGGTCCTGGGGATAGCCAGGTGTTGAGTCGCGCGATGGAGATCAGTGACAAATGGGAACTTTCGTGGACTACTGTACACGACGACCTCTACACGGTCGGCAGCCGGCGGAGACATAATTGCGGCTCGTCATCGTGCCCTGCCGAGGAGAGTCCTCTCTCTCTCTCTCCCCCACTCTTACTTCTTGGGCAGAAGTCCTCTTCGAGTTATTCTCTTCCTTTCCTCTTTCTCGGAAGCTTCCTTGCGCGTGTTCCCGCTCGAGAGATGATTGGGACTCGATTCGCGACACGGGACGATCGAAACACCGCTCCGATGGAGGATTAATTGAAAGCGATTTGCAATTAAGCGGAGTGTGCCCCGATACCCGAGGCTCTCTATCAACGGGCGACGCTAACGATGGCCGGTAGAAGATGGCCGAAGGAAATCGAGCGGTGTAAAAAAGGGTGGGAGGATCCTCTCGGTAAAGGTAAAAGGGAGCACAGAATCGGCGTCGCTTGTAAAAACTTTGGAGAAGAGTGGCTGTCGGCCTGGTCTCGTTCGTTCACGCGCGCGAAGACGACCGACAAAGCGGTCTGCTCGTTCCTGCGGACTTTTTCTCAATTAACAAATCGAACGCATTAAAGCGACCAGAGGGAGTGGCGCGAAAGATCCTTCAGCGGAAAGTACAGCTCTGGGTAGGATCGGCTCCGAGGAGAGGAGAAACAGGGTAGAACGAACGAGGACGAGACGAAGGGAGGGACGCAGGCCCTCTACGCGGTGCGTATCATACGCGCCATTACTCCTAGAAGATACGGCTCGCCGCACGTTTTACGAGCGAACGTTTATTCACCATTTCGAGCCTCTTAACGTCCGCCGAGCATCGAGCCTCAATATGTCGGGATGCTAGCCCATCCTCTTTCGAAGCCGCGTGTACCGATGCTTAAACATCGACAGGATCCTTCAAGAACTTGGGACAGGTGACTCGTTTTGATCAGTTGGTGAGGTAACGGCTGTCAGGCAAAATTGAAAAGTTGTTTCGTTATATTAATTGTAAAAATGTCTTGACCTGTTAACGAAGTTGCTCCTGAACAATTTATTGAGAAACTCTCGACTGTTGCAACAAGACTATTACAAAATTGTCGGCAACTAAAGCGTTAGCATGCGTGCAAATCCTTGATGTTCAATTGATTTATGTGTTAGATCAGTGCAATACTGACAATACTAACATTTCAGCAAGAAAAATTCTGATGAAAAGCAAGCACCGGTCCCGTAAAAGGTGAAGGCCGAAAAACTACCAGAAAATTCGAATCATCGACGAATTACGACAGCAAAGAGGGAATCGGTCGTCGTTCCCGAAGGGTTAATAGAATCTTGAAAAAAGTGGTTAAAGGGTGGTTGCGTAGGATATCCGAGGAGCGGTGAATTTTTATGGGGCTCCCCGTGGTTCCCGGTGGTTCCCGGTGGTTCGGTGCGGCATTCGGCGGGGTTGGAGGAACGAGGAGAGCTCGCCAGCCCCTCCTGGAAAAGTATAAAGAGGCCTCGGAACGACCGGGCGTGGACGATTAGGGGTGCCATTAAATATACGCGGTTGCAACAGGTACACGACCTGCTCTCTCCGGCAGCGGCCGGCCGATGTTATTGCTCTCGCGGGAAGTCGGTAGCTGGGGTAATTGATTATCTTGCGCCCCTTTATACGTTACGAGCCTGCTGGCCTATCCTCTTAAATCCATCCGTGGCGATCTAAGCCCGCGCGCGGCTCGTTGCGTTTCTCTATACCCGCAAATTATACGGCGGAATCGGGTGCTCCTTTTCCCCTCTTTTTTCTCTCCGCTGTGCCGTGGCCTCGCTTAGCGTGCTCTCCAAAGCGCTTGTAAAGAATATCGAGGGGCAGACGAAGACCCAGAGGAAGAGGATCTCTTCTGCTCGGAGAAGCCCGAACATACAATATAGTTGCCCTTTTCCATGCGGTGTAGTCAAACAGGGGAAATTGAGAGGAACAGAGTTACCCACTCTCTCTGTCATTACCGGATTAGTTACGTGACATTGTGACACGTGTGCGACGGAGACGAAATGCATCGGTAGAGTTGTTGGGGAGCATACTCGAGATAGAGTGGTAGAAAAATCTTGATCTGGCTTCACTGTTTCCATGTCGAGGCCAGAATATGCCTTCCGAGTTGTTGGGTCGTTCGAGGCCATTTGCGTCAGACGGAACGCGTCCCGTTTATTGTACGAGTCGGTGCGCAGAGAAAGATAAAAAGAAAGAAAGAGAGGGAGAGATAGCTCGGTTGATAGAGTATCGACGGAGGAGAGAGTGCCGACGAACGGTGCGTCAGGGAGCGCGTCGCACGAGGATCAGGCTCCAAGGACACGGCGACGAGCATCGTCCGGCAAAATGGTAATTTCAGGGTAGTCGGAGAACGTTCTCTCGAGACCACGTAAGGACGGGCACGCGAGGAAAGGCGAGTTCTACGCATGTACGCGCGCGCGAGCAGCGGATCCGCGTTCACGAAGAAGAAGGAAGGAGAGCAAGGAGCAACGGACAAGGAGGAGAGGAAAAGGAACGAGCCGAAGAAGAAGAAGAAGAAGAGGACAAGGAAGGCGAAGGGAAGGGAATATCCTGTGCGCGATGGTGCGAGAGCAAGCGGAGCAACGCGGAGAGGCAGCGCGGCTAGTTTTTCTCTCTATCGCGGAGGATGAATGAACCCCGCAATTTGTTGGGAGCGAGGACCGAGCAATGCTGCTATCCGGGCCCCATTATCTCTATAATCTCTCGCGAGACCAGAAGCTGCGCTCCAATAGAAGCCTCGACCGGCAACAACTTAACCATAATATACCGGCACCGTATCCCATAAGGCAGATACACACCGTATAAAACCTCACCGACTCTCGCGAGCCGGCTCGGAAGTGCGCCGTCCGCTTCTCTCTCTCTCTCTCTCTCTCTCTTACTCACTCATTCTTTCTCTCTCTCTCTCTTTCTTTCTTTCTTTCTCTCCTTCTCAATCCATCGCGTCTCTTTGCCTCGCATCCTCTCGCGCGGATCGTCCAGAAGGAGCGACCGGTGAGTCGGGACCGGATCGACTCGATCGCTCGTAGAAATTAATCTCGACCGGCAATGATTTCGTTTCGCAGCCACCTGTGCGGCGCTTGACCTCTCGCCTCTCTGCTCCTCTTCTCTCTCCACTGGACTGAGATATCGTCTCTAGCTCCGGAAAATTTTTGCACTAGTAAGCTATCGAGATATACGCGCTACCAGATTTTTTCCAGTAATTATTTGGCTGTGCAGTGTTCGGTACGGATCACACGAAGATCATGGCTGCAGGGTAAAACTCTTTTTCCACTGGACTTAGTAGATAGGGTTGTTGAAACGCGCGTGGCTTTGTGGCTGGTCTCGGCGGCAGGTTCTCAGTCGTTTAAATACCTCGTCGGTGATTCGGATCGGCCTCGGCGCAATCGGCCGGTTCAATCGCGGTCTCGTTCTCGTTGTACAGAACATATCGCACGGTCGAACGCTAATAACCGGTCGTTCTTGCGGGAAAATTCTCTCGGCGAAATAGACTCCATTCACGGTTCGAGCTTGTTTCATCGGTCTCTCGCGTGTTGTGTTTCTCCGTGTTCGGGATCGAGGCGAGCAGAATGATTCACGTATCGCCGGGCCCGATAATTTCCATATTACTTGGGGTGACTAACGCGCGATTAGAGTCGCGCAACGAATTTTTCCCTGGCCCCCGACGAACCAGTTCCGTTCCTGTTTCTGCGCGTATATCTGGTACCGGAGCAGCGTTCTGGTAGCGTTCGATATTTCGTTGGAATTCACGCGGCGTTTCCCAATAACGATCTCCTGTACTCTTTCTCGCGGCCGCGACTGTAATTACATATTAATTTTCAGCTGCTCCTGAGTCGAGCTCCTTTATTTCACGCGCTCGCCCGATCGATAGCGATGGCCGCGAATAGCTCTTGACTCGAGGAACATCTGCCCAACTCGCGGACCCGTCACTTCACTTCGATCAATCTTCGATCACTGTCTAAAGTCTAAAGAGACGTATAGCGAACCTCGCTAGCCCACAGTTCCAACACTCCTCTCAGAGCTCCAAACGCATCGCACCAAAATAGCCTTCATTTCCGTTCAGCGTCTACTTCTACGTTTTCCCTGCGTTTGTCACCATTCGTCCATTAATCACGAGTTAGGCACACGTTATATATAATATTTATAAATGAATTATATAATTTTGTAACGAGTTCTGCGGTAAAAGAGACGCGTTGGACTACAAGGAGTTGATAAATTTGATTTTATCGCGTCCTGCGACTCGCTGGACGATCTACGGACTGTCGAATTGAATTTTTCGCATCGAAGAGAATGGAAAGGCCGTCGCTACCGGCGTCGATCCTCGCGCTAGCCCCTCGACACAGAAAATTACACGCTCTGGATAATTTCGCCCGGTCAGATATATAGGGGTGATCACGATAATTGCTCGGTTAGTCTTTTTGCCAGAATTTTTCGTGCGATCTTCGCGGTAGAACGAGAACGCGAAACGTGGGGAGGGTAAAGGAGGAAGACCCTGATGGTTTCCTCCACGACCATGCTCTTCGGAATTGTTATTCGATCGGCGGACTCTCGAAAACGTGTTTGGCACGATTTCTGGCGCTTTTTCGATTCCTCGAAACGGATTCCGCAGTTTCGTCGTGCTCGTCGTCGCGTTAAATTTATCGAGCGAGAAGCTGAACGCGCTTCCCGGGTGAGAGAGCGAGGGAGAGAGAGAGAGAGGACAAGCGGAGAAAAATCGACGGACTCGTTTCGTTCGAGCGGCAATCACGCTTAATCTTACCGATCTTTTTCATCGAGGAGTCGCCATTAGCCTGGCTTTTCCGTTCGCGGGTCTCGATTTTTTTTGCCGGGTGTGCAATCGTTCATCCGGAGGGAGAAAACGGCGCGCAGATTACGCACTCTCCGTTGAGGATAATTTCGTGCGTGAGAAATGCTCGCCATTCGACCGCTATCGACGAGCGTGTAACGATTTGTTCCTTGAACCGATTTTCTCCGCGGAGAAAATGTTTGATTGCGGACGTGCGGCTAAGTTGACACAGGTACTCTCCGCGTGCCTCGCAAGGAGTCTCCTGGCAGGAATTTGAACAGAATGGGACAGCAAGCCGTCAGATTGGGTCATTCCACTCGCACTTTCGGTTTCTTTTTTTATATTTGTTGGGATGACGAGGTTGGGAGATGAAACCTGGATCTCATGTATAATAAGCGTTTATTCAATCTCCACTGCACTCGTAGAATTAACGTATATCAGTATGAATTTAATATTAATCGCACATAACACAATGTTATACTGAAACAAATGGTGTGATGGAGACTCGAGAGCTGTGACTGGTTCGGTAGACCGGTAAGGAGATTGAAGTAGCCGATTTTCTCTGGGTAAGGGGACAGCAACGTTGAAAGTGCAATAAGACTCAGGTCAAGAAAGACCCTTTTCTCCTTCGTGTATTTCGTTGTACACTCCAACAATATTTATTTATCGTCGCTCTCAACTCTTTGCTAAGGTTACTTCGCGACGGGACCTACAGTTTATTAAAAGGTGGGGTTCCGAATTCCACCTTGGGCATCACAGTATTAGATGGGACATGGAATATTTCCAGTGGTGCCGACAGTGGGAACGAAGTGGCAGCGGGAGCCACTGCAGGCCCTGCACTTTCGGTTCTAGCAGAATTATTGCCTAAAGTGTGTGACATGAAAGCATAACCTAACCCAACCTAACCATTGGCTGCGAGCGAGGATCCCCTTTGCCCCAGTGTCGTCTCGCAAGAGTTGTTATGAGGCACGGAGAGTAGGTTGCAATGTCGAGGGTACACGTATTCCAGTCGTTAATGCTAATTTGATCAGGGCCAAGGAAACGGCAAGAATTTCGAAATTGATAAGAACTTTTCTTCTTCGTTGAACTACTCGGTAGAGCTCTCGAAGTCGCCTCGTCGAGCTCGTTTCCCATCGCGTCCGTGCTCTTTCCCGACTGTCGGAACAAATTGGTATGCGGTGTGTCGAGTTTCCAATATCATAAACGCGTAGGCTTCGAACAGGGTGGAACATGCATCGCAGCGTGGAAGGAAGAGGAATCGATGGGGGACGGGAACGGCGAGGAGTCGTTGACGTGTTCGCGTCGATCGCGGATCGATAGCAGACCACCATTCGATTTGCATAAATTAATACCGCTTGTCAGCGAATCACTGTGTTCCGGGTCTCGTTCCATGATAGAATATCATCTCCTCCCGCCTCGTGCTACGAAAACATCTTCGGAACAAATCGACAGGAAATCTGCTTGTAAACGAACCGAGAATCGCAATTAACAGAAACAAGAATACTAATGAATAACTGCTAAGAATACAGGAAATTGTCGTTGGTATACCGAAAGTTGTCTTACTATACTTGTAATAGTTCGTGGGTAACTTGAGAAGCAGGATCACCGATTGGTAATTCAAGTGAAGCAGCAAACCTCGCGGTGCCGATTAGTTTTTCTCAATAGTTCATCCCTACGAAGATATTTTCACTCTTCATTTTCTTGGCGCCATCGTGGTGGTCGAACGTCATGGCCATCTTCAGGATTGTTCAAGGTCAATGTTCCAAGGTCACACTCGAGTATAAAGGACAAGTAAATAAATGCTTCGAGAACGTCAAGGGTTATCGGGAGTACAAAGGGCAGCAAATATCCAAGGGTGCCTTTGTAGTAGAAAGGATCACGATTGCGAGGGTCATGACAATGTAAAGGGTCATGCGAATTTTGTAAGGGTCCTTTTAAGGGGTTACAATTTCAGAGGATCGAAGGAAAGCAAATTGGTGATAATTCTTAAGGGCGTTTAAGTTGACGACACACAGTAATCTCGATGAATTTCCAAGAGTTGGGAGCCCTAAAAATTCTTAATTGAACAGAATGTTTAGCTATTAGTCATATTCTTTAACGAGTGTTTTAACATAGACTCGTATTGCGTCTTGAACCGTTTTCCTTTCCGAGCGGAGGTTTCCTTTGCGGTCGATCGTTATCGGGCGAGATAAGAGCACGGTCTCGGATCGACGGAAATCGTGGTGATTTCTGGATCTCGTTCGCGAGACCGCATCCGTTCGGCGGGGCGCGATGAATCTCGCCTCCTCGAACAGGACGACGATGAATTTGCTGGGTTGTTTCCGTTGGGTTGACAAGCGCGAGACATTCACGTCCGCGCGATTATGCGATTCATCTTGTCGGGAAGCTCTTCTGAGTTTCTCGGAAAAGTTCGTTAAACTCTCTCTTTCTCTCTCCCACCCCTTAAGAACTAATCAGTTGATCCTTGCATCCACACGACCCTCACCGCTAGTCATCTTCCTATTTTTTCCGGAATCCTCGGGAATCGAGGTTTTTGCGATAATTCCGTTTCCTGCCTAATGGACGTTCTTCGTGCGCAGCGCCGGCGCGTCGGTTTTTGCGCGCGCGCGCGAGAGGGTTAATGTGTCTCCTCTCGATGAGACGAGACACGGCCAGAGAGTCGTTTCTTGTCGACAGCGCGATGTTTCTTAATCCTTCCGCGCGCGCGGAATGGCTCGCAATTATTCTTTTTAGCCGGGCCGGTTTCGGCCCCGTTCATAAACCAGATTTCTACTTCGTTATCGGCAAAGCGGCTAACAAGTCATCAAGTTTAGAGGCGCTCTTCATTAGTCGCCGTTCGGAAAAACACGAATACGGTCGTGACTATCATTTTAATTGTCTCGTCCGATCTACCGATTCTTCGTACAGGGACTTCCTGCTTTATTATCGCGAGTTACTCCGCAGAAACGATAAACCAGAGCGGCTGCTGATCCATCGCGTCGATCGGCAAGCCCTCGAGCTGTCCGGCTCTCTCACGGAAATCCTCGATCTCCGTTCCGCTCGATCCCCGAAAGACGAGTGATCGGTGGCTAGAGGCGAGAAGAGGAGAATCGCGCGGAAACTCGAACGTGAACAGATCAAAGGAGTCCAGGGCGATAAATTTCACGGAGAAAGAGGACGAGAAGAGGACAAGAAGGTCCGGGAGTCGCGAGGGGATCGCGCGATCCTCACGGATCTTCTCTTATGTAAGAGGAGAGGCTGTTTCGAGGAGATCGGCCGGGCAGCTGATGCGTAGGAGTGGCCGAGTAAACCAGTTGACAGCGGCTCGAGGACCCATCCGTCCACTTCTCTTCGCGTTTCCCCTCTGCCACCAGGTTTTGCTCGGACGAGCCACACGACCGGCACGCACCAGTTAGCCTCAGGTCGTTCTCGAAGCCGCTCTGGACCAGTCGTTTCCTTTTTTACCCCCGCTCTCCTTACCTTCATCTCTCTATCTTTCTCTTTCTCCTCGGACTCGCGACTCGTCCTTTTCTTCTCTCTTCCGCTCCTGCTCCGGCTATCGTCCTCCGCCAGCTGGCTCCGTACTCGTCCCTTTTCCTTGCGAGGATTCTTCGACGACCCTCCTGGCCTCTTCTAGGCGATCTCCTTCGCGTTTCCTCCTCGCCTCACTCCTGGACACCGCGGACCAACGACTCAACACACTCAGGCAGTGAGGGGAGCTACCAAAAAGAAACCGAGTTCACACATGCTTGATTAGCGAGCTAGTCTCTACCTAGCCATCTTCCCCTGTCAGCTCTCAAATAGTTTGCAGAAGTCTCTTTCTCCAAGCAAAACACCTGTTGTCATTCTATTTGCATATTATATACAAGTCTGAATATAAAGGAAAATAGTGGCTTTTTAAAGAAGCAACGTTAATTAACCCCTTGCACTATATCTAATATCAAGTCAGACTGCTGATGAAAATTTCGAACAGGTTCTACTACTAAATATGTATGTTATTCATAGATCGGGAGTCTTTCTGGAAAGTAAAAATTGTAAATTCATACAATAAATATAAACGGCAAAGAGGCTGTACCCGTAAAATTATGGTGCAAGTGGGGAGATTTGCGTCTTGCTTATCACGATCGAAGAGGAGCACTTACAGAAATCATTCGGGACACAGCGGGTCGATGAAAGTTCGGGGAGAAAGTTTAAGGGAAACTAGACTATACGAGTGATCCTCTTCCGCGCGATGGTTCGGTCAACGAACAAGCATAAACGTGCTTTCGCTTGGGAGGATACCGAGAAGAGCGCAGAGAATCGCGTTGCACGCGAGACCGCGAGCGCGTAATCCTTGTTATCGTTGGCGCATTCGCGGCTCGCGGTTCGAAGAGGATAGAAACGAGGGAGCTTAAGAGAATCTTTAGGCTATCATCTGCGAACAAATGATAGTAGCGATAACTCATGGACGGTGAGGACAGAGGGATCGGCCCAACTTGTATACATATAACTGGGTGCAAAAGGTAAAGAACCGGGAGAACGTTGAACGTTTCGCCATTAATTCGAATGGGAATAGGGGCGAGATGCAGCAGCGTCGTGTCGGCAATTTGCGCGGACCGTGCTCCCGGTAGTCGGAAATAAATCGCGTCGGGGGGTGGTGCTCGTGTATTTAAGCGAGGAATCACAAGCAACGGGAAGAGAGGAGCAAGAAAAAAAGGACAAACGAGAGACGCGAGTAGGATCAGCAGAAGGAGAGCAGAGCAAAGGAGGATGAGGAGGACAAGGAGGAGGAGGAGGAGGAGGAAGAAGACGAAGACGAAGAAGATGATGGGCCCGGTTGTGTCATTGTGGCGCCGCGAGAGATCGGTCCCGATCCCCGAGAGCGCGCCCGGTAGAACGGGAGGAACGGCGTTGATTAGCGCGCAACGCGAACAACGTTAAACAAATAAAACAACGAAATAAATAATTGATTCCGCCGGGAGGCGTCGCAACGAGCACAGAGGAAGCCGAACAGGTTTCTGGCCGAAGAAGCGTTGTAAGGTCGTCGCCGGTGCACGGACGGAGACGGAGAGAACGCGAGCGAGATCATGCTCTCTCCTCTTCCTCTACTTCTTCTTCTCGAGCTCTGAAACGCGCATCGCGAGCCGCGCGCCACGGACCAGCCGGGAACGGGTTTTCGCGGCGATTTGTTGCGATAACGGCAGGATGCAAATGATTGTGCTTAAGGTGTTGCGCCGAGCGAACTGTCCGAGGGCCACCGATACCAGCATCTCGCGATTCGTTATCGGCCGCAACAGAGAGACGCTTTCAATTTATTCGTCGGGCCGCTTGTAACGCTTTGTCGCCTGTCCCCGCGGCTACCAACCAATCGTTTCTCTTTCTTCAAGCTTCCTGTCTCTCTCCCTCTTTCTCCAAGCTCTCCAATTATCGCCGACCGAGTAATAGAAACGACCGATGATCGATCTTGAACACGAGAACTCGCGCGAACCAACTCCGGCTCGTTTCTACCCTCGGGGCCGAGAGCCTTATGGCACTCTCTACGCTCCGCGATCAAGTACCTCACACGGCCTTTGGATCTTCTACTTGTTTATGCGGGAGTATGTTGAATCTTTGACCATAGCTTATTTATAAAGGGTTACTCGAGAGACATGTTCTCGTACTGTAGAAAAATGTTGAATTTCATTTGAGACGGACTATTGGTCAGGGTCTCGCAAAGGTACGGGGTGGTTGAGACGCAGTCACAGGAGAACAGGTATTCCGCGATGTCCAGGTGCGTCGAAACGCGGAAACGCGGCGGACTTTGCGCCCCTGTTCGCATGCGTGGCTCACGGAAATAATGGTATAGTGGCGCGCGAGCTGATTCTGAACCCGATCCCGATGTCGAGAAGCGGCCTCGGCATCCGGGCGTTAAGGTAGGACAAGGAACGAGATCGCGGCAAGGGGACGGGAAGAAGAACGCGGCGCGGAACAACGACGGGGGCAAGACGAAGAGGAAGAAAGGTAAAGAAAGAGGGAGAGAGAAAGAGAGAAAAGCCTGGAAGGGCAAAAAGCGGCGAGAGTAGAAACGAGGCGAGCAGGGCGAGCGGGCTTCGGGGCGCGCGAGGGATGGAGAAAAGGGAGAAAAAGGAGGAAGAAAAAGGGTGGAACGACGGGGAAGGGGAATGGAAAAGAGAGAGAAGGATGGGAGACGAAGAGAGGAGAGAGAACGAGTATCGAGGGGAGCCGCCTGGAGGGGAGAGCCACGCGATCGAGATTTATTTATAAGTCGACGAGCTTAGGCTCACTCGCGGCCTCCTCCTCGCCTCCCTACCGCGAAACCTCTTCCTACTGGTTCCCTGTTGCTCTCTGCTCTGTCTGCTAGCTATCTGCTTGCTCCTCGGCGCCTCTGCATCTGCCGGGCCACCTTCACCGAGAGCTGGTTCCTCTCGTTGCCGCTTTACCGCTTCGCCGTACTCGCTAATTCTAATACTCCAGCCTCGGCTATCTCGCTTCTTCCTCGACTTTTTCACTGATTTCCTCGACGATCGTTCCGAAACCCTCGATGTTCACGCTGTTAGCGAGGTAATCGTTCAGGTTGCTCGAGAGTAAGAAAGATCGCAACCGATTCGCGATACTTTGTCGCCGGCAATTTGTCCACGGAAAAAGAAACGCGAGACCGCTGTTATCTGTTAACTCGTAAGTGGACGCGAGAAGTAAATGGACATCGGTTTTGCCTCGCGGATGGTAAAACTTTGTCTACCCGTGTCTTAGTTTCTTCACCAGAATTACATGTTATTGCGCGGTAATGCTAATGCAGAGTGCGGGGATATGGTTCTTCATTTGTCGATTGCACAGTGCGCATGAGGGACACTTTAATTTGAACAGATCCTGCAACTAGCACATATTTTATACTGTGCTGGAAACTTGTAATCCATGGACGGTCTCTCAAGATAAAATTATTTGCTTGCACAGAAAATGCTCGTTGGGCATGCAATACTCTATCAGAGATAATTGTTTACCAAGAAGATCGTCGTCTCAGACTACCGACGAACGTGCAATAAATACACTTCCGATAATTTTGCAAAATAAAAAATGTCCACATCGACTACAAGAAACGGGGACCAACTTTGATAAGCTGAAACTAATTGATCGACATGTTTACATTGGTTTAATTTTGACGTTTTTCTAAATATTTATTCATTGTGGCGATAAATGCATTAAAATCGTGGATCTTGTGATAAAACAGCAGTTTGACAAAGCTACCGCAAGTTGAATTATCAGCACAGATTCGACCAAGGTTGCGGCAACCTCGATGGACCACTTAAGGGTGAAGTTCCGAGGTTGGATTCCTCTCGGTCACTCGGAATAATCTACTTCCCGTTCCGTCATCGTATATTCCGCCTCCTCGGCTCTTTATTAATACTTCGCAGGACTTCATAGAGCGAGCTCGAACCGTATGAATGACAATTATAAATAGAAGCGTGCCAGATGCCATCCCCTCGACCCGCCAAATGTCCCGGTCCATCGGTGGTCGCGGTCGATTATTTTGTTCACGCGCTGCCAGACGTCAATTTGGTAGCGGCTGGTTGCCAAACGGGGTGGGCCTCAGCTACGGTGCCCGTTGCCAGAGATTTGGAAATTTTATCAAGAGGTTGCGCAACTCGCCCACAAACGCAGCTCAAACCACAAAGCGCTCGTGATTTATATTAAGACGCGATTTTGCGATTTGCGATTTGCGATTGCGATCGATTGGTTAATTTGTTGCAACTCTGTACACAACAATTCCATGGAGATCTTCCTGGTGTAGGAGGTTTACTCAAAGAATGTTTATTCTTTAACGGTTCGTTACAAACTGCTTTTCGCAAAAGATTGTTATTTACAGATAAGTATCGGTTGTTAATGGTAAATCGATCGTCGGTTCGTAATGACAACCAGCAGCAAACGTCAGCTGGTCACCGACGATCGATTGACACTAGCACATTGGTATATTTAAATAAATACCTACACTGGTGACGTCTTAAACCGCTGAGCACCTCACTTTTCCAACTTGTTTTATTTCGAAGATCCTTGTACAGGTTCTAACACTCCTTCCAGGGCTAGCAACATGAATTACGATATAAACGCAATCTTAAAGATCTCAACACCGTTGCTCGGGGAAAGAAAATTTGTTTTCTAACCGTCCTCGTCTCCCTTAGTACACCGAGTCGGACTCGGAGAATTTCAAAGTGCAACGAATGAGATTGCAAATCGAGGGATTAACAACGAAATAATGTAAAGTTAGCCACGCCAGGTGGTTCTGTCTGTACAATAATCATGCGTGGATCGGGTACACGATGCTCTCTTCTGGTATAGGTCATTTCTTGAGAGTCTTCGTACTATTCTGAGGAGAAACGTCTGTCGTAAGACACTCTGGATCGCGTGTAATATTTCTGGTAGCGTGTGATTCTAGTCGTGCAGCAGCGGGGTTAGTTACGGCATTAGGACACCGCAAATTGTGGATATGTTGGAGAGGTAGCTAGTTCGATCGACGGTCGAACGATCCGATTCCCGAGAGATCGTACGATCGGGACAAGTAGAAATCGGCCGGTAAGTAGAATCAATTAGAAGGTTGGTAGAGGGAGAGGACTGGCGCGGTATCGCGCGGGGGATCGCTTCTCTTATTCACGGAACCGGGCGTATATATCGCGATTAAATATCGCGTTGTCGAGTGTTTACTGAATCGTTGCCAGCTTGGTCTCCGCTCCGCTCCGCTCCGCTCCGCTCTGCTAGAAGCGCCATTCATTGGACGATTGCCGCACGGAACGGCGAGTATCTACGTCGTTCTAGTCCCTCGCTCTCGCATACCGCCGCGGATACCGGGATATCGAAAAGTCGCTCTCGGATTCTATTGCGTCAGAGGCTGGAAGGGAGAGAGGCTGTGTGCTCGCGACTGCAGCCGCCGCCACCGCCTGCAGCCGCTGCACCAACTGCACCAACCACCGCTCGCAGACTCCCCAAGAATGTGGTCGATTTTTAGCACCTGACGCACGGAGTGCAGAGCGGAGCAGAGCAGAGCAGAGCAGCTTGTTTCCGATCGAGCGACCGCTGTGCCGCGATCGTCAACGTGTCCTAGAACACCGCGGCTTTATGCGTCGATTCACCTGTCCGCGATACCTTACGTCCGTCCACCTCATGTCCCATAATCCCTCCTCGCGCTGCCACTACCAGAAACACACGAGAGGTACGGAAACGTTCGCTGTCCGGAAAAGGGAAAGCCCAATTTGCTCTGGAACGGTGCTGTTGTCTCCCGGAATCACAGATTGTTGTCCCGCAGCCAGCACCTTGAGACTGTCGTACTTGCACGTTTCTATTGTGAAGACTGGATTTGAATAATTTATTCGTAACTAGCTGACCCGACGGAGACGTTGTCCTGTCCAAATTTCAATAAATTTGTTTGTGATCGTTTTAATTACGCATACCCATCGTTCGAATCGTGAGTTCATACAAAAGTCCCGTAGAAAGAAGCACTCTCATTTTTTCCCAAATTTTAATTTTAATTTATATAGATAGAGGATAGATTATGCAATTTGGATATTCTCTGGCCGTAATATTATATGACAACAATATATGCTAATAATCTGCAAATATTCCTATAGGAATCGCGAATATTTGTTATCTCACAAGAATCGATTGAAAGCTCGTCGTCTTCGACACACGTTGACGAGACTCGAAGAGAGCCAAATCTTTTTAAATCATTTTAAAGACTGCGGATCTAATATGCTGCAAATATTCCTATACGATTTGCGTACGTTTCACGACGTTTCTCTCTTTCAAGGCGGCGACAGATATATCTTGATTCTAAAGACCGCGATTCTCGTCGGATTCCGTGTAATTACCACACTACCAGTGCAGTCCGGCGGCGTCTTCGAATCTGGTTCGAAGCTTGGTCATGATACAGATCATTTCAGTGGCGACGACTAGCAAACAGTTGGAGAACGAGAAACGAAGGTGTAAGCTTGTGTCCCCGGCAACCTGTTGCTAAACAGTCCGGGGGTCCGGGTCCCACGGAGTCGTTGGTTTCCCGGTCGAAACCGGAAATCGGCACGGGTGGAAATTTATCGTAGGAGCAGCGGAGCAGAGCGTTCTAGGCCATTCACCAGGCCCCCGGACCCCTGTGGGGCCTTGTGGGACCCTGACGGGGCCTCGTGCACCCTACGTGTCGGTGTTATTCCCCGTGCGACACGTGTAACACGAAAACTCGCATCCCGGTCGCATTATAAAATACAACCGCGGACGACACTGCCACCTTGTTTATTCCCTTGCGCTCACTCTCGGAGACTGGTCCACGCCGGCTGTTAACGCGTTCCTTGTTTCCTTGCTGGCTTCGTGCTGGCTTCGCCGTGCTCGGAACGGCTCTCTCGCCACACCGATATCTCTTCTTTTTCTTCGTGCAATTTCTTACCGGTTAACGTTACAATCGCAGCTGGGCGGAGTGTAATCCGATTACACGGTACCGAACTCGATTGAAATGCGGTGTGTCGATTCGATCGCGAGTTACATCTCCGTTAACACGTTCGCTGTCGTGCCGCGGGTTCTCTCTGCTCCACAGAGACAACATTGCTATTCCACAGAGTGCTATAACCGGCCCGCCGATTTCTTGCATTTATTACTAGAATTACGCGGATTTTATGCGGAAATGAATAGCTTCGATTTAATGTAGGAGACATTAGTAAAATTTTAGAACGGCAATGTAGTAGTTTTAGCTCGGTGAAATCATTTTACAACATCCACTGTATCAGTATATTAAAATCGTGTAAGAATATCAGCGTATTAAAATTATTTACGGGAAAAAAGTAATTTCTGGCTCCTGTGTCTCGCAACTGATTAGAAAGTAAGAAACTACACGTACAGAAAAATTGCATCCTTCTGTAAATAATTTTAATAGGCTGTAAATAATACACCGGTAACACTAACTTCGTCCTTTTGTTATATTGTGTTTCACCAAATAATTCACGCGATAAACGCATAAATTCCGCAGTCCAATTATTACCGATCCACGATCATGATCTATGCAGGCTATTGCAGTTAGTGGGCCATTTCGTTCAACTCCGGTTGCAATCTGGACCGGTTCTACACCGATCGTCTCGTAACGAATCATCGAGAGAGAGCGTTACGATTAACCGATCACGTAGGCTTTGTCGTCGATAAAAACTGGCAGAGAAGCGGAGGCCGTCGACGGAGATTTGGTTTACGAGTTTCGGGACGAGATCCCACGAGGGCCGCCACGCTGCTAGGGCTCGCGTGTCTGCGATCCCTTAAGGACGCTCGATTTCGAGAAAAGCTAATTAAAACCGGAGGATCGGCGGCGGCCGCGATTTCGGTGCCTCATCAACGATTCGCTACCCCGATCGTTCTTGCCCCGGTGCTGGGTAATTACGGCTTGGCTGGTAGGTGTTTCGAAAATGTCCACGGTTCCTTCTCGGAAAGCCAACTTCGAAGTTCGACCGGTTTAAGGAATCGGTTCGATTCGGTCCTGAATGAAACGACGGTCGTAGTCGTAGGAAATCATTCAGGACTGGAATTATCGCGGAGAACGTTGTTGCAGCATCGCACAGTGGAGTTTTCGCCCCGAAAAGTTGGCCTAAATTATTTTAGCATTATTTTAAAACTTACATCCATAGTGTAGTCACTTATTGGATTCGTCTTGATATAAGAAATTAAGTTGACCATAATTTTCTATTAACAGAACAATGTTTTATAATTTTTTGTATTGGGATATACAGGGTGGGGCGCCACATTTTGGCATCTAGATTTACGTCATTATTATTATACATAGCAAACAATGTTTCAGATGAAGTTGAATAGCTTTGAGAGGGGCACATTCTGATGGTACATTCTTTTTGTACGTGGACGTGTAATCTCCACGTGGTACATCTCGGTGTTGTACTTTTGGAGCCTTATAACTCGAAAAGTAATTCATGAAAAAATTTGATTATAGTGTTTTGGACAAGAATATGTAATAAAAAAATAGGAGGTGCTATTTAAAAAAAATTGAGGTAACCTTCACGTGACCTTCAAATGACTCTTCAAGGTCAAACCAATGGCACCATCTTATAGCCATAGCGAAACCATAAAATACATATCTGAACCATTTTTCTCTAGAATGCTTTATTTTTTACAAACTCGACCGTTTTCAGACATTTCTAACACTCTATATATTAAACTAGCTCAGACAACCAAACTTTTTCATCTCACACAAGGTTTGAAAAATCGTATTTTGGCCAACTTTTCGAGGCAAATACTTTACTGTGCATCGAAATAAAAAAGAAAAAAAATGAAGAGGAAAGAAGAAAAAGGGTTGCGGGGCCGATGAGTTATGCGGCTGGCTCGCAATTACGTTTTTCCGAGGAATATAACAGCAACCTTGATCTTGTTCTCGAGATACGCTCGCCGGGTAATCTAATACGGAGGATCTTAATGCGTATAATCTGGGTGGTGCGCGGTCGATACAGTTACGCGCAATTTAGTGGTGCAATAATCCAGGTGGACTGTGGCCTCGGCTAGAATCTCGCGGCGAAGCGAGGCGAGGCAGAGCAAGCGGAGCCCACGAGAACTTGTCGATGGGTTTCTGCTCGCCGTGGACCCCGGTATTAGGATTTGGCCGATTAGGCACAGTGGTGGAGCACGAACCAGTCTCGCGAACAAGAACACGCGAATAATCACGACATCGCTGCTACCATTCGCTAAATTTGTTCGCGAGATGTTCCCGAGCCACCTCACGTCCTGAAAGATTAGTCATGTTACTTGAATTCTCAAGTGACTTAATTTAACGAGATTTAAATGAGACAATTTAATTAATTGTATTCAAGATAATTGGAATTAAACGTTAAACTATTGTGTTTACGGACGTGTTATTTCTATAGTTACGACTTAATTCCTACAATATTATACATATGGCATCCTGGCAAGAATACTAACATAACTGTAAAATGCAGTATTCTCACAATAACGATTTTAATCAGAATAATTTTTTCGAATTAAATTCGACTAGGGTATATAAAACGAAATTACGGATGCCTCCACCAACTCCAAAGTGACAATGTAGCTGCCATTACAGATAATGAAAATTTCGAAAAGAAAACCCTGACGTAACTGCCCTTTTGCGGTTCAATTACGAATTAGAAATATCACGTTTTTTTTTAGCACGTAGAGGCCAACTAAACGCATCTATCACTGTGCCAACTTTGAAATCGTTATTTTTTAAGTTGTGTCATTGTTCTTGCCGGTGCGCGATATGAAATTGCGTTAACCACATAAATACGAGTCGATCGGTTTTCAAATATTGTCTCGCCATAAAGAATACAATAAAGGATCGAAAGTGGTGGTTATTCGGGGTGAGGCAGAGTCTCGAGTCCAATCAGAAACGGAGCAGAAATTCCTGGCGGAGCCCGGAGCGGCAAAGTCGTCGGATTCTCGGTGAAAACGCGAGATGAGGCAAGACGAGGCAAGATGAGTGTGAGGCGAGGCGAGGCGAGGCCTCGCAGGATCGCGGCTAGGCTCGTCGGAGAGGTTATATACAGGCAGAAGCACTCGTGAAACAGGTTCGAGGTTGCCGAGGAACTGGCCGAGCAACGAGCAACGTGCAGGAAAAACAAGAGGCACAATCGGATTGTAGCCGATTGCCCGGGGGCACGTGTAACGGTACCGGCACACGATGTTTGCCATCAAGACACCGAGTCTCTCGACTTTTCCGTTCGCTTCGGATCGAGGAGCGCAAGGATGCCCCCCTTGGAAAAGTATCATTCAATGAGCTATAAATCGAGCAGTGATTTCTGGACACCCACTACTCTTCCGCTCCGTGTTCATCTGCATTCAATGCCTCGCCGCCATCGGTCTACCAGCCACCTCGAGGAATTCTTTTCGATAGGAAATTCCTTCCACTGGAGAATCGAGCGAGGAACTGACTGCTTCGCCGAGTAAATCAAATTAGGATTAAACTGGGATCAAATTGGACTTAGTACAGTTTATAATTGATCCAAAATATTTAGCACAATCTTCCTGCACGGACACATGAAAAGAAGTCTCTTCCTTATTTCTCTTTAGTTAAATATCACTTATAATCACACGTGTATTGACCTCTGAGTATCAAAGACAGCAAAGGAACTAACTGTTCAGGGACGCCTCGAACAATTTTGGACGTGGTACTAGCTTCTATATTTTTCAACCGTCTCCGTGTCGATTCCCAAAAGGTAGTCACTTTTATTACCACGTTCTTTATTTTCATCTATAGTTTATTTCAACGTGGTCACTGTGAAGTCAGCGGCGACGGCATCAACAAAATGAAGTCAAGGCAACCGCATCAACACGATGAAGTCAAGGCAACGAAAAACGCGAGCTCGAAGTACACGCGAGGGTTTCGGTTTATAAGAAGGCCGGAGAAATCGCGTTAACCTCTAGCAAAAAGGCTCGCCGACCAGGCCCTGTCAATTTCGCGACGCGAGACAGCAAATAAAAGCGGCGGGAGCGGAGAACGCGGGGTAGGATTTATTGAATTTACGGAAGCTGGCCGACCAGCCGGCCCGTCGTCTCTCGGTAGCAGCTCTCTATCCGCCGCTCACATAAATTCAATCAATTAGCCGGCTTTTAACGTGGGCAACCTCGAATCATCCTTGTTAACTCTCTCGGCCAGGCCTGCTGAATCTTATTCCGACGGGATTTGTATCCCTACCGCGGCGCGCGCTTGTCGCTGTCCGATTCCACGGAATTTATAGAAAATTCCGGCGGCCGTAACGGCCCAGCGCGGCAGTTTGCTCGAGGTCTGTGCATCCCAGAAAATCACAATTTGCAAATATCTCAGATCAACGTATCACCTAGGAATACTTAATAATCTACTTACCGTTCTTTTCGATCTACGATCTATTGCAATTGTACTAACAATTTTTTACTAAACCTAAAACTAATTTTTACTGGAACTACTTGTTAGATATAAGTACACCAGATCGCGCTTCCGACGGCGTTACAATATAAAGGTGTAATGTGCGGATCTAGTCATGTGTGACAATACGGGATTCGCGACGCGCGTACAGAGAATGAGAGTCGTAGATGAGAGTCGAATGTGAGAGCATACAGAGCGATGTATAGACGAGCACCCCAAATGTGTATCATATATTAAATGTCTAAAAGTGAAACAGTGTCTTGTTCCTTCCAATACATAACACTACTATTAATCGGAATTGACGTTTTCGTGCATTTCACAAGTTTACGGACACTATGATCATGTAAAGATCCGCAGTCCCCACCGTGGAACGATCGGAACGAACTGTTACAATCGTCCTGGACACTATCGAATAGGGAAGCATGGTTTCCCTTTAGTCTCGCTAAACTACGGCTACGGTCTCGCCAGTTTAAACTGGCTTTTGTCGAGTCGTCCGTCACCGAGCGTAACCGCTCGGCAAGAGGAATCGGAGAGCTCGAATAGGAGGAGTCGGAGGATATTATAGCCGAAAAGCAATCGTCCAGGTGATTGGTAGCGACGAATTCGCGGTCCGAGTAGTCCGAGCCGGTGGGTACGAGGTCATGGCTGCCGGCGTGCTCCGATGGTAGCGATGGTAGCGGTGGTAGCGGTAGCAAAGATCGGTGGCATGGTGGAGGATCGGGTTTTCCCTCTCTCGAGCTCTCTGCTCTGCTCTACGTCTCTCTCGTTCTCTCACGGGCTCTCCTCTCTCTTTGTCCGTTGCCGCGGTGAATTGATGCGTGGGTGCAGGTTGGACGCAGATAACGCGGGAGGAGTTTCGTTTGTCCAATCCTCGATGATCCTGTTCCTCTCTTTCTCTCTGGTCTCCTCTCTGGTCTCCGCGCTTCTCTCCTTCGCCGTTTGCCCTTCTCCAATCTCTCTCTCTCTCTCTCCGTCTATTTCTCTCTGTTCGCCTCTGTGCTCCGTAGTCTCCGCGCTCGCTTCCCGCTTCTCCGCTCGCGTTTTTCGTCCAGGCGAGGCTCGTTCGCCGCGCAAAAAGAATTCTGCTTGGGCTCTCTTCTCTTCTCGTTTTCTTGAGTTCGCTAAGGGGATCGGGAGAAGACGCGACCTTGGGCGCGGCCAGATCCGCCGTGCACGCGTTCGATTCTCTCGAAAAACGCGACGACATTTTTGCCGCGGCAGGTTTCCACGATTACCGAGATACCGGCTCGATACCGCGCTCCCTTATCTCCGCAGATCTCCGCGTTGTCACTTACAAAGGGATCGTTGTGGACACGCCCTCTAGATTGTCGCTCGTTCCACGCCGAAATTGCACCTGTCGCAGATGCAAACAGTCCTCGCAATCGCCTCGGATTAGAGATTAGAGAGAACAGGCCCCGAGCTTTTTTTCGTGGTCACGCGACCGTGGTTTCCGCTTCGACCGTGATTTGTCCTGTCGTCGAATCGAACACCCCGGTGTGGTCGATGCATAGCGAGATCTTGAATTCGATTTCCGTCGGGCAGAGTCGATTAGCAGCCAGCTTCGTGTCCCGAAGCTACACACGGGTTTCAGCACGGTTAAACGATTTACGAGATATTTATCGTGAAAGTTCTTCGAGACGCGTTTTATACCGTATCGCGTTTCGTTCGCGTGCTATTCGGCTGTTGAGTAACGATGACGGACACCTAGTAAATTCGCGCGGAGCTGCTGCTGCTGGCGGCGCGACGGCTGTGGCAACGGTTCGAAACGGCTGCGAGCGGTAGAGCAGCGAACACCGCGATAACGCACGCCACACTTGTCGCGTCCAACGGACCATGTAAAAGGAAAATTTATGAAAAACAATTAGCACGGGATAGCCTCGGCCGTGTTCGTCGAGCGGCGGCTCAAGGGGGACCGCTCTATCGCGGCTGTCAGTATCGTTCTTCGCGCGATATGCTTTCCACTCGAGGAAGTCGCTACGCTTTTACACGAGGAGCGAGGTGAACATCGGATCGGCTGACCCCGAATTCCTCAGCACCACTTGTAAATTCCCCGCAACGTTCTACTTCTGGAAATTTGTTTGTCGAATATGGGATGTTGTCCTTCAGCGCACTGTTCTCAAGCCGGGAGCCATTTAGCCACGCCCCCTCGGTGCGCGTGGAGGAGCGAAACTATTTTATCTAAAATGTTGTCATGTCTTCTAGCCCCTTCGAAATTGAAGAAAATTAGGCTTCGCCCTGTCAGGGTTTTTTGACACTTTCTATCCCAAATCATCGATACAGATCAATGCAGAGCATTCTCAGAGAACCGAGTGTTCTTCCGAGCACCGTCTCGGTTCTGTAAATCTCATGAGCAACTAGGCTACGCCCACCGGTTGCGCGAAGAAAGTAAAACGGACGGTTTTTGTGAGTCCTGCGGAGATTTTTGTAGGGTTTGGATCGCGTGGAATTTCGTCTTACTCGCCGGCGCGCGTGTTGTAGGCGGTGTAATTATGCGAATATTAACAGAGGGTGAAGGAGAAGAAGATTCGGCGATACTCGGCAGCGCGGTGGTTTCGCAGAATGTCACGGACCAGAGCGGCCGAAAATATATTCAGGTGGCGAGGGTAGACGAGGAGAGCACGAGAGGAGGCCGACGTTATGGCCGAGAAGTTTCGTATCGTATCTGGCGGCGGAGGAGTCGGTGGCACGAGGGGACCAATGACGTCACCGTGTCACGCCTCGGCGGCCACCTGTTCCGCCATTAACGTTAGCCTGTGGCTGTTATCTGCGAGAAACGCTGCTGCGAGGAATTCATGGCGCGGCTCTCCGGCGCAGAAAGAGAACGCACTTTCCAGGGAACACGGGAAAGCAATTGTCTTTCGCCTGGCGCATTAACATGGCCGCCATTCGAACGGCATTTCGGCAGACGTTGCCTCTCGGGGGCCCCC
The DNA here is from genome assembly GCA_028455615.1 of Lasioglossum zephyrum. Lineage (NCBI taxonomy): Eukaryota > Metazoa > Arthropoda > Insecta > Hymenoptera > Halictidae > Lasioglossum > Lasioglossum zephyrum. Next base: position 23,044,751 of record CM052321.1, on the reverse strand, counting down.
GACCTGCCCCCGTTGTCCCCCTCTAGGTGTCACGCTTCGCTGAAGGGGCAACGTCGCTTTGTTCCGAATACGCGATGCCAACGCAACAGCAAAAAACGCAAACGTATCTCTGCTCGACGATAACGCAGTTTTCACGCGGGAGAAATTGCGATCGAGCCTCTCGGGAGAACGATGCAATTAACGATTCAGTACGAGAATATAGTGGAACTGTGACTTATGAGATACCCGGGTACCCGGGTAAACAAAAATTCCTCGGGTACCCGGGTACTCGGGTAAACAAAAATTATCCGATTGCCCGGGTATCTTATGAATACACTGCGGATCTTTATGCAAAATAAAAATCGTTTGAATCAATAGGAAAAAGCAGACGATATATTACGATTACTTATTCTCTTGAACGATTTTAATAAATTTAAATTAATATATCAACGTGTGTTCTTTTAATTTCATTATTGTTTTAAATTGCATGAAATCATTTATGACTTATGTCTTATGAGATACCCGGGTACCCGGATACTCGGCTATCTCATGAGATACCCGGGTATCTGATGGGTACTCGGGTACCCGGGTAAAAGTCCGAGCTCTAGAATATAGTGGAGCAGCGAGGTGAGCGTAGCGTAGAGGAAAACGGTGCGGTGATTTTTGTTTCTACGTGCGCTATACATAATTACATTGATTTGTTTTTTGCTGCAAAGCTCACTTCGTTCCTATCCTCGCCGCCACTCGATCTTCGTCGCCGCTCTACTATATCTGTAAGTTTAGACCGGCGACATTTGACTCGCGAATGAATGTTTGATGGGGGAATCCTCGACGCGGAATTGACGTTTAAGCCGCGTAGCACGAATAATATACGTACATTGTATGTGTGTTGCGAGTGTCACGCGATTGTCTCCCAGCAATCAACGATTCGAAGCGCGGGGTAGGTTCGCCGAGGGCACGCAACCACTCCCTCACCCTCCCCGACCTCCTAAACTACCCCGCAGAACTATAATAACCATTTACGATGCGAAACAATAACGTAAGGGAGCACCGGCCCTTCGAATAGAGCGCGCGGGGCCGGCGCAGCACCTGCGACACATTCTCACGTGTTCGTCCGTCGAACACCTGTAACGCCGGCCCGTACCGGCCAGGAGCCAACCCCAACGTTTCCAATTTCCCACACGACTCGGCCTGCTTTTTAATAATGGAGCGCGGTTCGCGCAGAAGGGTGTCGATTGCGCCAACGGTCGGCTGGAAATTAATTTCGGACCCTGATTACCTTGCCCTCGAGCCGCGCTATTTACCATTCTCGGGTAAACGACCCGGCCCGAACACCTTCGCCCTGACGATGATCTCAGGTCCTCTTCTCGATCGTCTTCAGTGACCTCGGTCTCATTTAATTCGTAGAAATAACTTTTCCTCAAGGTGGCTTCACTTACGAGATTTTCAGAAGAGAGACAACTTATTGTAATGTCGTAGCGAGAGTAGTTTTTACAAGACCATATTTCACGAGGAATTCTAACGGCGCAAAGTGGGCGAAAATGCCAATCTAGCGGGTCGAAACTATGTCAGCGTTATTTTAATCCTTTGCAGACGGAGCTGTTTTAACTTGAATATTAAACATTTCTATAGACCTAGAACCATGGTATATGATTTTTTTCATTTTATGGATATGAAATTAATGTAATACCTCATACACAGTACTTATTACCAGTACATTTAATAATGTAAACAATATTGTGAATAATGGTACAGCAATTTTTAGTGGTGACTCTCTGAGTCACCCTGAGTCCATTGCTAAGGATTAAGATTTAAAGCTATAGCAAAGTAGGTCATTGGATTCGTCCTGACGTTAACTACAATAAGACGTAATAAAAAATACATAGTGGCATTTAAAAAATTAAGGTGAATGCCGTGACAAAATCAGAGACAGACAATGGACCTCGCAGTTTGTTAAAAATGCTCTTTAGCGTTTCGTATAATTTATGATTCCAACTTTCAATTGAAATAAAAATGATCAGTGTATACAGTCGTACAATGTGATTAAAGTCTAGTTGAACTTCGGAATAGAGATTAAGTTACATATTAACTATTCTGGAGGTTTAAACGATTATTGAAACATAACGTGGACAAAAGAAATTTGCAAATGTATATTCAAAGGTGGAAGATAACAACAAATATTTTTTAAATAGCATTGTTAGACATGGTACAACGCAATTAAAGAGAATTTGAAAGTCATAATACTGGATCATAAGAGTAAACGAATTGAACTACATTTTTAGATATTGTTAATACATAGATCACTATAGATTATATTAATCGATCATTATCAAAATTGAATTTTGTCCAGCCAGATCCTGGAAATAGTCAAATGACCGGTCTTATATTTTTATTTATATAATTAATGATATTATGACGTTGCTTAAATGGAAATTGATTGTATAAATTTCTTTATCCAAGCATATATTGCAATAAAAATTGCACGAAATCTAAATAAATAATGTCTTGTCATTTTTATCAGTCTTGTCATTTTATAGCTTTCAGTGCTCGGTAGTTTTAGTGTTAACACGTTCCCCACCGTGTAAGAAGTAAGACGGGTGTGTCTAGCAAAAGTGCCCATTACTTTTGCATCAAATCGATATTCTAGAGTTAATTCGAATATGGATCCATCCGTTATTATAGTATGAGAAAGTAACAGATGTCTACGCGTAGAGTAGATTCGCACGAAACCGTCTCGATTAACTTTTTGTCCTTGAATACGCGAGTCCTCATGAGTGACGGATCTCAATCATTTGCACAGTGATTCCCACTAATTAAGACACTTTTAAACAGACATTTTTAATATTAGACCATACAATTTGAAATTTTTTGGGAAGTTAGAAAATTGGTTTGCTGCACAACGTGATTAAAACTTTGAAAAAAATTCAAAGTTGTCGGAATTGCATAGAAAATACTAATAGTTGCATTTTACAACTATTTCATGTGGGTCTACATCGAAAATTTAAAAAATACTTTTTGTAGATATGTCAATTATTAGTACGATATTAAAAGAGTTATCGTCTTTTTAAAATTGTTCGAATATTAGTGGGAGTCGCTGTATGTCTCGATTAACATCCGAAGTCAAAATTCGTACTATTCAACCGTTCAGAGACGGCGCGGCGTCTGTACCACCAAATACTCACTGTGAATAGTATTTCTAAAGTGATGAATGTTAACAGATCGTTACAGAAATTTGATTTAAATTTTATAGAATTTCTATCTTTTTAAATTGACTTGGAAAATATTTTCGTTTTTACCTAATTCCCTCATTTAGTGTTCCGTCACGTTTCTTTCGTTACAGAATTTGAACTATACTGCGAATATTTATGCAAAATAGGAGCATTTTTATTTCGCATAAAAATCCGCGTACAAAACCAACGTTCCACTCAAAGTGTTACACATCGAGTAAGTTATTAGTAGTAAGTATGTAAATACTTAGTAAGCAATCTGCTCTTGATTTAGTATGAATTTGGCACGAAATTTGGCGTCAAATAACGACCCATCTGTTCCTGCATTAGACTCGGTATTTGGCCACTTGGCATAAAAATTCCCATCTTTCGCTCGAAAAGTATGATTGTAAACATTTGGTCTTAATCTGCTCGAACAGATTTTGTTGACTGGGTGGCTGCGAATATTAATCGAAAGTTTCGAAGGCGAAATATCGTAGAAGGGCCATGGAGCGGATTTAGAGGCAGAGGAGGAAAGAAAAAGGTATTGGAAAGAATGAGGTTCGGTCTGTCCGGGTGGTTTACAGAGGGCATAAACGTCAAGGCTCGTCGCGGCAGGGTTAAAAATATAAAAGAGGAGAACGGCGGTGCACGGTAGCCGCCGGTAGCACCGGTTCTCTCTGGATGCCCGCAAAACCGAAGAATAGCCGGCGTGCACCGACAATAAAGTGGAATTCGCAACGCAATATTCGTTTCTTATTTCACAGGGATTAATTATCCGAACGGTGTGCCGCCGTCTTCGGAACGCACGTTGGAGGGAGAGAGAAAGGGAGTGAGAGGATTTGCACGCGAAACGGGAGAGAGGACTGTGGCCAACGTAACTGGCCTAATGGATTAATTAATGGGTTGCGTGTCGGGACGACCGCGCGGACCGTTTTATTGCCGGTAGCGTTTCTGCTCGATCGAAAAGGTGCGTTCCGCCGCGCGCGGCTCCAAACTCGCCGAAGGCCGGCGAAAAACCGTCTGATCGCCGACCTTTTGCAGTTAACGATTTCACAATCGGATCGATCCGCCTCGTCGCGTCTCCACAAAACACCTCGCCGAGTAGTCGCGTTTTATGGGGCCGCGTAACGATCCCTTGCGCAAAATCCCGTGATCCTTTCCCCGATTTAGGAACCGATGTCGTCTCTATCACTCTTGCCTCCTATAGATAACCATCGAATAACGAGAGCTCGATGCTAACGACGCTATCGTTCTCTGTCCGACCCACGGCTAATCGTGATTGAACTAATTCCAATCGTTGTTTCCGGTTCGAGATAGAACTGAACTTTCGGTCTGGCACAGACTTCTCGAAAATTTTTTATTTTTTATCTAATTCTCTCATTCAGTTTTCCGTCTCGTATCTTTCACTACGGAATTTGAACTATACTGCGAATATTTATGCAAAATAGACATTGTTGGCATCAATTCTAAGAAACAGCAGCCAAATAAAATGATCATTCCTCCTTTTTGCGACGAATGCATAAAATCCGCAGTCTCCTGCAACTTTTACTTTCCCATGATGACACTGTATCAAGATCGAGTGGAAATTGGGAGGCCCGTCGATTTGCGGCCAAGGTGGAACAGCGGTGTAGAAAAGACGACGAAGCTAGCTCATCCTCCCAGTTGACAGGTTAAACTGTCTCGCTCGACCGCGAGAAACTAGATTGGCGAACGGCTCTCGCCGGTGAGCGATGAGAATCCTTTGTAGCAGTTCGAGGAGCGACAGAGGGCTGGTCTGGGTCGGTCGTCCAGACAAAACCGGCGTGGGAGCGAGAGCACGCAGGCTCCCACGAGTCTGCATTGTGCGTGATACGCATCTATACGTCATTTACCTACCTACCTACCGGTCTGGCTTCGTTCTTTCGCGCCCGGCGTCGCCCTCGCAACAATTTTCCGTGCTTTAACCCCTTTCTCGTGCCTCCTCGCTTCGCACACCCTGCCAAGCCTGTCGATCTCGACGATCCCGCGATCTACGGAGCCTCTCCAGGTGCCGGTACACAACAAAAAATCTTTCGTGGATCGTCGCGTCTCTCAAAGAGGGTGGAAAACGAACCAAGAGCATCTGTTTGCAGAATAAAATCTTTGGATCATAATCGACAATTTCACATACTCGCCGCAGCGATTGATTTAACAGTAAACACTGCCGGCCACTATTAAAGACACTATTAAAATTATACAGTTACTTCCATGGGAAATGTTTCAATAACTTTTATAATTCCAGCACAAACACTGTTGTAAAAATTGTACACGATCCAAGTAAATACAGTTTTATCATTTTTGGAAGGTAAAACATTTTAATTGATTTTATGCTTGTGTTTGATCTTCGTTGGTTTCCAGCACGTGGAAACTTGAACTCGCGATCGTGAAACAGTCAAGGAAGGATAAGAAATTATATTTGATTATATGGGAGAGCGTTTGAATTTATTAATCTATCCGCGATCACTCACGGCACGAAGGATTATTAGTTTACAGGCGTCGGCTCGTCTCTATTGGCAGCGACAAGGATAGATCGCGTGGAAATATAAAGTACTGTACGTTGTACTGGCAGAAAGAGCCGATCGGCTATTGTATTTAGTGAGATTCGTCGATGCTCGCTCCCCTCACCGCGCACCTCAAACTACTCGGTCGTCAACAGCCAACAGCTGAAACGCGACAACAGCCGAGTCCTCGTTATCGGCGACTTTCGGCAATTTAAATCTAACGGTTTGGTAGGTTCGGTGTTAAATTGCGTCGCTTATAGGGACAAGATATTTGGAGTAGTCTGCGGCAAATCGGTAGAAAGAGTGATATTTTAACTCGCCGTCAGGCGGCGACCACTACACCGATTGACGACACCGTAGGAGAGGAACGAAACATTTAACAGTATCTAGAACCACAAAATGGGTGAGTCTACACCCGAGGAACGTACGAGGCTGATCGGCCAATGATCGTCGTAATCGACCAATTAAAACTGTGCCCGTTTCTGATCAGCAATAAAGCGTTTCGAGCGTTTTAAAGCGGTTGCTTCTAGATAAGAGTATCGGAAGAATGATAATTAGCGGCAGAATTCACGACGCTTCGGCTACGCGATTAAGATATCGATTGAACGAGAAAGGGAGAGAGAGGAGGAGAGAGAGAGAGTCGGGGCACTGTGAAGCGATGAACCAAGATTCGCGGACGGTTCTACACGAAATAAACGAGAAACTCGTTTCTCACGATAGGTGGGTTCGCAGGAGCCGATTTTCGGTGTGTGTTGGGCGAGCACGGCAAGAGCAGAGAACGGAACGAAACGGGCGGTAGCTCGGTCGCAAAAGGATAGGCCGAGGGGCAATTAATTAAACCGAAGCAAATAAGCCTTTAGAAGGTTCGTCGCCGTCAGGCATCGAAGACAGTCGGTCCCGGCATCGACGGAGGCGCTAATCGTCGCCCGAAGCTATCATTAGTCCCCAGTTTCGCCCTGTCTCCCGTGTTCGCTGCTCATTTATTGGCGTTGATGGCGCGCGCGAGATAGTCTGTTCCTTCTTCGAGGCGCAGCCACCGGTCCTCTCTTGATCCCCTCGATCGCACCCGCACCCGCACCCGCGCGCGCACGCCCGCGCTCGTCGATCCGTTTCAATCCCTTCAATCCCTTCAATCCCTTCAATCCCTTTTGATCGGTCGCACAACCACGACGCGAGGTTGCCTCGCTCACTCGCTCGCTCGCTCGACGACGATTCAACCTTTTCCCCGTGTTCGGCGAGCCGGTATCTCGTTTAACGTCAATGAAACGTAAGGTCGATCCTTTCATATTCACGCTCCATTAATGATCTCGTTTCTCGGGCTCGATCGTGACATGGTTTCGCGAGACCGGCGATCGACCGTCGATTTTTCGTGCGTCACGCCGCAGAGCCGCCGACGCAGGATCTCACGGTTTCCAGTTTGCGGAGAACCTGTATCGAGGGAAAAACGGAAGCTATCGCCCTTTCTCACTATCTCCGTGCTCTCTCTATCGCGTTAGCCGGTGTTAATGCATTTTCAGTTATCCTGAATCTTATCTGCAAGCGTTCCGGTTTTTATCCGCTAGGATCGGTGTGGCGGTTGCGCAAGTGCGCGCGCTAGCGTAAGCGCGCTCGCGCGTTTTCATTGAGCTGAGCGAACGAGCTCCGTTTCCCTTTTCACACCGTCACTCCGAGCCACGCCGAGCCACAACGAGTCGATCCAATTCACCGTTCGGTACAGCGAGTAACAGCAACAGCAACACCGCGAACGGCCATTAGCTTTTTAATTCGCGGCCGCGTACGCTTGTTTCCTCTCTGCCGCTCCGCTCCGCGCCGCACCACGCCGTAGAAAAACCTCGCCAGACCCACTGACGATCGCGCTACGACCGACCAGAGAGGAGACAGTCCCGCTCTCCTCGGTCTCCTCAAGTCCAGAGGAAAGTTGCGGGATGATCGATGGCGCCGGAAGCGACTCTCGATCGCGGGAGAAACGATTAAGGTCGACTTTCCGGCCGCTTTTTGTCGCGTGCTCGTTACCCGACGATTTCAATGAGTCGTTGCGTCGAAAGGGAAAGATTTCCTTCGATTCGCGAGATCGGAAGGATCCGGTCTCCTTTATCCCGAGCTCGATCATCCGATCTTCGTTGCTCTCGATCCGCCAGCACCGGACGTGCAAATCCATTTGACGTCTTTCCGTCGAGACGGTCGCGGAATCGTTTGATACCTAATCGTCCTCCCACTGTCGCAAGAATAGTGCTCGGTCGAACATTTGTATGACATTGTATAACAGATGCAACCTCGGCAACCATTTCTAAATGGCACCGACAAGCCATTGTATTAAACACAGCATTTAACGTGTTAAACATCGCATGAACACGTGCGCTGCCAACATTTATCTCGTTCTTACCTTCGCTATTAAAATGTTTTATCAAATACGATGCGGCAGCTTCACGAAATACTAAAACAATTTAGCAGTGGACAATGATGGAGTCGACAACTAGAATACATATTTAGTAGATTCTGTTCGAAAATTTCCTGATGACCCGACGTTTATAGTCGAATTGTGTACCAACTTCTTCCAAAGTCTTTACAGTTTCGTGTTTCTCTAAAGTCGAGGACAATGTAACAGCATTCTTCAATTGTTCCCAAGTTTCTACCGTTTGTATATAAACGTTTGCGAACGAACACAATCCACGGACTGGTAACAATTAACAGGTAGTCGAGGCAGCCTCGAGCGACGTTTCCTACCTTGATTTCTGCGGTACTCTGTCAGAAAAAAATGGAGACATCGTCGTCGCCATCGTACAAGGAACGTTAATCAGCGTATTTGCATGCGTTCGAGTCTTACGACGAACGGGAAAATAGGGAGTAGAGGAGATCAAAGTCGGGGATCAGTCAAATACGCGAGCGCGACAAAGAGGGACAAAGATCGATCGTTAATTAAAGCGCGCAGGAGCGTCTCCGGTGAGCGTAGCCGAGAGTACAGCGAGCATCGTGACGAGGGAAGGGGAGTAGGAGGACGAAGAGGTGATGGATGGAGGAGGAGGAGGAGGTAAAAGGTGGAGGTGGAAGACAATGCCGGATAGCAAACACGGCTCGTGCATTTCGGCGAGGTTGCGGAGCTTCGTCCTCTTTTGCCCGTGTTCCCTGGCCGTTTCGAGTTCACGCATCGCCGGCCACCGGCGATTTTTCACCAGCCCTCAGCCGCGATTCAAGATAAAAAGGCCCATTTGCGTCGAGCATACACGCTGTACCTATCGCAAATTGCTACTCTGTTGCGTGACGAGACTTCTCGTTGCGTTTTTCGACCGATCTCGTTGCTCGAACCGTCGAAACTTTTGGTTGGGTACAAGGGTCGGCAGATGACGCGCATTAGCCGATCCATTTGCTAAAATTCGATCCGATTTCCTTGATAAATGAAGCTCACCGATAGCCAAGCTTTTCAAAGCTGAAAAACCTATCAGAGTTGATTAATTTTTTAAAAATCGTCAAATACCGATTGCGAAGGAAGAGGCAAGAGGATGCGATCTATGTGGGGATAAGTATGGAAATCTAGAACATCTGACAAGGGATTGTAGGATAATGGGGGAAATGATCTGGCTCGAGGATGTAGTGAGCGGAAAAAAAGATAGAAAGGTCGAAGAATGGCTAGAGAAGTTGATGAAAAACAGAGAAAACAGAGCATAAATAAACCAAAGGGAGTACCAAACCAAAAATGTAAAAGTTAGGGAATGAGGAGGGAAGCAATAAGTAGGGAATTAAGGGGATTTAGCGATAATTAGGAGACTAAAAGAGCAGGTCAGGGTAGGAATGCGTGAGATATAGAAAGGTATGAGAGAAGGTATGGACGAATGCGTGAAATAAGTTATTGTACTGTAAACCAATTCACATTTCTTGGCTGTAAGGCTGAAATAAAGCAAAATTATTATTATTAAGTACCGATTGCGACCTCCGATTGGAACTGTTCCGCGTCCCGGAGAGTACAAGCAATACCAAAGGTGTTCCCGCGCGCCATTAATCAGCTCTTCTTAATATGCCAGGTGCCTCGTTATTTCTCCAACCCCTGTACATAATAGATTCGAAGGGGAGAGAGAGAGATTTCTGTGTGGAAAGAGTACAAACTCGACGGCGTAACCGCAACGAAACAGTTGCCAAGGTGCAATTAAGTTGGACGATCGCGGTGGGAGATTCGTTCCGGGTGCAAGCAGTATCTACAAATATCAAAGCGAACCGATTAAATGGGAGGAGGGTTCGAGCAGCCCTTTGGCCCGTAATAAGCGTTCGTATCGGCACGGGAGATCGCCGATAATCGAGACACCGAATCCACCGTTTAATCGGTCCCCTGTGTCCAGTCCTCGGGCAGAAGAGTCGCCGAGGTCGTTTCTCGGCTCGATTCTACTCGACTCGACACGACTCGTCGCTACGGCCGGGAGCACCGAAGCGTGCTTCCACCTCTCGCTGCTGCCCTCTTCGCACAGGTCGTCGCTGACCTCTGTGCCTCCGAGCCTCGAAAACGGTCCGTCGTCGTTCCACTTGCTCGCGGAGCACTATGCCCCTCGCCCCGACGCGACCTGACCCGTCGCGATGACGAAACTCCCGTCTCTCGCCGAAATTAGACCTTGCATCCTCTCTTTTGTCCAGCGAGACCCTCCATTATTCCCCGAACCTCTCGCCTTCTCATCGCACCTGAAATATTCCGAAACCGAGCGGAAACGCCTCGAAAGCGGCGGGTTTAGACCAGAGACACACGTCAGCCTAGACATTGACGCTGAAAATCACTTCCATAGATATTACTAGAGATAGATTTTATATAACAAGATATTTTATTACTTTACGAGATGTATATCAAAGTAATATAAAACATTTGTTAACAGGAGAAACACATGTTTCGAGTAAACGTTTCTGTTAACTTGAAGAACCTAATTGAATAAACACATAAGATAAGAACAGTAAAATATATTGGAATTTATTATAGAACTCTACAATTTTGAAGTAACATAATTTTCGAACAAAATCGTTCTCTTTTCGTTTCAGGTAAGTGCTTCTTGGATATACTTGGACTATGGACGAGTGTTCCTCGCTCGCGCGAGGAGTATAGGTGTTCGGGGCCAGTCCAAGAAACGTAATTTTTCCGTTGGGCCAGAAAGGAGACAGAGACGCGGTTTCTAAACACGGGCACAATGGTAACGCGCGAGTCTCGGTACGTACTCGCGAGCGAGCGAACGGTCGGGTTTGGTTGGGTACGTTTGAGGTGTGCTCATGTAGATAAGCTCCGATAATGACCGGACGTGTGCTCACCCAGCCAGAACTCTGCGAACTCCCTCCGTGCCTCCTCGTTCCCTGCCTCTCTTTCCTCCTCTTCGTCCTCCTCCACCTCCACCTCCTCGTGGTTGTTCACCGCCTTCTGCCTCCACCTTGTTGTGTTCTGTGACCACGTTTCTTCTTCCCTCGGGGAGAGAAGCAAGAGAGAGAGAGAGAGAGAGAGAGGAGAGTCCTTCGGACTGTGTGTACTTGCTGGCCGTGGAGAGACACGCGTTGCCGTGCACAATACTTGAACAAACCTTGGAACCTTCGAGCCTTCGAGCGACCCTCAACCCGTCAAGGAAAGAAGAACGCACCCTTCCGAAACATTTTTAACCCTCCGCGAGACCCGATCGATCCCCGTAGGATATCCGAGATCGGAGATCGTCGGATCGCCAGGCAATGCTGCCCGATATGCATCACTTGCAGCCAGACTGCGGAAGCTTATGCAAATCCGACGACTTTATAGCCATCTTCGGAGAAACCGAAATTAGACAACACTCTATTTCCATCCTCGGTATCTCTTGTTGTGTAACGATTCCTCGAATTCGTACGATTCCCAGACGCTAAACGCTCCGCGGAGATCCCGCGTCAAAGATTATCGGCTAACGAGAATTTAATTAATACGCCACCGGACGAAAGTCTCGACGAGATGGAACACAAGATACCGACGACAGCCCCTTTTAACTTCACTAAACTCGATGTCGCCGTAGATCAATAGGTTTCTAATTCTTTTGTCCCTTTGTAACCACGAAAATCATGTGTCGCCATTGTAACTTCCTGTTTCACACGTCCGAGTAGATTCAGTCGCGCTTTAAATTGTAAATTAATTGGTAACGTTGACGGTACATTTCAACCTAGCTGAATATACATTGTTGCGAAAATCGTATTGCGAACTAGCCTACTGCAGAAGTTGCTAACATCGCACTGCGCTGATAGTTGGAGCGAAACGGACGGTTAACTAGTATCACCGAGAGATCAAGGCGACTAGATTCGACATTATTACATGACTTACAAAAACGAAGTTACCGAGATTCCAACTGATTGTTACGGCAGTATGCGCATAAATGAATCGATGCGCCAAATAAGGCATGGAGGCTCTTCTGTGCCATTGACGATGACAAAACACCAGTAATTTAAATGGGTCATTTTCGCATCACTTACGATTTCAGTTTTTTACTTTTATAAACTCCGAACAACAGAAATTCTTTCACACCCGCAGAAGGGTTACCAAAAAAATGTTTGACAATTGGGGATGGCTTATACTGCTACTTTTGGACCACCTGTGATTCCACCATGTTCGTTCCCAATCTCGGTGATTTTTCAGTGATCGTGATACATATTCGTGATTTTCGTAATCGCTTCTTACTAGCGGAGAGCATAACTGTTCCTCGCGCTAGTCGCAGAGCTATAACTTGTACATTTTCGTTTAACGACAAAATAAACAAAGTTGCGAGTTACATCGCGTAAAGTAAAGGAATAACGAGGAATAATAAACAAAGTCATTGAGAATAAGAACGGCAGTGACCACAAATTCGCTTTAAATTTAAAAAAAAATCGTGATCGTGGTCATGATTCTGAAAATCGTGAGAAAGTTGTGTCAACTATAGTTTGGCCACGCGGAGGAAGTTCGTTCGTCGTTCGAAAGTCCATGGTCATTGAACGAAGGAAATTAGAATAGACGCAAAACTGGAGAGGCGGCTAATCGTCGGCATTCCTCGCGATTTCATTTGCATCGGAGGTTTTCGGCTCGTGGTTCCGTTCCGTTAGATGGTGTCTCATCAGCTCACCTCTGCTCAGCTTTGCTCGGCTCGGCTCGGCTCGGTTCGGCTCGGCAGCCGGTATCGGCGCAGAGCGATCTATCGAGTAGTCGCAGTTAGCGAGTACGCCATTGAATAATTCTTCCGGCGTGGAGGCTCCGAGCGCACCGGAAACGATCTGTTACCGCGCGACACGAAAGGCACGCTCTCCTGCTCAGGTGTGAGATCGACATCGTAATGTCGAGCTTTGTGGATCGCGAAACCAGAGTCCCCGCGATCCCGATCCTGATCCCGATTCTGGGGCGAATTTAACGCGGAGCCGATCGTCCACCAACTAGAACGGTCACGTACCGATTCCTACGCGATACCCTCCAGCTTCGAGCTTTTACAAAGCGCCCGTCTACTTCCGGTCCAAGTTTGGCCACCATAACAGGCTCAAACGTTTGTATAGCTTGTCAATTTCCTTGCCTCGTAACGTCCTAACCCATTTTAGTAATTGTTTTTGTATTTGTTGAAAAATTTGCATGGCACAAGCCGTCTGCAGTAATTAAAACTACACCTACCGAGCACTGAAAGCGATTGAAATGTTTTAGCTGATCACAGTGACAACTACTTGGACAAAAAAATTTATCGAATCAATATTCATGTAAGATAGTGTTAATACACTGTGGATGTTTATGCAAAATAAAAATTGTCCGTATCTATTGCAAGAAACAGAAGGCAAATAGGAGTGTCATTTTTATTTTTATAAATTTAACAAGCCAAGCTTAGTACATTAAAGTTCTTATATTCTGTTAATTTGCCTACTGATTTACATTGCGCCTACTCATTTTCGTTACACATGCATAGAATCTGCAGTCTACTAATTAAATATCGTCCAGTTCCTGTAATGTAAAACCGTTATTTATAATATTTATAGTGTTGAGAAAACGTACCCATGATACCTATGATATCGATATTCAATCGGAGTAAATTATCAATAGTATAATAATTTTCTAATCGGTACAATGACGAAACAAATTACAAGGGAACGGACTAATTGAATATCGGCGAACACTACGAGCCACCGTGGGTATATTCGTTATCTGTATCAGGTGTACGCTCTAGAGCTACGAATAAGAGATAATGAACTGGTTCTGCGTTTGTCATTGAATAATTATGAAAGGCGTAAACGATAGACAAACTTTTTACGCTCGACTGTTGCGCGGAATTCAACCTGGAATGATCCTATTAATAGACAGCTTTTCAGCTGCTTTGCAGCGTCAAAAAAATCATTCGAAGTGAAATGATGAAATTGCCAGATAGTACTATTATTTATTTATTTACACCACATGGTTTACACTTAATTATAACATATTAGACATGAGCTGTCAAAAGGCATATAGTTAACCCTTCACTGAATGATTTTCTTAATTGGGATGAAAGAATTGAAAGGAGGTCAGTTTTTGTGTTTTATTTAAAAGAAAAATATTTTTAAAAATTAAAAAAACATTTGCAGAAAATTAAACATAGTAAGAGAATACATTCTTAGTTTACTATATACCAGATATGTTAACAGTATCAGATGCAGCGAAGGGTTAACGATCTAGTTACAACAGAGGCATTTTCTTCGTCTTAGTAACTATTACAATAATTCTACCTTGTGAGCACACATCGATTGAAAATCGAAAGTAGAAACTAAAGTTCTTCCACCGGATTCGAAAAAGAATCTTTGAGGAATTCAGAAGACGCAAATTCGTTTTGAGAAATTCGCGAGATCCTTGAAGGAAAGAGGAGAGAGGAGAGAGGAGAAAGGAAAAAAGGAAGGAGCCACGTTTCGTTTGCGCCGGCCGTCCCATAATGGCCGACGAAAATATGACAAACACGTAGAAGTGATAGCGCCGGAAACAGGCAGTTGTCTAACAATAATGTACTGGAGTACGAAGCGAGTTAGTGAATGAACGGGACGAACCGGCCAGGCGAGGCACGATCGCCTATCCGTCTACACGGTCGGGCACGTTGCATACGAATGCTTCGTTCTCGCTAACTGTGCCTCGTCTTCGTGGAACATCGCGTTTCGGCACGGGGAACACCTCCACTGCAATCGATCATCCTCTCTCGCGTTTATTTCATCCTTTCGTCGAATTTCAATCGCAGCACAGAATCGTTCTCGCAATCCCGACAAATCGCAGTCGATTATTCGATTCTTATCGCCAAGTTTACAAGTATATACAGTCACGGACAAAACTTTTTAAAAATCGCACCAAACGACCCGGCATATTTGGAGAATTTAGAAGAAATTCTTTACCAGATAATGTGCACAAAAGATTTTGACAAAATTGCAATTGATAAGATTACATGCAAAAACCATTGTATATCTATGTTGATTGTACACATTAATCCTTGTTACAACAACTTGTTAATGCTTCCCCTAGAAATGTTGCAAAATTTCTCTGAATGCTCTACTCGCTAATAGTTTATAGTGTTAAAATGAGAATTTGTGAAACACAAAAGGTATTAAATAATTTATACATTTTAGTTGGCTACGTAAGGGTTAAAGATTTAAACGACGAGCTATACATTTTGCATGAAATCAAAAAGTTCGTTAGGGTTTGGCCGAGATTGTCGCGACGATCGAGAGTGGATGGCAATCGACGGTTCTGTTGGAAGACAGCTCGGTCGTTCTCAGAAGTCTCGTTAGCGACTGGGAAAGGCGGGGATGGAAGCGTGTCAAAGCTCCCACCGGATCTGTCAAGTTTCCCGATGGCGGATCTAAAGTTAGAAGCGTATGTTCGCTGTACGGGGCGTAGGGGAGAATCGGGCTGAAGATTTAAGCAATGTTTCTGGCCACGACAGTAGAGGCACGCATGTGTCACTTGTTGCATTCTGATTTCGATACACGCACCAAAATAACTCTCCTCTCCATGCTGGCTCACCCTCGTGTGACGTTCCTTATCCCCTTGGCGTGCGTGCTACCGTCGGCGTTCCCCCTCTCTCTGTCTCTCCTCGACGGATAGTGCACGCTCTCTCTCTCTCCTCGGCGTTCATTCACTGCTTCCGTCTCTCTCCGCAACTGTCCTTCTCACTCTTCTCTCTCTTTCTCTCACTCTTCTATACCTGTTCCTTTTGTAGTCATTCATTAGTGTTCCTTCTCCCTCGGTCCCTGGGCCCTTTGTGTCTGCTTCACTGTCTCTCTTGCTCTTGCTCATACCCTATCTCTCTATCTCCGTTCTGCCGGCTACGTATTACTCATTCTTGGACATACTCCCACCGTGTTGGCCACACGATCGTGTTCTCTCCACGGGCTTTTGTCGAACAACGCGTATACACGGCCGATACGTCTGTGTGTGGATGTGTGTGTCTGATAGAGAGAGAGAGAGAGTTTGTCGGTGTACAGTGTCTTCGTCGCGCCGCGGAACACAACGTCTTCCCGAAGTGTCGGTTACATATTTTGGAGGCGTGCAGGACTTTTTCTTCCTCCTCCGTCTCCTTCGTCTTTTTCCTCTTTGTGCTTGCTTTTTTTATGACGGACCGCCGCGACCGTGTCCAGGGATTGTTAATTGATCGTGTCGTACACGGCCCGTATTCGTGTAGCCGGCGGACACGCGCGCGCGACTCCTTCACGATTTATCGGCCGGACCCCTGGCCCGAGAACATTGATCGTCTATTATTTCCTATCCGCTCGGAGAATCGAAAACGGTCAGCTCGTTCCGCGAATTTACGACGATCTCCCAAGACTAAAAGTCGAAGAATGTAGTCCGCTGTAGATCGCTACGGGTGTTATTTTCGACGGAGACGGTGCAGAATCTTTCCAGAAAAGCAGAAGATCGAGAGGAAAGGAGAGAGCAGAAACGCGCTGAACAAGCAGAGCGGAGAGGCCGAGTAGCAATTAATATCAATTAATACGCCGCCCTTTGATCCGCAGCTCGTTTAGCAGCCTCTGCCCGTAAAATCCTTTCGTTTTCTCTCCCTCGAACACCGCTCCGAAGCCACTCCTCTTCTCTCTCTATCCCTCTGTCTGTCTCTCGGTTGCTCTCCCTTTGGTTGCTCTTTCTTTCTGGCTGGTTTTCTTCGAGCCGGCCGGCGAGGCTCGTGACGAGCATTCGGCCGTTTCCGGTTCCCCGGCCTCCACGAGGGGCTTCCCCTTTCGAACTTCCGGTCGTGTCTTACTACGCTTACTACGTGCCCCCTCCCTTCCCCCTTCTGCGGTTCCATCCTCCCTCTCTTTCTCTCCCTCTCCCTCCCCCTCTACACTCTTGCTGGCCCTCTCTCCCTCGCCTCTTTCTTTTTCTTGGCTCGTTCTCTCGAGACTTCGGTCCCGAAATTAAAACGAGACGACGCCGTTTGCCTCGTCGGCCCGTCGTCGATTCCTCGTACTAATTTACAAGATTCGGAGATCGAGATTCTCGGCGACGAGATTTCCAGCTGGATCGTGGGAATTGTTGGCCCTCTCTATAAAAGAACGTCATCAAAATCGCTGATCAATAGACTGCGTATATTATGCTTTCTCGAGAAAAAATGAGTTAGTCGTATGCAGAACAGTAAAAGTATTTAAAGAATTTAACAGTAAACCTACCAAGAGTATTAAAAATGTCTGGTAAATATTGCCTTATAAAAATGGCAACACTAAATGTACCGAGGTTGTCTGTAATTTTCATTATAATGGATGCTTGGACAAGGAAATTCATTCCATTATATTCCATAAATTGATTTTTATAATTTCGTTAATCGAGAAATATAAAACCGGTTATTTGACCGTGGTTAGGTGTAGTGTTAAAAATGCTATTGTTTTCAAGTCGAAAAAGGAATGTCTACGTAGCTCCGGTGGCTTGCTATTATAATAATACAGGCAAGTTTTATTTTGCATCCGCAGTCCACTAATGAAACATACAGGAGGCATTGTACATGATGCTTATACCTGTATTTTTGTCCCTTTATTAGAAGGGAGATCGGCATCGTTCATCCATCGTAATCATATAGAACGACAAACGGTATTTAAAGAAAATATATTGACTGATAGTACGCGTTCTTCACCCCTCATTTATAAAAAGGGAGAATGGCATCGTTTATCCATGATGATAGTACAGACGACGAACGGTATTGAGAAAATGTGTTGACTGGTTGACGCGTTTCCATCCCCTCGGTACAAAAAGGGAGCACGGCATCGTTTGTCCATCAAAATTCTACAGAACGTTCAGCAATATTCAGAAAATATATCGATTGAACGTACGCATTCTCACCCCCTCGTTAAAAGGAGGAACAATACCATGGTACGTCTATCAAAATGACACAGTAGGTTGGTCGATTTATAAACAATATTATTAACCTTTCGCTAACCTTTCTCGATTGTAATACTTGAAAAGTTTTTTCAATGCGACGCCCCACATTTATGAAATACTCGAAAATGTAAAGCCGATCATTTCAATGTGGCAGGTTTAATGCTTCGGCGGAAAATTTTTGAAATCGGGTCGCTTTTCCTTTGGCGTGTTGCTGAATGTTGATCAACGTTTAATCGCTCGAAAGTCGCGTCGGATTCGATTAGGAAATGATGGTCGGCGACGCGACGTTCCGCGTCGGTACAAGAAACGAATAAAGACGCGGCGCGATTGCCCGTTCGGCGGGTCTCGCTTTCGATGATCGACAAGAGAGATAAGAGAGGGGAAGAAGAAGAAGAAGAAGAGATTCATCCTGGGTAGAGATGATCCTGGGACACGGGGACAAAACGTTGACTCATTTGTCGCGCGCCGATAAAGTCGATCAATCATGCGGGTTCGTCGAATCCAATCGGCGCTAATTAATCGACAGAATGGTTTAATTGCTCGTGGCATTTAGCAGGGCCCTCCTGCTCGCCCTTTTCCGCTGTCAAATCACGCAATATCATCGTACGCAATTCCCTCCATCTCTCTCCTCCCTCTCTCTCTGTTCGTTTTCTCCTTGCGAAATCGATCGATTTCGGAACCGGAAGTCGGAACTCGAAGAAGCGTCCGTGGGAGAGTCCCGTGACACCTTTCTCGTATTCGTCGCGATAGCCGCGGAGCCAACGAGCTTTATCGGTTACTATCGGGCGCACGCATAGAACACCTGTCTCAAGGTAGCCGAGGCGCGTGGGAGTTAAGCGGAGAACTCGTTTCGAGGATAATCCGCTTCTGTGCATTATTCATCGCGCGACTCTATGTTCACTGACTCCCTGTACCGCGGCACTTCGAACACCTCTTCGTTTTACCGGGCTGCACCGCCCTGCACCGCGGCGGTATTTCACGAGAACATCGGCGAGAGGGTTCTAGGAAACGAGCGTAATCGCGGAATCATATATTCTCCGTCTAATTCGTTCGAATACCTTCTTTACGACTTACCTACGATCCTACACCGTCCGCGGTTTACGGTTAACGATCGGGAACGGGTCACTTTAATTTTCATTACCGCGGTTTGCTCGAGCATCGTTCCTTTTACTCCGTGCGGACATTATTAATAGACTGCGCTCGCAGAATATTTACAAACACTGCGCTACTTGCGCATCAACGAAAATTAGCAGAACTTAATTACGAAACTCAGAGCAGCAGGAACATTTCTTGTTAGCCGCTCGAAGAAATTTCTCTCGGCGAGGTTTAGAATTATCCAGTCGATTTTATGCAAATCAATACGAGGAAGTCTCTACATTGAAGTTGCTACATAGAATAACACGGTAATGTCCACTTTTTTTATTAGAAAATCTCATATGAGATTTATTTCAACATAATTAAAAAAAAAAAACGAAATACGTCACATACAAAACAGAATATAATAATTACAAAATAGAATGTGGTTATTAGAGATACACAAATATTTTAATACAGACGTATGATTAGTTGGAACAGTATAGACAAAACTTCTACTTTAAGACCACAGCTCTTAAAAAATGATAACATGTAGTGACAAGCTTTGATATTCATTGGAAGCTGGAAATTTATTTACAAGTTGCATTGCCAAAGAACATAATGTCCGCTTGAAATTGTGAACGACTCGGTAGTTCTGATCACTGTAACAATTAATCGTATTACAAGGGATCAAATGTTGGAGTAAACATCCTCGAATGTTGGAAACGCTCCTCGAATTAACTATTTTTGTCTGACGGGATTGAACCCGAGGCAATTTCGAAACAATGTCAAGACAATCTCGAACAATGCTGAGCCAATTTCAAGCGAATTCGGAAGCATCGTCGCCGAGGATGTCACGACAGGCTAATCACGGATGGTCGGTCGATCGGAAAGGGCATTGGAAAAGTGGCTTGCCAAATGCTCGCGGCGAGCACACGAGGATAGAGGCCACGGAGTGAACGAGCGTTCAGGGAGACCGGAAACTGTCGCCTCTTCTCTCCCTTCCTCTCCCTCGGCGTCCTCCCTTTTCTCCTCCTACTCCATCTCCTCTCTCTTTCTCTCTCTGTCCTCCCTCTCGTTCCCGACTCCTCTTCTCTCGGCTCTCCCTCTCACACTCGTTGTCTTTCGTTTGCACGGGCGGACGGACGGTGGACTTTCACGCAACGATCCGCGTACCGATGTGCCGCAATAATCGGCTGAGTTGCGAGAGAAAACTGTCGTTGTCGTTAGGACAATCGTTTGACTGCGCCCGAGTCCCGGCCCGATCGTCCCTCGCACAATCCCGCCGAAAGTCTCGGCGAGAAAGTGAGCGTCCTTCGGTGATTTCACGCGTTACACCTCCCGCGAACGTTACGCGACCGTTTCGCGAATGTTTCGCTCTTCTTCAAGAGTCCCTGGCGATCTACCGTCTTCGCTGAAACGATCTCTGTTACGAAATGAAATCTTTGTAAAGCGGAGCGACTGTATCTGCTTGAAACTCTCAGCCGTGGGATCAGAGGCACGGGGCTCGAGAATTTAATCCACAGATGAAACAAGATTTACAAAATTTTGATCCCATGTAAAGATACTAAATTAGACTGCTTATTACACAGCGACGCATCGTCGAAAAAACCTTGCCGCGTTCACGAGTACGCTCTCAGCTACGGGAGATTTAGCCCCGAGCATCTCGGTCGTCGATCAGAG
The DNA here is from genome assembly GCA_028455615.1 of Lasioglossum zephyrum. Classification (NCBI taxonomy): domain Eukaryota; kingdom Metazoa; phylum Arthropoda; class Insecta; order Hymenoptera; family Halictidae; genus Lasioglossum; species Lasioglossum zephyrum. Next base: position 23,023,992 of record CM052321.1, on the reverse strand, counting down.
CACGCAGAAGAGTCCGGTAGCGAGACGATCGATATTCCGCTGAGAATCGAGGCGATATCTCGATCGAAGTGGAGCACGGTGGATCCCATCGATTCGCGCGCAGTCTCCATTGTCGGACGCGAGAAGCGGCGGTACAGGAAAGAGTTATGGCCTGTTTTCCTAGGTGATAGAAGGTGGAGCGCGCACCACACCACCTTCTCCCGTTGCAGCGTGAACGAGTCTCGCTTCTCGCTTGCTTGCTCGTTTGCTCGCTCACTCGCTGCGACGTCACTTCCTTTACGGGCTCTCCTTCCATTTTTCTTTCTTTCGCAGCGCGCACATAGGGAGGGAGAGAGTGAGAGAGAGTGAGAGAGAGAGAACGACGGGAGGAGGATCGAGGGATCGAGCAGCTCACCTGCCCCGCTACGGTCACTCGACTTCCGGTAACCCCGAGCGCGAGAGCGCATGGCCCACGGCCACGTAACCGTGACTTCTTCTCGTTAATGCTTCCGCTCCGGTTTTCTGCACGATTTCGTGGGGACCGTGATTTCTGCCCGGCCAAACTCTCCGGCTCACGAACCAGCCGAGCTTTCGGTCGCGGCTTCTTCTTTTAATTAATCCAAAAGGCCCGTGACTCGACCGTAACCGACTCAGGCCCGAAATTACACCACTCGGTCCGTTTACTCTTCTAGAAAACCAGTCGCTCGACTCGCTAACCAATTTTCTTTTCTCCTCTCGCTTTCGAGCCAAGCTGCTCCCGATTCCTTCCTGCGGAGCTCTACGATCATCGTTTACTCGTTTCAATTTTAAGCAAACTTAACATCTGCACATTGCTTTTTAATTCTGTTATTAGGATTGCGGATTTTACACATTTGTAACGAAACCAAGTAGGTTCAATTTAACACTAAGCCTACCGAACGTCGAAAGTAACTGATTTGTAGTATGGTCTTATAAAAATAAATATATATATATATAAATACATGTACATTATTATTTCAATAATTGTAAAATAAAAAACTCTACAGTGGATCAGTTCACCTGCGGTGGTGGGTTTAGTGTTAAAACGGGAGACGGATTAACAGAACTTAAGAGCTCCGATTTATAAGTGCCAACTAAATAAAATGACCGAAGAAGCAACGAAATTTTCTTCTGGCTGCTGTTCGTTGTAATCGATACAATTTCTATTTTGTATAAAGATCCATCGTTCAGCTGTCACGTACACCGGAATATTCAGGATACCGGTGAATCGTCATTGATAAATTATCTTGACACTTTGTCAGAGGATGAATGCATTTCATAAAATACCACAACTGTGAAGGCCGTTACCAGCACAAGTAAAAAGCCTACCATTTCAACACTTAATCTCTTTACCAGATATAAGTATAAGAAGGTATTGATCATTTATCGCTGCATTTTTGCTGCCGTGTTCGCCGATTTATTCACCGATATCTTGATCTTCCGCGTTCAGCAACCGAACAATATAGCACAAGGTACGACTGTACCAAACTTGTTCGGCTGTAACAAATGCGTTACAACAATATTGCTGGCTGGAACACGGAAGTTTGACCAGAGGAAAACGCGGCTGGACACACGTTCGAGATTCCTCGGGTCCGTGAAAAATGACGGAGGATTAATTCCAGGTTGCGTGGACGGTATTAAATTCTGGGATGATTTCTGTTCTCGGTTGAGCAGCTCCGGCAGGCAGGTCTTCGGGAAAAGGCCGATCGCGGCGTGGCGCGGCGGTTCGAAAAAAGAGCAAAACCAAAAACGCGAGATAAATGAGCGAAAAAGATAGGTATAAAGGCTCTCTCTACGGGAGGAAGCGGCGTGTTACGGATAGGCGGCTATCCTACGGTTCACCTAAGGAGCAGTTTCCACCGGCGAGGAAAGGAGTCAGCACGCCTCTCCCTCCTTTCCTCGGTATATCCTCCGTATCCTCCGTATCCTCCCGTCCTCGGTCTCTCTTTCGTGCCTTATAAGTTTATGCGTTCTCACGCTATCCATCCCGCCTCCGTTAACTACACGCTCCGCTCTCGGTCGCGCGCCTCTTTCAAACACTCGTCTCCCTTTTTTCACGGGCTTGTAACGCGATAGCTGTTCTCGCTAGGAGGCGTCTTCCGTCGTTCCTTCTCGTTTCCATCTCCTATCGTCCTTTTGCCTTCCCTCATCTTCCCCTAGAATTATTACCCAGTTTTCCCTTGCAACCCTTGTTTTCGACTCACAACGAGACGCCACAATGGCGGGCTCGTCGATTTTAATTAAACCTCTCTCTGGTGAATCCTAGACTCTAGATTATAGAGCAACTATAAGCTGACCCATGTCGAAGCGTTTATGAAAATTCTCATTAATTCTCGAGATTATCAACATTTAATTTTATGATACCCTGAAAATATCTGACTCTACCACTGTGACCTCTCCTTGTTAGTTCAACTAATATATACGAGATATTGTATGTTTGTTTAGTTTCTCAGAATTAGAACACAGTCTATTGTCGTAATCGAAGCCTTCATAAATCGCCTTTAGGTTAAGAGGCTGAAGGTCTCTACGGCTCAGAGTGGGTAACTTTATGTCTCCGAGGAGTGTCGCGAGACACCTGGATAGTAGGCCGCCCGAAAATCGGGAGCAACCGCGCGAGGGATTGTGGGCCGAGCGGATCGGAGCGTATCTTGTCCGACAGCAGCTTCCTAGTTATAATAAACGACGTAAAAAACGGGGCAAAAACCTGCCCAGCCTTCGGCGAAGCGTACAGCACCGAGCAGCAGCAGCAACAGCAGCAGCTTCTGCTCTGTATCAGCGTTTCCATCCGAGCACAGAATGTTTCCCTCTCGCGGTTTCCCTTCTCTCTCCTTCCCTCTTTCTCTTTTCTCTCGGTTTCTCTCCCCTTTCTCTCGATCAGCATAGGTGTTTGCCGGACAAGCCAGCTTCCTTCCTCCTCGCGGCCATACTCTCTCTCTCTCTCTACCCGGGTACCTCTCGCGAATCTCGACGTTCCCCCCGCTTGTCCTTCTTTATCATCCGGTGTCGTTTCTTCCCTGTGCGTACACCTCCCGACTTATTATTCTCGGTAATCCCGGTGTTTCTCCGTAGAGAAGCCGGGCCGGCTAGCCGTTGATCTTTCTTGTTGCTCCTCTTCCGCCCTCTCTTGCTCTCTCTCTTTCTCTCTCTCGCTCTCGCTCGTTCGCTCGCCCGTTCTCGTTCCTCCTCGTTCCTCGCCCTTCCGCCTTTATTAATATCCACGGCTCTTGATCGACGGTTACGATTTTCTCGCGCGCTGCCTTCCGGGTTCTCGGTCATCCGCGGGCGAATAATATATCCGCGCCACCGCGCCGGACCAGGTACACGCGGCGTTCTCGAACAACCCGCCGGAACTCGCACCGGCAGGCTATTTCCACGGGGAACTTTAACGGAGCATTCCCGCCACGGCTCGAAAACTCGAATTCCCCGCATTTCCTCATAGCTCTGAATCGCGAGCAGTCACTCTCGGGACCTGTCACGACTAAATTCGCAACTACCGGATCTCTAGAGATCCAAAATCGCAGATAGTTTTTCTTCCATGCGTCTTCGTTTTGCTAATTTTGCCTCTTGTGTCACAGAGTCCCGAGGTCTAGCGAAAATTTTGTAAGCTACTTGAAACTCCCCATAATGCATATGTCTAGAACGCCAAGTACAGTAAAACCTCAAGGGGGTACCGTGTCCCCTGAATATTACTAGAATATTATTAGATTTAAGTGTAAAAACAGTGTTTACGGTGTTCGATTGTATGTTCTTATACGAGCATGTTACGAGCTGAATGAGGGCTCATTCTAAAGAGGAAGGTTGATTGTACGTCGCTCTCCTCATCATTTAACGAGATTATGTTTATATCTAATAATATGAGCGTCCAAAGTAGGGGGAAAAATCGAGTCAACCACCCTCAAGTTCCCATGTATTTTCCTAATACAAAACAATCTTTTTTACTTTAATCATGAGGAGAGCGCTCTACAATCAACCTTCCTCTTTATAATTAGCCCTCACACAACTCCTAATATCGTATGAGGACAAACAATCAAACTCCGTAAACACTGTTTTTACTCTTAAATCTAATAATATTCTAGTAATATTCAGAGAGAACGGTACCCCCTTAAATACTGTCCGGGGTCGTCTACGTAAACGTTGTCTAGTGGCTACTCACTCCACTTTTCTATGTTCGGCTCTCTATTGACGTCTCGCTCATAAATCAAAAAATATAGTCACCTTTGCAAACGCTATCTGCTCAGAATACGTCTGTTGGACAATATTTAAGGATTTACTGTAGTCCGAGCTTATGGTTCCCGTCGAATAAGTTCGCAAGAGTCTCTCTGAAGCGTGACCGTCACATTTTCGGTCGTGTATAACAGTGTCGTGAAATGTTGTGTCTTGCAAAAGTTCTGTAAGTATGCTGCTTGAAACATTCCTAGAATGTACTTACACGTGGAACGCCAAGTGGCTCGCGGTTCCCATTGACTAAATTCGCGAACGAATTCGAGAGCGGAAAAGTAGGCGTTCGTTTTTAATCGGATTTCACAGTTCATATCGCGATCGATTAGCGGTGTGGAAGTAATTCCGCGTGGGTAGTAAGTATCGCGGTCGAATTCGTTCCCACGGCCGATAGTGTAAACATAGAACCAGTTCGATCACGGAATAAAAGAAATCGGAACAAGTTGTCGCTGCCCGTTTAATAATACAGCATCGGCTGTCTCTCCGTCTCTCGCAGAAGTCTAGCGGTTCTCGACTGGCTCGAATCCATGCTTCCGACAACGATTTACGAGCTGCGAGCCACTGAATTCGCGTCTCTTCGAGGAAGATCATTCGTAGATGTACCGATCCGAGAACGGAGAAGCTCGTTGCCCGTCTTATCGTATACTTGCCTCCGAGCCGCGAATTTATCGTCTTCGGAGCGAGTCGCACCTGTTGCCCGTGATTAGGAAGCGGGATCCAGCTCGGACGAACTTACCATTAAATTTATCGATGCGAACGCCGCGTAACCGGTTGCTAGAATAAGCTGGGTGGAGACGCTCTAGAACCGTGATTCCGATTCTAACGCAACTTTGTGGAACGCAGTAAAATCTAATTGCGACGATAATCGACAGCGTCGCTTTTTAATCCGTGGATTTTCTGACGGTAGTCGACCGTTGCGGATCGTTAATTGGCTACTCCGCGAGGTAACGGCACGCCCCCTTCGCGGAAACTTTTCGCGGGCATCGACCCGACGAAATCGTTCTTTATCTATGCAAATACGCTGGATTCGACCAACTTTGCGCGAATCTTTCAACTCCGAAGCTTCTCGAGCGTACGCTGTAGCTTGGAGTGGGCGTGGCTTCGAAGCTCCCGACTTTAACGGAGCCGTATGAGTTGCTCACGTGATAATCCGTGTCCATATTTACTAGAAATTATATAAGGCCAGAGAAAATGACAGCAGAACGTTTTACCTCGTTGTTCTTAGGTAGCGTAGCATTGTTCCTCTTGGAGCTAGAAAAATGCCCCACAAGGGGCAATATTTACCTCTCCAATCTTCATCGTATCTACTTGGTACAATATAAAAAGTAGTAATAGAAAATGTTTAGAGTGCTGCGAGTGGGCGTGGCCTCGGTGCACCACAGAGCACTTGGCGATCAGGCGCCCGCAGACGTTCGACAAATTCTTGAGATGTCTAGCAGCCTATCGATGACGATCTCGCGAGATATTTGAATGCAACGGGTAGATCGGTAGCGAGAGGATCGATATCGCGATCGAATCGCGTGTCCCTCGGCGAGAGGCGGAAGGTAGCCTAGAAGGATCGAGCCAGCCGGCAAGCGTTATCGAGGTGAGTTTATGAATGGTCCTCCGGTCTGCCGGAAATGCGTCCCGTAAGAAATTTTTAGCCTTGCCTGGGAGCAAGAAGTTTCACATTAATCACACTCGGCCGTCAGCATCCTCTCGGCCCCGGCGCGTTTCAACGCCGCCAGGCGAGAGAGTGGGAGGAGAACCGAGAGAGAGAGAGAGAGAGAGAGAGCGAGAGAAAGAGAAAGATAGACAGGGGGAGGAGAGAGACGAAGAAAGAGAGAGAGAGAGACGAACGAGAGTAGGGACAGCCAGGAATTACCGACGTTGTTAAATAGTGTTTGCGTTCGAGCGTTGCACGTAATTACGTCTCGCTGCCTCTCCACCGAATGCTACGTGTTCTCGTCGATTATTCCCGCTGAAACGGGGCTGCGTGATATTACGCGGCCACTTCCGTGCGCTCCGCTCGGAAACCTGAATGAAACTTCTTCCAACGATCTCTCTATTGGGCTGCTCTCTTGGGAAAACGGTCCGCAACGAGACGCGGAATAACGCTCGTTGCGTAACCCGCCGGCCACGCTGCTGGAAAACTTGTTCGTCGCTCGAGCGTGACCCGCCGTTAATAAAACCCTTCGTGTTCTACGCGAATCTATGCTCCGCCGAAAAAAAAACAACTGCCGTGCCGGTTTCTTTAACACTTTTCTACAGAAACTCCCTGCGATTTTTCTCCATCCACACGCGAGTGCCACGTCTCCTAGAGAACTGGGAGACGGAATTATTTTTGTCTGGATTTATAAATGAACTTTCGTGTCAAATTCCATGAGCGGGGATCTTTTGTCGGTGTACGGCACTCGATTAGAACGTATGGTAAGCTTCGACATTATAGTACAGGGCACAAGGTATATATAATACTTGACGAAAAGGATCGTGTCATCCCGAGCCCGTTATTTAGACCCGTTAGACAAACTATACAAAAAGAAATCTTTCCCTAAAACATTTTCGCTCAAAATACTGCAAGAGCTCTATGAGGAGGGATCCAACCATGTCACTCTCGATCTAGGGAGTTCGTGTCGATCTATACCAACTTACTATCAGCAAAAATAAAACAGGATATCAAAACCGACAGCAGTCTCACACCATAGATCGCAACAGAGGAAATGTATTTCCAACGTAAACCTGCGCGGAAAATCGGTGTCGCGATTTGGACACCGGGTTGCAGTATTTTTTGGCGGGCGTCACGACGTCAGCGACGGCTAGAGGTAAATGTCCGAGGGAGGGGGACCTGTAAGAGAGATAGAGTGAGAGGGTGAGAGAAGGTTAGCCGGTTGAGACGCGCGGCATGAATGAACCGAGAGCGGACCGAATGAAGGAACGAACGGGCTATGGTGCGCGAGTGTGGCGCGTGCGTGCGAGAGACCTCGTACTCACACAACCGTGTTCCGCGAGCGGGTGGAAGCGGACGGAGACGAGACACGGCGAGAACGGAGAAGCCTGGCTCTGTTGCTCCTGCTTTTCTGCTCGTTGCTCTTTCTCTGTGGCCGAGCGAATAAGATGAATGGCCGGGTAAGCGGTTGGACGACGACAGACGACGTATGCGCGCGATATCGCAGAGCCAACGAGCGAAGGAGAGCCGCGACGAGGACAGACTTATCGGCGAGCGGTAGAACGGGAACGGAGCGGTGCGGTGCGGTGTAGAGCGGGCGAGCGATCGATAGAGACGCGAGAACCTCACGGAACGAGGATAGACGACTGACGAGGAGAGAGATCAGAGCAAGAGAGAGAGAGAGAGAGACGATCATGGTAGGAGAGAGACACGAGTCGCGCGCCAGCGTGCCGACGCCAGTGTGAGTTTGCCGCGTCGACGGGAGAGTATTCATTCATAAAACTAAGTGAGGAGCGAGGCTAGGCAAGCGTACACCGCGATTGGTGGGGATTCGAGAAACGATCGTGGCTCTCGCCGCTCTCTTCTCTCTTCTCTTCTCTCTATTACCTCCCCGCTCCGCGTTCACCCTTTCGATCCAACCGATCGTCTCTTTGTCTTCGACCGGTACCCGGTGGTGTTGCTGTCTTCCGATTCGCCGATTTTGCCGACTTTTTGGAATCGAGATCGATCGAGCTCCTTCCGAGGATCCATCCGGTGCGAACTCACCGCGCAGCGATCGGTGCCGCTTCGTCTCGAGTTTCCGGAGAACGATCGTGTCTTCGAAAGGGAGCATCTTTGTTCGCGGGGAGTTGTCCGAGTCGATTCCGGTCGAACAGGGGAATCGCGGGGAATCTGGTTGATTCAGCTCGACGAAGGACGCGAAATAAGTGCGCGTCCACCTCCGCCGGGCGTGCGTGCCCCACCTTGTCGGCTCGAGTAAACTCTGGTCGCTCCCCTCTCCTGCCGCACGGCGCGGCGTCGCGCGTCTTCCTCTCTTGTTCTTTTCCTCCACCACGCGATCAGCCGATCCTCCTCCTCCTCCTCCTCGTTCATCGGCAAAGAGGGAGCGAGAGGCTAGCGTTCGCGAACTCTTCCTCTACTGCCTCCTTTCTCTCTCTCTCTCTCTCGCTCACTCACTCTCTTTCTCTCTCTCGGCTACCTCTTCTTGCTTCCCGCGAGTTCCTGCCCTTCGTCTCCTCTCTCCTTGCGTACGCACTTACCTGCGGAACGCGGTCGTACGTGCTCGACGGTGGCGCTTCGCTCGAAGAAGCCGACTCTCTCTCGCTCTCGATCGTTCGATCCCTCGATCCGATCCGAACCGCTCCGAAAAATCCACCGGCGCGGCGTAAGCGGTGTATATCTCCGCGCCGCGAGCTCTCTCGGCCTGAGCTAAGCCGACCGCGAGTCTCTTTTCACGATTGACGCGCGTGTGCTCCGTTTTTCTCATCCAACGCGCGTTTTTCGTTTACTCTGTTGTGTGTATACGTGCGTGCAGAGCAACGTGTGTGCCAGTGCCACCCGAGATCCCTCGAACCCGAAAAACGACGAAAACGGACAAAAGCGGGCAAAATCGAGCAAAAGCGGCGCCCTCGCTGCGGACAAACTGGAGCGTATCCCGGAGCGACGCGTCCTCGTATTTTCGGAGCTCGGCCGCCTTATTACACCCGCGTGAAACTTCTCCGTTCCCTCCTCCCCTCCCCCACCCCTCTACCACCACCTCTTCACCCTGATTCTCGACGGTGGCCCCGCTCGCCTCTCTTCTGGACACTCTCTCTCTCTCTCCTCTCGCTCTCCTCTGGTTCCTCTCGCCGGCCCCCTTGTCCTCCCTCGCTGTATGAACCGTTTGCACGCCGGTTGCGCAAGCAGGTATTCGGAAATAGCCCGCGGGTCGCGGTTATGAATTGATAGCAAACACATGGTGGACACGGCGCGCGCGGGGACCGGCTTCCTCTCGCGGCAACACGCGCCTCTCGGCCTCGTGTTCTCCCTCGCGTCCAGCCCGGACTCCCGGACTCCCGGACCAGTTTCTTCGCGGATCGTTTCACCTGCTCCTCTCCGGAACCGTTCCTCGACCGTCGAAGCGTCGATACGCAAGAGATCGTCTCGCGGAGCTCGATAGGCAGTGTCGCGGATTACATACACTTCTCTGGACCACCGGAAGTCAGTGTCGTAGACCGTGATCCATCTCCATCGTCTTCCGTAACGATCCACCACAGTGCTTCGAACCAACGTCGGTGTGTCGGCGATAACAGGACACAGGACACGGATGTCCCTCCAGTATCCTTGACTCGCAGCTTCGAGCATGGGATAGAAGATCGTACGTGTCCTCTCACTCCTGTCTGCTGCCGGAAACTCACGTGGATCCTCTCGCAATGTCCTGACGACCGGAGCCCCGTCCATCGCGGATCCACGCGACCGCGACCACAGTGACGCGCGACCTGTGCGCGGGATCGAGCGAATGACAGCGAGCCTGGGGATCCGTCGTGCATGTACACCGAGCACGCGAGGACAGCACTCATGTACGTTGACTACGGCGGCGACGCTTATGCCGGAATGGGAATCAAGGCCATGAAGTCCTTTGCCAGGCCCAGAGGTACGGAACCCACCTCGCGCCACCCCACCGAGTCCCCTTTCTTTCTTTCTTTCCCGGCCGAAGCCTCACCCGACCGTCTTACCGCGACGACGCGGCCGCGTTACCTTTTGCCCGATGCTACGAGGAACGGTAGTACATACTTACCAACTCCCTTCTTTCTCGAATTCGTCTTAGTCTAGCTTGAGAAATACTTTCCCGACCCGAGGAACTTTAGCTATTCTGCTCGGCCGCCCGCCCGCTTCGAATTCATCGAATACGAACATTGCCGACGTGTTCCGGATACCTCGGATGCTCCGGAGACACGGCGATCTAGCGCGTTCGCTGTCCTGTCAGTCGTACGCTGATGATAGAGTCGTTTGCCCAACGGCAATATAATTAATAGGTATTTTCAACGAAATGCTACGGAATTTTAGAGGTATTCTTCAACGTTTCTATCATTTGGTTTCATGGAATTTTTCAGGTTTGTGTTTTCATTTTGTTGGGAGGATCAGATTGGAAGATCAAATCTGGACCTTGTGTTTATTAGATTTCCACTGCACTCGTGGAATCGAAACGTGTATCAGTTATGAATTGAAATTGTTCGCGCATAACACAGTGTATTATTGCTACATTGAATTTCAACTGCACCAAATGATCTGATGAAGAGGCGTGAGCCGTGACTGACACGGTAAACTGAGGTAGCTGATTTCCTCTGCGTAAGGGAACAGCAACGCTCGAAGTGCAATAAACATAAATAAATCATTTATCAACCAACTATATACGCCTTTCGCGTGCCTCCAGCGGATTCATGTTCTCAACATTTAATACAAAAATTAATCTATCTTTATCTAGTATTACATTCCAAGTGTGCAAACGTCGATTCAACAAATTCTACTGGTAAAATTACTTAACCGCTACACAATTCTTTTTTTTTTCTTTAATGTCGAAGTGCAATAAACTTCAAGTCAAGAAAGACCCTTTGCTCCTCTATGTGTTTCGTGCATTTCGTTGTACACTACAGTAAATTTTAATCACTCGGCTTTTCCCGTGGCAGCGGTCTAATTTAGCTCTTTAACTCTTGTTCTTCTAATTTTTCAAGACATCGCTTTAAGCCCTAACTGAACACCTTCCAGCAACGTGAATGTTCCCGTAAATGTTCAACGATTCTGTTGTTGCGTGACATTTAATTAGGATACAGTTTTGGTTCATGGTCTTCAAGCTGTTAGAGCGGTCGTGAGCGAGGATTTCCTCGATGAATCATTAATCCCCATGGCACGCTTCTCGCCAAGGACTAGCCCTGACTTTCGGTATCTGCGGATTAGCTCGAAGACCAGTTTACGTGACTCGGGCGGCGACAGATCGCGGCAGATGTCGTCGACGCCGCAGGAGTGCAACGGCAACCTGCGTCCCGGCTGCACGAGCGCTTCCTGCAGTTGCAGGGACTCTTCGACGATAGTGGGGTCGACCTCTGACCCTGACACGCTCCCGGTTCTTCGGCGTCAGGCTCCGCTCTTTCTGTTCGCTCGATTCTAGAAAACTCGGTTCCTAAAAAAAAAACCGAAGCCTCCGTCTGAACTTCTCAAGATTTTGAGCAAAGTTTATTGAATCTTCTTCGTGAAATATACGGGTTGAGACGAACATGTTTCTTGGCGAAAAGTAACAGCTTTTTCTTGTTCCCTTCGCGGCAAGATGTTTCCGAGTCGACGGAAAAAGTTGTTACGGTTTTTCTTATTTGTTTCGACTGATTTATGAAGGTAGAAATTAGCGTACAGATAAGTAGTCTGCTCATTAAGATCGCTGTAATGATTGCTTGTCGACTGGAGAGAACTCTGCGCCCGTGAAAATCGTATAACTGCGTGGATTTCTAACTTGGACGCAGCTGCTATACAACGTTCCCTCTTTTATCTACTATGCATCAACAATAGTATTGATTCTCGATTTATTTGACCCTTCATCGATGCTGTTAATCGATCAGGAATTGTGTTTTGGATCTGCTTTAGATATATATTTGTCTTTGAAAAGACAAATATGTACGATGCTATCGCGCCCGATTGGAGAAGATCTACAAGCTGTTGAATTTTATACTAACAGTTTTATTAAACAACTAGCTTTCCCCGCGACTTCGCTCGCACAGGAAACTGTTTAATGTCCTCGAAAATTGATATTGTTTCTCCATAATACCTTTTAAGCCCTCATTCACCCCATTCAGATTGTATAAATGAGCATTAAGACCAAGTATGATGGAAATCCAACCACGAACAAAATATTCTTCGTACAAACGTTGCAACGCCTTTTCATCCCCTTAGGAATTGAATTTCGAAATATACTTTCTTATCCCTTGTATAGATCATAAAGGAAACCTCTGTGCAAAATTTCAGCTTTCTAGGGCCTAGGGTTTTGCCTGGGCGTTGATAGGTGAGTGAGTCAGTCAGGACTTCGTTTTTATATATATATATATATATATATATATATATAGATTATACACATGGTTACCACAGTTTTAAATCGTTTCAGCGTTTAACAAACTATTGGACTCTTTCCTCGTATAAACTGCTTGAATTTTTTTCAAAGAAACTTTTAATGTCTGAAAATCGGATTTTTGTGATCATAATTGATCATGAATTGTGCAGCAATTAGATCCAGCCTAAGCAACGCTTCGAATTCAGCTGGTTTTTCCTGAGGAGCGAAGCAGGGTGTAGTTTACTTACTCGCTAACAAGCCCGGTATTTATCTTGGCCGCGTAGGGAACGCACAAATTGAATAATTCTGCTCGTCGATCAACGAGAGCCACGATTCGTTTCTCGGCATCGTTGATATCGGGTCGGTGCGTGCCCGGTTATTTCCACCACGAGTTTTGCTCGGAGTGCATCTGCTGAAACGCGGGTTAATGATAAATCTCACGGGTGGATTACAGCGGTATGAGAGAGAAGGAGAGAGAGGGAGATAGAGAGCGAGCATACACAGCCTAAGTAGGGGATATATCTCGAGCAGAGAAGCTATCCGACGATGCGGCTCTTCCTGGCAACCGGTTCCAGCGAATGGCTCGATCCGTTTTGTTCATGTAGATATCACCGAGCCGAAGGGTGATTCGCGCGTCGAGCTCTCTTTCCTGAATCGAGAGTCCCGGCTAGTCGGAGCCAGCCAGGTTCTCCCCGATCAACGTTGGATCTCCTATTCGATCTCGATACCGCGACTCCGGAGTGAAACGAACGATCGATCGGCTGCGAAATTACAGAGACCCGGGACACACCGTGTCGTCGGCGGGCCCCGATTGCGATTTTTCGGGAAAGGCGTTCTCGCGTCGAAATTCCGCGCGCTAATTGCGGCTTCGGCCCGAGCAATTTCGATCCGATCGCGGATAAGGAGAAACCAGGGATCGGTGTTCGAGAGGAGGAGAGAGAGAGGAAAGGGAGGGAGAACGTGTGCTCGCGTGTAATTCCCCTCGGTCGATTACCGCCGTCTCCCGACCACGAAAACCGCCCCGGCGACCTCGCGAATTAATAACAGCTCGAAACGAGAGAGCGACGATGCTTGCTGGCGCGGTAGAGCGGCGTGCAACTGCCCGTAGCCGGCAACAGCAAGGTAGCATTTCGATAAGTAAGTTCGAGAAACCGGTAGCGGCCGCCCTTGCCCGATCTTTAATAACTCTGCACTTTTTTACCCTGCTCCCGATCATCGGGTGCCTTCTTAGAGCTCGTCTTGAAATTTTCGAGCCAACGCCCTTTAAAACACACACACTCTCTCTCTCTCTTCCGTCATCAACGTTTCCGAATTAAACGATTTTTTAATTTTACGTCTTTCACGTAGTAATAATTATTGCCAAGCGAGCGAGCTCTGACACTTTTTTTAGAAATAGTACAGGCCACTCCGTTATTGCGATTAAGTGATCCTGCGTAAGAGGATCTCAAATCTTTCGAGTGTGGCGGCCTCTAAAGGTCTTGATCCGGCACTGGAAACGGATCTTACAGTTTTTCTTTTTTCGGAATCACGTAGATACCTCACGAGAAACAGTCGACTCGCAATCATTGGTCCGCAGATTTTTACTTGATCGCAATTTCCCCGCGGAAGAAGTCGAGTCGATTCGGTTTGATTGCCGCGGCTCTGGCGGGGATCGAGAACCGTGTAGATAAGCTAGAAGAAATCGAACGTTCGTACAATCTCCCGGCAATTTCACCTTTCCCGTTGCGCGCGATAGCCAGCCCAGGTCCTGGAACAATATATCGCCACTTTCTATTAATAATCGTTACGGCGCGCTGCGTCGAAGTCGGTCAATCAAATCGATCGTTCGGATCAAAGACTACGGCACCGAGAGCTCGTCGCGATCGATCTCTTTCACGAAAAGTCTCGGTTTTCGAGTTCCGAGACTCGCGACGCTATTTCGAGGCCCTGGCAGAGCCTCGCGTTTCCAAAGAGATCGGTCGTGGTCCAGATCTCTTTGACACTCGCGCTCTTCTCCGATCATCAATGTCAACCCGTTATTTATCACGTCGGCGAAACGATCGGGGAAACTCGGGAACCGTCGGTTCTTTGCGAACTTCGGTGACATTCGCTTACCTTGCCCTAGTTTCTATTTTTCAATGGAGGAACTTTGAACTTTGCGTCAGACCGCTCAGTGGACTGCGGATTTACATGCTAAATAAAAATTAACTGCATTGATTTCAAGGTACAAGAACTATAGAGATATTTATTTCTTTTCGTAACACATTGGAGTTTGATCATTTTTTATACGATTGCCACAACAACCTTTTCATCCTCGGGTGATATTTCATCCATTTTCGCTCTACACTTCAATTAATATTATATATTATATATATATTTCATTAAAAGTTAATTCCATTTCTTTATTATATCTTGCAGTTACTACATATATAAATAGCATTTTTATGCTCGCCACATACATTTTTCATATCATAAAGGAAATGTCACTAACTTGATCAAATACACCAAGATATAACAGATTTAGAAAGAAATCAAACATAATACAGTATTGGAAACAGAAAATGGGTCAATTTTCACCAGATGAGCGTATCAGGGTTAACCAATTATAGTATATCTAGCTCCCGAAACATCTGTTGTAAAATATTCCTAGGTAAACTGAACCATTTATTTGAAGGCAGAAGTTCGAAGAATCTAAAAACGCGTGTACGTCCTCCGTTGCGAATGTGTTAATAATCTTAACGAGTTCGAATAATGCAACATAAACAATGCGACCATTGTCTTACATTTAATCTACTCTTATTTCTCATAAATGCATAAAATCCGTCGTCTAATTGATCTTGCCCCAGTTTTTTACATTTTCAAAGGAGGAGCTCTTTGTTTCCGCTTGTAAGGAATAAAAATAGCCAATAGAAATGTGGAATCGAGTTGTTGCGAATCGACAGAATTCGGTTTATCGTGCGCAAATAATCGAAGAAAATCGAATGACCGATCGATAAAGGGGTCCTTTCCGTGACCCAAGCCGAGAGACCCAACGGGCCGAAACGAGCTCGAGGATCGTGAGCTCCGATCTTTTATCGGCGATCGATCTCGGCCAATTACGAGCCACCACGCCCACCGAAACGTAACGTTCTCGAAATCCGCCTCGTAATCGAGCCGTGAAACGGTGGTCGTGTCTCCATCGGTTCGTTATCTTCGCGGGGTACGCCGGTATCGAGACGAGGAGGGGAGGGAAGCGGAGCAATCTTCTTCGTTAATTAGCGGCACGTTTAATAATATTCGAGGTTCCCCGAGCAGAAGTGGCGGGTTTTCTCCCAATGGAAAAACCGCGGCGCGGCCTTGCAACGAAACGCGCCAGGACGATAACCGATTCACCGTAATCGGTAGCTTTATCTGCCACGACCAACGAGAGAAAGAGAGAGAGAGGGAGAGCCACCAGCTCTGGCTAATCAGCCGCGGTACGATAATTGGACCATGAGACGCGCGATCCTGCCTCGTCGCTGTCGGCGGCGTCAATTTACCTCGAACCTATCGAACCGCAGAAACCTCGCCACAATTTAAACAGTCCCCCTCGGATTATTCCGGTAAAACGCGCTCTTAACGCAACCTACCAACTCGTTAAAACATTTTACCTGATCGTTTTTTACTGCGGAAAGCACTCCATAACGTCGCTCGCTAGTCTACGGTAAACATAAACATTTTCGCGTCTTTAAAAAATGGGAGACGTAATTGTTCGTTCGGTAAAGGAATTTCGTGTAGCGAGTCTAGGAACTGCACAATGCTAGACAAGCGTTAGAGCATTCGTTATTTCGTAAAGAATTGTTGAAACCGCTGAGCGAGCACTCAAAGTGTAAAGGAAGTTGTGCGAACTGGTGTTTTCAATTTTCCGGAATTATCCTGTTTTAGGTGAAGTTTGTTTCTCGATCGGAAAGTGAATACGAATTTATGATTTCGGTGCAAGGTTACAAAACAGTAAAATTGATCGAACCTTGCGCCCAAATCATAAATTCGTATTATCCTGATTTGTTTGAAGATTCTAAGAGATCGTTGAACAGAATTGAAGCGGTTTGGTTTTTCATTTGGATGAAGCTATTCGTCGATGGAGCCGTCGTGGTCGCAGCGCCTCAGGAAGTTGGGCAGGCATGCCTCGACGTTATCGCGGGACGCACACGTCGGCTTGCAAGCTATCTCGGTGAAACACGCGGCTCCTTGATAATCGCCGGCTAACAATGCTCCGCTGCCACTTGTTGCTGACAAACCGGCTGAAAATCTTCCTGGTTCTGTATCGTTTCGCGACGTTGATACCCTATCTGCAATGTCCCTGAGTGCGTCCCGCTTCCTCGGGATATTTATACCATTTCGCTAACGATTTTGCTGTTCATGAGCAGCTCTTTTCCCCTCTGTTGTCCGTCATAATCTGCTGGTGATTGAAACTTTTTGCATTACTCGTAGCCATGTTTCAATTCTAAAATTCGAACGATACGAAAGTGTACTGTAACTGTACCCTTAGAGTACGGGTATAGTGGAGCAGCGAAGATCGAGGATAGCAACGAGATGAACATCGTGGCGAAACCAAATCAATGTAATTAAATGTATAAGAAGCGGTGCATATAGAAACAAAAATCATTTCGTATCAAACTGTACGATTGGCACCCGAAGCCAAACTCGTAGTAAAAATCTTTTCAACTGTTTTTGAAATGTTTCTATTATTACAAGCTAATAGAGAATTTTCAGCAAAATCCAACAGTTTTACGAGGCGTAAATCTTTTATTATAACATATATTCACTGAATAACAATCATAAGACAAATAGTACAGTCATTGGCACATTTGTGTTAAAGGTTCTCAATTATTGTTATGCGTTTATTATTTATTCATTCAATTCGTTTGATATTTCATTGTTTTGATCTGTTATGAAAATTTACAACGTTGCTTTGAAATATAAATAAGAAGCAATAGAAAATGATTTTCTATATCAGGAATTCTTAATTCTTGCCGTTTAAATCGAAAGTGAGAATAACTACTGTAGTGCCACAGAAACAGTACAGTGTTTACTATTTATTTATTTATTAATGTCGCAAACCTTATTTGGTTTATATAGCATACATTATATTATACATATAGCATACCTTATAATATACATATAACATACATTACAGCTTTCAAATATAAAGTGAAGTTAATATTATATATATATATATATATATATATACATATATAATATTATATATAAATAATATTATATTTATATATAAATAAATAATTATATATAAATAATATTGTATATAAATTATATATATAATATTTATATAAGTAATATAATACTAAATGCTAATCTTACATTTTTTGAGGAAGTTGAAAAAAAACCATTAGCGCTGTAATGTCTCGCACGCTTAGAAAAAAATGAATAGTGTAGGGAGGAGGATAATGTTTGCGATTGAGGAGCAGTTCAAACAAGTGTCCTAGTACAGTTTACTATTACTGTGAAGTGGTTCCTGAATACTTTACACTGTTCCGAAGCCAGGAGAAAGACTCGAAGAAATGTTGGTCGTTATTTATATCTGGTACAGAGAGCTCGTATATAGAGCACAATAAGAGGAATGCGAGCGGTAGGTTGCCCGCTTCCCACAGCTCCTGTCTCATTCGGATTGGGCCAGGGAACCCTCGTGTACCACGGTGGCTGGTTGCTCTGTCTCCCAGCCGCTAATCCGGCCGCGGATCATAGTATTTTCCTTGTTTCCGCTCGGTGTCCATTCAGCCGATTTAACGAGCGCAAGGCATCGATCCCGCCACGCTGAACCGAGCCAAGTCGAGCCAAGCCGAGAGCGTATTAACACGTCGAGTCTCATACTTTCGCCGATCGGACAGGAGCAATAATTAACCGCAACGTGCCCGGTGTCCGCCCTTATCTGGCTGAGACACGCGGCTTCGCGATAATCACGGCTCGACAATGTTGCCGTCGCTTGTTAACATCGCATTATCGAGTCGGCAGCGAAGCAAGGATCTCCCGTTCCTCGTCGCGGCCACTTATCGGGCCGACCGATCGCCCGCGACGCCGCATCCGGGGAATTACCCTGGCCTGCGAGCTTCGAATTTTCTTTCTAAAACCAGCGTTGATCTTCCACGAGATAAATAAATCGCGGCCGGGGAATCCGCGGACGTTTCGATATCTCGCGGTCGCTTCCGGTCGACGATCAAACCGAACTCCTCCCAACGATCCTATACCAACCGTGTTACCCCTTCCGGTCGAGGAAACAGAGACTCTCACTCGTTCGATCATTTAGCCATCGGTATCCATCTTCTATCTTCTATATATTTTATACAAATAAAAATCTAATGCTGTTCGTTGGTAAGCGCATCATTTGAGAACGGCTGGACCGATTTGGCTAACTTTTTTTAAAATGTTCGTAATAGACCGAATAAGGTTTCAGGGAAAGAAAAATTGGAAAAGTTGCCCGGAAAAATGGGAAATTCGGGAAAAACTAAAAGTGCTTTTTGTATCATATTTCAATACAATAAAAAAAACGAACCTCGCAGCTTTTAATCAATATTAAAATAGGAATTTACATGATCGACGTCTGTTTGCATTGTCGACAAACAAATTTATAGAAATTTGGAGAGTAATAAATATATTCGAACGTACTTGTTGTTAATATAGAATGGTTAATGTTTTCGGCGCAAGGTTCGATCCCTTGTTACTTCATTCTATAAAGCAATTTTGCAAATTACCAAGTTAAATACTCGACGTTTCGATCTACGGTTAAATCATTTCCAAGATTAATTAGAATTACGTCTGTAAAATATTATACAATTTTCAAAACACCAGATGAAATTAATTATAATATATGTTATTTAGAAAAATTCACGGTATTCGTATCCGTAGTACTTAGACGCGGATTTAACATATTTATGACAAAAATAGGAAGATGTAATATAAAGCAGTAAGAATTAAAAAATACTGTTATATTATTTGCAACCTGTTAAACACATTGACAAAGAAAATAAATTTGTATGTCACTCCAGTTCGTTGCAACTCCGGTGGAAAATTTTTCAATCATTAATCCTTGGCCGACGACTTTTGCACACCGTACTAATTCGAAAGAATAGTTGAAAATTCTACAAGATCGAATTACCGTTAGGCGTAATAATCTTTAGCTCTTCAATTCAGATTGCAATGATCAAATTGCTTTGTTCATGTGGGATTTTTCGGAATTTTCGTGTTTGGCAGTCAACGTATTACAAAGACAGTTTCTGAAGTTCCAAAGTTTTAGGAACCTTCTGAGAAGAAGCTACCTAAAGATCTTGGACTCCTCGACCAAGCCTCCCGAGAGATCGATCAGCGAGTTTCGAATAGTGTTATTGTTCCGCGACGTTGAAGCGAGAGGCGTGGCTGGGAAGCTCATTAGAATCGCAGTGCGCCGCGGGTAAACAAGCTGGTGCCGCGTCGACTAGATAAGGTTTATCTGGTAGAAGACGGATAGTCCTGGTCAGTCCTTTCGGGGAAAACCGCTGGGCACAGGATGTTCGCGTTGAGATCTAGGGAACGCGCGATAAACATATCCCATCCACGTTCCCGTTTCTGGTCACCCGAGAATACCCAGCAGCCACCGGTTTTTCACTATTTTCGGGGAAACGTTCCCGGGAGATTTGCTGCCTGTCGCTGTTTCTGTTGGTTGCTGCTTTCTGGTACGTGTTCGATGCGGTTAAATATAGTCGAGGGGCGGACCATCCCTCGTTCCGGCCGAATTTACACGCTGTTCAGGGTAAATGGTCTCCTCCCTTCCTAAGGGTATTCTCCCCCTCGACAGAACGCTGCTCCGAGTTCAACAGGTGTACCGGTCACGTGCAGGCAAAACACGCGCCCGAAACACCGTTCTGTGTTTCATTCAACTATCGATCCAGCGATCGATGGACATGTCGTTCAGCAAAATCTCTTCGTGTTTTCTACTCGAACGAGGAAAATCGCCCAGACACTTTCCAATCCCGGGAGAAAATTGTCCTCGGAGTTGCGACATGCTGCGACTTAATTATCGAGAGTCGTGAGTGCCGGTTCGGATCACGAACGTTTCTCGGAGATCGGCTCTCGATGAGAAAAGGAGAAGGAAACCATGATGTTGCCGCCAACCGTGGACTGACGGCCCCGCGAATGACTGACTGACGGTGAATTTCTTGCGTGCGAAACGCGATCGACCGCCTCTCTTCTACTGTCGAACTCGGGAAAGGGGTTGTGGGTGTATCCGCGCCGGGTCAGACGCCATCATGCACGCTTTCCCAGCCATTGTGCTGCTTCTGTAAATCCTCTGCGCGAAACCGGGCCTCCGAGACGATACTATCCCCGGCATTGTCTTCTAAATGCTGTTACCGTGGCTATTTACCCGAATTTCTCTAGACGAAAACCACAGGGAAAAATGTATTTAGACTATTGAATGTTCTTCTGCATGTAGGAACGATTTTATCAAACACAGTATCTATTTTTGTCCTCCATATCGATAAGACACCGCTTCATAACAATTTTATTTGAAAGGCGCCATTTACGAGTTCATTATTGGTTTTTTATTAAGCTGGAAAAATGATTCCTCAGTGGACGGTAGCTTAACAGAAATTAGTTATTTCCTTCCGCTCTTCTCCGAAGAAACCTTCCGATCGATAAAAGAAATTCTCCCTCCATTCTCAATTCTATGAAACAAAATGTTTATATGAAAATATATGAAACAATTGTTTTCTCCCTATCTTCATCTTTGTAAAATGAAAGTTTTCATTAATATCTACAGTCAACTCAAACCGATTTGCCCTTCTTGTATTTCATAAATTCTTGTATGGAATAAGTGCAATGTCCCGCGCAACAATCAGACATTCTTTCAGAATGAGTATAATTCTCACAGCGTTGTTTAACCGTTCGATTGCCAGCATTTTCCCAATAAAAACACAATATTTTTTCCGGAATACTTGTACATAAATCGGGTAATTACATCGCATGGCGAACTGTACAATTCACAAAGACGGAAACTAATAAATTCCCTACTCAGTATGGGCCTCCAACTGCCCCTTAATATAGACACAATTATCGCAAAGCCAAATATCAAAGCTTGTACTAGCATCCACTCCTTTTTCCAAAGCTGTAACTTACATATTTAGCGCCAACGGATATTGCTGTTATATTCACTTCTATTTCATAGAACTCTTATTGTATTATTCCTGTAATCCACGTTATTGTATTTACCTATATTATTCATATAAAGCAAAATAAACCCAAGAGGGTTTCGAATGCTTATAAATTAAAAAAAAAGATTACATCGCATGGAGTACTCCAGATTTCGACTGGTTCAGATCGACACACAGCCGGCAGGGAACGGAAGCAAAAATTTTATAGGAGTTTTTTATATTTCTGATTACGTTTTTGATTGAATAGTATCTTATATTAGTAAACTGCTTCTATCGACACGCCGGAAGTTTAAAGGTTAAGAGCTGGACAGCAAGCTCGTTAATTTTCTCGCGCAACATTTCGTCGGGACGCCTTGGACCGGAAAAATGTTTGTAACGTCGAAAAAACGGCGGAGCGGAAGATTTTGGAAGCACGGTGTACGCGAGGTAGGGCGGCGCGGTGGCTAGTAGTTTGTTCAGGACAGCTGCCGCAGTTGTTTGGCTGCTGAGTATATTCCAGAGTCGCCGTGGAAAGAGGGATAAGCCAGAAGACGTTGCCAGCACGTGCCCCGTGTCCGTTAAACTCATCTACAAACGAACTCTACGGCGGGTTCCACGTGGAGGGAAAAAATTACGACCCCGTGAGCACAGCCGGAGGAGCTGCTCGATCGGTTTTTTTTCTGCGATCGACCGTCGGCGTGTCGCCAGGAAAATTTCTTTGGAGCTCCGTCGTTCTTCCCTAAATTGTCTTCGAGTCGACGGAACACATCGGAACCAACTCCGTCGATTTTTCCACCAGACGGGTCGAACCGTCTCGAAGTAAATATTTTCCTCGTCGCGTCGGGAACGAGGATGATCGCTCGATGTTCATTCGCGGCGATGACGGCGTACTTTGCAATGGAAAACAGCCGCTGCATTTTCTCGCCGCGTGACTGCGTACGCCGGCCGGCGAAAAATGCAGATCGCGGGCTTTTAGCATACCAAATCGCCGACGCGCTCGCCCCGATATTTAATTTCTCGAGCGAAAGAAACCGCGGAAGCGGCCGAGATCGCGTCGAACCGAGCTTTCTATTGCGGATAATTGGCGAACGGCGAACGATCCCGGGAAACTGACCTCGTCGATACATCGTTTAATCGTTCCCATTGTTCTATCGTTCCGGGAAAGAAGTTCCTAGGCGATATCGGCCGCGGATCGACGTTTTTTCCTTCGAAAACTATTTCGCGGCACTCGGTGGATTCTCGAACGCGGCGTTCAGCGTCCCAATTTCTGGCCCGAAGAAAATTCTAATTACGAAGATACGATCTTGAATGTAAACAGCCTTTAATCGGTCCCAGTTCCCAGGGAGGACCCGGCGGGAAACGATAATGAATTCGAGGCGTCTCGACACGGCCAAAGGGGCGTTCGTGTATAACAACCGAACGATGGATCTTGTTTCGGCATAGAAATGTGTTTTTTAAGACAATTAAGGTTATCGGGCGAAGGGAATATTTCTCTGTCGGACGTGCACAATTGGTACGAGGGTAGGTAGACGGTGGACGGTAAGCAGGCCGCAAATAACGCAGCCTATGCAAATTTATGTTGAACGAGATGGGTCAAGTGTCGTCGGCTGGGTCGCGGGTCGTCTCTTATTTGCATTTCCATTCGATTAAGCAATGGCCGCCGCGTTCACGGCGAGGCTTCGATCGGTTGATATCGGATTTTGTCAACAGAAAAAATCAACTGTCTCCGAGCACCTGCGCTCTTGGCCCCGAAGTTCATCGACGCTCGAATCCAAAATTCTCTTTTCTTTTCTTTTATCGCTCTTCAAACTTTTACAATTTATTTCGGAGAAAGAAATTTGGATATTTTCCGCAAGTTTTCCCTAGACAAGAACACATGTTCTCTCATGGGACACTCCCCTCGCTACATTGAAATCTCTCTGGAACTACGAGGCCACGCCCACTCGATGCTTACACAACACAGAGAGAACAAAATAAATAGTCCTTTGTCTTTTCCTCTGGCATCTTTTGCTTCGAGGCAACGTCCCCAGGGCGATCTTGTTATTTACATAGACCAGATTGCTCTATGAAGCACTAGCTCGGCTCTGTCGAAGTCGAGAGCAACTAGGCCACACCTACTCAGAGTAATTTACGTACAGAAAAATGTCGAAATAGCCATTTACCATTCCTATCCGAAAGTATAGAGACATAGAAGCTCGTGAGACATCCCTGGGCAAGAATTGCCCTCGAGGGCTCAGTCCCAGGGCCATCAGAGTCCCGTCAAAGCCGAGGGCAAAGAAGTCACGCCTTCTCCAAGTAATTTAGAGAGAGAGAGAGTGCAGAGATATTAAATTTGTCTCCCGCGAAGGGGTGCCCCGCGGTGCGATTGAAGTAATTCCAGATTGCAAACGACGAGCATCGCGTGTGTCACAGAGAGGGTTCCTCGATCAGGGAGGTCCAAGGGACGAGTCCGCGATCGAAACGGTCGATCCTCGGTCCGCGAAATCCTCGGGATCGCTTATATTACGCACGCCTCGGCTCGGCCGATCGTACGGCGCATTCGCAACGAGCCAGAACCACAGGCGTCGTTCCCGCAAAAGTACGCCGATTGAGATTCCGTCCACGGCGACGCGTTGCGCCGTGGCACGTGGGGTTTCCATTGGTCTCCACCGGGAGCCAGCCGACTCGGCGCGGCGACTGGGTTCTTTCTGCCTTCGACGTTCCTTCCTTCCTTCCTATCCACCTTTCTATACCTTTCTACCTTTCCGTTTGCAATTACACGCTCCTCCGCGTCGCTCGGCCTGCGATGAATAATTCCGCAACGTCGCTGATACACTTCGCACCCGCGCCGCGGAATCCTCCCTGAGCTGACTTCGAACTCGACGAGCAACCTGTTGGTATCTCAGACTATTTCGGCGTCTCATCAGCGTCTCCCGTCGATCCCTTTTTTTTTATTATGTTCTTCTTATCAGAAACGTGCAACCAGGTTGCTTTAATTAACGCGTTCATTAACGCACCGCAATCCTGGAATATTCCAGAAGATTAAATTAATTCGGTTAATGAAACTGCAAATGAAATGTTCGAATTTATCGCGGCCTTGCAAGTCTACCGACTCTCTCCGAATCTACACGACTTAATAAAATTCAACTCAATGTGCCACGACGAAAATGTTTTCAACGTTCTTTATTCCTAGTTTAACTTCTCGCGATCGATGTATGGAATTTTGATTTTGTTTATCTTATTTGGATTTGTTTTAATAGAAGATTAGAACGTTGATAACCATCAGTTGAGTCAATTAACTTTCCAAAAGAGATCTCCGCTAGAATTTATTATGAAGGGAGTGGGAGGGAAAGGAATATAAAGGTCATTGATGGATGAAATTGGCCTTAAATCCTCTCGCATCGATCGTCACGGAGACAGTCAGATAGTCGCTACGCGGTCGTCTTCGGTTCGGAAGGATGCATCGATACTTTGTATACATACATACGTTCATAGCCGTACAGCTCGGCTCGTATGCAAATTCGCACTGACGCGCGTGTTCGCTGCGTGTGAGTGCGTGGCACTATAGTGGCTGGCGTGCGCTCGTGTGCCCGTGCGAGTTGAGACAAAGGTGCTTATGGGTTACGGGAGACTTACCGTGCGTGCACGCCATACATACTTAATGGACTTTCGGCGTAGCGTCGTCCGCGAAGAGTTCGCAGCTAGCGATGACTCGTAGCCATTTTCGAAATTAACACCGACACAGACACTCGACCAATTAACGCGCGCTAGGTGAGACACCCCGGAGTTCGGTAGCTAGGAAAATATTCACTTCTCACAACCTCCCTTCTTCTAGCAGACGCCTCGTAAATTGTTAAGTAGAAATTGACTCAGACTACAGAGATGAAGAGAAATTATTGTTGGTTCATTAAACAAATGTGTACGCAGGGTTGAATATATAAGTAATGATACAGAGTTGTGCGCCACATTTTGCCATCTAGATTTACGTCATTATTATTACGCATAGCAAACAATGTTTTAGATGAAGTTGAATGGTTTTGAGAGGGGCACATTCTGATGGTCTGAATGTTTTTATAAATGGAATCATATATTTTTTATTGCATCAGCTGATGCTCCTTCATATTCTTTACAAAAAAGTATTAATCTATTTGTGTAAAAAAGGCATTAGTTTCGGAGATATTTTAATTATAATTTGTTAGGAAATCTCGACTCTCGATTCAGAAAGTGTTCTGATGCAAATATTTTCTGTAAATAGACATTATAATTAAAATATCTCTTAAACTAATGACTTTTTTACACAAATAGATTAATACTTTTTTGTAAAGAATATGAAGGAGCATCAGCTGATGCAATAAAAAATATATGATTCCTTTTAAAAGACAATAATGACCTTCATATGTCCTTTACACGTCCACCTACCAAAAAAATGTACCATCAGAATATGCCCCTCTCAAAACCATTCAACTTCATCTAAAACAGTGTTCGCTATGCGTAATAATAATGACGTAAATCTAGATGGCAAAATGTGGCGCCCCACCCTGTATATTTGACTATACATGTATTATACATAACATTCGGACAGATACTACTCTTGTTGTACGCGTTCTCACCAAAACCCACGACAGATGGAGCGCGCTCCGATCACATACATATACGTAGTAAAACCCTACAATTATTCAGCAAATTTATTTCGTTGGATACAAGGTGTGTTAAAAAGATAACGGGAATTTTCATTTTTCGAAAAAAATTTTTATTTATTCGTCGATATGAATGTTTTCCCCCCTTCAAAATAGTCACCATTAGATATCACACACTTACGCTTTTCCCAATGCCCGAAACACTTCTGGAATTCGATCTTTGGGATAGCCTTTAGCTCTTTCAGCGATTCGCTTTTAATCTGATCTATTCTTGAACAACGACGACTCTTTAAAATTCTTTTTAATTTTTGTGAACAAAAAAAAAGCTACACAAGGCCATGTTTGATGAATATGGAGGCTTGGACACCATAACAGTGTTGGTTTTGGCCAAAAAAATCATGAACAAGCAATGAGGTGTGAGCAGGTGCATTATTGTGGCGCGAAAGTCGCGAATTGTTTTGCCCCAAACAGTCGCTGATCGTACTAAACATGTGTAACCATCTTTAAAAATGACAATACAGTAAACATCGAATACGAGAACGAATGTACAGACTTTTCAGGCATGTCTTCCCACACAAAAAGAGAAAATGGCGTGAATCGCACTTATACAATCCGCGAAACTACAAAATTCTCGTTACGGTGACTGGCAACAGATAGTAAATGAAATAGGTACTATTTACTAGCTAACACTAGCTACACTATTCCTTGATATGTGCTGCTGGCAGAGTTGTGCAGAATTACAATTTAATTACTCCAGAATTATAATTACAAAGTAATAGAATTACATTGTAATTCAGTTATATTGTAATTTATAGTTCAGATCTCCATTCAATTAAATTACAATGTAATTCGTAATTGCAATGAAGTACAATTATAAAATACATTGTAATTGAATTATGAAAAATGAAGTAATAGGCAAGAAGAGATTAAAAAATCCATGTGAAGGTTTCAAACAGAAGAAATTTATTATTTATAAATTTACTAGCTACTCGTGACGTTTTTAGGGCACACCGTCAATTATATTGTATTTCAATTACACATCTGATTAAAATACTTAGTAATTGAATTAGCACAACTATGGCTGCTGGAAATAGTTAACTCACATCCGTCCCTCATTTCATGAACTAAATCTGTCCCTCGGTGTCAAATTGAGACAGTGACACAATATAAAAAAATTCAATGTTTTTTTAATCAAATTGATCAGTTAACATTTATATCTTAGGTTTTTCGGTTGTGTGTTCCGTATTAAAAAATAAATAAAAGTCACACAAAGTTTCGGGAGAATGTACCTACAAATAACAGAACAGTATAACTTATTTCGGGAAAACTTTGTCAAATTCACACGAGGGACGGATGAGGGTTAAGAGACGTTGTATAAAAATTGCAGTCGGATTCAGGCGAGAAAGATTGACTCGATCGATCACAGTGATCGACGAAAGCAAACTTTCTCTTAATTATACCGAGGAATGGATTTTCCTGTATACTTTCTGCAACTTTGTATGAAAAGTTGGACCGAATCTGTTCCTGGGGAACGATGTGTTCTCGTCGGAGCCCGGTTTGCGGACCCGTCACTGGCTACGGCCATGCAAATCCAGCTGTGCAGACTTCCCCGGGTTCGTCGAGGCACATGATTTTTATCGAGTCACGGCGTCCTCGAGCGGAGCACTACACCCAAGTTCCTCGGCACCGTAACGATCGCATTGAATTTACGCCCATACATTTTTTAACGTGCTTTCACGCGAGCCTCCTCCTCGCGGTCACCGCGAACAACGATCCTACTCGCTCTCGTTCCTCGCAACGTCCGCGAACCTCGATGGTGAATATTGAAAAGTCTTGTCTCTCTCTCTCTCTCTCTTTCGGTTCCCTGTGGAAGAACACATTCTGCCCGAAGTGACTCCCGTTTATATCGTAAACGGAAGAAACGCGAGGCAACGAGCTTGATAAGATATACGCCGGCTGGCGTATGGAAACAAAGGACCACTGCTCTGTACGACTTGGTAACAGGTCTTACAGCCTTCGCGACTGCAGGCAAGAAAAATAATCGGGTCTGGAAACTGTTTTGTCGAAGACATTTCGAAAGAGCACGGTAAATTAAAATTCACGAATGATATAACGACGTGGAAAAAAGTTTGAAGGGAGCTTAATGGAAGCTCCGCTTCCTAATGGAGAGGAGTCGATGACTGTTGATTTTCCGTGTAGGACGAGCGCGTCGGGCGGTTCGATCTCCCTCGAATTATACGATCGTAAAACGGTCGGCCAGGGTAAAAAAGTGTTCCAGAAAAGGGGACGGGGTAGTCGGGAGGGAAGGGGCACGAGAGAAGAAGAAGACGAAGAGAGGAGAATAAGAGAGAAGCATTTCGCGTGAGCGCCATAAGGTGTACAGAGAGAGAGAGGTGTGCACGGCATAGAGCAAGCGTACCTACAACGACGATGCACCTGCACCTGCCCGGCAGTTGCACCCCTCTTTACGACGATGCTATCTAGGATGGTGTGCATGCCCCCCTCGCCTGTTCGCTTTCGTTGCTCCTGCCGACACCGCCGCCGCGACACCTGACGCTCCTTTTTCTCCGTCTCTCTTTCTCTAACTCTCTCGTTCTCCCTCTTTCTCTCCCTTTCTATCTCTCCTCTCGTACCAGCGAAGCTAGCGCGCGCGTGCTCCCTGCCTGTACGCCGCTTTGTGAGAAGTACCATTAACCTGCCTTCTCACACATCCACCCGCCCCTCCGTTTCTACGGATAGACCTCGTTTCGTGTCGATTGCTGACACCTACCGGCTACCCGACTGCTTCAACGAGCAGGAATTTTGGGGCTCCTCGCTTGAGGAATTTTATGGCGACCGGGGAACTCTCGAGGGATGCCAGCGGGCTCTAGAGACACAGCAACCTTGAGTATTCCATGTACTGGTTATACTTCGTTGCGGCTTACAAGAAGGGACTTCTTTTTATATTTATTTAACGTTACTTTCAACTCTTTGCTAAGGGTATTTCGCGACGAGACCTACAGTTTATTAAGGTGGGTTTCGAACCACCTTGGCCACCACAGTATTATATGGCACAAGCAATATTTCCAGAGGTGGGATACAAACCCGCGACCACGAAGTTCTTAGTCGCGCGCTCTAATCATTGAGCCATTGCGCGCCCTACAAGCAGCGATGGCGGCGAGTTCTACGGACGTAGGACTAGGGACGTAGGGACACAAGAACCTTGTGTATGTGCATCGGTTACATTAGAGATTATACGTATACGTTGCTGCGAAGTCAGGCACAAAGTATTACATTGATTTAACCCTTAGCAGTCGAGGATTGCTTTACCACTGTTCACAATATTGTTTACATTATTAAATATGTTGGTATTTAACCCCTTAACCTACGATTTACGTTTGAAAATTTTGGGCCGGAAACGTAAACAAGTTCGCGCAGCCTTCGAGCCATTTTCACGACTTGTGTAATACGCTCATACTATGCTGCAATACGCTCGTACTACGGGCTATGCCCGTAATATTTACGTTTGGCCCAATCATCGTACACGGGCTATGCCCGTAGTTGTAGGTTAAGGGGTTAATCAATTACTACAGCAAACGTCAATTTCTAGAATCAGAATTGGGCACTCAGAAGTAACCCATACATTTTTGTTAAGTAAAAAAGAAAACATGATCAGCGATATATGTAAAGTACCAGTTAATATAAATCACCTTATACTAGAATGCAAAAAATGGGAAAATGAAAGGAAAAATGCTAAACTGCCTGGATCTTTACCCATCCTGTTAGGTTCTGAGGAACACACTGTCGGTCTGGCCCAATATATCAAAGATACTAAGATGTACAAAATATTGTAAGAAAATGTACCGTGTTGCTAATGACCTTTGATGTTAATGCAACGTTAAATAAGTAAATTTAAAAAAAAATTACTACAGATTTAAGTATTGTACGAGGTATGATATCAATTCAGTATCCATTAAATAAAAAACATCGTATACGATCGAATTATTCTGGATCGGCAAAAAACGTTTAATTGTCAAAATAAAATAGCTCCGACTGCAAAGGGTTAATACTTGAGAGTTCCGGTTCTCGGCGGGACTGGAACGAGTCTTAGGAAATTAGATCTACTAACTCCGGACTAATCGAGATTCTCCCGTTCGCTGTTACAGATATCCCGGCGCAAGTGCCGCCGTTAACACCTGGGACCAACAAGAAGATGACCGAGGCCCTGGAGGCCTCTTTCGCCTCGTGGGAGAAGGAACGAGTTCGCCTGAACATCACCAAAGGTCGGTAGTACATGCCGCCATACCTCTAATTGCTCGCGGGAGACCGTCTCCCGTTCTCTATATTTTCTCGTTCTTACGGCTCGTCCATATCCCGCGTATCGTACAAGGTCTTCAACGACTTCTAATTACAGTATCGAGATATTGCGATTCGAGAATGCGCGGCGGCTTCGAAAGACCGCGAACGAACGCCCTGGCGGTGCGCATCGATGTGCGTCGGGGTTCTTAACGTTTTCATATCGTCCTCCGAGGAAACGGCTCCATTACTTTGCGATCGTTCGACCTCGGTGTTAATGATAACGAGACGCCCGATAATCGCGCGTAACGAGTAACACCGACCGTTCGATTCCTTTTATCGAGAGTTATTAGCGCTGGCGCAACTCGTTACCGCGCTGCCACGGAAATTATAACCGGGAGCGGCGGCGGGGGGCTCTCTCGATGCGCCCGAGGATCTTAATGCGTTCAGAGATGCATACGAGAGTAACGACCGCCGCTTACGGGGAAAAGCCTCTGCCAGTTTGTTGCATTCTCCGATTACGAATCCCGTCGCATTTGCGGAGCAATGCGCCAATCTCTAAATCCGCCATCGGTCTTTAAATTATATTGCGGGCTGTTTTGCTTGTAGAAATCTAAAGAGCTGCGGGTTGAATAGTGTTACGTGATCAGCAATTAACAAGTAGCAAAACCGAGTCGCAACAAATAGGAGAAAGAGAAAGAGGGGAGGACGAGAAGTATCTATCGCGCAAAGGGAACAGTTAAAAAAGAGGATCGCAGAGCTGAATCTCGGTGGTCAGAAGGTAGCTTCTCGACTGGTTGCGCACAGAGCACGGTCGAGCGGTCTCGGTAGGAGAAATTTGTCGAAAAATCGGCGACGAGAGGAGAACGGTGCTCTCTCGGCCAGGGTTCGGGTATAGGGGCAGGGAGGGGACAGAGAAACGGGTGCGTGAGTACGCGAGCGTGGAGACGCGGGTTATACGCGATGCGATGCGATGCGATGTGATGTGATGTGCGACGAGGCGGCGATGTGCAGGAATTGTGAATGTGATGTTGATAGTTCTCTGATGGGGAGCCGATGCCACGCATCCGGTATGCGCATTCAGAGCCACGCGGGTGTGACGTTACTTCCGGTCTACATGCCCCGGGTTCGTACCCTCCGGGGCCAGATCACCTACAGTCTGACCTCCGTGAACCTAACGAGCAACCTCGCGCGCTCCGCTCCGCATCGCTCCGCACCGCTCGAAGCCGGCCAGGAGTCTCGCGCCGATTCTCGTCTATTCCCTCTCTTTCCCAGCCCCTCGTCTCTCCCTCTCTTCCCTCTCTATTTAATCTATGTCCCTGTTTCCTTCTTTCTTCTTTTCTCCGGCTGCTGGTCGCTCGCCCGTTTTATTGTCTCTTCGACCTTCTCACCCGCCATTGTCTCCGCTCGCATACTCGTTTCTAGCGGCGCGACCAGCCAGAGTTCGGGCTCGGTCACCCAGGTGGAATCGGTGGACCGTGCACCTCTCCCGGTGTCGTACTCTCTTCGAACTGGGTAACCCCTTGCTTGCACCCTTCTTAACCAAGTACTTTCTTCTATACATGTTCTCGTTAGCGGGCAGTCTACTCGCAAGGGACCACCTCTTCGACTCTGCCCACGTGACAACACTAGAAACCGAAAGATAACATGTTGAAGTTTCTTTCTCGATCGGAAAGTGAATATGAATTTATGATTTCGGCGCAAGGTTCGATCAATTTTACCCATACAGCAAATGTGCAATTATTTATAAATGTATCTTGACGTTTCGATCCCTACGTGGATCATTTTCATAAAGAACATATATTGCGTATGCTGCGTAACAAAAAGAGAAGAAAAAAACATATAGAACAAACACTGAGAAATACCGGAAGGCAATGTTGACTACATGGTGGCAGATATGTGACTGATGAGTGTGACTGATCAGATAACATGATGCGTTGGAACACCAAATTATTCCAGAGTGGCGAAGCGTTCTAACAAGGAACATTACCCAGGTCTAACATGCCGATTCTTATGAAATGTTTTTTTTTATTTAAGCTTACCCAGACCCTTAAGTGAGGTCTATACAGCTGAAGGTAGTTTACATTATATTACAGGACACAATTTGTGTGAACATTATTGTTTAACATATCTGGTTGTATACGCAAGTTACATTCTTTCAGGAAATTAAAAATACGCAAACACGCCCGGGTGTTAAGTCTGGCAAAGAACATATCGGCTTTGAGGGGAAGAAAATCTTAGAAAATTTATACCGGATATAGTTTGTTGAAAAATCCTTTTCTTAGCTGCTGATATATTCATTTTTAGGGAGTTAAAATACTTGCCACTGTGTGGTCGGAACACGTTATATTGTACATTTAACCATTATGGTTAAATGACAAAAACAAGAAAATTTCGAAACTACGTATTCCCTATTTTAGTTCATAAACTACGTACACGAAGTGACGAAAAATATCGATAAACGATTAATAAGAAATATAGCACAAAAGATGAATCTTGTAAATACTGTTCAAACAAATAATTTTTTCCGAAAGCTTTTTATACGGCTACATTCCTTGATTGAGAAATTCCTTGTTTCCGAGATATTAGCAAAAATAAAGTTTTCATCCCAACTTTGATAGCTATTTTCAACTCCTTAAAGTGAATATCAGCAGATCTTTCAACAAATTATATCTTTTACAAATTTCATTAAAATCAGCGTGTTACACTTGGGTAATGCCCCTTGTAAGAGGATGGATCAAAGAGCAAAGAATGTAAAATGCAAAGCGAAGACGAAGTTAGTTCCTCGGCGAATTTTTGTGCGGTTCTGAGTGGGGACAGATCGAGCAACAGGCTCGAGTGGAGTGTAAAAGCAGCGATAAAGACGATCGAGCCCCCAACGATCCTCAAACAGAGGGTGAGAGGATGAAAGGTAGACGTAGGTGGCCGCAGGTGCCACGCGCAGCCAACCTCTCTCAAGCAATAATCGAAACGCCGACTGTGATTTCGGTTGGTTGGTTTAGGAGATCCGAGAGGCGGTTTGCCCGTGACACGTTGTACCTGCCGGCCAGTGATAAATTTCGCCGCATTGTACAGGTGGACACCAATTTCATTCTTTCTTCCTCTCAATTTTTGCAGGAGGCCCGTACGGCCAACGGCCGATGTCGAGATTACGATTGTTGAGCGTTCTGACGGGCCATTTAATTACCGGACAGACAATAGACGAATTGAAATTGACTTTGACGATTCCGTCGTAAGCAACGAATACTATAAAATACATCATAAGTATTGGGTCTATAACTTAAAAACCGGAATTTGACATTAGATGCCAACACTTGTGTATGCGCTGTAGCAAATCATTGACATACACGTAATTTTGGAGCTCTATTCATAGCCTGCAAAATCAGTCAACAGTGTTTGATTTGCTTGTGCGCATCATATTTTTTTCAATCATGGAAAATTTT
>CM052321.1:22694762-22990230 GCA_028455615.1 Lasioglossum zephyrum | reverse complement strand
CACTTGTGTATGCGCTGTAGCAAATCATTGACATACACGTAATTTTGGAGCTCTATTCATAGCCTGCAAAATCAGTCAACAGTGTTTGATTTGCTTGTGCGCATCATATTTTTTCAATCATGGAAAATTTTTAAAATTGGCGGAAGAAACAGCATTCGCGGGAACTTTTGCTGAATCACTTTTTTGCAAAGAAAACTGCAGTCGAAAGTCATCGTTTGCTCGTGGAATTGTATGGCGAACATACTCTTGCGAAAACACGGTGTTTCAAGTAGTTTCAACGCTTTAAAAGTGGCGATTTTTACATCAAAGACAAAGAGCGGCCTGGACAGTCGAAAAAGTTTGAAGATGAAGAATTGGAAGCGTTACTCGATCAAAACTCGTGTCAAGCACAAGAAGAGCTTGCGGAATCAATCACCGAAAACAACTGATTTGTTTAAAGAGAGCATTGAAGGAAAAACGGCCAGAATGGGAGATCAGACACGAGACATTGATTTTCCAACACGACAATGCTCGGCTACATGTTGCTAAACCCGTTGAAAACTATTTGGAAAATAGCGGTTTCAGTCGATGCAGAATGCACTTTCCGGAATACGCTTCACTTCAGTCCAAGGCATCAAAAATTGGCTCGATTCGTTCTTTGATTCAAAAGATGACCGGTTTTTTGGGATGGCATCCACAAATTGTCAGAAGGATGGGAAAATGTTGTAACTTCCGATGGACAATACTTTGAATAACAGAATTATACAAGATTTTCTTTAATAAACGTTCAAATTTCCTAAAAAAATTCCGGTTTTTAAGTTATAGACCCAATAAGAAATGTGTAAAATTAACACAAAAGATCCGCGAGGGTTGAGACTTGTTATGCTGAACGATCATCAAACGGGTTTCGAGTTGCGGAGGTCCGAGACGCTGAATGTTTTTCCTAACAGTAGAGGATTTCGCAGGAAAGGAGGTTGCCTCGTCTCGCGTGTAATATTCAGCGCATCCTTTCGCTTTCCGCGTAACTCGGTAGATCAGATTACTTCGACATGAATTATTCTCGACATTCTATTTAACGCCAAGAAAACTCGAGCTCCCTCTCTCTCTCTCTCTCTCTCTCCCTCTTTAGCGCGCGCCACGTGGTTGCCACAGCAGAGGCGAGAAACTGTTTTATTATGAATACTCCTCGGGTTCGAAAGCTGTGTAAATGTTCCTCCCGTTACAACCGAAGCGCTGCCACGTTACGAAGCGTTCTCCGCGGTTGCATGCGAACTCCATTCAGTGTAAATCACTCGGGACTAGGAAACGTGTGCCACCGCCTCGTTCCTCCGGCATTGATTTACGATCTCGACGAACTCGCGATCAAGGTTCGCAACGAATCGCTTCGTCTCGCTCCACTTTTCCTCTCCCGAACAATCTCCCGAACCTCCTAGGAGAAAGTATACAAAATTTCGAAAGAAAATGATCGTGTTTTCCGTATGTCGTGAATTAAGCTCGCTCACTAAAGGTACACACTGTCACGTGCTATCACGTGTCTTAGGGTACAGCCAGCGTAAAGCCAAGAACAGGTGTGTGTCCAAGAGCCGAAGAAATTGTCCTCGTAGAATGCAAAAAGCGGATCAGAAGATAATATCTTCGGCTAGAGGAAAGGAAGAGTTCAGGACCCTTTTATGTATGTCGTATCCTTAGTTTTATTTCGGATAGATGAGCCCCATACTACCCCCTCGGCTATCATCGGAGAGGGGTGTGCATTTTAAAATGCATTTCCCCGCTGTCCTTAAAAAAAAATAAAAAGGGTACAGATATAGCGGGACTCCGTCCGCTGCTACGCTCACCTCACCGCTCCACTATATTCTCGTACTTATTCTCGTGGCAACGATCGGTCACCGATTCGTAATAGGAAAGGGTCCCGAGTTCGATGGACAGCGTTTGGCGCGTGCTCGTCGCCTATCTGCGACTCAACAAAGAACTTCTTCATATCCTTGGCGACGCTTATTATTCATAAGAAAGGTAGATTCTGAATAAATCATAATAACGAATGCGTCAGAGGGTTCTGACGTCCTGCGGCACGATCGCGAATGCACGCCGCACCTCAAGTTGCGGCAGGTGCTTCTCCGCTGCTGCAGCACGCGCCTGATCTTCGCTGGATACCGGTGCCGATAGCGGTAATCCGCTCGCTTCGTAATATTCGGCCATTCTGCACCATTCCGTAATACTATTCTCCCTTGTCAGCGTCGCGCAATTTGCGAGCAGGTCGCGCTGCGATCCTCTGCTCATGTTGACCCTAGCGAGTTCATACTAACCGTGGCAATATACTTTTTTGAATCTATTAACACTAAACCCATCGAGCACTAAAATCGATTAAAATATTCTACCGTACCAAAATGACAAACCTGTATTGACTCGGATCGTGTACAATTTTTATTATAGTATTTATAATAGTATAACTCGGAACAATTAAATTTATTAGGGTGACAATATACTCTTTTGAATCTATTGACACTAAACCCATCGAGCACTAAAATCGATTGAAATATTTTACCGTACCAAAATGACAAACCTGTATTGACTCGGATCGTGTACAATTTTTATTTTAGTATTTATTATAGTATAACTCGGAACAAACAAATTTATTAGGGTGGAAATATACTCTTTCGAATCTATTAACCCTGAACATATCGAGCACTAAAATCGATTAAAATATTTTACCTCACAAAAATGACAAAACTGTATTGACTCGGATCGTGTACAATTTTTATTATAATATGTGCTGGATTAAAAATATTTATTCAAACATTTCCCATGGAAGTAGCTGTATAATTTTAATAGTTATTATATGAGTTTAGTTTATTTATTTATTTATGGTTTTTTTAATGTGGTCACATTAGAAACTAGGTCACATGGTTTACAAACTAATCTTACATGTTACTTGTGATGGGGAACAGCAAAGACGAATTTATAACAGTTCATTTATCATATACGAGTTTATTGTTAAAATAATTAGAGAAACAAAGAATATACTATTTGGCTCCTACCTCTCATTTCAATTTTTGTATTGGGGTTATTCATCGCAGGGCAATGTTGCTTTACAGCGACTATTTCTTCAAGGTTGATGCTCTTATTGGACCCGATACAAATATCCAATGTTTTAATAAGGGTAAAAAAATATTTTACTTGAGCACGTACAATGGCGGCAGGAATGCGCGGCGCATCTGAAACGTGTACGTACGTCAAGATCATTAAATCTGTCGTTGGCAGCCCTATCATTGAATCCAAGCATCTCAGTAGTTTCACGTGTCAGTGTTTCCAATGACAGAGCGTCGAGGACACAGGATTCTCCTGTGGACAGTGATTTAGTTGGCAGAGAGCAGGATCCCGGTGTCGTTCGTCTTCGAGAGGTTGAAAAACCGGAGTCCTTGAATGGGCATATCGAAATCGGCGGGAGTCCGATCTCGCGATGGTCGCCGCGCACATCGGCTACGTGACTCGCGAGAGTAAGGTCCTTTTTATGAATGAAGGGGACGACATCGCGTTCGGGGAAACTTGAGAACACATACGTACCTTACGTACACGCATGTATTGTCGGAGCGGATCGACGTCGGCGCGGCGCGCTCCGCGGCGATAATGCATAAATAGAGAAAAGGTGAGAGCAAAGAGGACAACGCAGCGCGCCACACGAAGTGTCTAACGGCACGGCACGATCAAAGCGACCGCCGATATTTGAGGATCGCGCCGATGTTTGCCGAACTTATTCCTTGTCAGCACTGTTAACAGACTTGCCAGCTCTCCTTCTCCCGATCCAGGCTCTCGCTCTCGCTGCCAGCGGCGCGCGAACCCCTCCACCATCGCCTTTTCTTCTTCTTCACCTTCTTTCTCGATCGGTGCTCTTTCTTTCGCTTCGAGCGTCTCTATATTGTTCGATCGAACAGTCCCTAGTAGCACAAAATATTATATATACATTCATATAATATTAAAAAGAGATTCAATCTCTTCTTAATAATTATTAAATATACATACAATATTTATTTTATATTAAGTAACAAATATTTCTATTTAAATATGCAGGAAATATTCATTTCATATTACGAGAAAAATATTTTTTTCTAAATACAAAATGAATCTTTATTTAATATTAGAAATAGAATATTTTTTCCTAATGTACAGATAATATTTATTTCATATTATAAAAAAAATATTTTTTTCTTATTATAAAATAAATCTTTATATAATATCAAAAATTATATAAAATTATATAATATAATATAAAAATTTCTTAATTGTGATAAGGTCCTTTGGAAGATAAAAGGGAATATTCCCTCAAGCACTGCACAGAAAGTAATAGATATTCATAGTTTCTAATTTTTGTTATAACTTTTTCCTACATTTTAAAATTTTATTGAATTTATATTTTTCAAGTATTAGATTCACATTTACTTTATATTTTTTAAATATCTAGTTTATATTCTCTGAATATTTAGCTTATATTTTTTAAACATTCAATTTATATTTCTTGTACATATATACAATATTCAAATCCAACATTTTTCTCATATGAAAAAATGTGGCTTAAAAAATATTTTTACAATATTTGAAAAAAATATTTAACCAATAGTTTTGTGCTACTAGGGGTGTTTAATCATGACAATTTTCGGCTGTGCTATTTTCACTACGCATTTTCTACTTCTTCTGCTTTTTTGTCTTCCTTCTGAATGGCTCCTTTTTGTTTCTCTTCGAGCGACTCCACATTATCCGACCAACGAAAGAGTGGGTGATTACTAGACTGGGGATCTTCGCAATCGAACGCTAATTACTTGGCGTAAAGATGATGATGCAGGAAATTATCGAAGTTGGTTAGCAATAAAAGATGTATACTCTGAGATCAGAAAGGTGTCGAATCGAGGAAAACGCGGTACGGAAATGCATAAACGCGATCTCACCGGCTCGCTATCGTTGCGCTGAACGAGCCAGCTTCTGATTCGCTGGCCATAGCTTTTAATCAACCGCGCCGCAATAGACTAATCTAGGCAATTAGTTTCCTACGACGTAATCAGCCGGCCAGATAAGGTGGAAACGGTCGGGTGGGAGTTAAAAGTGCCGTATTACATTAGATTACTCTCCTCGGTGCATTATCATCGCCCGCAGAGAGAAATATGTAGATCGTTGCGCGATGCGCCTCCAGAACCAGATTATCGGAGACGACAGAGAGAGAGAGAGAGAGAGAGAGAGAGAGAGAGAGAGAGAGAGAGGAGAGAGAGAGTGAGGAAAGAAAAGGTCTAACAAGAGGAGTCAGTTGCGGTCGGTTCGTTTCCTTTTCCCGACTCTCCCGTCCCGCGCGCGACACGCGATCCAACTTAATTAGGAAAACAGATTAGCGTCGCAACAAATTGCATTCCTGATTTTTACGCGACTGGTTCGGGGAGTAGCGTCTCTCGATCGGGAAGCACGCGAACTGCTTTGCATAATGAACTTTTAGAGACGGATCAACGACCTATTTACGTTTATGACGGTTTCTTCCTTTCTTGGTCTCCGTCCTGTCCTTTCATCAGGCGAGGAATCGTCTCGACGCATACTGGAGTATTTACTCCGACAATTTGGCCAAAACTGTTTTAGCATTGTTTTAACACTAAACCTACCACTGCCAGCCAATTGACCGGTTCTATATTTTTCATTTTACAATTATTGAAATAATGAAATCAGTTACATGGAAATTGACTCGATAGGTTTCTTTATCCAAGCACATATTGTAATAAAAATTGCATTAGTGTTAGTGTTTGCATGCATAGTGTAGTGCGTCATTGGATTCGTCTTGACGTCAGCTACAACAATATTCAATAATTTTTTATTAAGAAAAAATATCTTGCAATTTTTTGTATTGGGATATACGTACAGTATAGATAACTAAATACCGATTAACTTTTGTTCGGTCATCTTCAAACTTGAATGATTTTAAACGGGCAGACAATAAGGAATTGCAAAGTGTTGAAAACTATAATGTACACCTGTTTAAAATGTGTCTGTAAAGGAAAAATTAATAGCCGAGCGATATTTCAGAAGAGGACGAAGAGAAAAATGAGCACTACAAAAGTCTGTACTTTCAATGCATAACAATGCTACATGAGTACAGCATTAAGAAATAATAAAACGGGTACATTGATGTTCATATATTCCAATAGCTCAGACAACCAAAATTTTTCTTCTTACGTAAGATTTGAAAAATCGTATTCTGGCCAACTTTTCTTTTACATCTAGGAGAGAGAGAAAGATATCTCCCAAGGAGAAAGGCGAACGGATTCGTTGGATACACAGGATTTTCCCCGAAAGTTCCTAGGACTCGAGAGGATCGGTTTGCGCGCGTTTCAAAGAATTACTCGCCGCCCGATGGGGCAGAGCCTCGTTAGGCCAGCTCGTAATTTCTGTTTGCATGATGAGCCGAACTGTACTTTTACGCGGGAAGATACCGCGAAACAATGCAAGACACGCGTGCAAATATGGGCGCGCACCTCAAATGGGACATTCCAATGTTTCTCGGTATTGCTTCCACCAAAGATGGCCGGGCACGAGCACCGATCATGTCGTCAACCCGACACAATATCTCCTCTGCTTCGAAAAGCATTGCGTCACCCGCCCATTCGTGCTTCTCGACGTTTGTCTTCTAACTCGAACCCTTTCTCGATATAATATCGAACATATTCTATCGGTTGTCTACCATGTATTATCAATGTACCTATAACTTGTAAATTATTCCTTGACTCTCTTGCTCTACGATCGCAATCTTCGAAGAAAGTTAATCGTTGTTTTCGCGGAGCATTAATCTTCGTGTAAGAATTAATTTAACAACTTGCCGTACCCAGCACTTTTATTATTAGATTGAAATTCATTTGTATGGAAACCTAGACGAACCAGTTTTCTGCTCGTTCCGACACTCGTCGAATTTCCATGCGATTAATATTCGACGCTCACTCGATCGTTGAAACATGTTATGATTAGACTGCGGATCTTTATGCAAATTCTTATTTTCATAGATCGCTTTACGACCACGGTACTATCGCTATTGTCACCGTACACACGTTTTCTTGTATCTCCTGTATTCACAGATGTGTCGTACGCATAAAGCTCCAAAGGCTAACAATTATCTCAAATTCTCATGCATTATTCGTTGGAGATTATCGTCGAGATTGTTTCATTCGAGCTGCACAAAAGAAAGATCTTTTTGCAGTGTAATATGAAATTCCATTTCTACAATCCCGATGCAATAAATACGTTTGTAAACAATCGTTTGAACCGTGCAGGAAGAGAATTTTACGAATCGGTAAAAATGAACTTTCTGGCGAACCTTGTCGACAGAAATAAAAAATCCGTAAAAAGAACAATATAATGTACTTGCTGGCATAAAATAGAAATAAACAAGACTGCCCACGGAACGGAAAAATCATTTTTCACTTTATGGAACTTTTGACGAACTTTGACCTCAAAAGTAAAAAAGAACGAATTGAATAATATGATATACAGGGTGGGGTGCCACATTTTGCCATCTAACTTTACGTCATTATTATTACGCATAGCAATGTTTTAGATGAAGTTGAATGGTTTTGAGAGGGGCACATTCTGATGGTACATTTCTTTTGTAGGTAGACGTGTAAAGGACATATGAAGGTCATTAATGTTTTTATAAATGGAATCATATATTTTTTATTGCATCAGCTGATGCTCCTTCATATTCTTTACAAAAAAGTATTAATCTATTCGTGTAAAAAAATCGTTAGTTTAGGAGATATTTTAATGATAATTTGTTAGGAAATCTCGACTCTCTGGTCAATAATATGAATTCAATATGATAATGTAGTAGGAGAGCGCTACAAATTACAATTAAAATATCTCCTAAACTAATGATTTTTTTACACAAATAAATTAATACTTTTTTGTAAAGAATATGAAGGAGCATCAGCTGATGCAA
This sequence comes from Lasioglossum zephyrum, assembly GCA_028455615.1. NCBI lineage: Eukaryota > Metazoa > Arthropoda > Insecta > Hymenoptera > Halictidae > Lasioglossum > Lasioglossum zephyrum. The sequence continues at coordinate 22,982,297 of CM052321.1, read as the reverse complement.
TAAAAAATATATGATTCCATTTATAAAAACATTAATGACCTTCATATGTCCTTTACACGTCTACCTACAAAAGGAATGTGCCCCTCTCAAAACCATTCAACTTCACCTGAAACATTGTTCGCTATGCGTAATAATCATGACGTAAATCTAGATGGCAAAATGTGGCGTAAAATGTTAATGAACAAGACTTCCCACGGTGCGGGACGAACATTTCACGTTTCGAGGAAGAGAATAATATAATATTCCTGCTAGCGGAAAAAATTAATAAAAACAAGACTGTGTCCACCGTGCGGAACAGTAAAAATGAACTATCGATGAAGCTTGACCCCAGAAATAAAAATAGATGCGGAGAATAGTTTGATATAGTTTGCAGCGCGCGTGACATGCCAGGGTGGAAAGATCGCGAATCGCTTAGAGAAGCACCGTTCGGCAGATTAGAATAGATACCGATCATTTCCCGTTGGAAAGCACCGGGAACGTTATTAGTCACCGATTCGATTTGAATAATCGCCGGCGGTGCGGTTGTTTTTTACTTGTCGCGAGCCCGAGTCCGAGCCCGAGCCCGAGCCCGAGTGGAGTGGAGTCGTTAACGCGGTCAATTATGCGCTCCGTTGTGTCAAACGTAGCATTTGCTCGGCGATCGCGTGATATACGGAAACCCCGCTCGATCCAATTTTTTCGCTGTCTGCCGCGTTCCTGTTTTTTTTTTCATCCGTGGTTCGCTCGCGGGGAAAACCAGTTATTACAGGAAAAATATTACTTTAATGGTGGCGCGGAGGATAATTTAACGCGGAAAGAGGATCGCCGCTCCGGATCGCGGAGATTAAATGCAATTTTCACACTCTACCGAATCCGCTATTAAACCGACGGATAATTGTAGAAATCGAGAGCCTCGTGTCGAACCTGGCGAACCGTGGGGAGAGGCCGATCTTTGTTTATTTGCGGGTTTGCACGCAATCCGTTTAAACGCGCAAAAGTTTCGGAAAAAGGAAAGCGGCGAGAGAGGATTTAATTGAGATAGGACAATGGTTCGCGCGACACGGTTCAAGCGTTCACGGTGATTTTATATTTTTCAGACCCGAGGCAATGGTCGGAAGCAGCTGTCGCCCACTGGCTGCACTGGGCGATCGGCGAGTTCTCGCTCGAGGGTGTGGCGATGCAGCCCTGGCAACACATGACCGGCAAACAGATCTGTGCCATGGGCAAGGAGTCCTTTTTGGCACGCGCGCCCGCCTTCATGGGCGACATCCTCTGGGAACACCTCGAGATCCTTCAGAAAGGTACGTGACTCTCTTCTTGTTCCCACATCGACCAGGTTTCTTTCTTTATACAGGGTGGGGCGCCACGTTTTCCCATCTAACTTTACGTCATTATTATTACGCATAGCAAACAAAGTTTCAGATGAAGTTGAATGGTTTTGAGAGGGGTACATTCTTTTTTTATGTGGACGTGTAAAGGACATATGAAGGTCATTATTGTTTTTTTTTAATGGAATCATATATTTTTTATTGCATCAGCTGATGCTCCTTCATACTTTTTACAAAAAAGTATTAATCTATTCGTGTAAAAAAATCGTTAGTTTAGGAGATATTTTAATTACAATTCGTTAGGAAATCTCGACTCTCGATTCAGAAAGTGTTGTGATGCAAATGGTAGCCACATTGAACCTTTTTTGTAAATAGACATTATAATTAAAATATCTCCTAAACTAATGATTTTTTTATACAAATAGGTTAATACTTTTTTGTAAAGAATATGAAAGAGCATCAGCTGATGCGATAAAAAATATATGATTCCATTTATAAAAAATTAATAACCTTCATATGTCCTTTACACGTCCACCTACAAAAAAAATGTATCATCAGAATGTGCCCCTCTCAAAACCATTCAACTTCATCTGAAGCATTGTTTGCTATGCGTAATAATAATGACGTAAATCTAGATGGTAAAATGTGGCGTCCCACCCTGTAGAACGCTCTTTTCCCTCCATTCTCCGTGTTGATCACTTTTCCCTGGTAAATGTGCTTTGTCTCTGCTCTCATCCCGCAGTCAACTGAAAATAAATTGCTTAACACGTTCCTTGCCGAGCCGTTTTTGCTCGACAATTAAACGAACTTGGCCGCTTTGTTCTATTTTTTATAATGTGGACTGCTTTTAGTGAACACATTCTACGATCTTGAACTTGTAATAAAACATATGTTTTTAGCGCATTTAATAAATATGTCAGCTTGTACCACCAGTGGTACACGTGGCACGGAACGTGTTACGCCTTTCTTCCTCGGATTATACCGGAATACTGGATCCATGAATTGGGTTCATACTATTTAACACTAAACCTACCGACGCTGGTCAAATGTTCGGTTTCTGGTTTTCTTATTCTACAATTGTTGAAATTATAAAGATGCCTTCACTGGAAATGATAAAAATCACAGGAAATCTATATAAATTCTACGATGTCAGTTTTATAATGCAACACATGCCAGCCATTTTTAAATAGATTTTCTCTCGGCAGGTTCAGTGTTAAATTTTTTCGATATTATTTTGGAATACCTCAATAATTCATGCAATACAGCAATATGTAACAGCATTGTGCAAAAATGGATATTTTTAACCCGTACACTGAAGGGTTAAAATAAAAGATACGGATTTGAATGAATACAATGGTCAGCCTCACGTCTAAATAAGCGTGTTCACATAAAATTATGCATTTCGTAGCACATGTAGCACGAACCATGTTAACAATGACAGAACAACGCATGCCATGGCCGATTGTTGGTCTTAAACAGGTGACTACTGGGTAAATTATCTTACACTATATCTGACGGACAAATGAATTATTAGACTCACTTGCGTCATCCGAGGAGCTAAAACAGTCAATATATAAATAAAACTGTAGCAGTCTACTTCCTATTCGAAACATGAACCGTGGAAAACTTTTTAGAATCTCGTTCTCACATTAGAAGCTTCGGTGAGAACAGATAACGGTGTGCTCTTGAAAGTAAAAGTCGTAGCCAAAACGAGACCTATAAAATAGGAATATTAACATTTTTCTACGCTAGACACGACAGGTTCCGTTCGTCGATATTAAAATCGAATATCTTCGTTACAAATACCGAGTACCATTTAATTAATGATACTAGAAAAAGATTTAATAAATGTCACAGTCGTTATTTATTTAATACCTAATAACCGTTCTGAAATGACTCGATTTTATTGCAACTTTTATTATACGGACTCTAAAATACCTGTCTGTGACATAAGAACACTTTTCGAAGAAATTCCTTAGCTGACCTTCCGCTCCTTAAAAATTTCACGATCACGCGTATAAAAATGTAAGCAGGATAGCTGTTTATGGAATGAGAATAATGAGTTTTCGATGGATCAAATAGTTTGATCCTCGACAACGCAATCATCTAAGAGCTCGAGTATTTAATCGGATCATAGGTGAACTTATCAGAAGCAAAAATTAGTGCGCGAGATCTATGTTCCGGCAGCAATCGTGTTTCAGTAGAACGTTCGATTAGAGAAATTACACTCGGGGCAGAATTCGATCTGGACGCGGGGCCTGAATAATACAAAGACGTGCCCATTCTAAGCGGACAATCGAGATCTCAGTGAGGACGTTTCCAGGGTAGAAAGCCTCCCCATTAATAGAACAGAGAAGCAGCCTAGAATTCGCCGATTTCCGGTGGATCGGTGGGCGCGGCCTTCGTGTACCTGTTGCCCTAAGTTCGACGGACATACGAGCCGAAGATGATGATGGACAATCGGTAGGTAGAGTAGGTGGGGGTTGTTTCCAGGAGATTCGCGAGGAAAAGCAGGTTGCCACCGGAAGAGTAGCTTCGCGCCGGCATCGAATCGGCATGTCGACAAAAACAGATATCGAATTTCCGTAAAATCGCGATGTCACGGCAGGTACACCGAGACTGGAGACCGGCCACGAACAATGAAGAGAGATCGAGGAGGCGAAACGCCTCGTTCTCTTCCTCCTCCTTCTCTTCTCTCTCCCTCTCTCCCCTTGACCCCTCGTACCCCCTCGTACCCCCGAGGCTCGTGTTTTCAGCGTTTCGAAGCGTTGAATCGGCACTTTTTATTCGAAACCAAGGAGAGAATGGGGGAAAAGAGAGCAGCCGCAACCACGCACGCCATAGAAACTCCCACTCCGGATATCCTGTGCCACCAGAATGGTCCCGTGCCATTGCCTCGGCCACTTAGCCGGTTTTTCGGCCGTTTACCACCCTCTGACAATATCCACTTCGATTACGAGATCCTTAGCGAGATATATCCTACTGGATCGATGCCGGTCCTCGTTCGGGAAACTAGAGCAGTTCGCTTTACTATCGGAAAACAAATCCAAGAAGCTCAGATCTTTGAAAATCCGGCGCAGAAAACTGTTTGGATCAGAGAGATTGATAACTTCTTTCAAATATCATGAAACCGTAAATAGAATGCATCTACCGGTAGCCTATTAATAAACTTTTCAATAAAAAATCCTTAGCTATGGACCATAGACTTTAGGAATAATGGAATAATTATATTTAGAATAATTAGGACTTATGGAATATTGACCGGTAGATAATGTGTTAACGAGGAAAATCTTCCTTTCTTCCCCGTGGAAAATTCTCCTCGAGCGAGCGAGAATGGATAATTTCATAGCCGCGTTGTTCGAAGGCACACGGGAGTTATATTATTTTCTAATTAGATGAGAACGCCATTGATCGAACGCCCGTGCTCCGGTTTATTATTTACGAGGCGTGCATCGCTCGTATCGTATATCATTCGCCGGAGGAAGTTTCCCTGGAACTTGTACTTGCTCGGCTGAGAAGACAGGAAGGGCGCGAGCGAGAGAAACGGGCGGATGGGGACGGCCCAGAGAGAGAGAGAGAGAGAGAGACGGGTGAGACAAGGTATGAAATGATCCGGGCAGGAAGCGGAGGTTCACCCATGATTTAACTCCCGTTAAGTAAAAAGCCCGTACTTCCCTATCGATTATTCGCAACGGAGAAACCGCGATTCGATCGATCGACTCCGATTCAATGCGTGAATCCGATGCTCCTGCGAAACAAAGCCGCCATTTTCTATCCGTAGATCTGCCCCTTCGAAAAGCTCTCTTTCAAGTTGAGATTTTCGATTCCTTGTAACGATCGTAAACATACTTCCGGAGAAAGTGATCGAATTATTCTGTCGTGCACGCATTATTAGGTCAGCTCGGAAATAATTAAAATACACTTTTCATTCTAATTCACACTCTTACTATGCTAATAGATGGCGACAAACAATGTTTATTATAACCATTCCATGTTAACTATGAGGAACTGGATTAAACGAAAATTTGTTACTTCCTCTAACAATTTTAATAATTTGATGATCATATATCGACATATTTAATATCTTTTATCTATCTCATGTTTCATGTGCACTCATTTTTATTATAAATCCGCATTCTAAATTGCATCGAACTGGTGCTTGTGTTTAGATCGACTGCAGTAACACAACTTAGTTACTTGCACGGATTGGCATCATTGACAGCGTAGATACTATGTGTAGATACAACTATGAGTGTGAAACTCTTAATCATGTACTTTGGCAGTGCAATTTATATGATGCGCAAAGATTACTGCTGCTGAAAAAACTTTTTAAGTTAAAATTCCAACTGCCTTTGGACGTTTCTATATTTTTGGCTGGGCCCAATATTAAAGTCTGCCTTTTTTATATTCACTCGTTTCTAAAAAGTTGTAACTTATATGTTTAAGAAAAACCAAATGGTTGTACATCCTCATGCTTAACTTTGTAATAAGTTTTCTTGTTGTGTTTACTCCATGCATAATTATATCTAACGTTGTATTAAATCTCTTCTGAGATTTTCTAAAAAAGAAAAACTTACTACCATACAAAACTGGGTGTACAAAGAAAGCATAAAAAAATCATATAAAATCGTCCGAGAGTGAATAGAAGAGTTTGGGTTAGGTACTCGGACCGAAAAGCGCACCTTTTCCAGGGAGGAGGGCAACGCGGAAGAATTGCAGAGGTATTCCGTGGAAAAACGGAAATCGGTTCGACCGTCGAAAGTATCGGAGACATCCGATTGGCCGGCTAATTGCCGCGGCCAAGCCCGTTTAATCGCGGAACAATGGAGAGCTCCTGATCTCCGGGCGAATCGTAATTCACCGCGCGGTCGAAGCCTAGCGTGTTCGTACGCGACATGGCGTGGGTAATCGCTTTGATTCCGCGAACGAGAACGGATATTAGGAAACTCTGCTGCGCCGCAAAAAAAAAAGAAAAAAGTAGAAACTAAAAAGCTGCATCCTCCCGTTTGCCGACACGGCACCGATCGAATCACGGTGAAACTACGCGGGTATCCGCGAACAAACGGTTTCGCTCGCGAATTTTGTCGCCTGTGTGCCGGCCCGCGTTGTCGCAACCGGTAACGCGTTCCTCGAACATCGGAATCGAGTCCGGAACGTGTTCTCGGGTTGGTTAGGACGAGTCACGGAATTTTTGTCCGGGGACCGCGTCGGCTTCCGTTTCGCGCAAACTCCTCGCAACAGACGCAGAAACGGTCATTGCCGATGAATCACGTCTCCTTCGCAATAATGGCGGGAATAATGGAGCACCTAGGCTAGATCGTTGATCACGATTACGGCCGCGCGGTGCTATTGTTGCGGCAGAGGCGCGGGCCGACTTCGCGTTCGAGCTACCTAATTGAATTTCATTTCAACGACGACGATGGCCTCTCATCATCGCGGAGCCTTAATTATCGCGTTTGACCTTCTTCGGTCGTAGTGCTAAAACTTGTGGTGAAATTTAAATATTGGACCTCCTAAACTCGAGTTAGGATTTTTCGGCTCCCACGTGATTTTCTTCAGCCTTAATAATTTAAATAGGAGATCCTCCGAGTTCACGTTAGGTAGGTTTCGATCGCGATGGTACCCTTCTCAGCGAGGCTGCTTCCGCCTCGAAACTCTCGAACCTGGATCGACCCGCGACTGAGGATCTGTTGCATTTTCCATTCAGATGTCGACGCGGCGAAGGCCTCGCTGGAGAACGCGCCGAGCAGCATGTACGAAAGCGTATGCGTGCCAGATTTAGGTGATTTCTTGGGATACCAGCCGGCTGCTACGCCAGAGCACAAGAGTCCAGCGACGCCCTCCTCGAGTTCCGTCACCTCGAACACCTCGGGCCCTCGAACCGGGACTCGCAGTCAGCCGGCGTCGTCCACGCTGCAACCGCCCTCTGCCGCAGTTTCTCTACCCCCGAGACAGTATCATAACGATGGTAAGTGTCTCTTTTCACTATCCTGACGGTTCCTCCCTCGACCCTCTCTCGAAGCCATCCGATCGAGCTTCCGCTTCAGGGTCCACACACCGCCCCGTTCTTACTTCTCCGAAGCTAGGTGTCCGACAGTACAAATTCTCGCGAGTTGACACTGTGTCGAGACTGACTGTCGGCGTGCAACGTCGTTTGACTCTTCGATACCGATCACGATTGTCGCTTGCTCTCAAGTGGAAACGAAGTACGTATAACGCACTCCGCTCGAGAATGCGATCGATGAACTGTCAGAGCGGACCATGCTAACTTCCTTGGCGAGGCATGGTCTACCACGATCTTCGCCACATCTTCCCACGCTCGTCTTCTAGACGTCCTCGCGAGGACATAAATCCGGACGTCCGCGACTCCCCTGTATCGCGTCTGTCCAGCTCGCGAAACACCTCCCGACATTATAGTGTCGACGGAGCGGATCGAACGCCTCCTGCCTACCCGCGGATAAGGATTAATGCACCCGGGGGATAGGTAGACGTCTTCCTCGCGGACTCGACGCGATGCGTAGCGTCTCCCAACTCGTTCGAAACCTCCACGATAATCTTCATTCAGAGTTGAAGCAGCAGTTTTACAACTAGGAGAGCTTAGCTAAGGGTGAAACTGTTGCGAGTGGCAGTGCGAGGTGTAGTTGCGAAAAGGGTGACACGGAGTTTGCAGCGTTTGGAGAGAGGGTTCGGGAAGGGAAAGAAGGCGTAGGTTTGGAATTGCTAATCGTAGGGCAAAGGGCTTGTGTTCTAGCCGCGAAACGGCGTGACAAGCCGGTTTATTTATTTCCCCCGATTGCAGCCGCGCGCGCGGCCAGAACGAAAGCGTTGCGAGTCGCGTTGCGGCGGAGGAGTTTCTCATTGTTACGTCAGGCCCGGCAGGCTGATAGCATCTCTCGGCTCGGCGCGTTTGCACGTGTTGCCACAGGTCTCTCATTATCGTCGCTGGCTCGCCTCTCTCGTTTAACCGTTTCGTCGTCATCGGGGAACGACAATCCTCGATTTCACTGTTCCACGAGAGCCCACCGTCTCTAGAAATCGAGCGTCCTCCGGTCTGACGGTCGCTAAAGAGAACGACGCCGACGGATCATGCTGGTCTAACCCCGCCAGCCTACAGCTCTCCTTCGAGTTGCAATATCTCTCGGTCGGCCGCGATTCGTGCCCCGTGATTCACCTTGTTCACCTTATTCCGCGGCGTTTTCATCGCTGAACTCTCCGTGACGCAACTCATTCAGCCGAAGGACTCCGGCGTTCCAGCGACGAACAATGGAAAACGCGGGCCACGCTGGGAGTGGATCATCCCATTCATCCGGCCGAGCAATTTGTTGTCCTGGATTTTTTCCCCCGTTGCCCGATGCTTATCGCCACGGTTAACACCGGCTCTGGGAAAACGCTTAGCCGAGAAACGATCCTGCAAACCAACTCCCGACGCCTCGGGATCGCTCGAACCCCTGCGATCTTTCGAAACGTGTAAATTCTTATGATCTTTCGGAGTCTCTAAATCGAGCGCTCGAATCACTCACCCTTCAACTAAACACAATCCTCTGGCTCGATAAGAAACGCGAAATCCGGTGTGAATTCTAGTTCGATACGTGAACTTATACCTTGGATGGTTGCTGGGGGTGGAATCCGTCGGAAACGGTAGTGATCGGGGATCTAGGCTCGCCGCGATCCCCTGAACGGGAGTGTGGGCACACGCGAACGGTCGCCGAGCGGATCGGAGCCAGCTCGGATAGAACGGAACGGAGGAGAACATTATGAAGCGAGCGTTCGTAGCGTAGGTAACAATTACCTAGCCGGGGGCCTTACGTCATTGCAGCAGTGACCGTGGGTGAACGAGGGAAAGTCGGGCCCTCTGCACGCTTCGCCGCGGACAATGGAGACGACGCTGGGCTCCGTTGCCTCTCGCGGCATCCTCGCGTTCAGTTCGAGAAAAAACTTGCGCGATGCCCGGGTCGCCGTCGAGCAATCCCTTCCGACCATAAATCTCATATATTTGCTGAAACTAGAATCATTACCGATCATCTCCTCGAATGGTAGAGTCGTGGCAGACGATAATTAATGATGGGGATAGTAGACGCTTTGACAAAGAGGGAGCCTCTTGCGATAGATCTTTGATCCTTTCTAGATTATGACTGGAATTCTGCAACTTGTAAAAAAAAATTAGAACACTTCAATTTACACAGACGGAATTGTACAATTTACTAAAGTTGCAAGAGTTTAAGATTTAATTTAAGATTTATTCATTAATTTGAGCCCTTCCTTGTTGTACAAGTTGCATTGCCATAGAACGTGGTTCAGCGATTCGTCACCCTCCCTGCAGCTACACTCAGGATTATCAATAAATCCAATGCGAGCCAGAGAAAAAGCAAGATGATAGTGGTCAGATCTACACCTGTTTATAGTCACAGGGATAAGTTTAACTGAGAAAACCAAGGATTGTTGTAGAAACTCTGAAAGCCCTAAAAAGAATTATCCACTCTACCTTTATGTTATCCTAGACACACAAGATTAAGAAATAGATAGAAACTCTTCTTCTATGAAATTCTGTAAAACGCATATATTTTAATCCTTCTATTAGTAAAATAAATGACAGGACAAACGATGGAGGAAATATTTAAGGGTTGGAGATTCCAGCTTCGAGTCCAGGTCCGAATTTACATCGGGCTTGACTTTTGCATAAGACTTGGCGAACTGTATCACGATTCGTGCGCTCATAGAACGTGTCGTTGCAAGACGACCAACACAGACGACCGTATAATAGACTCATTATTTCTGCTTGCCGGAGCACTGTTACGTTATGTATCGCGGCTCTTCGAGGTCTCTGGTTCGACTCTCGCTTATCCTCGCTTTCGACCTCCTCCTCTTGGAACCGATGCGTTACGTTGCTCCCGTGCTGCACGCGCTGGCTTTGCTAGTGTGTTCGCTCTCCAACTTTTCCAGCCGGTGGACTGACTCCGCCGAATACCACCATCGACCCGATTCTCACCGGAATATTTTCACAACCGCTACAGAATTACGGAACGGGGGATAGCGAGATTAATTGCGAACGCTTCTGGCGCTCACCGATTTCTTATGTGATCCAAATCCTAGCGGCAGTTCACAGAGATCATGTGCAGAACATCTACAAAAACTGGCATAGGGACAATGGCCTGCTAGTTCCACCTAATCGCCTTTAGGGAGCCCATCAACGATGTCCGTTTTGGTACAGCACAAGTATAGAAAATCCTATTAACCCTTTAATTCCCGAAAAATAATTTCCACATTAATATACTCAGTGTGCTAAATTTGATCAGGATCGTGGATCTTAATATTCCAATATTTATGGAACTTGTAGGGATACTGAGGTCCTCGGAAGTAGGTAGGGGTCCTCGAAGTGTTAACAATAAAACAGACTGTTAACATGGATGCAAATAGAGTACACGGATAATTTCTTCCCAGAACAACGATAAAAATTCTGCCTGATTTTTATGGAGTTTCCGTTCCATACAAGTAACTCGTACAGTTTTTATTTCGCGTAAAAATCCGCCGTTTGCTCGTAGCACTCGAACAACTGTTTTCGATCAAGACGTGTCGGCGATTCTTCGGCTGTGATTTCTTCCGTTCGGAACAATCGAAAGTCGAACGGAAGGTGGCAGTGGCAGTGCACGAGGGACAACTGGTGTGCAAAAGACTCCTGATTCCCGATTTCCGCGGGGCACATGCGTGGAAGCCACATCCTCGACTTCCGCGAGCCGCTCTGTCGAAACCGGACGTCGGCTGAATGTCGAATAAACGATGGTAACTGAATATTCGCGGTGGATTCCGTCGTGAACGGGCACGATCGACAGCCTCGAGGATATGTTCGATCGGCGGCGAGGTTGTCCGTGTCACGTATGTTCGTCGCGCGTGCAGAAACCGATGCCGGAGCGGAGCCGCGCGTCGGGACGGCCACACGAGTCGCGTGCATAAATTAGAGGAGACAGAATCCAGCGTGCGCAAAAGCAGCGGCGGGTCCCTACGGTTTGGCCGACAACGCCCGGCCAAAAAAGGATCGGCCATCGTGTGACGCCATTCGATCTACCTTTATGGAAAAGGTTAGTCAATCGTGCCGACAATGAGCACAATGATCATTTGTTAAGCAACTGCCGCGCCGATAAACCAACCGTCGCTGGCCACGCGGCATTTTGATCGAGCTACCATTTTTCGGCCTCGGGATCCTTTCGAGAGTCCTTCTCCGAACCTTTTTCGTACGCCTCGCAGAAGCTCAACACGCGTGTCTCTCGCTTGGAAAGTGACCATAGATTCCGTGCCAAATGTTGAAACGATTTATTGAAAAATTCCATCGACCAAGTGTACGAGACAATCAACGAGTTTCTAGGGTCTTCTTCCAACTTCTGGCTCGTCTTTCATCATCTGGTTCGAAGATAAAGGATCGTTCGACCAAAAGAGAAAAGCAATGGAGTTCGCAATTAGCTACTCTTCCTCTTCCCATAATAGAAATAGATGGACGACCAACGAAAAGAGTATAAAGACGAGGGGTTATCCAATCAGCTTCCGTTGCGCAACCGCGGACCTCTCCGAAGACAACGCACGGTTCGATAAAGAGAAATGGGTTGACGCTGGCTCGTAGCCCGTCAATTAGAGGGTTTGTCAGGGTAGAAAGCCCGGTCGGAGAAAGCGGTGCAAGGATCGTCTATCTGAAGCAGCAACAGGCCGAACATATGGAGGCAGGAGTGGCTTGTACAATTGTGCAAGCTCGCGGAACAAATGCCGTGAAGAGGGATGAAAGATTGGAAAGGTGGAAAGGTGGGTTCGTGTACGGGGGATGAAACCCGGGCGAAGGGCCTTGAAGGGAAAAGGCGTACGCTGCCGTGGACACGGGGTGTACAAGCGAGAGGGGGCTATGGTTGGCGCAGGTTGTATTCATTCACTCGTTCATTCATAGTTCGTACACCGCCTCGGGGGCCTACAAAGCCTCTCGCTCATTCAGAACTCACGACACGACCGCGCGCCTCGTGTATGTGTGTTTTTTTCGTCCCTTCTTCCTGTCCGTGTACATACGTCGACCCTCTACATCGTCGTCGTCGTTCTCGCCGTCGTCGTCGGAGACGTAGTCCTCGACTCTCTCGCGGGTTTTCATGATTGGTGCTCATCGGCGAAGGGAACGCCGTAGATAGGTGGAAACGAGCACGAGCCGAAGAAGGGAAAGGTAAAAGAACGAGCGAGTGAGAGAGAGAGCGTCGTCGAAGCTCACGTTACAACCGGAAGCCGAGGCAGCCAGGAGAAAAGGGAGGGAGGAGTCCTACCCCAATATTCCGGCGAGCAAGATAGTTTTATAATGTCCTCGAGTGCTCCTCCCTTAATGCACCCGTAAATGCACCCTTCGCAGACTCGCCCGTGACCGTATTGTTGCTCACTTCGACGAAACAGCTCCGTGGAGAGACTGGTGAACAGATGCGGACGCCAGCGGATCTTGCACGACCGCTTTTGCCAACCGAAATACGTTACGGTGACCTCCATCGCGATTTTTGCGCACCTCTCTCCAAAAGACTCTTCGAAACCCGCGACATTTCTTCTTTCTCGTTTTATATTTCTACTGAAATACATACTGGATTCATCGAAACGTGCATCGACAGATCAACGATAGAAACACGTGTGAGCCAACGCAATGGCAACTCCAATGAAGTATGATGCCTTTCTTATATGTTCAAACTTAGATATCCGGACGGCGAACGTGCGGAGGTCTGAATGCAACTTTCTCTTCGTGGAGCAACCCTCGGAAGGCGGGCTCAATTCTGACGATTTCGTAGCAATATACTTACCGTTCCCTTTTGCGATACTTTGGAACGTGCTTCTTCGAAATCTGCATCGATCCCTTCATTGTATCCGATGCAAACGGCTAGTTACTTGAGTTAGCTGTACAACGACACGTTCGATGAAGTGTTTGCAGCATTGGGTCCTTGATGACGGGGCCTGCATTTCTATTTTTACCGAGAATATCGTGACTAGAATGCGGATTTCGCGTATTTATGGTAAAAATGAATAGATGCAACTCGACAGTAGAGTAGGTAAAATGTAACAGTAGAGAGGATAAAATGATTTCAGAATGCAATTTTATTACTGTACTTCCAGCTGATTAAAATGACTAAAGTAAGGCTGAAATGTTTATTTGCCTTGTGTGTCTTGCGATCGACGCAGACAACTTTCATTTTGCACAAAGATCCGCAGTCTCGTTAGCAGAAAGATTAAGACTTCTCGTCGAAGTCAACAATGCATTATCTGCAAAAATGGCGTCCGCTATCAAGCGCGACAGAGCCAGCGATCAGAAGTACCACCCCAGTGGAAGCTGGTTCCACCAGCAGGGTTAACTATAGCTGAAGCCTGGCCTCTCCCAGGAGGAGGAGCGAGTCTCTATCTCGCAAGCGATCGACTGCTGGATCGAGCTCCGATCTCTGGAGAGGACAATAGGGCAAGCGTCGCGACGCAAGGCGAAACGGGAGCTTGGCAAGGGCAGAATGAAAGTGGGAGGTGACCAGAGTTGCACGGAGGGAAAAAGCGAGCAATCGGGGATCGACGCAACAACGACAGACCGCACCGCACGGTAGAACGGTAAAAGCGTGCGCGAAGAAACGAAGGCAGCGAGCCAGGCAGCCAGAAGGCGCATCGAACTCGTGTCCTTATTGTGCGTCGCTTCGTAAGTCCCATTACTATTGCCGGCGGACTATACGAAGCGAGCGAGAGAGGCACGAGGCGTAGGGGAGTGAGCGCTTCCGGTCCCCTCTGCATCACGTGCGAGCCCGCCGAACAGAGAAACCCCCGTTGCCTCGCCTCTCTTCGCATCCGGTCTCTCTCCGCGCCTCCCCAGTCGGCCCCCTCTCAAAAATAGGCTAGGCCCTTCGAGGCTGCGACCGAGTATTATAAGCCTACTGTGCCGTGAGCACGCGCGCGCATCGTTACCGCTGCCCTCCGCTTGTTTCCTCCAAATTTTCCACAAAATTAATCCTCCTCGTTCAACTAGAGCGCACTCTGTACATTGTACTGCATAATTATTAATATATGATATATGATAGATACTTGGTCCCCGCAGGTTTTCAAGTAGAGCTGTGACTTATGAGATACCTGGGTAAACAAAAATTACCCGAGTACCCGGGTATCTCATGAATAGACTGCGGATCTTTATGCAAAATAAAAATCGTTTGCATCAATAGGAAAAAGCAGACGATATATTACGATTACTTATTCTCTTGAACGATTTTAATAAATTTAAATTAATACATCAACGTTCTTTTAATTTCGTTATTGTTTTAAATTACACAAAATCATTTATGACTTACGTCTTATGAGATACCCGGGTACCCGGATAGTCGGCTATCTCATGAGATACCCGGGTAGTTTTGCTCTACCCGGGTATATCATAGGTATTCGGGTACCCGGGTATCTCATATACCCGGGTAAAAGTCCGAGCTCTAGTTTCAAGTTCATACACCACACAATCTCTCTCTCTTTCCACTCTCACCTATCGCCTAATTGCAGCCTATTTCACCCAATTCCAGCGAGACCTACTGTTTTTATGATGAGTTCCGAACTACCTTGCATAATTATTAATAACCATGTCAATTTTTCTTGCCAACTGCAGCAGTTCCGGGTTCCGAAAATCGGAGATTTGGAGAGGGTTGAAAGTGTGGGTCCCTGAAATCGCGCTTCCCACGTCGCCTCGCGTTAAACCGGCGTTCCCGCGGAAAGGGTAATAACAAGGAAACGTGGGATTAAAATTCAATTAACCGGTCGACGTAATTAGAGGCGTAGTTGGTGCATCGGCATAAGAAAGCAAGAGACAGAGATATATACAGTCGGGCGTTAAACGGACTCCGACGGGAAGAAGGGCCAAGGTACTACTCTTGGCTTTGTGCACTCCTCGCGACGGGGCCCGTTGCGCTGTTGTTCTGTTGTTGTCATTAGGAGGAACAGCGGGAGCAACGAGCGGCGCCGGTAACGTCCCGGTGTTCTTTGCACGCCGCTTAATTATCTAACGTTGCGCCGCGCACGTTGTAATTATGTTTGCGCGTTCACCTTCGCCGCCAGCACACGGTTGCACTAATCCTGCGCGCTGTGGCCTGTTCTCCCCTCTTCTTTTTCCCTTTCTTTCTCTCTCTCTTTCTCGCTCTAGATGGAGTAAACGGCTCGCGAAGTGCAGGTGCGCCCGCTTTTCCACAGAAACGGTCAACGTGTCGAACATTGTTCTAACGAGAGCCGGAAAGTGGACGCCACCGTGGCTATTTTTGCCCGATGATGATGTAACGCTTTCCATCTCGGCCTCTGATACATCATGCCTCCTCTGCACTCGTCAACGAGCGAAATGTGATCCAATTACACGACCATCGAGACGCAACCCGTCTATTCGATTACAAATCGTTGCACGTTGCAACCTCTGAACCGGCCGCGGTAATTAGGGAACTGGGTACACGCAGTTTTCCCTGCAACCAATCGAGAGAGCGTTGTTGGGATAATGGAACAGTTACATGGTTACTTGCGCTGCGCGGATTTGTACAACGTACCATCGTAGATCGAACTGTTTGCGCCGTGAATCTTGTATTCGTCTAATAGAGAGATGCCAGACATCGGAGATTTGGTTACTCGAGCTTAATTTAGTCCGCTATCAGCATTTGTATAATGCATTAATGCATTTACACGTTACAAATGATTCTTAACACCACGAGTTCCAGAATGTTGAGTTTACAATTACTCTATAATTACCGAAACTACAATAAGTCCCGTAATCTTTTCAAGACAGTACATGCTAGCAACTTTTAATACTTAGCAGGTTTAGCGTTAAGACACGATCATAAAAACAAGAATTTACACTGGAGTTCCACGGTGCGCGATTCCGGTAGGCTCTGTATTGTTAGCGATTCTGAATGATACACAGAAACATGCTGAAAGATCTATGGAAACGACGTCGTCGAGCGGGAATATGTTTTTTCGAGTGTCGACGCACGAGGAAGTCCGGATAGCGTCGTGACAGGATCGTTAAGGGCTGCGAGACACTCGCGGCCACTCAAGAAAGATCCATAGATCCTCGCGGCGATGGATCGGCCGTTGAATCGCGTATAAAACGCATCGTCTTGGTGGCAGCAGGTGGTTGAAGGTTCGAGGGGGCGTTCGTGAACCCCTCTCGGAATGCGGGCTCCCCTCCGACGACGCGGTACCCCTTCCAGGATGTTCCTCTAGCCCCTACCAACGATCGGTGCCCTCACCAGCGAACAGTTTCCCCTACCACTGCCCCTACCACCTCCATGTCTACGGCAGCAGCGGTACGGCGGCGAACGAGAGCCGCGTCCGCAGCTGGTGGAATCGTAGTCGCGGCGGGGCGAGGAAGGGGAAACGGTGACGCGATCGGGGTGGGGACAGACCGGGACGGAAGAGAGGGAGGGAACCGGAGGACCGGAGAGCGGAAACGGCGCGGCGCTTCGTCACAGTGACACGCGCGCTCACGTCAAGTGGAGAGTGCACGCGAGAGGAAGCTCTCTTCTACGCACACACGATATTCGTTCGCTCGGTGTTTCTTCTCTGTTCGCGCCTGTTTCCTCGATCCTGCGGTTCCTCGATCGTCGATCGTCATAAGTCGTGATCTACGTAAAAATATATATTAACACGGAGTGCACGGAGTCGCCGAACAGTGATCGTGTGTCTCGGTACAGAAACGGAGGAAACCTTTCTCCGGTCGAAGCCCTTCGAAACGCGGCAAGGTGTGCGACATCCTCTCCCGGTCACACACCCACCTGTTGCGTCTCTGGCGATAAGAAGGCTGGCTCTCTCGGGGCATAGAGTTTCTCGAGTGGGTTATCGTCGCGAAATCTGTGCGGTACAAACCGTGTCGACAGTGAATGGAAACGTATCAGTGAACTCTGCTCTGGGGAACTTGGCTCCTCTCTTTATTTCTCTCTCGAGGAACCCAGTGTGTTCTCCGGTTCCGAGAGTGTGCTCGATGGAGGCTCGGTCCTTGAAGATCCTCGATTCTAGCTGAGAGTGTGTCGATCGGTGGTGCCGAGGTTGAACACGCGCGCGCGATCCATAGACGGAGTGTCCGATCAGCTATGAGAATCGTGGTCGAGTCGAGGACACCGACGCGAGACGCCTGCAGCAAAGAACATTCGCGCGTATCGAGAACGTGTTGAACCTCTCTCAGAGGTCTTTATTACGGCTGCAGAAAGACACAGAGAGTGTGTTAGGGTTTCTACCCTAAGTAGAAGCGCGGCGAGTGTAGGCGCCGGGTGCACGGATGCGCTCGTGCATCGGCACAGGTCGCGAGTAGCAGCCGCTTGCGACCAAAAACGCAAACGGTGAATCGAAGAGCAACGGGGCCGGGCAAAAGTAGCGTCGAGCCAGGGGGACGACGTCACGGCGGGCGTCGCGGGCGTCGAGACGTCGTCGCGGCCTTCGGGGCAGGCGCCGGCCATAATCGTCGGCAGCTACGGGAACGATATCGGTCAGACGACGACGACGAGTAGCGGCGCCGCTGCGTCTTCGGAGATGGTGCTCCAGATGCTGGACACGCTGATGACAGGTCACGAACCGTTCTACGCCGACTACCCCTCGTACCAGGAGGCGGAGCCTGTCACGCATTCGCACCACCAGCATCCGCATCAGCACGCGATCACGAGGAACACCGGCATGCCGCCGGTCTCCTTGGACGCGACCACCCACACGCCAGGTACATCCAATCGCGATTCTCGACGGCGACAACGCGAGCCGCAGCAGCCGGCTCAGCCTTCCATTTCGATCGTGCCACCGGGCCATTGCCACAGTCGATCGATCACTCCCTCGTCGACTGCTCACGGATTTTCGATCGCGCGCCACGCGTATTTCTTGTCTTGTTTGAAGTCTTCGATCACTACTACAACTTTTATGTACACTCGATTACTGACTCTGTTGTGACCGTTGTTGTCACCCTCGGAATGCAATGCTTGCTTGTTTAGAAAACTTAGGATTGAGAAAGAACTGATTATCTTTGAATTTCTACGTCAGTAATTAGACAGGCTTTGTTCCTAGTATGCTTAAAAATTTATTTTGACTGCGCAACAAGGAATCTCGAATGTTTAGGAGACTAGATACGAGGAAATTAGTATCTTTGACTCTTAGTGTACTTGGAAACCGATTCCATCCTTAGATTTTCACTCTATAGGAAGAAGACCTTCGATTTGTTATAGCCTCTAGAGTCTTTAACCTACAACCTTGGTGGTTATTTTCACCACAATGCGAACAATCATTGATAAGAGAAGTATGTGTTGCGCGTTCTTCTGTGAACTACATTGCAATGTAACGCGCAGGTTTCATCAAAATCACCGTGTACATTTCCATTGTCTAGGCAAATTTTCATTGGGAAGTGTTGTGCGTTTTGTATCGTAGAGTCTTCGGTAATTATCCTGGAAACAAAGCGTCATTCTGCATTCTCGAATTGTTTGCATTGTGGTTACACGATCGCGAAAATTGCCAGTAGGCAATGACTTCTTGGTGTGTTTATTATGCGCCGTAAAAGCTCCTAGGTATTATTATTGCAGTGTCATTCATAGCGAGACCGAACGGCGAGGATCGCACCGTGGAAAAGAATTGCGATTAGAAAGGGAAGATGATTTCATGCAAGTTTTAGCTATCAATGAAACTGTTAAGAAATCGCATACGCGGCACCTGAAGCGTGAAGAAAGATCTGCGCGAGGCAAGCACAAATATTTAGCTGACGGAACAATGATAAAGGGAACACGGATCGACAGATCGGTCGATTGCTGTCGTTCGTAGCGAAAATCACGGAGAAGAAGGGAAGGGAGCGGGTTTGGATCGGTCAGGGATCAAAGTTTTCTCGCGGGTGGAGGCAGAGCTTCGTCTGCCGTTGCCGGCTGGCACGCGTGCCATTACGTTGCGCGCCTAATTGGCCGTTCGACCAAGGTCAATCGTCTACGATTGCATTAAAGTGCATCACCGGTGTGTGCACGCAGCCAGCGACGCGGCGTAATGTTTTTCGTGGTGGCAAGGGGTCGGGATCTCTGGTTCGTGTAGATCTATGCGTCGTGTCTCCTACGCCTCGCGAACGGTCCTTGCAATCTTCACGATCTTCGCAGTCATTGACGGTCTTTTGGTACGCAGGGAACTTTGCAGGACATACTAATTTTCATGAAAAAAAGAACGCTGATTGTGTCTGGAACAGTTTTTGGAACAATATTCGATACGTGTTTCGTTATTGACCATAGCCGACGAGTAACCATTTACGGTTGTGCTCCCTCTTTTTTTGCTTCAGAACTTCCTACGATTCAATTATACCGTGCCACTTGCAATTTAGTAAAAGTCGAATCGTGTGGCTCTGCGATTCGACCAACTCCTAGCAATAGAAAGAAACCAGTCAACTTAAATTCAATTTCCATTTCCTTTGTAATAGAGAACAGTTTAAATGTCTCTGTAGCAGATCTTTGTAATTTGACATCGAATGTCACGGGTCTAATATTTCCTTTCCCAAACTAAGAGATAATAATTAATTAGTTTATCGATCGTAATTTATCTGAAAGATATTATGAATTTTATTCTCGGCGCAAGGTTCGATCATTTTTCTACACAACAAATAGCTATATTGTAGGAATACTAAACGCTGGATTCGGGTATGAATCATTCGATTCAGGAACCACGTTAGCTATTAAAAATGTTTAATAGGAGGAAAAGATATCTAGGGGATAATCATGGCGTTACTAAAATGTTTATAACACGTATAAAGCTATTCGCAGCTTGACGAAATTTGACAAACTGATGCAGAAGCGTACAGAGAACGAATTTATAAAACTTTAGACAGAGTCCGGTTCCTTTTTACCACACTACGTGTTTTCAAAACCATGTGGAAAGAATTTCTTCTGCTAATATTTATCGAAACAGCACCTCCGACATAAATTTCATGAAAATCGGTGGTCTAGGTTTGTTCCCCAGTCGGTTCCACACGGTTTGCTCCTCTTGGCAATTTCGCTTCTCTCTCTCTCTCTCCGCTCCGCTCCGGTCCGCTTGATAATACCGCCTCCACCCTCGCCGACCTCTCGCCACCGCCGCGCATAATGATCCGTAACCGCGCATCGTTACTTTTAACGCGGGGACCTCTCCTTTTGTTCGCGATGCGCGTCGCTCGCGGCAAGGTGTGGCTTCGCGCTAAATCGCCAATAAAATGGTACCGTGCAAGGTCGGGCCTGACAGACCTTCGAATCGCAGCTCTGGCCGGTTTTTCTTTCGATACCAATCTCGCCGATCCGAGATTTCAGCTTTGTTACGCGGCTTCGGTCGTTGACACACCGATAATTAGTCTCCTTTTTTCTTTTCTTATTTAAGGGCAAATCAGGAATCCATTTGCGCACACCCGGCCTAAAGATGACGGTCGGCCGACCTATAAGTAGCTCACGCGAACGCTAGTCCGACTAGCGCTGGACGATTCTACTTTTCCTCATATTCGACTATCGTCAATCTAAAGAGCCATCTGTTCGATCTTGCGATATTAGGCGAGCTTCTCGCTCCGCGAATCACACGTTTAAATTAATCCCGTGAGAATTTCTTCGCAGCTGCAATGATTAGATCTTCCTTATTCCTAATTTGTTACATTCGTAAAATTCTTTGTATTTTAATAATCAGGTGCGAACATATGCTCTGAACTAGTCATTGCACAGAAAAGAAAAGAATATTTATATTAGGACGAGGCAAAAGTTCTGTGATTTATGCACTAGTATTTAGCGTATGCATTTTCTTGAATTGTTCTATTAATTTTAAATTAATTCGTGGTTCTCATATACAATCTATGATTTAGTAATTATTTATAAGATGGAGTTAATAATAGGGGTGGGTAGGTACCCGAAAAAATTTGGATTCGGTTAGGATTCCAAAAATTTTCGTGCTCCCGCCAGACTCAACTTCGACTTCGGATACCCGAGTATCACAAATTTTCGGGCCTCGACATCCCTAGTAAATACACAGAAAATTATGAAGATTGTTTTTGACAGTAAAATGCAGTTTGATTACAAGTAATCGATAAGTTGCAATGAAAGGCACAAATATATACATTTAATAGTTTGAAGAGCTCATCAAGAGACTCGGGGTTAGTAAATTCTGAACAAACTACAGCTTTTAATCTCATAACATTAGGCGATCTTCCCACACGTTTCAGTTAATAAATTCTAAATACAACTTCGTAATTTCGCTCATCCTGTTTTCTCAAAGAAATGTCCCTTGTTAATGTCGTCTCTCCCGTTTCTAATTAACACCATCGTTTTCACGAATGCTTCGTAATGACCCGTGTATAATAGTCTAGGGTTGAAATAGTACCATTTTTATGGCGCAACACTGTAGTTGCGCGATGCCACGATAAAACGAGACCGCGCGAATAGGTTTCTCAGATTCCAGGAACATGTTCTATACAATCTGCCAATGCTTTTTAGAGCATTGTACCGCGAAATAATTATAAACATAACATTCTTTGGACAACAGAGCCTCGTAGACTGCACGCCTAACACAATTCTAAGAAAATCTTTGTACAGCAGAACCTATTTTATTTCAAGATTGGAACTGTGAATATGTAGACTGCGGATTTTATGCATTTATGAGAAAAATGTATTGATGTAATTAAAAATGGTGCAAAACTTAAAAAATCTTAAAAATATGAATTTTATCGTTTTAATCATTTTCATCCTATTAGTAGACTGCGGCTATTACGCAGTGGTCATATTAAAAATATTTAAGGACATCAGTGTATTAGTTCGAACAAATAATTAATTAGTTTATCGATCGTAATTTATCTTTCGGATATTATGAATTTTATTCTCGGCGCCACGATTCGATCATTTTTTCTACACAACAAATAGCTATTTTTGTAGGAATACTAAACGCTGGATTCGGATTTGAATCTTCCAGTTCAAGAACCACGTTAGCTATTAAAATGTTTTAATACGAGGAAAAGAAAGGATGTGTTTCGTCCTAATCCAGCGACCGAATCCAGCGTTTAGTATTCCTACAAAAATAGCTTTCGAAAAAAAATTTCGCACCTGTCTTGCAAACAACGCAAACATTTTTATTTTACATAAAAACCCGCAGTCTGCTTATCAGGATGATTAAAGCAATGGATAAGCATCTGTATGTCTGCTGTTTCTTGCTCTCAATTTTTATTTTGAATAAAGATCCGTCTGTTAATAACGTATAATGCGAGTGAAAGCTTCGGCGAAATGGTAGAATAGCCACGAGATTGATCCAATTTTTTGGTGCTGACTGTGCGAAAGTGCAGTCTATTGTCGCCCGTTGATACAGCACTTTTTCCTTTTGAGCTCTTAATGCCCGATGAGTCGTTCTATCGTCTCGAAATTGCTCGAAACTGGCCTAAGAGATTCACGTTTATTTTCTCCGGACTCGTTATAAAATGTTGTTTGAATTACTCGAAATTGATCACGTCCCGAGTCCGCCATTGTGCGGTGTCGAAGCAAGGAAACTCGAGAAATTTCAAGCGGAAGCGCGGGAAAATGATAAGAACGCGTTGCGAATAATCGCGCGAGGATGACCACATTGTGGTTCGCTACCGAGTAGATTACAGAAACCAGATAGATTTCGGACGACGAAGCAGCAAACAGCGAATCGTGATAACCGTCAGACGTCTCTGATTCGCGATACCGGCCTAAAATAATTGTACTTATACCACGCGAAACGAGTTCTGCCGGTTTGTGATTCTACTCGCATCCTTTCCCGGAAAGTTGAGTCCGATCGAAATCGCCAGCGACGATCGAAGATCAATCATTCGTGACTTTCTTAGTAATTCGATCGATGACGATAACAATTTTGCTCGTAACTCAACAAGGTATCTAAGTAGCTGAGATTCTTATCTGGGAGAAAATCATTAAGCTTCGTATAAACGTAGTCATGGAATATACACCGTCCATTTTCTCATCATTTATGCAGTGTTTTTTTCAATGATCTATGTCGGTAGCTGTTTATGGTTAATCCGTAATTATGGATTTTACGGACTCACGACAGAAATGGCTAGATAAAATTCGAGATAGTGAAAATATTCCGAGAATCTAAAAATACGTCGTACTACATATGTATTTCGGTCTCGTTAAAATCATCAAGAAATAATGGAGTATGTCGCTCCTGCATATGTGTGCGTACGTGTTTTTTTCATGATCTATGTTGGTACTATTTGTTTCGATTAGCGATGACACAATTCACGGTTGATCGTAATTAATGATTTTATGGATTCACGACAGAAATGGCTAGATCAAATTCGAGATAGTGAAAATATTCCGAGAATCTATAAATACGTTGTACTATTTCGAACTCGGTAAAATCATTTAGAAATTAGGATGTATTTGTACGACGGGTCTAATAGTAAGGGAATAGGTGCAACTATCGGAAGCTTTCATTTCCCAAGAATTAGCAAACTGAGGGTTTCTTACAGTCGCAGAAATGGCATCGATCGCCGGCGTATAATGTCTCCTATTATTCACGCGTCCCCGTGTAAAGTTGACTGCGCAAATGTCTCGAGTGTTAAATAAATGATCGGCCGCCGGAGGATCGCGTCGGCAAGCCTCTTCATTGCAGGAACTCTGTGCGTATAAATTTTCCACGCGCGTTTCCATGGGTGTATCGTGTCGTCGGCGAGCGAAGCCGTGTGCGCCGGCTTGTTCGCTCGCGTTTTCGTTGAAAAATACACGCACACAGACCATCGAAACGATCCACTCAGACCGTGGACTGTGGGAGAGTTCGCAGGTCACCGGTCTACCGAACAATGCGCGATTTCGTTGCCGTCGAGGACGACTTTTTTACCGGCGAGTATCGCACAATTGCCGCGTTCCACCGACGTCACCTCTACCGCGACATTGTCTTCTACTCTTCTCATTCTTCTTCTTCTTCTTCGCCCGTCTTTTTCTTCTGCTTGCTCGACGGGCGAGCACCGATGAATTTTTTTCCGTCAGATAGACCGACGGCTGATTGTCCATTGTCGTCTGTCTCCGCTACCCCGGAACGATCCCAGTGTAATAGACCTCGGAGATTCGCTAATTCATTAACCACGACCTCTACGATTAGAGTGTTTCTCACCGAGATTCTCTCATTGTGCCAGTCACCGATTCGGGAAACTTGCTCGATCGACCGGGAAACACCTGCCTCTGCTCGAAAGAAGATTCTGGATAAGCGAAATCGTTTTCGTCTCTCCCTTTTTCCCTACACCGTGCTCTAAAAGTGTTTGTCTCGGTGTGTGTGTGTGTGTGCACACTGCTGCACCGTCTGAATGAACACGTTTTGTAATTCTTACGAAACACTACTGATCATTTTATTTATCGTAGACATCGTTGATACTGTTCTTCATCAAAATCCATTACCTCGAACATGAAAATCTAGAAACTGGCAAGTTCACATTCCGATTTCCGAATTCGCGCGACGCACGAAACGGTTCGTAAGCATATCGAGTGGATAGAAATGAATATCGGTTGTCGTGGGATCGATGGATCGCGGAAGGAAGCGGGGTACGTCCCGATTCCGATACGGGCCAGGAGCGAGAGGAAGCCGCGTGACGCAGGATCGACCGGACTCGGTGCGGCGGGTGAAACAGCGAAAGAAAGAGAGTAAAAGAGGGAGAAAGAGAGGAAGAGAGAAGGATAATGGGCTTCCGGCGTTGAAAGCGTGTTCGTGGGGCAGGTTTTAATTTTCAAGAGGCCGCCGCCGGTCCGTCGGTCCGCTCCTGTTGCCCTGTGCAGCAGCTGTGCACGCCGACTGGCGTGTTTCGTTCGATTTGGCGCGTGCCTCGTTGCTGGCCGCATCGTCTTCGACTCTCTCTCTCGCTCTCTCTCCCTCTATCTTTCGCTCTCTGGTTCTCTTGTCGTGTTCGTTTCGTTCCGTTTCTTCGTTCGTTGGTCGCTTTCGCCGTTACTCCACCGTCCGAGCCCGAGAACCCGGCACCTGTTCCACAGCTGATACGCGGCTGGCTACTTTTGCCCGCTCGAAACCATCTTACTCTCCAGCCTGCGTTCCAGCGACGTTCCTTTCGAGTCGATCACGCTTAACTTCCCTCGGTTAACAACTTGGTCAACGGATCGTGTTCTAATTGCGACCGCAACTGCCACGCCAATTAATACTCCTGCTGTTACATCGACGGGCCACGTCGACGCCCGAAAATTCCGAGTCCGAGCGACCTTTTCTACACGAGCAACTCTCTGAAATTCTTTATTCAGTCTCGAAATGCTCTTCTCCTTTGTAACGTGTTTGAGTCTTCTTGGAGCAGTTAGGGTAAAGAGAGGAAGACTGATCCAAGTAGGCGTGGTTCCGTTGCTCTCATAGCTTCCGATGGAGCTAGAACTCTGCTCTACAAAGCAATCTCGATGACTGTCTCAAATAACTCATAATCTTCCCCGTCAATACACTTGAATATAAAAGCAACGATAGAACACCGTCTCACTTTGATTCGTTTCTCCGTAGATTGGTACAAGTGGCGTGGTTCCGTTGCTTTCGTAGCTCCGAATGGAGCTACAACTCTAATATATTTCATAACAAAAGCAACGATAGACGTTATCAAAGTATTGATCGAATTAGGCGTGGCGGCACAAACTTCTGGTCTCCGATAATAATTTGATCGCAGTACGATATTCAGTTCGGTGACAGTTTCGAAACAATGAAAACCCGATAGGAGCCTGATCGATCAACAGCTGCGAATAAAAAAGCGAAGAGTTCAATTACGTGTCCGAGAGCGAATCTGACGGGAGTCTTCTCGAAAAAGTGGGCGAGTCGGGAATGACCTATGGGAGCGGGTCGTTTAAAGGGCCGACTCGCGAAATTCCGGAGCCGGTCCGATTTGAAAGGGTCGCGGGTGTAGAGCGAGGGGGCGTAGGGGGTGGGCGGGGTTCGACCGGTTGGTCCGGCGTCCAATTGTTCATCCGTGTGAACAAACGCGTAGGCTGAATGCTCAGGAATTTCGGAATAGTTTGTCCGCGATCGCGCGTTCTCCTTTTTGGCCGTTGTTTGTCGGCCTCGGTCGTCTCGGAGTCGCGCGACGCGAGGCGAAACGAGACGGATCGCAAAGCCGAGAGAAGAGGGTGCATTTAGGTAGTCGGAGGAGCCTCGCATATGTTCGCTCGCTCGCTCGCTTGCTCGCGAGAACGTGCGTGTTCTCCTCTGTTCGTGCGTGTTTGTCTGTGTCGGCGGGAGTGTGTTTGTGCGTGAGGGCCTGCCCGAAGCTGCACTCCCACGCTCACCGTCCATGAAATGGGGTGCGAGGTGCAGCCACACATCGGCCCAAGCAGGTGTAGGTGGTGTACGCGCAAGGGTCCGTCCCTTAGGCCCTATTAACTCGTACGGGCCGCGAGCAGACCGTATGAGAACATTGAGAACCCGCGCTCGTTCCTCCTTTATCGTTCCCACTCCTTTTTCTATCTGCTTCAAACTACGCTTTTTATCCTACCGGATGAACCCTTGCGTCTTGCTTGACCTCCGTCGATTTTCATTTTCACTCAATTTCCTATGACAGTCTTCTCATACTTCTTCGGTCACCTCTTCGACCACCGAAGATCCACGAATAAATTCTATCCGCGTACACCTTTATCCAACCAGTATTAGTACTTACTTAGGGTGTCATCGTGACTAGACTGCTGATTTTTATGCAAAATAAAAATTGTCTGCGTTCATTGTAATTTTTTATGTCATTAACTATTCATTGTAATTAACATTGAATTTTCTTGATGTCAGTATATTAAGGGAAGGTAATATGTTAAAAACAAATTGGTTCCATTAACTTTTGGATACATTGGATACAAATTGGATACATTAAAGGTTTAATTGATCATGCCATTATACTAGCAAATCCTGAATTTAGATCTAATAATCTAAAAACAATTAAAGATGTCTTAAGACGCAACGGTTATCCTATTGGCTATATATCCACTATTATTAAGGAACGTATTTTTGATATCTATCACCCCCTTCTTGTATCTGAACAAAAAGAGGATAGATTCATAAATACGGGACCTAAAAACCGTAAAAACACTGTCGTCATCCCTTATATCGAAAATATTTCCAAAAAATATTACCATCTTCAAACTACCGCAATATCTAAAAAACCTGTTTCCACCGATCAAAGATAAACTACCACCTCTCAAGAATAACAACATTGTTTATTTAATACCTTGTAAAGGATGTGTAACCAGGTTTACATTGGACAGACTTCGAGATTGTTAGAGACAAGAATCAAAGAACATAAACGCAATATTTTCCTAAATCCAATACAACACACTGCATTAACAAAACATTCCATAGAGTTCGATCATCGTTTTGATTTTGACAAAGCTAAAACAATTGAAAAAGAGACTAACTTAAGTAATAGGATATTACTTGAAACGATTAATATGATTAAACACCCAAGCGTAAATCTTAGGTATAAAAAACCTACGATTCATGACTATTACGCAACATTACTGAATCAGTAGTGAATTATAATTAAATTCACAATTGTATGTCATCGGATGGATCTCTATTGATGTTTTTTCAATTTTTACCATAACATTTCGTATTCACGCAGTTAAAGTGTTGTACTTTTGACTTTTCAAGATTTGAAATAACCGCCAAATATTGATTAGATCATGTTTGATCAACTATTTCTGTTTTGTTTGCTTTCTCTATTAACCTCCTGTCTGTACCACAGTAACTTGTGTACCGGCACACAGTGGGCCTGATCGAAAAATTTCGGGACATTGGTGCATAACTGTTGAACCGTTTGAGATATTGAAATGAGGTTTGAACTAAAAAATATTATAAAATAATCTCTTTCGAATAATATGTGATAGAATATATTTTTTGTTTAATTTGTTAGTTAGTTATTTTTGTAAATTTTTATGTAGTTGTTGAAACAGCTGCTTTCCTTAAGAAAAGAAACAATTTTTTAAAATCTTAAGAGTTCTTAGGTTGCTTCGCCGCTTCACGACCGTACTCGCCGCGACATTGTCAGCTTTAAACAACTATATTGTTGTTAGTCGGACGATGTCGGAAATGATTCTTGTGCGATTATTTAAAGGAAGTTTTACCGAAAATATTCCTCTTTGTTAGAGCCTAGGAAGTTTTGGGAAAAAAGAGATATCCTTTGACAAATATGCAACATTTTTTTAATCTGTCATGTATTTCATAAAGCAGAAAACTCTTTTAAAAATTTACAGACGCAGTTGTTTTCT
Source organism: Lasioglossum zephyrum (assembly GCA_028455615.1). Taxonomy (NCBI): domain Eukaryota; kingdom Metazoa; phylum Arthropoda; class Insecta; order Hymenoptera; family Halictidae; genus Lasioglossum; species Lasioglossum zephyrum. Next base: position 22,953,805 of record CM052321.1, on the reverse strand, counting down.
CTTTCGTGAAAAGGATCCATATTGGGATTGAAACGTAGAAAGTTTAACCAAACTAGCACGATTGCTTTAATTTAATTTCTGATCGAACCTTTGCGCCAATATCATCTATACTTCTTGTTATAAACTACCTTACGATCGATAATCAACAAACAGAATTATTATTCTCGTTCATGTGTTTCCTAGAACAAGAAGAAAAATGATATCTATCGGGCTCTGTATTTTCTCTAAGGGTTAACCATCGATGACAAAGGAATAGAATTGTAGTTGGATTTAAGGGATATAACATGCACAATTAGTAGATTCATAGTGCAACGTATTCTTTGGTGTCGAGATTAGTGGGGAAGAACACACGCACAGAGATACACGAAGCCGTTCGAATTAATATTTAGGTATTGTTGAAGCAAACAGCGCCTAGTAACGAAAGCAATTCGCGCGAAGCACACTTAACTCTTCAACCCCTCACAACCAAAGGAAGGAACTCTCGCGGGGCTCCGACGATAATCGCTGAATTAGAAACGCGTGCGAACTTATTCTCGAGAACAGTGCGCGAGCAAACTCGTGGTTAATTGCGCCTCGCTGGAGGCATTATCTCGAAAACTGGGAGGTATTATCAGTCTGCTTTGAGCGCAATCTCTGATCGAACGAGTGCAGACGAGCGAAACAAATACAATACGTTTCGGTAACGGACCGATTTGTCAGGGTTGCCTTGATTCTGGCTAACAATTAGAACAAATATGTTGTTTCCCTCAGCTTCTGGAAACTAAGGTTAAACGAAACAATGAGAAATTTCTCACTTCGCTACACCATTCTCTCGAAAACACGTGGCTCATTTTATATTAAAAAATATTCTGCCGTCTTTCTCTCGCTTGTAATATATACATATTTTTACCACGTTTTTATTAGCTCGCTTTCTTGTTTGTTTGTCTGTCTGTCTGTTCGATGGCAAAGTTTGCAATTGATTTTAAACTAACTTCCTGATAAGCTAGACACTTGAAATTAAATACATGGCTCAGAACTGGATGACAATGCATTATTCAAAAAAAAAATTTTTGTATACAATGCTCGCCATCAACGAAGAAGAGTTCTCTCAGAATAAAAACGAGAGGATTTCCAATAGAACAGAACCACCTCCAACAGTAGAACCCGGTTATACGAACTAAATTTTGTTAATAAAAATGGACCAAAAATCATAGTCAATCGTGGGAAACAGACGGACTTAGACAATCATGTGAACCAGCTTGTCTCCCGACAGGTTCGTATAAATGGAATTCTACTGTGCTCGAAAATATCCCACAAGATCAGAGTGATTATGTCGACGAAATTGAAATCAGAAAATTTTTCCTACGAGTCCTTCGGCAGCTTTCAACAGTCCCAACAAGAATTGATGTATTCGAATGTACCACGATAGAAATTGCGTCACTCTTATGAATGACTGACACAGCAATCAACGTGTCAATGGAAGATCGCGTGTATGGTTTGTCTATTAATAAGCAGTGGTTCATGCCAATACCTGTGTATAGAAGCGAATAGCACGATGACCTCTCAGGATAGAGAATTTCCGAGGGAAGGAGATACCGATTCGCCATGGTTGCACCATGTTGAGAGTCCCTAAATGAGGACTGGCTCGCGAGGCGTCGCGGGGCCAGGCTAACGATACCGACTCGTTACGGGTCGTGTCTTTTGCCGGGCCACCTGTTTTCCTCGCCGTTCAGACGGATAAGTGTGGGAACGTCGGCTGGTCACACATATCACGTACGTTATAATTCCAACCGTTCACGCAACGCAACGCAACGAAACGCAATCCAACGCACCGCTTGGGCGATGGATTATGGTAATTCGTGGAAGCCATTGTCCCGCGCTTCGTTAGTTGGGGATGCTAAGTCCACGGTCGTTGAAAGCGCTTCCGAAAGCTTCGACGTCTCGCGAAAGGTGCAAGATTACAATTTGCTCAACGATCGGCAGTAATAATGCATGAGGATGTGCAGTGCAGTGTCTGTCGAAAGTATACTGAATTTTATTTGGCTAGAAGAAGAATGTAGGTCAGAATTATCACCCAGAAAAGTGCATTCAAAGAGCAACATACGATCGTAGTCTTTCTCGCTGGTTACTGATATGTCACCTTTCAGCATAAATACGTTTTCCAAATTGCCTTCTAGCAACCCGTGTATAAGGCAGGGCCCGCTAGATAGCCTTACCGATGAGTCCTCTAGCGGGTCTAGGACGAAACACCTTCCTTTTCTTTTCCATTGTTATAAATGATCGAACCAGTGCGCCGCGAATAAATATTTATACTATCATTAAGATAAATTACGATCGAGAACCAATTAATTAAATACGATCGTAGACTTTGACGCGGATGAAGACAATGATGAGATCCTCACTTTTGATGTATAGCTTCAGGTCCCCGTATTACAAATTCGAAAACAGTACGTCAATAATGAGAACACTTAAGATGGTTGACTGCTAGAAGGTAAATTGTACTACTATTCTTCACCTTTTCTCAGTCGGACATATTTAAACATGAAAACTGAACCTTTCTTCCGATAATAAATCAATTGTATGTGATTGTTTTCATTTTATAGATATGAAATTGATATAATACCTCGTAAAATACTGAAATGTGCAGCAATTGATTAAATACCAGCATAGTTTTTCTACATATTTGTACAGCAATTTTTGGTGGTGGTTTTGAGTCATCCCCTGACTGCTAAGGGTTAAAATTATAGCTAGAATTTTGAGCAGAGTCTGCTAAACAACACTTGGACACCCCGTGATACCTGCATAAGATTCTAAGTCTACTACCGAGCAAAGTTTCAGACTAAAGTCAAACTATGTGAAGTAAAATTAATTAGTTTATCGATCGTAATTTATCTTTCGGATATTATGAATTTTATTCTCGACGCCGAACAAATAGCTATTTTGTAGGAATACTAAACGCTGGATTCAGATTTGAATCTTCCGGTTCAAGAACCACGTTAGCTATTAAAAATGTTTTAATAGGAGGAAAAGAAAGGAGGTGTTTCGTCCTAGACCCGCTAGAGGACTCATCAGTAAGGCTATCTAGCGGGCCCTGCCTTATACACGGGATGTTCGAAGGCAATTTGAGAAACGTATTTATGCTGAATGGTGACAGATCAGTAACTAACGAGAAAGTCTTTTTGACGGTTGTGCCCACCGTATGTGAAGTAACTTGAAGACTGGTTGATGGTCACCGCAGCTGTGCGCGCAAAGACGAAAGAACGGGTTGTCGCATAGGGGTGTTTGAACGAGGCGTTGTAAATTGATTCGAACGGAAACAACGCGGCCTCCTGAATTTGAATAAGTGGCCTCCTCGCAGCACTCTCATTTCCTCGCGACGCGTCGGCTAACGGTGAAATTTCAGATAAGATTAAGCGATTTCCGTCGACTTCCGTTCGCGTAAGCCTCGAAGGCGGTTTTGACTGGATCTCCACCGCATCTTATCGGCTTTCGACAAAAATATAAATCTGCCGCGACTAATCAAAACAGGATGCGTGCACACGCGCGCTTATCTACGCACAGTAGATTCCATCGAGGAGGCCATTTTAATACGCTTTTGTGTTCGAAACACTTTGGTCAGTCTACGACGGAATTGCGGATCGATAGTGTCGTTTCAACGATAGTCGATCGCACGAACAGCAGCCGGTTTTATCGAACTTCGGACCCGCGGGGGGCCTGGTGCAATATCTGTCGGAATTATAAGCGGCGATGACTATCGCCGGAACGATCGCTTGTCCAGACTGTAATCTAAAGGTATCGATACCCTGTGATCATCTCAAATTGAAAGACTTTTGATGTAATACACGAGGATTGCGAACTTCACGTCTTAATACCGGTTCTTGCTTAACCGGAATTATTTTCACTCGAACACCAAACGTTTCTTCCGATTTCTTGATATGAAACTGATGCAATTTACTTCTCTTCAAAGTTAGTTATATATTAAATATAAGTGAATTTAGCACATTGACTGTTGTGATGTATAAATGAATTCAACACATTGACTCATTGAATACGAATTTATTCGTTCTGAAATAAACTAGACAATAGTACATAATACAAACTTGATTATCAAGTAATTAATGATTATTATTTTATCTCTGGTCGTTCATACGGATGAAATAAGCATGACTTCTGTGAACTACACAAAATTGCAGTCAACGCGTTAATACTGTAGAAAATACTTTGTTAGTCCTTCTGTGAACACCTAAAATTGTCTATAAAGTTTCTCCAAGAGAAAAATTAAATAAGCATCTCGATCGAGCGTTAATCGAGAAACCGTTGTTTCTGCAACTAATCAGCAGCCTGTTAGTTGATTGATTTGTGGATATTATGATTTATGGAGACTCGTGTAAACATAATCGATATTCACGTTATTACGACGCGTTAATGCGAGGCTAGTTAGAAAAACAAGTAAAAGCTATGTAAATGTAAAAACCGCTAGAAAAAGAGGTCGAATACAAATGACGAGTCCGCTTGTTCTTCCCGGTCGGCAGGCTGCCGTGTAAAACGATTAAACCGTGCACGTGAACGTGCGAGTTATCGAAATGGTCGTTCACAAATTGGAGTGGTTAGATTTTGTCATGTATCATCGGTTTTCCTAGTTAAGTGGAAAATTACGAAGTCGACACGTTACTGTGTCACGCACTCTTCGAACACTGTTTAAACGTATTCAAATGCTTATCTAGTTGATAGAAATTATACCAATGGAATTGGGCGAGTCTGTGGATTTGTATGCAAGTTTATATACCGTTCTCTGTGTCTGCACATTTGCACAATTTATATCGCTACGGATCTTCAGGCATTTACGACACGAGCAGGTTCGTGGAATCCAAGGAAACGTGTACGCATTAACGATACTAGTCGTCTTAATTATAAAAGGAAACGTGTCAACGGTTTATCAAATGACGTGTGAAAATGTAAATTTGTATGCGGTGCGTGTTTAAAAAATAACGGGAATTTTCTTGACAAAAATGTTATTTATTCGTCTACGTGAATGTGGTCTCCTTCACTTCTGGAACTCGATCTTTGTGATAGCTTTCAGTTCTTTCAGCGATAAGCTTTTATTCTGGTCGAAGCTTGAAAAATGACGACTCTTTAAAATTCTCTTTATTTTTATTTTATCTCTTTATTTATTTTATTTTTTCTCTTTCTCTTTATTCTCTTTATTTAAAAAGAGTCACAAGGGGCCGTGTCTAGTGAATACGGAGGCTGGGGCATCGTTACAGTGTTGGTTTTGGCCAAAAATCACGAACAATCGATGAACGCACCTAAACACGTGTAATCTTCTCGAAAGCTGACAATAGACTAAACATCGAATACGACAACCAATATACAGACACTTTTCAGACATGTTTATTGACACAATTACAATATTTCCATTACTTTTTTAACACACCTCGAATATACCCACAGTCTAGCGAGTACAGATTAATTTACGTTAGTGGCATAAAAATATATGGATTAAAGTAACGTGGTTGAACGTCGTAAGAAAATTTGGTTATTGACACGAGGGTTAACTCTTAGCAGTCGAGGGGTACCTCAAGAGTCACCCCAAAAGATAGCTGTATCATTATTCACAATATTATTTACATCATTAAATAATTAATTAATTGGTTACCAATCGTAATTTATCTTAAGGATATTACTTATTTTTATTCGCGGCGCAAAGGTTCGATCATTTACAACAACACATAGCCAATGTGTGAGTTACTAAACGCTGGATTCGGATTTGAATCTTCTGGTTCGAGAACCACGTTAGCTATTAAAAATGTCTTTAATCAGTTTTTTAACAGAAAGGTGGTGTTACATCATTAAATACTCAGATATGCGATATGAACCTTGTCTTGTGCTAGGCTAGTACAACTCAGATATATGATTATATGCTGTTTGGATAACTATTTCTTACTTAAACGTTATTTAGATGTCGAAAACGTTTTTTTACTGTAACTTTTTTATTTATAATTTTTTTAAAGTAATACTTGAGCACAATCTTAGCACAACTTAGCACAATTGAGAAAATTGAAAAAAATGAAAAGTGGGGAGCTACTCAAAAAATCGTTTTTCTCAATTTTTCATCTTATTTGTCATATTATAGTGATAATATTCGGGCACAATATAGCACAAACCTAGCACAATTCAGCACAATTGTTGAAATTGTTTAATTCAACAAGTGGGGGGCTAACTTCTAGGAGGCTTAAGGTGGTGCCAGCGTTAAATCGCTGGCTGACTTCGACGGCTCGGGTTGAAGACTCTCTTGAGGAGAACGATCGAGAGGAGGTGTTCGGCAGCGTGTCGCCGTTGCAGGAAATCGGTTTACTCGGTTGTTGCTCGGTTGTTTGTCGGTTGTTGCGCGATCGAGGACGAAACGATCGCAGCCTCCGTAATGGACGCGCGAGTCGGCGCGACGCTACGCGACGCTGTTTCTCGTGCTCGAGGAAAGGAAGTCGAGGATAGGCGGAGTTCGCTCGAGCCAATCGTCGAGATGCGCGCCGCCCACGTGTCAGCAGTTCCTCCCTGCAGACTCCGTGCCTCCCGTGGCCTCCCGTGGCCTCCGGTGGCCTCCGGTGGCCTCTCGTGGCCTCGCACGGTCCTCCGCACTTCATCCGAACGATTTTCCTTGAACCCCCGACACCGAAACACAATGGATGCCCTCCGAATGCCATTGGTCCACCGACGATCAATACTCGGCCCGATCGTCCCTGATCTCGCCCCCGGAATCTCTAAAATTGGAAATATCACCTCCATTAATATGGTGAAAGACTTCTACAGCTACAGCGTCTCGACGCGTCGATACACAATGTATAGTAGCTGTTCTGTCTGTACCGTCGGCAGTTAGGAAGGCAACAGGTTGCCTATAGTCACCTCTAGTTCAGTAGAATGATCCTCGTAGTCAGACACGCAGTAACGAAACACAGTCATGGATCTTCTCGAAGAGATGAACGCATTTATTTCCACGTGTTTAGAGAGCATCGGAGGAACTGACACAAAAATTACTATTTTACCTTACCTTGGAAAAATAACGAGAATGTGTATATCAGAACTTTTTTTTCTAACGTACGCCCAAGAAAAGAAACTTGTTGAATAATTCCCCAGGTATGCATCTTCACAATCTCAGTAACCATAAATTAAAAATATTAGCACGCGTATACATTGTAAATAATTTTCCGTTTTTAAATAGAACAAATCTTGCGGTGCATCGTAACATTATAAATGTCCATTGAATTCTCATACAGCACACATTTAATTACAGCATTTATATACGACCATAAGGATTAAAGCGACACCAAATCGATTTGATTAAAAATTATAGCTATTACGTCCGTAATGGACTATACGGAGAATATTGAATAAATTGATTCGATAGTATTATGAATTGAAAGCTGGCTGTGCCGATGAGCGTTGTTAGATTGGATAACTATTACGACCGCAGCGCACACCACAGCTTCAAAGATCTTGTTCGTTTTAATAAGCGATGCTAAAGGATGATTATGTTCGGTTGCAGGAGGGTACAACCACTTACGCAGTCCCGTGTGCCAAGACGAGAACCAGAGAGACGAGACCTCACCGCCGCCACCGCATAGCCATAGCACTCAAGCCCCGAACTCTCATTCCAGTACGCCGAACAGCAACAACAATAACAATAACAACAACACCGCGAACAACGCGTACATTCATCTACGGAACTTGAATCAACTCAAGACGGAGTGTAAGTACATATACCTACCCCTAGTAGCACAAAAATATTGGATAAATATTTTTGTTCAAATATTGGAAAAATATTTTTTAAGCCACATTTTTTCATATGAGAAAAATATTGGATCTGAATATTGTATACATGTACAAGAAATATAAATTGAATGTTTAAAAGATATATGCTAAATAATCAGAGAATATAAACTAGATATTTACTAGATATTTTACTAGATATTTTAATATTATATGAATGTGTATACAATATTTTGTGCTACTAGGGACTGAAAAGAATCTAGAAGACACGCGCGGGTGCAATTGGTTATCTTTAGGCGCTCGGTTAAATTTACACTTAGCTTCTACTCACAACTCAGTTGGTAGAAAATGATAGAGAACAAACACAATTTTTAATAAGAATAATCTTTGGAAACCATGACTGAGGATTTTTTAATAGATCACTAATATAAACCACAATAACCTAATCTAATAATTTGGGATTATTGTGTGACAACAGATTTTTAAGCTTTCATTTGGTACAGCACAATCATTGAAACGCCTATCAATAGGCTTCCGGTAGATAAAGTGTTAACCGAGTACAATAAAGTCTCTTAGTCAAGTCTCGGTTCTGTGTTGTGACATATTCTGAGTCGAATTCCGTTCGCTATAGCCGCGGCTCTGATTGGTTCGTGTTTTTCGTTAATAACCCCTTAACAAATCGGCGAACGTCATTTTTGTAAATGAAAATGTTGCTTCAAATGAACTCAAGAACTTTCCATTTCCGGATGTAGAAGGAATTATGAGACACCCTGTACCCTGACCGGTTTCCCCTGCCGGACATAGAGTGGTACTTTACTGTACTACACGTGTTTAACTTCCGGTTGCATAAAGGTCCGCAGTTAGACATGCATCATTTTGTTATTGATTGTGAAGGAATAAGATTGAAAGGAATGTTCTCACGTGGTACCCATCTGTGGCGTTCAGTATGCTTTCTTCTTGCGTTAGGATTCGATTAGAACGTTTTGTGAAACGGTTGATGGATTTTGCAGCGAACTACAGCAATCACCATATAACGGAGCACCTGCAAGGGGGTGGCGCAGCATTGACGAGCGGCAATGATCTCGCGGGCACAGGGTCCAACGAAAGCGAGCTCAGGGTCAGTCAAACCGCCACGGAAAGCTACATGACACCGGCCCACTATTCCGGATACGATGAGACCTCCGAGTACCATAGTCTGCCGCAGGATCATCAGCCGCCCCATCCCTACAACCTAGACGGTTCGCCAGAGTTTTACAGCACCAGTGGAATTCAGCTCGAGCCGAAGTATCAACCGTCCCCGTTCAAGAACTATCCACGCGGTAATTATCTACAAAGCGATACTCTCCTTAGCAAAAACATGCTTAGTGTAAATAAAGTCCTCAGTATAATAATGCGTTCGGTACTTCCTCTAAGACAGAAGAATAATCGTAATGATTGGATGATTTGTCGAACAGGTCGCTACCACGAAGGGTACAGCGAGAGTGGATACGGACAGTACGATGCGACGCCGTTCCAAACGGTTCCCGGAAGCGGAAGCGGCGGTGGAGCTGGCGGCGTCAGCGGGGACCAATGGGGCGTCGGTCCCATCGGGGAACACCTGTCCCATCATCCCGCGTTCCTCACGGGCATGGCTCCCAGGGACTCTTCTAACCCCCATCATCCCTCCTCCATTGGCAACAACCCCGATCAGAAACCTCTTTTGCAGAGTGCGATGATCGCTGGTTATACAAGTGAGTATTGAGAATTGACACTGTTATCCAATCATCTTGGTTAAGATGGTAGATAGATGTTGAAATTGGACGTAAATTTCTAGACAGTGGACCCTGCTTCACCGGTTCAGGTCCCATCCAGCTGTGGCAGTTCCTGTTGGAGTTGTTAACAGACAAATCCTGCCAAGGGTTCATCTCGTGGACCGGGGACGGGTGGGAGTTCAAGTTGACAGACCCGGACGAGGTTGCGCGTCGCTGGGGAATCCGCAAGAACAAGCCTAAAATGAACTACGAGAAGCTGAGTCGTGGTCTCCGCTACTACTACGATAAAAACATTATCCATAAGACCTCTGGAAAGCGGTACGTCTACCGTTTCGTCTGCGACCTCCAGAGTCTGCTCGGGTAAGTCTGCACTCGATCTTAAACGTTCATCAACATTTGAACCCTTGCACTATGGATTTATTTCACGATTACAGCGAGTAAAATGCTATAAAATATTTTTATTAAATTTCATTTTAAATAAAGAAATCCTTAGTGCATCGAATCGTTGAGGTTTCGATACAACAAATGTACTAAACGACGACCCGATTTGATTGCAGATACAGTCCAGAGGAGCTCCACGCAATGGTGGACCTTAAGCCAGAGAAAAAGGAAGAAGACTGAGTTTTTGTTACCGGGAATGTTGTTTAAGGACTGTATCGTTGACCGAGGAATATCTCAATTGATTCCTGGATATCGGACTGGAACAAAGACGAAACTCACCATGTAACGAACAATGTGTAAAACGAACAAACGATGGAGGAACAAGACCAAGACAGTGCGCATATCATCGCTGACGAATCAATTCTTTGAACACGTATTCCGGGGAGATAACACGGAGATTGCGCTCTCTCTCCGCGTTCAGGATATAATAAGAAAAAATAATCGAATCGGTCGTATGTACCAAAGACAGGGTCTGCATACCATTGGTGCCTAAAGATAATGAACAACAAAAAATTGTGAGAATTTGTTTCTAAGTGATTCATTTGCCAAGCCAGATTTTAGAGGATATTTATAGGAAATAACAACAATTTATACATATTATATATATATGTATATATATACTCATATATATGTATATATATAATCATATATATGTATATATATATATGTTTCTAATGTTACATGATTTCTAAGCACTACGTCAAGCCACACAATACGTCTAAATTATTTATATATGTCCCCCATCATTTCAAACGTGCGTGTTATATCTCGTTGATAGATGACACCATATGTGATTGTTATTACTATAATTTTACTACAATAAAGCCATCAATACCATTTTATTAGACGGCGAGCTTTCAATCCGATATTTTCGACGCTTTTCCACGTGTATATTACTCGCTAAGTTCTTCTATTTTTTTTTTAGTATTATGAGTACCGTTTTTTCGAGCTCACTGCAACCGCACCAACAACCGTGAACACACTCGTTTATACTGTTCTCTCTCTCTCTCTCTCTCTCTTTCCTCTACTATTATCTCGATGTGTCTGATGTGCGACCGGATCAGCCAGGTTCGAAGAAATTAGGATAATTAAGATCGTCTCGGGTGCGAAGAAAAGGTATGCTGTTAATTCTGCTGCGAGTTGTATGTTCTGTCGCGTGTTTCTTTCATAACGAAATCGTTTCGTTTCGTTGATCTCCATTATTTCCTAACGAATCAAGAAAAAATGTGAACAAATTCGGGGAAAAAGGGCGACGTGCAACCAGTGTTCAATATCACGTGCACCTAAAATCATATTCGCGACAAAGAAAATCGGAACCACGTGCGCATCTGTGATGATTAAACTGTCGGTGAATTATACAGATTTCTTTTCTGACAACTCTCGTGACGCACCTATTCGTGGGTACAGTGTTTTGGTATCGGTGACGCCATTTTCTACTCACCCTGGCAGAAAATATATCACCGAGAAACGATTCTTTCAGAAATTACTTCACAATAGTAATAGTTAAATAAATGGAATAGATGTCCCAAGAAACGATTAATTTCTACTTTTATGGAATATAAAATAATTATCCACTGTTGTGTGACAACAGAGATTGCTAACAGGATTTCTTCGAAAATTGAGAATTTTTTTGTACGAATATTTTCTTTACTTATAGCGAGTTTTATCGACCTGTTTGTCTCCACCGTTGAGAGAAATATTTTTTCACGCCGAATATACGAGTCAGAAGTATGTTTTGTCAGGGTTAGTATTCGAAATATCGTCATAGTGCTCGCGATACCGTGTACACACGAGGAACGAAGTGTCTGCTTTTCCGAAGAGAAAAAAAAAGAAAGTTATTCGTTAAATCTTCCATGTATCACGACAGTGTGAGCCGAGAGACATAGCAATAACTAAAGTAGACGTTTTGATGGGATACTTTCGCGATCTTCATTGTATATATATAATGTGTACACGTCCGATGCGTAGAACACTGGTCGATGCGCGTGTGTAGAGAGACGGGATTATCCGCAGGTAAATGTTAACTTGGTTAGCTTTCCTGCGTGATTCACCGTATCTGAACGGGCGTATTTTTATTAATACTTCTTTTTTGTCTCTTTAATTATACATTGTAAAAACGTTGTTCTGTTGGACGTAATATTTGTAATAATATCGATTATATTGATACGTTACGACGAATGAGACCGGGAGGAAACATTTTTTACGCGCGTTACGTGCCCCAATGCGAGTACGTATGTAACTACGTATTTCTACGTAAATTAAGCTTCCCTTTTTAGTTGTGTTTTGTTGAACGTTCGCATGAAAAGATGAATGATCTAGAAACGATGGTAAAACGACGTTCGATGGTAAGTGCTGATAAAAGACAAACTCAGGAACCGTAATTCGAGCTGCGCTGATTAGGAAAATTTCGTTAACACGTCCGTCGCTGTAATACCTTTCCTTAACATATAAATCGGAGTTGGGCATTGATCGATTCAAACATTTCATTCGAGTGATTCATGAATGAAATTAGTCGTCAATTATTGAGATCATACATATCACTCGTTAATCAGTGACCATAAATTGTCGATTGATGTCGAATGCAATAAATAGATCAGCAAAAGGTACACATCGAATTTGTATAATTTATAATCATTAATGCAATTGATGATTAAGTACCTGCTTTATGTAACTGTGATTGCATATCAGTTGAATTAGAAGTTTAGTCGTTAATTGCAATTGATAATGAAATGTTTTGATTGTGATAGCTAATCATTGGTTGCATTGAATGTCGCCCAATTCCGATTTAAATTATGGGAGCAATTGAAAGAGCAGATTGACGCTGAGAAACGAACGGCGGCGAACGTGTTAACGATATCGACGCCGGATATATTGACATACCCGTTACAATTGTTAAGTTTTTCTACACGTAAGGCGGGAGTATAATTTCGGCACGCCTGTTATTAATTATCGGAACGTGGTCAACAGTGTAATCATTTTGAAGGCGACTCACGGACGCGAACGTTGAACGAAATCAATAGAAGTCATCACCGGTATATGCATTTCGAATTTCTACGAGCATCAATAGGGTACCACGCGTTACACGTACACAAATACACAGACACACACACATACACGTACACAAACAAAGACACGCCGTCATTAATGATTCGAAGTCCTGTGCACACACACCTAAACGTTCATAAAATTGTATTCGAATACTCTTAGCCGGATAAAGACGAAACATTGAGAGAACTCGTTATCGTATAAAAACCCACGTATTCTGTGTGTAAAGTATGCGATCATCGTTTTCCACGATTTATGCGAAGCTGCAACAGCGCGACATGTGAAAAATTCTTCAGTAGTTGCAATAAAATAAAGAAATTTTTATAAATACGTCGTACACAAGGCTCGTTTTGCTTTCTACGTCCTCTTGACCAATCATCGTCGAACATGATTGAAAAAGATTGATTATTATACATTAATTGAAAGTATTCGATGTAATTGTTACAAGAATTATTTGAGCATTAATAAGTAACATATATTTTATTACTATCATTATATATTATTATTATTATTATTAATATTATATAATAAATATATTATTATTAATAATAACTGTTATATATTGTTAAATATATATAATATATATTGTATGTATAAATATACAGGGCGAGTTCAAAGAAACAGAACACATAAATGTCGCCATTACTTTTCGTTGTACAAAAAAACTTCTTAGGACAAAGTTACACTGTTAGAAAGGCCACATGTAACGGTCTAAAGGAAAAATTTTCAAGGTCATCGATATTTTTTTAAATGGAATGATATATCTTCGTTTACGTAATGTTGTAGTTGACAAAAATAACGAATTTATCCATGTAACATGTGTATATATATATACGTGCGGAATCCGACTCGGCGAAAAGTTTCTCTAAGCGTGGCGTTGCCGTTGGCCGAGCCAGAATCAATCCGCTGTAACCGCGCTCTGATTGGTCCGTGTTTTTCATTAATAACTCCTTAACAAATCAGCGGACGTCATTTTTGTAACGGAAAATGTTGCTTCAAATGAACTCAAGAACTTCCCATTTCCGGATGTTGAAGGAATTTTGAGACACTCTATATATTGTTGACGATATTTACAAAAAAATAAAAATAATGGCGTGTGCCTTGTTTGACAAATGATCTAAGCAAACCTTCGATTGTCAATTGTAAAAACTGTAAAATTGATCGTAAAAATTAATCATTTAAATAATGAGTCATTTGAAAGTTAAATCTTCTTTACCGATGATCGGTAACATGCGAGGCGACAGCCTATTAATTGATTTGAAACAAGACGCGCCATCAGTTTCTGATAGTCCGTGATAGCCTCAGTACAGAGAATATCGAAAAAAATTGATAATATCAGTTAATAACGATGACAACCTCGGTAATTGCTGTATCGAACGTGACCGATCTTCCAGAATGTGTACTAGAATTGGTAAGCGAATCTTTGTAAGTAATTGCAATGATTATTCCAGTTTCGAATTCTTCAGGTAATGAATTCGTTAAACGCCGAGACAACGGCGATCGCAATAAGGCTTCATGCGGAGAAACGGAAAATTGAAGTGGTAGATAACGGTGTAGGAATCTCGAGAGACAGATTAACTGCTATGGCAGAGTATAATGATTGCAGCGTTCGTTGGAATGTGGAAGACATTTGCAACATCAGGAAGCAAACACTTGCAAATATCCGTAGACTGTCCGACGTTATGATAATCAGTTCCAGACATCGAGATTCCTCTAGAACATACATGAAGGTATGATTATATTGTAATCATTACGCTCATTGAATGCAAATTCAAACTCTTCTTATATTCGCAGTTGTTCAAAGTGGGCCACCCGCCAAAAATTGTCGAAACTCAAAAACGACCATCCTGTGGAACGACAGTGACCATATACGGATTTCGCGAATTAACATTTCACAAGTGGAACGTACCGTTGATGTGCTTCATCGTTTGGAACATTGCCATAGTTAATCCTCACGTAAAAATTAACATTGATTTATTGTATAGACTGAATTTCGTTTGCTATTGATTGAGGACCTATATTTTGAAGGTCATCCAAGGTCGTATTCGTCTTAAAACGCCCTAACAGAATACAAATAAACATATCAGCCTTTTTAAAGAAACAAGATTGATCGATATATTCTCTATAAAAAATTAATGATACCGGATGAGGGGCCTCTCAAGTTCAAGACGCTTTCATGTTTAATCCAATGCATTGGTTTCTATCATTCATAGCAAATGATTTTCTATCATTCATACAGTGCTCTCACACTAGTATTCGGACACTATTAACCACTTCGCTCTTTTGGACGTGTTGACACGCGACAAAAAAAAGTTCCGTACAAGCTCGGTTACATGTAAACACGCGACTCAATGTCCCTTCATCTGGCGACATATACTTGTAAACACGCAACTTCGAAACCGTTCGTATAAGGTCACAGACGTGTTTACAAGTATATGTCGCCAGATGAAGGGACATTGAGTCGTGTGTTTACATGTAATCGACCTTGTACGGACCTTTTTTTGTCGTGTGTCAACACGTCCAAGAGAGCGAAGTGGTTAAAAAGACGATAACTTTTTAAATATTGGATCATAAGATTTTTGAATTTTTTTCAGAAGTTAGAACAATTAGTTTGCTATACAACGTGACAAAATACTAAAACTGGTATTTTGCAACTTTTTATGTGTGCTTATATGGAAAATTTCGAAAACACGTTTCGTAGATCTGTATCAATTAAATAGATTTTGAAAATTTTATCAAAATATGGCGACGTTGCAATGAGCCATAATCGTAATTAGCTCGTAAAATTTTATAAACAAAAAAAGGTCATTCATTTGCAACGAGGCAACGACTTGTCGTGAGCCGCGTCTGAACAGGCACGACTGAGCGACAGTTATATTTCTATTTATACTTAAAGAATATGATAGAACAAGATCGTCTAAGTAACATCACCTTAAAGTAGCAGTTGAGGTTTATTTAATAAAATGTTGGTAATAACCATACAAAACCTAGGGCATCCTGGTAACATTTGCTACAGGCCCCACGCTGACTTATTCCGGCCCTGCAACGGAAGCAATTTTTGAAAAAACACCTCTTCACATCGTGTTGTAAACTAATTTCTCAAACTTCTCAGAAAAGATCAATTCGTATAGTCAATATTAAAAGAGTTACCATTTTTATTAGAGCGTCCGAATATTAATGGGAGTCACTGTATGTCTATAATCAGCAAGTGATCTACTTCAAATACTTCATACTTTTGTGCAGGTATCATTCTCAATTAGAGATGACCAAAGACAAAGGGTTATCATGGCAATCACCAAGTCTCATGAACCCATAGAAATTTTTCAACAGGTGTATGGTGAGCAAGTATCATTGGATAATCTGTGGTACATAAGTAACACGAGCGAAACTCGTGTAAAGTTCTGCGCATTCATTGGACTAGCTAACACAAAATCAAATGCTCTGCAGTATATCTTCCTCAATAACAGACCTGTCCATTGTCCGTTGATTCTCTGTATGATCTCAGCTGCCTTTGTTGGTAGATTAAGATGTTTTGCTAAAGCAACACATCGTCAAATACAAAAGAGGAAGTCTATCTTTATTTTGTTGTTCATCTCATGCGAAAAGTACATTTTTACTATGGAAAACAAGAAGAGGACCTTGATTTTACCTTCTGTTCAGGATTTACTCTTTGGTATTCAAAATGAGATACAGAATATATTTTTTAACAATATCGTAGCTCTTTCTAATCGTCTCGCGAAGAATGTTAGAAAGCCTAAGCAATTGATATACAGTTGTATAAACGGCAAAAATGGTGCAACACTACTTCAAAGTACGCCGGCTTCTCACAAACTACTCTTTAAAAAGAATTGTGTAGCGCGCTCAGTCTACCATACTATCCAGAAAGAAACCACGAAGATTATAGTTCCATCCCTTCGCGGAACCACGATCGATGCACTAAGTATCGATAACGATAATGGCCAAAGTAAAGCACTGTGTGAAATTAATCAAAGTCAAACAACAAAGAGTCAAGTAATCGATATTGAAGAGTTTACTCCTGGTTCTATTGCATTGACGCTTTCCGAGTGGTCCAACTGGACCTATCCCGACAATAAATCAAACAGGTTGAACGTACCTAAGAAATTCGATGGCTCTGTGCAAGTTTATAAACGCTTTGATTTCTTGCCAAAGAAATTGCACAAACTTTTACGAGGCAACACGAAATTGACGAGAACCAACGTCCTGAAAGAATGGAATGAAAGCGACTTGAGCAGTAAATTGAAATCTGGATTGCAAAGTAACTGCAATTTACATAATCGTTTGCTTAATTATTAGGTGGAAACACAATTCGTGCATGTGAAATCGTTAAAATGCTTTCAGGTTCGGATGTAATGCTGCACCAGGAAATGGATGTACGTCCATGCAAATCTAGTCAACGATTCCATGAGTTCAAGTTGAAGAAAGACCTCCTAGAATTCGTAAAAGTACGACAATTAATAATCGTAAATGAAAAGTATTAGAACCCGCCGTGTCAACTCGTCCCGTGAATCTAGTGTTAACAATTATTTTAAAGACGTGAACTGCCAGTCTACTAATAAGTAATATCATTTTCAGATATTGGGTCAGATGAACAACGAGTTGATAGTAGGATTAGCAGTTCAGGACGATAGAAAAGTGCTGCTGTTGATGGACCAGCATGCCATTCACGAGAGAATACGATACGAGATTTTGCTCTACGGTAAATATAAATACATCTAAGACAAAGCAAGCCACTTCAGACCATCAAGTTAGCTGGGAGACCTTGCACTAACAATAGTGTGTTAATTTACAGTATACAAGACGCAATCTAGAAACCAGCTGATCTCCATTAAACTGCAAGAGCCCATCATTATACAATTAGCCACAGAAGAATGTGGTTTGCTTCTAAAAAATCGAAAGCAATTGAAAAGATTTGGGATAAGTTTCAGTATCACAAATGACAACAAAATAGTAGTGCGCACTGTGCCAGAATGTTTAAAGAAATACAAGTATCGCTACGACGACATCAAGTTGCAGTTGAGCGTACAAAATCTCTTGGACGAAATGGTAGGAAACTTTAAAAAAAATAGGTGCCAGGAATCGATCGATCTGCCGGTCACCATTCACAATGCAATTGCGGCGGAAGCTTGCCACGGTGCGTAAGCTATGGGTTACTTATCTTAAGTTATTTGCCACTTTCCACCCTACACAATTAATGCCTTTTTGTGCGAACCCTTTCTTTGCCCTTTACTTTATATCCATAAATTCCTTAAGTCTCACTGTTTGCACCTTTAAAGTTGAATTCAGAACTGTTCCGCCTTATTGTCAACCCTAAATTCTAAATTATTCCTGTAATGTTAGCATGCACAGCAATGTGCATGTTGCTAATAATCCCATAGGGGTTTTACAGTTTAATAAAACAAAGTTACTTATAGTGTATATGTACATATACACACTCGTAGAATATGGTCAGAGTAAAGTATACAGCATAGAAAACGTAGATACTTAAAGTGTATTTTTTTCGTAGGAAATGTCGGTACAAGAATAATCTCATTTGTTCGTATGCAGCTTCGTATTTACTATCATCTAATAACGGAGTATTTTAGGAGCTGTCAAGTTTGGGGATCCGCTAACGCTCCAAGAATGCAACTGGCTGCTGAAGCTGTTGCAACAGACAAAAACACCGACGCGTTGCGCTCATGGGAGGCCATCCATAGTGCCTATACTGGAGCTCACCGAGTCCAAAAAATGGGACAAGAAAACCACTCAGGTATGCATTACACACTACTATTACATACTTCTTTTTACCGAAAGTTGTTCGAACATTTCCAAGCATGCCCTTTACACATTCCGTTTCACAAACTCACATAGAAACACTTACATCACCGTCGCATTAGAACATAGCAGACATCTAATATGCACACTATTTTACAAAAGCAATAATGTATGCACTCGATTTAACAGGTACATATGTGTATATACTTAATTAATGCAAAGTATTCCGTTTCAAAGGGGTAAACTAAATATCAGGGTATGCGGAAATCAAAATGTCTTTCCCGAAGTAGTTGACTCTGCTCACGTAGATAGTGAACTCCTTTCCTCCGAGTGAAACTGGGCAAGGGTTGTTCGGTCGAGTGAAGAAGCACATCGTGTACAGTGCAAACTCCAATTCGGGTGATGTACCGACGAATACTGTGCTGACTGGTTGCACTATTCCGTTCAGGCTCGAGCGCAGCTTCAGGATCGCTCCTTTCTGCAATCGGTATCAATTTATAGTGCAAAGTATCCTTAAACTGTGAGCATACAAATAGGAACATGAACCCGTCAGTGTACTTCGAACCACTTTACCGATTAACACTCCAACGGCAAACCATTCTTACAATTTTATAGTTGAAGATGTTTAGGACTATTTACCACACATTTACAACACACTTTTGGCGCTACTTCTTGTAGACATTCTTCAGCCATTCATTTAATTTAATCGCTAGAAACGGTGTGTAATTAATAGAAAACGGATTTTATGTCTTTATGATAAAAATGAGTAGGTATAATGTAAAACAGTAGAAACTTTAAAAGAATTTAAAAATACTATTTTTAACTTTTTAAACATATTAACAAAGAAAATAAATTTTTATATCACTTCAGTTTGTTGCAATTCAGGTAGACAATTATTATTTTATATAAAGATCCGCTGTCCAGTAATTAAATAACGATTTTGATACTCTATGTCAGAATAGACCAAGGATTAAAGATAGTAGACAACTCACGTCGCCCAGCTTGGCTTCCTTCAGGTATCCAAGATAGTTCAGCTTGTTCGCAGCCTCCTGTTTGGCATAGTAGATCCAATTGTGTAGTCCAAGGATGTCCGTGTCGAACTGTTCAGCCAGAAACACGGTTTCGAAACCGGAACTGGACGCGTCTCCGTCGATTCTCTTGAACTGAGAGAACCAGATGCGCTTCATGGAGTCCTTGAACTCGTACTCGTCGTCCGGAATGTATCCCTTGTCTGCTAGGAACTTCATGGTAGACTTCATGATGTCGGTCTCCGCGATCTTGTCGAGAAGTTCCGATTCCTCGCGGCGGTTTTCAGGGGTGACAATCTCTTTCGTAGCGACATCCAGCTCGTAGTTGTCAAGCAGAGCTATCACTGCCTTCACGGTCGGAAGATCATAAGCCTCGGCTTTCACGTCCAACAATCTGAAACCGGAATCATCACCGGTGTTGCTCCACGTCGGCTTCCCTTCTGCTTTAATGTGTTAACACTTTATCTACCGACAGCCTATCAAACCTTCTGAGGCATCACTAAAAATTACTGTACTATAATTCCCAGTAACTTCCGAACGTCCGAGTTCCGAAGCCCAAATAGGTTCGACTGCAAAGGGTTAATAGGCTCTTCAAAAATTTTGCTGTACCAAATGGATGCTTAAAAATGTTCTTTTACACAGTAATCCCAAACGAAATGAGGTTATTGGGGATAAATAAATAAATTACCTTAATGGGGACGCATTGTTGGTTTATGATTGAAGTTTGTTGAGGGGTCTATTAAAAAATCCTCAGCCATAGGCCATATATTTCCAAAATTTATTAAATAATCGCCGGTAGATAATGCGTTACGTTTCTATCAGCAGCTGAAGCTTCCAGAAAGCCAAGCTACCATATTCGAATGCCCCAATACATACGGTTCGGACGCAGAATCCGCGGTGCTCTCATCCGTCTTCTGTCCCTGCAGCTTCATAGTGATCTGCGAGAAAGCGTTGTTGTCCTTCTCCTTCTGATACAAGCTCTCGGTCAGTTTTTTGAGGTCGTCGTTCGAGGTGACGAATCCTAGTGGGTTGTTCTGATTGGATTCCTGAGAGTTGGAGTTCGCGTTGTTGGTTCCAGGGTTATTCTGTTGAGTCTGTGGGGCGTCGGCAGCAGGTTGTGCCGACGGTTGAGGTGCGAGTTGACCTGCAGGTGCAGCAGGAGGAGCAGCACCTGGAGCAACCGCTTCTCCGGGAACTGGCGCGGACCCGTTGTTATAGTAATTGTTGTAAGTGATGTGGGTATTCGAGACGGGTTGTCCAGCAGCACCACCACCATTGTGGGAGCCTTCGCTGATTCCTCTGGTGCCGTAGATTCCTCCGGGTATCAATCTATTCACCGCAGCGTTCACGCCGGCGCTGACTCCAGCGAAGACGAATGCTTCCTTAGCCAGCTGCCCGATTCCTGGCCTCGAAGATTGTTGCAGCAGAATCGTCTGCTGAGGCGAATGTGCCGCAGAGCCGAACGCAGACCCGTAGGATGGCTGTGCGACGCCACCCATAGGAGAGCCGTAACTATGGCCCACAGGAGATCCGTAACCATGGCCCACAGGAGCTCCGTAACCATGGCCTGGAGCATTGTACCCTCCTGGACTCGGGTACGATTGACCAGCAGGGTAGTTGGGGTTCGAGGGTGACTGATGTGGGTATCCACCTGCAAACGATTATTCATTTAGCCGATAGGTATTTATCATTAGTAACCAGAGGACCTTTATGCATTTCTGGCACGCGCCATTTTATGAATTACAAGAAACCATTGGTGTTGTTATCACTAAACATACCGATCACCAACACGTATGTATTGCTTCATAAGAATGACAATATCTAATTTTTTTGCAAATTTATTTTTCGTCACTCTCAACTCTTTGCTAAGGTTACTTCACGACGGGACTTACAGTTTATTAAGGTGGGTTCCGAACCACCTTGGGCACCACAGTATTAGATGGCACATGGAATACTTCCAGAGGTGTCGGACAATATTGAATTTATTTAGAATCATTGGGAAATTATTTAAATAAAAATAAATTTTTAAAAATACCACGTTTTTAAAAACGGACTAAGAAGTATAAAATAATTTTTCCTAGAGCCATGCAGATTCCTCGTACAGATAGTCCTGAAAATTTGTGATTGTGAATTTTGAATAGCTGTAAAAATACTTGTGAGATTTCAAACGCAAAACGTGGGGCGCATGCGTTAGATGATTGATGCATTTTGCGCTCCACGTTTTTCGTTTGAAATCTCACAAGTATTTTCACAGCTATTCAAAATTCACAATCACAAATTTTCAGGACTATCTGTACAAGGTTAGGAATCTGTATGGCACTAGGAAAAATTATTTTATACTTTTGCAAATTTTCAAGTTAAAATAGCTCCGACTGTGCAAAGGGTTAAAGAGTTTAAATGTTATATGGGAGGCAGCTACATACAGAGCATTGATACATATTGAATTAGCTTAACCTTTTTATGGTTTTTTTACAGTATGTGCTGAACGAAAGAAATCATTTCACTAATTTCTTATTGAAACGTTTTTATTATTTCAATAACTGTGAAATAGAACCGTGGTAGGTTTAATGTTAAAGTTAAAAGCGAGAAAGATAGCAACAAACGAGACTGGGAAACCATGTCAATGTTCCCAGTGGTTAGAAAAACGTTAATTACCTTGAGTTTGGTGATTGGAGGAGGACCGAGAGTTCGACCCCTTTGAACCAAATATCGACCATGATGATCCTCCAGAGGAACTTCTTGTTCGCCCTCTGCTCGTTTTACCTGCTAGAACGTTCGCTGAAAACACGCAAAGCGTCACAAGTTAACGATTCGTTCTGCAGAATATTTGAAAGCAGCAATTTTTCAAACGCGAGGTGAATCCGTGCGAACGGAATTACCGGCCGCTGGAACCAACAAACCGTAAAACGATTGGTATCGTCGAATACAATCGTTTCCACGATTATGTATTCGCCTGATAATCAACGGCGAACCGTACGATGCGTTACAAATAAATCCACGGTCATGCCCCTTCGTGGTTACACACGAACATACAAGGTGTATAAAAAGTACTGGTCATCCGTCCTAGGGATGAATCTACGTCTCTGGATCGGTACATATTTAAAAAGGGAACTTCCCGCAAAATTATTTATAACAAAAAGGATTGTGGTTAAAGTTTTTTACATCAACATCTTCTACTCGTCAAGGAGGGCAGAAGTTTGAAAGAAATCAGATATCACAAACAAATAGTTATTCCGATACAAGCTGTTGGAGTTGTTGCAACACTTGATTGTGTCGAGTTCAGAGTTGAGCAAAAATTTTATATAAATAAAAATTTCGAGAAAAAGTGAGTTTTTTCCAAGTAAGTTCTAAACCCATCTAATTTGAAATTTTTATTTAAATGAAATTTTTGCTCAACTCTGGTGGTGTTATACGTATAGACAAAAGTTTACTACTACAGTCCACCTGACCGTGTCGATGAGACGAATATGATCGTGTGCGTGGGATGTGCGATCATTCGTCACACTAGGCTCATACCAGGTCTTTTTGTTTCTCTGTCAATTATTATTATTCGTAGCGAAAAATGATTATATAAGGTTGAATGGTTTCGAGAGGTGCATACTTGTTTTGGTGTTGTAAATTTTTTTCGTAGGTGGACGCGTAGAAGAAATACGAGAATCATCAGTATTTTTTCAAATGGGATCGTATTTCATAACAACACTAAAATTAAATATTTCATAACAACACTAAACTTAAAATTAAAATGGTACCTCCTGGGTACCCGGGTACCTTATAATCTCATAAGTCATAAATGATTTTGTGCAATTTAAAACAATAATGAAATTGAAAGAACGTTAATATATTAATTTAAATTTATTGAAATCGTTCAAGAGGATAAGTAATCGTAATATATCGTCTGCTTTTTCCTATTGATGCAAAGATTTTTATTTTGCATGAAGATCCGTACTGTATTCATGAGATACCCGGGTACTCGGGTAATTCTTTTTTATACTAATACCCGGGTATTCGGGCAACGCTGTTTACCTGAGTACCCGGGTACCCGAGTAATTTTTGTTTACCCGGGTATGTCACAGGTAATCCGGGTACCCGGGTATCTCATAAGTCACAGCTTTATAAGGGAAGAACTAACAATCAATTTAGTTTCTATTTCTTGAAATTTTTATTTTGAATAAAGATCCGCAGTCCAGTAATGATACTCGAGTATCAAGTATAAACAGCAAGCTGAATGAGAAAACGCCGGAAGCGTAATAACCCAGACCATTTAAAACGTGATTTACGCCTACTCTTCCGCAAATCTAGAGGAGATCTAAAATGTTTGTATCAATGAAACTTCATAGCAGAACCCATTTAAGTAGAGCAACGATTTCCATGAATAATAAATGAAGAAATAATACTGCTACGAGAAAAATCCCCAAGGACACAGTTGACATATTCGTTACCAAAGAACTGCTTTAAATTCATTAAGAGCTCAATGTCATCCGCATGGCCGCGAGTTTCTAGAACCGGCGAATCGCTTCTGCGACGTACACGCCGCAGCTTCTCAAGTCCTATTAACCGTAGACAAGTGAATAATCACACGCGTGTTGGTGTCCGGGTACCGGACCAATTTTCCCTTCGCTGATCTCGTTAAAAACTATTTGCCGCAATTCCGCGTTGTAAACCAATTAAGGCCGATTTACACGTATCCGTGATATATCAGCAATTTGTTATTCTAATTTCGCGCGTGAGTCACCTCCGAAGAATACAACAAACTCGAAACTCTTATTACAGATCAAACTAAAGTATCCAGCAACGCGGAACATTGAGACGGTGTAAACAGGATTTGTCGATCTATTTTAGCGGGTCTTGATCCCGTAGAGGATTTCTCTTTTAAAAAAGTTTCCGCGTCTAGCAGCGGGTCGACTCGAACTTCTTTTATTACGAGCGACGGATGCCTGGTATAGATTGACAGATAATTAGTGTAGATCGCGCGAATCGATCGTTGGAGGTCGGAGATACGAACGCCCGCACAGAACGGATCATTTACGAGATTACGGTCGTTTTTGACTCGGTTCCCACTTACCAGCCAAAAGCAGTGCGAACACTGTGAATAGCATGAGACGCATGTTGCGTGCTTATGCGTTTTCTTGATTCGAGCTGTATCCTTTGGTCGATTCACTTGTCAGATTGTACACGATGTAGGATCTCCGCGAAGATCGATGCTGACTGTTCAATGGTTGGCCAGTTACTGAAATGCTTCTAACCGGAAACGCTCGCGCTTACACACGCTTCAACTCCGTTCGACATGGTAACGTCAGTCCGAGGTCTTTCTCCTTGCATTGATCTTCGACGCGATCGAGATCGTCGAGTGGTATAGCAACGGGAATTATTCGTGGAACAACGGGAACTCTTGTGAAAGACTTTAATGCTGTTGTGATAATGACATAAACATTGTCTGCATTCGTCATACGATGTGGAAGATCCATATATGTATATTCATTCCTTTTTATTTTAATAAGTCGATAATTATACTAATAATAATCATCACTCATTTACATTATAAATTCATCAAGTCTGCAGTGATGTACATTTATCACGAACAACTGTTTCTAACTCTTATGTGCATAATTTTTACCAACATATATTCTCCTTAAGAAAGTGTTGCATGAACTAAAGCAGCTACATATTTTTAACGTTTAGACACGCGTTAAATTATTCAAGATTAAAATTTTAGTAAAGAGACGTTTTGATGTCTTATTTTCAATTTTTATTTCATTTTATGAAAAATGACATATAGAAATACAATATTGTGAACATAATTATTGGTATTAAACATCAGCAAATATTTTCCTCTGCTTTCTGCGTACTTCAACGGGAGATCAAGCTTTGAAATCTTCTTAACTTGCTGTGTTCGAAAAGAATTCTCTATTATGATCGATCATGTTTATCAATCACCTGACATTTGAACCATTTATAACTGTATAATTTTGCTTGTTTTATGTTTTAGAACAAATTAAATTTTAAATCTTTGAAGACACGCGCTAACAGGAAATTTTGAAGATCCTCTTGGATTCAACAAATGAGAAGATTGGCAGCACTTTTGTTTTGTTGAAACATCTTTCTGTTACTGTTACGTTTGGGAATATTAATGTAGAACATTCATGATAAGTTACTAATCTATAATCTAATGTTACAAAGTTCTTCGAGAACTTTCACTGTTATCTATAACAATTTAATTGTAACCACACCGTATTGTGAGTTTGGTTGAGGTGCACATCCATATTCATGGATTGTATTCACAACACCAGTTTTATCTTAGAGAATCGGGAGACCAAGATCCATCACCAAGTTTCCGAAATACGTAAACGAATGGGTGTAAATGTTGAATCTTGTTCCACCGAGCGAAATCGGGCATACGTCGTTCGATCTCGCGTAAAAGCATATAGTGTACAAAGACATTTCCAGTTCGGGCATGGTGCCCACGAATATTGTCGCATTTGGTCTCACGATTCCGTCCATTTCGAAGTTCAGTTTCAGTAGAGAGGCGGTCTGAAAAATAAATTATAATAACTTATTAAATCAGTGATAATTTCTACATCCCATACAGGGTGGTTCCACCAGATATTACCATCTCGATTTTCGTCATTATTATTATTCGTAGCGAAGAATGTTTATATAAGGTTAAATGGTTTCGAGAGATGCATACTTTGGTATTGTGACTTTTTTGTAGGAGGACGCGTAGAAGAGTATTTCGTAACAACACTAAAGTCAAAATATCTTCTTAACTAATGATTTTTCGATATTAACCCCTTACTCTACGATTTATTTTACGGTTTCAGTGATTAGAATTTTTTTTGTAGATCATAATATCCTAAAATAATTCCTAAGTGGAATTATATAAAATTGACCTTTATATGTCCGCAACGCGTTCACCCACGAATAAACTAATAACACCAAATTATGCCATGTCCGGCACCATTCACTTCTTATGTGAAGCATTTTTCGGTAGGACTAACAGCAGCGAAGAAATCAAGATGTCAAAATCGGGTGAGATATCCTGTATTATCATTCTTTGCTACGAATAAAAATAATGATAAAAATCGAGGTGGTAATATCTGGTGAACCACTCTGTATAGTAATACTGTCGACTCGATCCCTTACAGTTCCAAGTTTCACTTGATCCACGTAGCTCATGTAATTGATACGCCCCGAAGACTCTCTGTTCGCAAAGTACAGCCAATCTTGTACGCCTATGATCGCTGTTCCATAATTCTCTGACTCGAAAACGCGTTCGAATCCGCATGTGCTTCCGCTGAATATCGTGAACCAGATGCGTCGAAGCACGTCCTTTTTTTCGAAATCATCGGGATCAATAAACCCTCGATCACCTAGCCAATTCATAGCCGTCGCCATCACGTTCGTATTCAGGTAAGTATCTATCAAAAGGTTTTCATGTTCTCTTATTTCCTGTGTGCGATTCACCTTATTCTGGAAATGATGCTCGTACTTATCATACAAAGTATGCGTTACAACAATCGAAGGGTAGTTCAACAGAATCGGATCTATCTTGAACAATCTGTAAAATCAAGTTCAATACATGTTACCGGATATACGAAACTGTAATTAGCATGGATAGTTATCAAATTGTGGATCTTTGTGTAAAATAAAACATGTTTGCGTTCACAACACGTAAGATTCAAGTAGGAAGTTATAAAACCACTATAGAGAGAAATAAAGTTGTAGAAGATGTATTAATATTCATAAATTCGTTTAATCTTTCCACTGTATGAAATTGCAGGCATCTATTTTTGCTATCAATGCAAAGAGATCCGCAGTCTAATAATTATTTTGACTTACGGTTTTCTAGCTTCGTCGGTGATGTTGGTCGTGTTGGACGTAGAACGTATCTGCAAATCCAGTTGGATATATTTCGATATGTCAAGCGACATGGCGAACAGGTCTTCCGTTATCTTGAAGATGTCATCATCAGTAATTTTGTAGAAAGAATTGTCGACGATGTTGGGATCAGCAGATGAGTTAGTTTGGTTTGATGCTGTCGGATTAGACTGTTTTCCATGATGACGATGATGATAATGATGATGATGTATAACCCCGTGCTCATTTGTACTGGTTCCAGCAGGAGCCGAAACATCAGCGCCGTTAACAGTAGCACCCTCACCGTGAACAGTACCACCCCCACCGTTAACAGTAGCATCGCCGCCGTTAGAAGTAGTTCCAGTTACTGGAGTGTAGCCTCCGTGAGCAATCGGCGGATTATTACCAGAAATGGTTCCTTGTGGAACCGAGCTACCTGCTGTAACGTCCGTTCCGGACGGAGTATTAGAATAGTGATTATTGTACGTGATTTGAGTTGTGGACGTTGGACTGCTAGCTGGATGGCTTTCGACGTAATGAGTATGAGGATTTATCAGTCTATTCACTCCTGCGTTAATCGTTGAAAAAACAAGCGCCTCTTTAACCATCTGTCCTAGACCCCGACCAGAATCCTGCTGCATCATCAACACGGTTTGACCAGGTACAAGTGGTTGCATCGCGGGTTGTGCAAACATTTGCGACTGTTGTGGATAGTAAGTTGGTCCGGACGCACCGTGGATATTCCCAGAAGGATGTAGGGAGTACGGATTTCCCATAGGCATTGAATTTTGCTGATGAATTGGAGGAATGGAAGATGGATATACATGATCTTTGAATCCAATGGGAGAACCTGGGGAAGGCTGCGGCATCGGATGATTAGGAGTTGGAGAAGGATGACTCCATGAAGGATAGGTTTGTTTTGGGGCATTCGGTTGGTTAGTACCAAAGTGAGGATTGTTCCATGAAGAATAGGTTTGGCTTGGAACATTCGGTTGGTTGGTACCAAGGTGAGGATTGCTCCATGGAGGATAGGTTTGGCTTGGAGCATTCGGTTGGTTAGTACCAAGGTGAGGATTGCTCCATGGAGGATAGGATTGGCTTGGGGTATTCGGTTGGTTGGTACCATGGTGAGGATTGCTCCCTAGAGGATACATTTGGCTTGGGGCATTCGGTTGATTGGTGCCCAAGTGAGGATTGCTCCCTAGAGGATGCATTTGGCTTGGGGCATTCGGTTGGTTGGTACCAAGATGAGGATTGCTCCATGGTGGATAGGGTTGGCTTGGAGCATTCGGTTGGTTGGTACCAAGGTGAGGATTGCTCCATGGAGGGTTGGTTTGACTTGGAGCATTCGGTTGGTTGGTACCAAGGTGAGGATTGCTCCATGGAGGGTTGGTTTGGCTCGGGGAATTCGGTTGGTTGGTACCAATATGAGGATTGCTCCCTAGAGAATGCGTTTGGGCTGGAACATTCGGTTGGTTGGTGCCCAAGTGAGGATTGCTCCATGGAGGATTGTTCGTTGCTTGATGTGAAGGAGTGAGACCTGCACCATAATATGTATTGCTATGTATTTTGTAATATTTTGTTTTATTAATGTATTATCTGTCGAGTATACCTTGACTCGGGTGGGTCTGTATTGGCGCAGACGGTGCATAAGGTGACACAGTTTGTTTCGATTCTGTTACAGTCCCTGGTTTACTATTTGGTGATCCTGCTAGAAAATTGGATAATGTTCAGGCTTATAATTTATGCAATGAATTCTTTTTATCGAGCGTATAGAATTTACCTGGTCGCCT
The DNA here is from genome assembly GCA_028455615.1 of Lasioglossum zephyrum. Classification (NCBI taxonomy): domain Eukaryota; kingdom Metazoa; phylum Arthropoda; class Insecta; order Hymenoptera; family Halictidae; genus Lasioglossum; species Lasioglossum zephyrum. Next base: position 22,924,378 of record CM052321.1, on the reverse strand, counting down.
AGCTCCACCACCTTCAGCGTTCAAGAAATTTGTATTAGAGTTTGTACTTTGCTGATGCTGTGTATGACTACCTAAGATTAGGAAAAAAATTAACGTCTTTAATAAATTATATAATAACTAAATAATAGTATACAATATACCAGATGACGGATGAGACGTGGGGACCCCAAAGCTAGTAGGCGCAGTATGTACCGGTGTAGATCCTTGAAAAAAGGAGATTATTATGGGTTATATAACCAAGATCAGATAAAAATGATCCCAAATCAGTATAGGGAGAAATATTGGAACTATGAGAACTTCTGGTACTATGGGAACTATTACCATGAGAACCACTGGAACCTTGAGAACTGCGAGCAGGAGGGGAACTACCACCGTAGGAACCATGAGAACTGGAACCATGAGAACTGGAACCATGAGAACTGGAACCATGAGAACTGGAACCACGAGAACTAGAACCACGAGAACTGGAACCACGAGAACTAGAACCACGAGAACTAGAACCTCTAGATCTACTTGAAAAGCTGATACGGGATTTCCCTGCAATAGTGCCTACAGAAAATAATATTCATCATTATTCACAGATACAACAATTATAAACTTTTTGTTTCGTTAAATAGACGCATTGGTACGTTATAAAAATGATATTGTTTGTAGTACTTACCGATGGCAGAGAAAGTAAGGAGTAAAAATAAAAATGTCTGGAATTTCATAATTACTGGACGTAGTACTGTAGCATTCGACAAACTATTGAAACTAGAATGCTGAGATCAGGATACGTGTATGCGCACTTTAAATTATCAACTTACATTTTTTCTTCAGAGTTGCATTACTACGAATAATGTTATCGTCACAGTTTTCCCTGGTGTCGTAATGTATACATCTCATGACATGGGGTCACTGTTGATGACCTCGCGGAGATATCGTTTTGTGTAATGATGAAAACGTAATTCATAATAAATCGTCTTTATTCAAAATAACAACCTCCACCAATATATGGATACAAACTATGAAATATGTAACAAATATTTAAAATGTTTTTAAAAACATTGAAAATTGATCCCTTACTTTTATTGGAACCAATTCATAATGCAAACCTTCACCCCTACACTCTACAGACATTTGAGTGTGTAAATTACTATTAACACAGCCAACAAATTTATGAAAATACTGAAATCTGTAATTCGCAGGACATGCATAAAATTTATTCTTCTTTCGCGATGTATCTGTCCAAAATTCTTTCACTGGGGTAGTCTGGAACCGATAACTGACGAAATCCTTCATCATCCACAAAGCAAATCTCATGACCATCCTAAAATATTCGATTGCGCAATCAGAACTTAGTTTTGATAGATTAAATGTAACATTAAGAGCATCTAACTGTACTTACTGGATCTGCAAGGATAATGACCCTCACAGAAGCCTTTCCTGGTGTATCTAAAGTGATCAAGTCTGTTAAAATTTCATTTCCACTCTCCTTGATCCTCCTCTGAATTTCTGGCTGCTCTTCATGTGGAACAGAGAATGCTATACGCCCATAGGCTTTAGCATGATCAACCTTTGTCCCTGAAAGCACAAGATGAAATGTATTTTCTTTGCTCATAGTCTCTGCTCGCTATAAAAAAAATTATTTCAAAAGTCTTACCAATATCTTGGAATTCAAGTTTAACCTGATCATCCCCGTAGCCTAACAATACGCTTTTATCTGCTTGATTGAATACCTTCAATTGTAGAATATCTTTCCAGTATGCAGTAGTCTTTTGAAGATTAGAGCTGGACAAAGTTACCTTCTCTACCGGATCTACGATTTAAAAATTGATTATGTAGAAATATGGAAAATGCATAATTGAATTCTTTATACCTTTATCCTTAGGTTGTGGCTCGTTAATAAGATAGTACTTGTATCCACCCGGTGCTTCCAGAACGAATTTTCCATCCTCTTCGCTTATAGGCCACCCATTTGTACGTGCTCTTTCAATAGCTTCTTTCGATTTAATTGTTATTCCACGAAAATCATTGCCACTCTCGTATTCCTTAATTCCATAATTATAGGTCAGTTCTATCACAAAATGAGAATCCTCTGGACCATATCCTATCATGGTTTTGCTCCATCGATTTGCGTATGGTCTACAAGTGTATACAAACTACTAGTTTTGAATTGAATTATTATTCTAGGGATTTAAACTGAATAATTACGAACCCATTGCAGGCAGCATCACAACCATCAGCAAATTCTTCGTGCCGTAATACCTGCAAAAATATTCTTCATTACTGAATGCCGGTTTCAATAATATTCTAAATATATGCCGACTAACCTTCATTCCAAGAATTTCTCGATAAAATTTCGCCGTTAATTTCCGATTCGGAATTTTGAACACAAAATGCAGAGCTCGCCCAGTGACCATTTTTAAATTTTTTTGATAAATTAGATTTAGAAAATTCTCGCAGTTGCAGTGAGTTGCAGATCCAATGCAATAGCTCCACCAAGCTCCACCCACTTGCAACTATACGCGTAATGACATTTATCACTCAAGATCGCTGACTATACGTTTTTATGGAATTCCTACCGGCAGCTGTCACGTAGCAATTAAATCCAAGGCGACTCGATCATTCCTTATATATATGTACACCAATTTTTTAGTTTATTATTATTTTGATATATAATATCAGCTTGTTGAACCTGTGAATAAAGGAACCATTATCTACGGAATTATTTATTGGACTTTAAAGATTAACGGTATTTAAAGTTATACATTTTAAACATAAAAGAAGGCGAGAGAACGCCAACTACGATAAAGCGTTTGCCACTCCAGATTATGCAATAATTGGGGAGCTTTATTTTTAATTACTGTTTAATTGATTCATATGCTCAACCTTTCTGGCACTTAAAATTGTTGAAATAAATAACCAAATTTCTAATAGAAATTTTCTTGGAGAGATTAATCGCTTCAATAAATACTGTTTTAGCATTCAATATACTAATAAAAGATAGTTAAAATAGTAATAAATGAATCAATAACTAAGTTAATCCGTAAAATCCATGCACATTCCGGCACCGACGAGAATCATTTGTTCGTATTATGCCATTCAATGCAATGTCAAAACAATCAAACTGTAGACAAATGTTACCGTCGGTAGATAACCGTTCTGTCGTACATAGTAGTTCCCTACTATTGCGAAAGGTGTGAGAGAGCTCAGTCAGTCAGTAAGTAAGTCAGTCGGATCGGCGAAGTCGGCAGGGGCAGACGGGTGCGGTACCGGAAGTACCAGGAGGTCCTTGGAGACCATGGGTGGACCAGTAGTGTACCAGGAGTTCCCCTGGTGAATTTTAATTCAAATATTCTGGAATGCTTGTTGCTTTGTTCACTGTTGGTCCACTTTCAACTGTTTTCACTCGACACAATCATTTTCAATGTTTGTCTCCAATATTCTTATTGGAATTTCCATCAGAGAATAAACTTTCACAGCTCAGTTTTCAAACATTTTTATATTTCTGATGTTGGGATGGTGTTTTTCCACCTGCTTCTGTTTGTCAAATTCGCACTTTTGCATAACTATGTATGTATATATTTTATTCCCATTGCGGGGTACAAAACGCGGAACTCTGCTCCGCTTACAAAATCCACCTTCTTATCATCTACGCTTCTCATGAGAGAGAGAGAGAGCATATCATTCACTCATTCCTCACACACATTCATTCTGTGGACCCCCGTTTCCGCTGCTCATCCTTTCTCTCATCTCTTCCACTCTCTTCATCCATACCTCCCCTTCTACTTCCTCTCCTAACACTTCTGCCAGCATTTCCTGCCACCCTTTATCTACTCCCCCAATCTGTACATTCCTCCCACACGTGTTCCCACGACTCTATCCCTCTCCCACATATCCTACAACTCCTTCTTTCTTCCTCCTCCCAATACCTCCCCCCTTTCATTTTACTCCCGCTACTAACTGCCACCTCTTTTCATCCCAATTTTTCTTCAGGTACCCTGGTACACCTTCTCCCACTTATGCCTAACTAATTTCTCGATAATCACTCGACGTACTTGCGTAACTTAGTATAAGTTCAAGCGTTGTAAGGAAGTGAGCCAGAAGGAATATCGCATTCGATCTGATTCCCTTTCCGGGTGTCTTGTGTAGCAACCTCCTCGCGGTGAGACCTGGGCAATCGGCATTATCCTCTATTAGTAAGAACTTTCAGTACATTATGAATAAAGGATAATTTCGAGCTAATAGCTGCACACTTTGAATTTTTCGTTAATATTACTTACTAGAGTGTATGTACACTTAATTAATTTTAATATCTACTACTACTTAAAACCTACTCCCTTCCATATCATTTTGCAATGTCACGTTCCCTCAGAACAAAATATGTTATACAATCTTGTTCGTTTGATTTTTGTACCAACACGAATAGTATTGCTTTGAACTTTGAGCTACTATCATTCTATCACTTTCCTCAATCTATTCCCCAGTCTATGTAACAATCGTGTGCTAATTGTGTTCCTTTTTGTTCGTAGCATTTCAGTACGCAGTAAGTTACACTTGTCTCTCGAGCGCAGTCATGGACATTCGTATCTACATCACCCGAATCCTGCCAGACACCCTTGTCTCAACCCGCCACAATACACATTTGAAGTAATAATAATAATAATAATAATGTAATTTTTTGTGAAAAATAAAAAATATTAGTTACAACAATTAATGTGTGCTTTCTTCCCTACCCTGAAATTGCGATAGTGGAATTAAATTAACATCTTCGAAAATTTTTGTAGAAGCAAAATTATTTAAGTTCGACATAACTTAAGTATTTTTATAAAAGCTTGTGATTTTAAAACAATTTTCGACCGTCTGACTTGTCGTTGAGGTGCACTACTTAATTTTCGAAATTTTTCGGCCGTCTGGCCTGACGTTGAGTTGTACTACTGAAATTCTGGATACCTCCTTCGATATCATGTTCTCCTAATACAAAGTTCAATTTTCGAGATTTTCGAAAATTTTCGCCAATTTTCGACCGTCTGACTTGTCGTTGAGTTGCACTACTTAATTTTCGAAATTTTTCGACCGTCTGGCCTGACGTTGAGTTGTACTACTGAAATTCTGGATACCTCCTTCGATATCATGTTCTCCTAATACAAAGTTCAATTTTCGAGATTTCCGAAAATTTTCGCCGATTTTCGACCGTCTGACTTGTCGTTTAGGTGCACTACTGAATTTTCGTGCCACCTCCTTCGGTGTCATGTTCTCCTAATACAAAGTTCATTTTTCGAGGTTTTCGAAAATTTTCAGAATTTTCGACCTTCTGACTTGTCGTTGATTCGTTCTACTGAATTTCGATGTAGCAATTCGGGAAGAATAGGTGGTGCAATAAATACATACGGTTCTTTATGATATTGTCTTTATTTATTCATTGTATTGTCATACATAAAATGAGCACTCGCTTCAAAAAGCACGAAGAAGATAAAGCAGAAAACTATCCAATAAAGACTAGCCGCGAGAGCCTGAAATTTTTGGCAAAGGAAAATGAAGAATTTCCTCGGTAAGTTCCTTCCTATGTTCCTCGATGAGCTTGGTGATTGATAAACGCCGCAAAAAGGACTGCCTTCGTTTCCCTGTCGTAGAGTATGTATACAAACGGATGATTCGCGTTGAATACTACCAGCTGTAGTGACCTGACCAAGCGGAAGGTGTAGAGGCCATTTTTTTGCAGATGTTAGAAAAATCTTTTTACTAGATAATGCATAAGAAAATTTTCTTAACAATTACTATTGCGCGGAATTTCGAAGATAAATGTAAATCTTACGATTTTTATCTTTTTTACCTGTGCTATAGTGAAAATGTAAAATATGCCTTCTGGAGAATCAAGTGAGTCATACAGGGGCGAGTCTCATAGCATGACGATCTCAAATAACTCGTAAGTTGTTTGTTGTACTAAACAAATGTTCAAATAAATGTTGCATCGTTCCTAGAGGAACTAACATATAAATAATCTGTATTATTTTTTAAATAGATTATATTTAAATAAAGTACAAAACACCTCCAAATTGAATAATAATTATTAATATTCATTTTCCTATTTGCAGAGTCATCGCTGCCTGCCAAATGGTCAATACCTTCTCCACCGGCATTTGCTTATTTAATTGTTATTGGATTCTTATCTATAGTTGCTATATGTATTATAATAGTTATTTATTTATTTGTTTTATAATATTTGAATTATATTTGTTTATATATTACAATATTTGTTTGTGTGTGTAATAAATGATTTTGTGATTAATTGTTTTGTTTTGCCTTTCTTTATTTCCCATTCCATAGTCAAATTCCGACTTCCTAACTGAACATATAATTTCTCCAAGTCCTAAGGAATTGTAAATAGTACCTTATACATTTTATAGTTTGTTGGAAGTAGAGCTAAAATGTTCTCGATTTTTTTTGTTTAGTATAATGTGTCTGCTTCTGTAATCCTTGCATTTATTTAACCTTATTAAATAATTATTTTCTGCAGTTATTTTCTTAATTTCATGAAAAAGAGAGAGAAACTGAACTTGGAGAACATATTTAAATAAAAATTGTTTATAATATAATACGGGTGCTGCGAATCAATCAATATAAACTTTTTGTTCTGATCAAGACGAAAAATGATGTTGTCCGGACTGAGAGTCACTGAGAGTGGAGGTAGGTTCTTGTCCGGCGTGCGCGTGGAGGTAGGTTCTCGTCCGGACTACGAGTTGTGGTGCAGCCAATAGTGGCACGGCCAAAACCCGGGCGTGAGCACTCTCATTTATGTCTTATGTCTCTGATTATGTCTTATAAGAAAACAGGTAAGAATGCCGCTATTTTCAGATCTTACGAATTAAATTAGTAAACGATTCGTTTATTATGAATCTTAAAAGCATTTTACATATATTTAAATAATCAATAATTAATAAACAATGTTTTCGAAAGTTTCGCCTACCCCTATACATGTATAGTTTTCATAATTACACAATTCTAAACGGACAAATTTGACTTAATATTTTCAACGGCCTCGTCCTCTTGTCTCCTTAGAGAATTCTTGTACTCTATGTATATTTCCTGAAAACAATATAATGAAGCCTCATAGATTCTAAGTATTCCTAAAACATTTGTCGGTCATTGCCAATTTGCATCTGGTCTATTTACGCGTGTCGAGTCCGGGTTTTCGTAGTAGTTGTTATGCGGGAGAGTATTAGGAAAAATGGCGGACGAGAATGAGGATCAATGGTTGTACGGGGACTCCACGGATGGAAAAGAGTACACGCCGATATCTGTGCCACCGGAGAGTCAGGAAAATGATTCGACACCCGTTGGGACCGAGGAAAAATCCGAAAATGTGGAAGATCAAAATACAGAACCTGCTCCCGACCCAGCGTCAGAGGTATGTGTTTCCTAACCTATATTCCCAAGTTGTTGTTGTCATATTTAATTGCATTAAATTGAATCGACAACGGCCACTACGCTGGAGCACACTGGACCACTCCAGTCTCTCTCACACTACTCAGAATTATTACCTTTTCGAAGAAGAACCATGCTTTTCTCATGGTATCTGACACGCGTCATTTGTTGAGTGACATAACCTTCTGCGTATGTAAACTTTATACCGCTCAAAACAATTGGGATATATTTTATTCGAATATAACGAGAAGCAATTTTAATCAAACCACCAGAGAATATATACACATAAATATAAAATTAATTCGATACTAGGAGCAATCGCTATGCATTATTATTATTATTATTTGCATTTTTTGATTAATCGTAACTTTGAGCAGTGTAATTGATGTAACAAAAATAATACTATACATATTGCTCCATAGGCACTTGAGGAGGCAGAACCGCAAGAGGAAGAGTCAACTTCTGCCGACAATACGCAAAACGATAGCAATACAGAAGTAACAAAAAATGGAGTTAGAGAACCATCCAGCCAAGAGGATGGGGAAGCAGCCAGTGACTCTGATTCTGACGACGACGTCCACGTCGTCATTGGCGACATCAAATCGACCCCTGCTTACGGTAGCCTTAATATTAAAAGGGGAGGATTGCTTACAAATGCATCTGGAGTACCAGACAAGTTGAACAAACAGCCGGGGAAGTTCAGCATAGACGAGTTCGAGACGATAGGAGTCATCAATGGCATGCCTGCTCACGAATTCAATCTAGATCAATTAGAAGATAAGCCCTGGAGGCAACCCGGAGCAGATATTACAGATTATTTTAATTACGGTTTCAACGAGGAAACATGGAGGGCGTACTGTGAGAGACAGAAGAGAATGAGGAGCGAGTCGGGTGTAGGTTTAATATTGAACGCGGGAGGAGGAGGTGGTGGAAATCCAGGCAGTATGAGGGTACCTCAGGTGGCGATCACCAACGACAACAGCAAATACTCGGGTATAATGGGACCTAAGAGAGCAGGGCCACCTCCAGGAAGGAAGATGGCTGGAACGATAGATGTAATTGGTAGTTCGGGCTTGGCCTCTAGAAGGAACCTTGACAAATCTCCACCTAAAGGAAACGTGATACAAGTCATGACCGCGGATAGGAGAGAATACTCTAGGAAACCAGGCTTTCCAGACATGAGCGTACCTCCCCCAGGAGCCGGTATGCCTCCTGCGTTCGACATGCCTCCTCCTGGCTATCCTGGAGAGCCTGCTCCTTTTTACTTGCCAGAAACGGACCCCTATTATCAGAGCTACGAGCCTACACAGGATAACCAATGGGGCCACGACCCTGTACGTAAAACTTACCGCGCATACAGGGCGAAATATTTACAGTTCTTCAAATAGAACACCCTGTACAATGTAACCTTGTTTTATTCCAGACGTGGCAGCCCACGAATTTAGCCATTCCAATGACAGAAGGGGAGGATGATAAGGACACCAGTCCAAAGACTATACCTACCATGGTGCCACCCACGAATATTCCGCCACTGATACCGCCCAGAGATTCCAGGGACCGCGAGAGAGATCGGGAGAGAGAAAGAGACCGCGAGAGAGAATTGGACTCGATGGGAAGGGAAAGGGAACGGGACAAAGATAGGGACCGTGACCGTGAAAGGGAAAAGGACTCCATGATCCGGGAACGGGACAGAGAAAGGGACTCCATGTCACGGGACGAGGACAGAGACCGCGACAGATCGAGATCACAATATCGTCACAAAGACCGGTAATATTAATGTATTCGTATCGGTAAAATAAGGATTAATTAGAATAAGCTTAAATATAAGGTATATTAATAAGGTAAAATAAGGAATAATTAGTTAGTCGGCGATCAGATCGAACAACTGTTCACTTATACTTTTACTTGGCTCGGTTTCAGGCATCGACACCGATCGCGATCCCGATCTCGCAGGCATAAATCGCGATCCAGAAGTCCCAGTCGGCGCAAGAAGAAATCACGACGTTCTGAGAGAGAACGTTCCAAGGAGGAGAGCGAATAAAACGGAATTGAGTTCTGTAATTTACACACATCGATTGCCATGTTGGCTTGTTTAACATCGGATGTACATTCTTTTACTTACGTCAAATGATCCCATAGTCGCAGCTGAGCGACACACATCGACGCGATTACCTTCAATTTACCTCTGATTTTTTCGTTTACATCGTATATGCAGTTTCTAGCCGGCAGATGGATCATAAACAGTAACAATAAACTTTATCTTTAATGACACATACGACGTCTGGCTTTCCTTTCAAATGACAGATCGGGAACGGATCTGCGCAAAACACAGCGTGGGGCTAGCCATTCAATTAATGAATTTATATTGCAAGGTTATTACAGAAACAGTACACTATGATGATTAAAAGTGGTGGGAATTTATCGGTAAATTGCTCACGAATCATTCGATCGATGCCGACGTCGTTTGCGCGGCCGAACCACGCATCGATCGACACGCACGCTCGTGCTGGTTGCTTTTTTAATCGACTTCGAAAAAGAAGGAGGTTACTCAATTCGACCTGTATGTGCCTTTTTTTCGTTTTTTTTTTCTATGTATGTTTACCGATTACGCCGAGATGGATGGACCAATCGGCACGAAACCTTTTGCATCTTGTAGAGTATGTCCCCGGGGTGGTCCCGTTATAAATTTTTTTTCATTTGTTTCATTCAAAACGACTTTTTGTTTCCGTAAACTTCCATTCTGTCGCGATTTGCTCTCATCGAATGTTAAATACAGTAAAGTCGCGACTCTTGTCAAACAGCACGTGTTATGCACGGACAATGATCGCACACCGACATTAGTTTTTTATGATTGAATCTACCGCGCCAAGAGTTCAAAGTAAAGCCGAATGTAGAGAACAGCATGACAGTGGAGTGGGTAGGTAGGCACCTAACTGTGATTGCGGGCCCGATCGCTGACAGTGAACGCGACTTTACTGTACCTTTAGCTCGCTATGAAATTTTTGCTCGAATATGCGAGATGTCGTATGGTCCCGATGCGTTCCCGATCCATTGTATCATTCAATGGTTCGTTCGCCGATTTCATCGATCGACGAAAGAATGTTGATCGCTCGTAACAGATGCTGGAGGTGGCAATAAATAAGATCTAAGGTAGGTATTTCGTTTATGCATAAAAAAGACAAAACACAAGGACACAGAAAGTTTACAGGTATTACAGCTTAAAAATATGAAACGTATGCGGTAGCTCTGCTGCAGAAACGACTACCATGTACAGGGCGATTCAGAAAGGTATATATAATTCACGAGACGCTCGCCAACTAGCGGTTCGTTAAATAAAAAGCGACTTATTTTCGCACGTGTAATTACCCGCTAAATAAACTGTTCGTTAATATTGCAACAGCCTGTAGGAGACTTCTCTACCGACCATCTAAAAGGAACAACTATATCTCGAAATAAACGGTCAATGTGCGGTCAGAAGCAACAACTGTTATATTGAATCACCCTGCGGTCTGATTTAGCTTTGAGATTCTAGTTTCCTGATTTCCATGAAGCGCAATAGCTGCAACGTTGCAATTAACTCTGCGATGGCACCCTGTTTTCTCAAATTGTGAAATAATTAATACTGGAATCATTCGCAGCTTGGTTCATCAATTTTTTCAATGTACTTTTCAAAATGACTTTCTCACTTCAATTATTTTAATCGGCAACGACTCGACGGTCCTAAGTATTAGACGATTGCATAAGTTCGTGCCCAATTTGAAAATAAAATTCAATGATTAAATTTTAAAGAATACAGATTTATTAATTAATTACATAATTACCATTGTTTTCTGCAATTAGATAAGAATGGTGAGTATAATTTTTTACACTCTGCCGTGCTGTACGGTTTGCAACGTCTATGAAAATCGGTCTCGAATTTATGCAATCATTTGGTAGCTTCAGTTTCCGGGATTGAAAGATGTAATATAAGGTACAGCTGTTTATTTAATTGACAGATCAAATTGGTTCGCTGAAACTGAAGTTATATTTACGAGCTGAACCGGTGCAAACGAATGCCGAGAACTGGCAAATGAAATCACAATTTTGCCGAAGGGTCGAGTCGATGAAGAATTCAATATCCAACAGAAGCGTGCCGTCGCAGGGCTAATAGTTCCTGGGAAAGGTACGTAAGGGTGTTAAAGGTGCAAGTAACGAAAGAAAAGCAGAAGGGTGGTAAGAATGCTTAGGAAGCACCAAGAACGACGAGAAGGGATGAGAATGAAAAATGGTACCGCGAAGCGAGAATGCGCATGGATCCAAAGAGCGAAGGCTTTCACGAAGAGAGGAGGCGGTGTGTACGGTGTGATAGAACTTTTCTATTTACCGTTTCCTATCGTCTCTGTATATGTACGCTTGTGTGTGTATGTTTAATTTCTATTCGAATTTCTGTTTTATTGTAATAAGTTATTCAGACATCTCCTTTTCACATTATATACTCAGATTCAAAAATCCATTTTATTAACGTTCTAGAAAATATGAAATACAATCGACAAAGACGCTAATTAGTATATATAATAATACCGTAACGACGCGTTATCGTTCCTGGGAATAGTTTTACAATACATATATAATTGGCGGAAAAAACGCATCTCGCGTGTCGGCGTCGACAGAACGTACAAACGTAGAAGCCGGAGAAACGGAAAACTCTTTGGACCTGGGCAATCTGTGAACTGCCTACCACCACGAGTCGAAAAGAAAACTGTTGCGTGTACACATCTCTCTTTTTGTTTTTCTTCTATTTCCTTATTCGCGAACGAATATCTCTCTGTCTCTCCCGATCAGACCGACAAACGAAAAAAGAAAAAATGAAAACAGGGGTGGCGTGCGTGGGAGGGTGGATAAACGCGATCGCAACGAAAGAAACGAGAACGTTTCGGGAGGCGTGGGGGAAAGCACGAAATCAACAACAATCGTTCGCGTTTTTTTCTTGCTTTTTGTTAGCTTGACCTTTTTTCCCGGTTGACTTTCGCGAGCGCGCGCGCGCGCATGATCGTAAAAAGTGTTTTGTCCGCTGGCAATTTTTTTTGTATTTTTTCCTCCTCGAAAACGAGAGTTTTCTCGAGGTCCGTGGCTATTTTAAAAAAATCTACGTTTTCTCTTGTCACTTTTGTTGCTTTTCGTTACTGTAAACGGGGGCGCGTAGGGATGGGGGGCTGGCGGATAAAACGACGTTACTTATTATTTATTACAATGGTTTTCCTTTTCTTTCGGGGTGGTGGGTTTTTTTTATTCTCTGCGTGGTGCATCAATTTTGTATAAACAGTTTCGATTTTTCCTCTTGTTTTCCGACATGCTCTCTCTCTCGTTACTTTTTGTCCCTTTCCACTTTGCGTGTTTGTGTATTTTCATTCATTTGTTTTTCCCTGTTAAACGTTCAGCATTCGCTTGTTTTTCTTTTTAAAATGGTACAATCACGTGTGTTTACTTGTTCGTCTCTTTCTTTTCTTATCATTTTTTTGTTAATTATTATTATTATTTGTTTGTCTCTTTAATCTACTCGCACTGTTCTGCCTGCTTGTAAAAAACATCGTCGAAAATGATTCTTCTTCGTGGCTATTTCATCGTTTCTACTACGTTCTATACACTAATATACAAGTTATGCAATTCTTTTAGTTTTAGTTTTTTTTTCTTTAATCCGTATGCCTGTCCGTCCCACTTATCTAATTTATCCGCTAATATGGAATACATTTTTCTTGCTCTTTTATATCCCTCTGTGATATCTACCGTGTGTCCCAGAAGCATCACCGGCTCGTACATTGCTCGCGCGCGCGCACGGACTCGCGACAAATTTTGTCCGCGGCTCAGCAGACTCTCCTCGGATCTGATCGAGAGCCGCGTTTCTTCGAAACTCTCTTCGATCGCCGAAAAGAAAACCAAAAACCGAAAAAAAAGAACACAGTAAAAAAGAAAACGAAAAAAATATCGACTATTATCCGTCGCGTGTGAGAAGAGATCAGAAGAGAAAGTCAAGTGAACGAGAAGAGAGCCTTCCGCGAAAGCTGTAAAAACGAAAAATGCAAAAAAAGAAAGAAAGATTTTTAAAAAAACTCGCGGGAACCAAAAAAAGAAAAAAGGAAAAGAAATTAAACCGTCAAATAAATGAGAGAAAAGCAACGAGAAAAAATCGCTTAGAACTTATCACAAGTAATTTCACGCCTCTCCTCCGAACGGTATCGAGTACAACGCAACGTCAAACAATTTACATTACACCTTATTACACTCTTACATATATATTACAACTTACGATTTACCCGACGCGACGCCTTTTCCTTTCCTTTAATCGTTCTCCGAGAGAATGAAAATCGATCGATCGTCTGCGAGGCGGATCGCGTGTCCCGATCCATATATCTTTTTTTTTCTCTAATATATATATCAAACACGTGTAGATCATATATGTTATTATCGTCCGACGAGCGTGCGAGGGTGGTAAGAGCCAGTGCGGCGTGACGAACGAGTGTGTACGCATACATATATGACATATATCTGACAAATATATACGATGTGTGTATATATATATGTTCAATTAGCCCTGCGAGTCCGTGGTGGTGTATGTCCGTGGCTGTGGCGAATGTGCGGAAGGGTTGTCTGTTTGCGTGTACGCGAGTAGTTTGCATGTTGTTCTTTTTTTGTGTAAATGTTTTATCTATGGGTCTGAGAGTTTCTGTATGTGTGTATGTATGGCTCTGTGTGCGTCTGTGTATGTGTGTGTTTGTATGTGACGCGGGGGTGGATAGAAATGACAAGATGATACCTCGCGATGAGAATAGCGCGCAACTGTACATCAGTCTTAATATCAGGGCGCACCATTCCCGTGGATGTTAACTCTGCTTTCTGTTCGAGGCCGCCCTTTAGGTCCTGGCGAATCAACGGGCAGCCTCAAGCCCGTTTTTCGTACGTGTCTCCGTTATCGTTCGACTAAATTGCTGTTCGTACACACAAATACATATATAGCGCCATGGCAGTTGAAAACCGGTGGATGGTGAAGATGAAACGTGCGGTACGGGGGATGGTTGCGGATATTTGATCGTCTGTGTAGCGTTCGCTTGGCTGCGTGAATCCGTCTCTTTCTCTTTTATATATGTATGTGTGTCGCGTGTGTGTCTCTCCCGTTTGCTTCTCTCGACGTGTCGCAACAGAGAGTGTACGTAATTTTCCGTGTATCTGTGTTGCGTGTAATGCCTGATTGTTTGCGTGCGTACGATCGAGTGTGTGCTACAAGTGGGAGGTCGCAGATCCTTCATATATATATAATACAATTAGCATATAGTATTAAAATCATATACAATTGTTACAATATTTAAATAGTACTTATTACATATATATCATATACCGATAGGTTTCAAAGTGTTTTTTTTTCTTTTAGGTATACATATACAGATATATATATATTTATATGTATATATATGTATAATCAATTATTTATAGGGTTGCTTAATTGTTTTTCTCTTTCGCATCCTTGTTGCGCGACCCTAGACCTTTTTCTGTAACTTGAACGCGTTTTATTCTCATTCTCGGTTCTTGTTCTCTCTCTTCACACGAGAAAGAACATCTCGCAAGAGCCCGCTTGACAATGGTGGGCGCGGATGAAAGGGGACGAAAGAGAAAGAGCGTTAGAGAGATGACGATCGTATCTAAAGTACAAACATCGAAGGTTGAAAAAGGAGCGCAAAAGGGATTATTACGTAACGCAACGTGTGGGAACGCTGTCGCATTTAAAGCACAATCAATGTGTCGCTTCTCTTTTTCCATTTTGCCGCAGTGTTACGTCGAATCGAGCGCCTGGGTGTGTTCTCTTTTTATTTTCTTCTTCCGTTCACCGAGAAAGCAGAAATTGTTTTTGATCTTTGCTTGCTTGGATCGGACGATCGAGGTTTGATCGATCGATTGCTGGGAATTGTTCAAGGGAAAGAGGGAAGATGGAGAAGGGGTGTGGGTGGCGGTGTGGTGGGGGGCACCGTGATCGAGGACGAATACAGTTGGTTTCTTCGACGACGAAAGAAAAGCGAAGTGAAACGGTGATTTGTTTAGTCTCGAACGAATCGTTCTATGTACAGAGAGAAGTCGGTACCGACACGGTGGTGCCCCTCAATGTTGCGAGATCCCTCGACCCCCTCGGAGATCCATGGATCTCTTTCGGTGTTCGTTTACTTTCATTTTTGAGTTTTCATGTTTGTCGATCGAGGGATCCCGCGGTCGCGCGCGTGCTATTGCGTTACAAATCCCGTGATCCGGTTAATCCTGTGTTCGTCTGACAAAAATAATTTTCGTTCGAGCTCGGCGACGAATCGTATATGATATCTCGCAAACGTGGGAATTTACAAAAAACGACCATACCAAACCGTGTGTACATAGGGGGAATACTGTCAATTGTCTCGCACACTTTTACATATTTTACAAAGAGTACAACACGCTCGAGGCAACAGGATTTATTGTATATGCAAGAACGATTTCGCTGGCTGGACGACGAATCATCTGTTCTCGATTATTCTCCTCGTAGATCAGAGTGATCCTAGGGATCGCGCGATCCGTAACGCAACAGCGAACCAAACCACGAGAGAAACTAACATCTATTCCGTGTGTGTGTGTGTGTGTGTGTGTGTGTGTGTATATGCGTGTGCACCACTTTTGTCTATTTTCGTATTTTTAACGTCGTGGTGACAGAGGGCTGAGAAAAAGAATCGAAAGACCCTTGGTGTTTCGTCCTATCTTTCTCGCCTTCTTTTTCGTGACGTGTCCGAGTATATCTACGAATGTGAATGCGTATGGGAGTATGTGCGATTGTGTATGGGGGGAGGGGGTGTATGTCTCTCTGCGTTTCTTTCTTTTTTATACACGGTGCGTGGGCACCTCGACAAAGTCTTGCAACCAATAATTATTTTCCTTTCTCGCACGCTATATAAAAAATTTACACTATTTATAATCAAAAAGTCGTTCAATAATTTGTTGCTTTTCCCTTCACTTTTGTTTCCTTCTTCTCGTTCCTCAGACGTTTCTTAAGTAGATATATCTATGTGTATGTCGTGTTGTATACAACACGACAGCAATTAGGTGGTCAACCTATTCGCTAAACGTTCGTTACTAATAAAAACAAAAATACAGTAAAAATGGAGTGGGGAGTTTGAACCTAAATATTTTGCATCGTTTCGTCGCTTTTCTTTCACGAGAAGGACCGAAAATGGGGGTGGTGGGGAGTGAGATATAGCCGGAGCGTAAAATGATGTTTGCGGGGGGTAGGGTGGGTGTGTTGGTGTGTACCTCGTATTTATATGTACCGTATTTATAAAGCGTTATTATATGTGAGCCTGCCATACGCGTGTTCTTTATATATATATATATATATATATATATATATATATATATATATATATGTATATGTATGTATGTATGTATATATATTTATATTCATATTTATATAGAAGTGTGTATCTAGCAATCATTAGTAATAGCAATTAATAATCAATGAAGGGAAGGTCGTTAATCAAACAATATAGGTAATGATAATTATAGCAATTAATAATAATTATTATAATAATCGAATTAATCGTAAGAGTAATAATTAATAATAACTAATTAATAATGATGATAATAATAATAATAATAATAAAAAGTATAGTAGTACTCAAATAATCTTAGCTGATAAGACATGAGATTTTTGCGTTCGAGTTTCGCTTCTGCTATGACTTTCGGTATTCATTGAAAATTCGTTTTTTTTCTTCCGTTGTTCTGCGGGATGTTCCTACTTCGACAGGGGGGCGGGGTGGAAGATGAATTATTAACATCGATGCTTCTATTACAAAAAATGAGAGACGTTCGTTTCCCGACGTTCTTGTTAATTTACAAATGATGACGAGCGCGATTTACAACGGACGAAGGAACTATCGTCATTCCTTATCTTTAAATATTAGTAAACGCATTTAACGTCGTCCCGTGCGAACGACCAAAAAGGCTAATATCCTGTCGACCGAGGGCTGTGAAAGAAAAAAAAAGAAGATGGCGGTTGGAATGTCTCTGTCTGTATACAATCGAGAAGTTCAGCGTGTTTCCGGGTGATGTATATATTCGTGACAACATGTACAAACAGTTTCTGGTATTATTTTCTGTTTTCCTTTATTTCCGCGGCTCCGATAAAATAAAAACGAGCAGCCTCCTCTCAGCGTTTTTCCGAAAAGATCGACGAACGACAGGGTCGACGTGTGATGAAGATCATTTTCGGGGGTTAGGTGGAGGAGAGAACGACAAAACCCATTTCTTTTTTTCCTTCTCCACGAGCACCGGCTACCGATCGAACGATCGATCTCTCCCGATCCCGAAAGAACGGCGGAGCGGATCGAGCAACGCAAAAAAGAAAAAAGAGAAACAAACACCGAAAGAAAGACGTTCTTGATCGCTCGAAATCGTTTTGCCCGTTTGAACCACCAACCGCAGTAAGTAATCTCCGCGCGAAGAAGAAAGAGAAAGAGAGAAAGGGTACCTAAGAATTTGTCAATTTCGTTAATAAATCGTTATTTACAATATCTTACAAAGAAAGCGGCTACGTATCTTCCTCTTCTTTCCTTTTTTCACTTTCGAAACACCTCTATTGAACACAAGCCTCACCGTCCCATTCCCGTCTATTTTATTTTTCTCGTTTCTTTTATACAAAAATCACGCGACAGGCTCTCTACAGTTTTGCTTCGCGGTCTACTCCCCTGCTACTCGCTATAGTTTTTCTTTTCTCTCTACCGTTCCTCCGTTTCCTTTTTCGTCGTTCTCGTTTCCTTCCTTCCTTCCCGGTCTCCTCGTTTTGTCTTTGTTTTAGAATTCTACATTATTTAACACCTACGCGCCCGCGCGCGTTCCTCAACGAAATTATTATACATTGTACACAGCTTTAAGATTACAAACTTGATCGATCTTCGACAACGTTTCTGTATAGAAATTCGGGGCAGGGGATGAAAGGGGTTGTCCGCGCGAACGTTAAATTTAAAAAACCCGTCGAGATTTCCCGTTTGCTTTTTGTACAGTCGTCGAGATGGACCACCGGCACCACCCTCGATCGAACGATAATTATATATACATACGTATGATACTCGTGAAGCGATTTCGATGAATATTTCGAGAAAGAAATCCTACGACGCGATCGTTCTACTCGTATCCCCGGTGTCACCTCCTGGAGAAGGTCCCGCCCTCGGCCAATCAAGTTACCCATGTTCCGAAACATGCCAGCCCCTCCAAAACAAAAAAGAAAATCAGGCGCTAGTCCTTAAAACGCGGTTGTACTGAATTTATCGCGAAAACAAATGTAAAATTTGAACCGGCTAAAAGAGGAGTTGAACAAACATGGAGTTACCGCGTTAAAACAACCCGATTGATAGAAAGGGGATCGACGAAAACCACGAAAACTCCGGGAAAACTGGTTCGGATGCTATTGAAAACAGCTGAGAGGCGCTCTTTCCAACCGTCGCGATGGGTGTGATCGGTGTGAAATATACAAATCGAAATGCTTCGGTGTACACACACGCGTCTCGACGTGTCTGAACGCGTATGTATGTATACATGTATGTGTGTTTGTGAGCGAGTATGTGAGTGGGGATGATGCTGCGCGAAACGAGATATAGATACACACGCGCTGGGGGAACATATGAATTTCCTGACGCTTATCTCGTGCGTTTGTTTCCTTTTTTTTCCTTTCGAGTACGCGTTTATCGTTTTATACAATGTACAATAGGGTTTCGGTTACGTTCAAAGAACACCGCGGTTCACGGTGGGGCTGCGGTTTGCTTGATTTGATCTTTTAAAAATGGGGATTACGGGGGTGCTATGGAGAGGTTGAGGGAACAGGGAGTCGGTGAATCGAATGAATATCCGAATGGTAAACGATTTCTTTCCTCTAGAGCGTCTCCTTTGTCAAAAAATGTCTATATCTTACAACTGGAACGATGTATGTTTGCATGAGAGGGCGAGGGGGTGCGGGGTGAGCTGAATAGAGGGGATGATTAGTTAGGGTTGGGCGGGATCGACGGGAGGGAGGGAGGGGGTGGACCAGACCATTCTAATTGCGGCAGGTGAAAGGGAAATGTATATAACGTATGTTGATCGAGGGTCAGCAGCATTAGAACGTAAATCATATTTAAATTTAATATAATTAGTAATTATTATAATACACGATATTCACAAAGTCCGTTAAAAAGGAGAGAATTCCCGTGAAAAATAAAATTATTCATTGAATTTACGGTTCCTCACGATAGGGTTTGTCACGTCGTACCTATACACATTTGTTATTTATTTATATCACAATTTACAAAATTCGAGGATCGTTGGGGAACGGAGATAGGGGGAGGGAGCGAGGATACTGGGAAAAGGATTTAAGGGGGATGTGTGTAGGGGAGCAAGGTGGATAAGGGATTCAAAAGGAGAAAAAGGGGGATGTAAAAAGGATCGTTTTAAGAGAGTAGAAAAAAATGCTCCGCGCTCAAAGGCGACAAACGTAAAACGAACAAAGGAGAACCGTGCTGACGACTTGATGTCTCTCCTCATTGTTAAATATTATTACTTCGTCAACTGTCATTTCCTATCATTTCCTTTTCTTTCCTTTCCATATCCATTCTTTATACTCCGTCCTTTCTGCTAAGATTCTCTATCATCGAGAAGAAACAACATGTAATATTATTTCGTTTTTTTTTCTATACTGATCCGTTTAGTTTTCGTCGAAAAAAAAATCAAAGCTTCTTTCCTAAATCGAGAAAAACGAAATCGGTTGTTTTTCCATACAGTTTCTTTTCCTTTCCTGTTACGTCCTACACCGTATATATGCATAATAGATATCTATATATATCCTTTCTTTTGCAATTGCTGTTATCTTTTTTTTTGATTCCACGAACAATCTGAAGCACTCAAAGGGGGACAGGGGGGAAGGGGGCAGATCAGCGGTCAGGTCTGAGTTACTCAGCTTCATTCCCATGTCAAACGCTATGCTAGATTTTAATCAACGTATCTGTAGCTCCTAACCATCTATCGAATCTGAACCGATACCGATTCGTTGGTCGTGACGACGTGCGTGTACCGGACACACTCGAGAGGATAATACTACTTTCAGCGTGCGAAGGCGTTACAGATCACCGGTACACGCTCGCGACCAATACGTCTCGTGCATGGGTATAGTTTGCGGCCATTGCACTCACGTTACAACTCGATATAAATGCATGCAGCTCTAAGATCTATCCTAGCTGTCTAAACACAATTTTTTCCACCTCTTCGAACCTTCTGCCGTTCACCAACCGAGTCCAAAACGTTTACTCTTAAAGAGAGCGCGCGTGGTTCTCGTCTTG
The DNA here is from genome assembly GCA_028455615.1 of Lasioglossum zephyrum. NCBI lineage: Eukaryota > Metazoa > Arthropoda > Insecta > Hymenoptera > Halictidae > Lasioglossum > Lasioglossum zephyrum. The sequence continues at coordinate 22,903,625 of CM052321.1, read as the reverse complement.
CTGTTCTCTTATATAACTCTTTTTCGCGGTTTTTCTACGTTATATTTTTTTTGTTTACTTGCTTGCTTGTTGTCGGTTAAGTGTGTTTTGCCAGAGGTCAGAGCTCTGTACGCTCCCTCGACAGAGTGCTGAGTTTCAACAAGGATCGATAAATATGACTTGGCGACATGTTAGTCGAAGAACGATTCCGAATCGCAAAACGAGAGGGGGAGGGGGGTTGTGGCGGGATAAAAGTATTTTTCTCTATTCTTCTTCTTGTCTAAAAAAAAGTCGTCTGAACGTGTTTTTTGTTCGTGCTGTGTGGTTTCTGTTTTCTCAATATTTCTTTCCACAAAGTTACGTGTTTTGCTTTGTGTGTATACTTGAAACTGATCGATTAAAAAGAAAAAAGTAATCAAAACGAGCGGTGACAAGACATTCAGTCCTCTCAGCACTGTAGTTTCTTGTTGACGATTCAAGCTCGATATGCTTGCCTCCAGCTGTACTCCAAGAAAATTGGCTCTCAAGGGTACACGTTAGTTTCGGTGCAACCGTCGCGTCGACATCACACGCTCGCCGCTTCTTGTCACGTGCGTGCGGTCGCGACTCGCTACGAATACAATAACTCTTCGGCAGCACGTTAGATTACTAATAGAAAAAATGCACTGCACCTCTAACGTTATTCTACAAAAATCGATCTCCTTCTCTGACACGCGTACGACTCTCCTGAAGCATCCGTGTGTCTTGACGTCGCGCCCCGCGGCCCAATGATCGCCCTCCTCTTTTGTTTTAATTCTGTACAAACGTGTTCTCACTCTCACTCTCTTTTCTTCTCCTTTACCTTTCTCTTTCTCTCACGCTATCATTGCATTCCATCAATTTTTTTTGTGTTGCAAAAATAAGAAAAATCATCTCGGTAATTCTTCCTTTTCTCAATGTCGAGTCTCGTCTTAATCGCGATTATAGTTAGTCGGGCTTTACAATTTCCTGGGGTAGGAAAGAAGGGCGAACGGGTTGGGACGAGCGGGCGCGGCGTTGTGGAGAACATCATCTATCTCTTGTCCTCTTTCGGTTGTCCTCGTCCATTATAAATAAAAATGGCGATATAAGATACGTTGCAATAAATATTTACGTAGGTCTCTCTTGTCGGTACGTGCGTTTTGTTCTCTTCTGTCCCTATAAGACGTACGAGGATCCCGAGCGGTTGTTGCTCACCGAGATCGTAGACCAAGACCGAGACGCACGTTTTTACAGGACCTGCGTTGGCTGCTGAGCTGGCGTCGATACTGGACCAGCAGCAGAAGCAGGCGGTCCGATCGGACCCAGATCACCACCGCCGCTTGAAGCACCAGCTGGCGTCGCGACGCCCATCGCCGACGCCGTCTTCATAAAGAACTTCTCCAGCTTGACGATTATGTGCTTCCCGTAGGTGTACTTGCGCAGGCTGCCAAGGTGAGGGCGGATCTTGTGCATCAGCACCTTGCGCTGCGCCGGCTCCGCCACGTCGATCATCTTCTGCACCACGTAGTTGGCATACTGGTCCTTCATCATCACGTTTAACGCGCTGTTTCGCAACAAGTCATTAGTCATCATTCTACTCGAGCCTTTTTACTTGACTGGGCTATGGATCTCTATGTTAGAGTCACTGATCTTTCGTAACTCTTTTGAAATCCACAGTACAGTCTGACCGGAGCTTTGTAAGAGACGAGAGTCTTTCGATATTTCTAAAGAATAACTTACTTGTCGTTAAAGCCGCACACTTCTTCAATTAGCACGGCACGCTCCTGTCTCGTGGCGTGAGTCACGCACTTCTCAACAACGTTGCTCGCGAATTTGTGTTGCGACAGAGTAAGTACTTTACCCCTTACACTGCTGATCAACTGTGCTTTGTCCTCTGGTTTTCCGTGTTCTGCAAATCGGGTGGTTCGAGATTACTTCATTCTGTATAGTATAATAAATATCCCACCTAACCAGAGCACTTCAAATATCGTTTTTATTACGAATAACAGAACAAATTGTAGACAATTTTTCCATTATCAATAATCGATAGAATGAAATCGTCATAAAATCCGTCTAATAATAATCCAGCTATTGAAGGTGTGCTCGAGTTGGGAGGACTGCTATGCCAACGAAAGCTTCACTTACCGAGTACGTGTTGGATAACGTAATTACCATACTGATCTTGAATAAGCTGATCAGTGGCGGCGTGCAGTTCTTGAAGGATGCCCTGGGTTTGTTCCGGAGTGCAATGCTCTAGAATACGTTGGATCACTCTGCAGCCGTAAGGGTGGGTGCTCAACGAATATACCTGGCCGGCGAATGCGCCGATCACGAACTGCAGAGCCCGTGGCTCGACGCACTCGATGCACTTCTGCACCACGTGATTTCCATTTTGATCTTTGACGCACTTCAGAACGTGACCGTCCAGCTCCCGGACTATCTCTTGCTGCTGTTCAGGCCCGATCGATTCCAGAGCTTTCTGAATCACTCTACAGCCGTACATCTGCAGTGCCAAGGGCAGCACATGTCCTCGAACCTAATGTAATACGAAGAAACAAATGTAGCAAACGTTCCTACAGCCCGGCAAAGCGAATTTCCCGCGATCGGTCAGAAATCGCAAGGTGCAATCGATCACCGTATTGAATCAGTTGACACGCAAACATAATCATCATTTTCTACATTCTGTCAATTTACTGGAAACCAAATGGTCTTTTACTTTTTCATTGTGTTAGCGAGGCTGAAGGTGTATTTGCAATATAGGGTAACTGGATTATTTTGTTTCCCTTCTTGATCATTAACCGTTAAGGAGAATGTGATCCTTTTTCTTAGGAAGCTTATTAATAGGCTCTTTAACGACCGTGCTCGATAGAAGCTTAGTAATTTTCTTCTAAATGATAGTCTCGAAAAAAAGTTGCTGGACTACATTACAGGAGACTGTTTCTCGCGTTACTGGTTATTCGATACTCTGACTTTAAAGGTGATAAATGTTCACAAATATTCATTCGCACAGGCATTGTCTTAGAAAATCAAAATGCAAGGGAAACATCGCCCAGTGCGAAATTGACAGGAACACATTGATATTGCTAAAAATTTCGAATAAAATTGTGCAACGTGACATTAATTCTAGGAGCAGGACACGAACGTTCCCCAGCAAGCTAACTGAAGAGGACAAACGAACACGGGACTGTCAATCACCTTTTGAGCAAGGGTGGACTTCTGCTCCGGCGTGCCGAACTCGAAGAACTTCTGTATAACGTAATTCCCGAAAACGTCTGTCATCAGTGAGTAAGCGGAGGTAAGGATTTCTTGGAACACGAGCTGCTTTTCGCTGGCCGAAGCCCGTTCCAATTTCTGCTGAATGAAACGGGAGCCGTGCTGATCTTGACTGAACTCGACTATGTGATTGGCCAAGTCTCGTAGTTGGAGGCTCGGGAACCTGAAGCAGAAGACGATGATAAACCACTCTGTGACACTGTGCCGTTCGACTAATTTCGCGAGAAAAAAAACGTACCGGTTATTCCTGAAGTCTTCGAGTAGACGTGATCGTCCTCCGGCGTTTTTGTCCCCGATGCTGGTGGTGCCTCCGCGGCCGGGTTTGCCTACCAAGTTAGGGAAAAGGGAGCTACTGGAGCCGAAAACTCCATTAGCTGTTAAAGTTGGAACAGCACTGGCACGGAACTTCGCCTCGGCCCCGGGAGCGGCGGACACTCGGCTAGCCCCGCCGACCAGTCCGCCCAAAGATCCTCCTAGAGTTGGTGGCGGTGTTAAGGATAATCCTAATGGGCTTGGTGACGCTGTTACCGTACCTATAAACAGGATAAACGTTCCATTCTCTGGCACAAAACGTTCGCACTATTAGATGCGCCCTTCTTCCAAAATTTAGGATAAGACCTATGTCTCGCAGGAATGTCAAGTACGGTGAAGTCACATTCTAAGTCAATTTTCGATTCTGTGTTGTGACATAAATCGGGACCGGACACTATATTTTGGTGGCTTAGAGTAGAAGACATAATAAAAAATAGCGTATCGGTGAGACTATACTAGTGCAATACTGAAACTTCTTTATTTTTGACTTATTCTTAATGAAAAGTTTTACTAATACATTCGTGACATTTTTCTGATTTAAATGATACCAAACAAGATACAATTTGGCCCATATTTACTGTACGCGTAGAGAGCATATGCTATATATAGTGGACATATAGTAGAATGGGTAGGCGAACTAACATAGAACGGTCATTTCTGCCGGACTTAGAATGGGACTTTACTATATTTGTAAATTCACTTGAACCTCCAAACAAATATTATGCAGGATTACAAAGGGTTTCTATTACCGTTGCAAATACGTCTCGAATAGGTCATTTGACTATGGTAACTTTAGAGGCCCATGAACCCACTCAACGCAGAATGTGTCTATTCTTCTGTTCTAGAAAAAAGAAAGTGAAAAATGATAGTTACCTAAGGCGCCATAACTCTGTGGCCACTTCGCGCGGCTGTACTCCAAGCTGGGGCTGAAGGCGGACGTGTTTCTATCGAAGGAGTCTCTTCGCGCGGTTGAAGAAGCGCCGAGACCCAGACCTGCGAACAAAGACGAAGACTCTGAAGACTCTAGTAGAATCGATGGACCCTCTGACCGGGTTCGCCGCGGTCCCGGTTCCGGTTTAAGGGACCTAGAGGCTGTTGTTGTGGAAGAAGTTGGCCTAGAAGCTTCAACGTTCTCGATTCCTTCACAGTTTCTTAGCCCTGGAAAAACCGAGCCCCGGGCAATCGTATGCGAAAAACTGAGAAACATTATTTCTCTAGTATCAACAAAATTTAACTAGATTTTATTTTTTAACTTGATTTAGTTTAAGATATTTTTCGAAAAGGAAGCAAAGTCAAAATTTTTAATCTTTCGCAAGAAAAACTGGGTAGAAATAAAAATTCAATTTCTTTCTTTAATTCTTCTAATGTTTTCGCTGCTTTAAATTGCACCTACTCGTTCTCATCATAAATGCATAAAATCAAAATATAGGTGATAAATGTAGAGTCTGCAGTCCGTTCAGTTAAGCCTGTATCTCAAGGTGTATTTTCAACAAATTTGACTGTCTTTAAAAGATAATATTATTGTTCTTCGCGACGAGTGTGTACTTTACACGGTCCGTTAACGTTCAGAAAGAAAACTGCACACGTTTTTCTACAGAAAATCCGGAAAGACGACTCGTATAGATAGATTTCCATCCTTTGCGGTCTTACATCCAGTGTGACTACACATTATGTTTATTTACAGTATATTATAAATTTTGAGAGCGATGCTAGCGAAACTTTTTCCTATTATTATACAAGATGCGAGTGATCGAGTTTGAAAATGGTAGCGAACGTGTTGAAGGTGTCTTTTTACGCTCTACAAGGACATCGACAGAAGAATACAAGGTTCCTCGTGGACCGCAAAGGGTTAAACGAAACAGAGGACGTCACAGGGTATACGAGTCGAAGATGGCGATAGGCTGACAAAAGACAAACGAGATCTCGCAAGAGAAGCATGCAAATACGGTATATGTACATAGAGAAAATAAGGGAGTGTGGCGAGGAGGTCGTCGAACGCCCGTAAAACCGGAAAACGAACGGCTCGCTCTCGCGAGGATTCGGCGTTTTGTAGCAAACTAGGGTTGGCTAGTCTGTGAGTACCTGTGCTCTGCAGCTGAGCCGGCGAGCCCAGTGCTCCCAGAGGGGAGCCGCCGTATCCCAGAGCCGCTAATCCAGCGGCCAGTCCTGATCCCTGCTGCGCCTGTTGTACCGCAACCGCTTGGGCTTGTGCAACAACCGCTGCTGCACTGCACGCTGCCAGACCTGCACCGAAACCCCGCAACCCACACACGCTCTTAGTTATCAATTAATCTGCCGTGCCTTACCGACCTTACACCGTCTATTTAAGCCTAGCGCGGCCATTCCGCAACACATACAAAAAACGCACAACACGCTTCCGGTATATCGACATCGATACTCTAACAACGCTCTCTTATCTTTCCCCTCGATTCTTTCTTGCTCTCCCTCTGCTCTCGTCTGTTTTATTTATTTAGTCACGAGGTTAATTACGGTTGTATACACACGTATGTACAGACAAAACAGAGACAACAAATTTACTCGGCAACTATAACCTTTCAGGGGCGTCGCTTGAATTCCCGGACGTTATATACGGCGTTAAAGATGTTATCACAGTGTGTTGATTAATTTGACTTTTTCAGACATTTCGCTGATGTTTTCTATAGGTTAGGAGGTATCTAGGTAGGTACTAGATAGTACTTGGATAAGGAGGAACATCAGAGGTAGCCAGTAAGAGGTACCTTGATAGGAGGTACATAGTAGTACAGACCTCGTGTATGAAAGTTTTCAATGCTCGCTAGATTCCGTACTATGCGTACGTCACTGAAGGGTTAATCGTGCACCCTCCTCGATGCACCGTGTTGACATCTCGACGTCACAGTGCGACATGCATGTATGTACATAATATGTATACGAGGACCAGGACGCCGATATACATAGAGACCTCCATCAAAGCCTGCTAACCGGGCGAATACGCGCGAACAACACGTTTTCCTGTTGATTCGGCAACTTATTCCTGGACTTTAGCACCTCGTAAAGTCCTATTAGCGCGAGAACACGGTTGCAGCGTTTGTCGGAACGCTCGACGGATTGATTTCGTCTGTCTTTACGGCTAAATATACACACCGTCGGCCGAAACCGTGGATTCATTCCGTGAATCTACGGAAATAGAGATATATACTTGTTAACACGGCCAACTTAACCTTTTGCGGTCCTGTCTTCGTACGTTCAAGCTAATCTGACCGTCGACAAATCAGTTTTTCCTCGGTTATTCATCGATGACGATGATTTCACTACTATTATAGTATTACGACTGCGCATAATTTATTCAAATTCCTCTTCAGTAACGCGAGAGAGGTATGAAAGTTAAGTAAACTGCGAGAATGACGACCTCTTCGTTTCGGTACACAGTGATCTCGAGATTGTTTTATGGACAGATAGAGATACTGTTTTTATACTGTCAGATGAAAAACCTGCAGCACTGCATGTCAAAAAATTTTAGATGTTCGAAAACAGTTAGCAAATGCACGCGAGCTGAAACGGAACATCGAAGATTGCTAGAACCGCAAAGGGCTAATGGTTGCGAGCTCGACAACTTTCTTGTCAGTCACCAAGAATCCTAAATTCATGTTTCATGTCAAATTCAATGTATAAGCGTTTCTATACACGACCGAGTTTATCGGGAAATCGGTGATTCCTCGGATATCAAAGATGGAACACGTCTCCGTGAACCAGTTAGCAGGTTGATAGTGGTACTCATCGATGTCCTCGAATTCGCGCCTGGTCCCAGGCTCCACGAAATCGCGACTTTGCGGGATCGGAGGAAAAACGTCGGGGAGAGAACAACACGTATCTACAACACTTGGATCACGGCTCAAGGAATCGAGGACTCTTAGGATCTTACCCAAACATTCTCCAGGCGTGGCGTTGCTGTGGGACGTAGGTGTTGGCTGAGAGTATAGACTCGGCGGCGGTGGTGCCGGTGGTCCCGGTGGTGGTTGCGATGGGGCTCTGTTCACCAAGACAGGAGCAGGGCTCACTAATCTCATGGGGGTGGCTGCGGAGCTGAGCCCCCGGACACCTCCCATCACGATGGAACCATTTTGGTCGTAGTACGCCGGTATTACCTGGTACTGACCTTGAACCTGTAACAAAACCCAAGACCTCAATATCCGCATACAAATTCACATACAGAATGTCAAGAAATCGAATTCCTTTTCCCAACGCTTTTGTGACTCGTTATCTCCTGCCGTGTAATTAGACTGTGGATTTTATGACAAAAATGAACAAGAATAGAACATAGAACAATGAAGATATTTAAAGAATTTAAAAATATTGGAAGTTCTACCTCGTCCACCGTTCAGTAAAATAGTAATTAGTTTGTAACTAACGGTATTATGTAGAACAGTTTTGATCATACACGATCGTCGCAAACGATTGGTCACTGCTTGGTTAAATAAAATGGATTGTCGAACAAATTGAGGCGTTTCTGGCGTTCCCGAAGCTCGAATATCGAATCGGTAGTTTTTGGGGGCTGCGGGGTATTCGCGCAAAAGCTTGGTGACATTAACGGCCTGTTAAATTGCTCGCGGTTTATATTTAATCGTTGGCGGAGGACCTTCGTCGCGAAAAAGAGAGGCAGAGAAGTGTATCGGCGGCTAGAGGCAACGAAGAGGACCGACAATAGGATTTATTTCTAAACACGTGCGAGCGGCCGGATGACTTCGGGAGACAGAGAGAGAGAGAGAGAGAGGAAGAGAGATTGAAAGAGACAGACGGGTAGAGAAACAGACTAATTAGCTGCTTACCGTCTGCGCCAAATTATTTGCAGTGTCTTGAGCGGCGGCTGCTGCGGCTGCGGCCGAGGACGGTGTCAGCGGTCTTCTCGGTGGTGGAGGCGCGGCCGCTTGCGGAGGTGCTTGCGGCAACAATCCCGCAGGGTAAACCCATGGGGCCACCCCATAATACTGTGGCACCACCGGCGGCGGAGCTCCGGCGATCAACGCACCCACATAAGGCTCCTGGCCGCTGATCACGGTGTAAGGCGCGGTGGGGAAGTTCTGTTGCTGCTGTTGTTGCTGTTGCTGCGCCTGAGACGCTGCCAGGTACTGTTGCTGATGCTGTTGTTGTTGTTGTTGCTGCAGTAACTGCAACTGTTGAGGCGTTGCACCCTGTGGCTGGCTTCGGAACAATTGCTGAAACATCAAAATAACAACTTCGTTATTGCTTGCTTTCTTTTCAGCGACATGGAAGCAACGTATTACGCAATTGACATTACTTTGTTTTTACAATTCCAGCGTACGTGGTGAAAGTTAACTTCGGCAGAAAGAAATTAATGGTTCAACGTGTCATTAATTTTATGATAACCATTGTTAAGTAGTACAATGGCGTTAAACTTGTTCAGGAAATTTTGTTTGCATGTAAAATGTGCAGCATTAATCAACCGCTTTGGCAGTAGACTGTCAAAAAAACTGGAATGGCGGTTAATCGGTTTGGCCTGTGAACGGCTCATTTGTCTTTTTAATTGACGTCGCCGTTTTCAGGAATGCTTAGCACGGGCTTTGGAACATTACTCACAGATAATTCGCTTGTTCAACGCGGACAAATTCAATAAATAAATAAATCTGTGATCGTCATCGAAAGGACCTGCACAGTCAGAGAATCGATCGACAGCCCAGTTAAAAATTGTAGAACTTTCTACGCGCGAGGCGTGAGATTTTCACCGGAGTTCGAACATGTTAGGTTGCTAATTTTCCTGTTATCGAATGGAAGAACCGAAACGGTATAGCCGCGTGCCCCGGGGTCGAGGAATCGATCTCTGGATTCCAGCGCGACGCCGTTATCAAGCGAATCTACAGGACTGTAGGACTCCGAGCGAACAGCTGGTAGTCACACGATATCGCATGTAAATTTTCGGCTAGAGAAACCTGGTGTTGAGGGGAGAATGAGAGAGGGAGCGCGCGCAAGAGGGAGAGGGCAAGCCATTACGAACCACGTCAGCTCGTCCCCGTCGTCTTAATTTATTCGACAATGCTCTCTCGAGCGTTTACCGAGGAACTCTGGGCAGAACTCCAATCGCTCGGACAGAGATTAAGGCGCCTAAGGACCCGGAGCAGTCGAGTCGTTGATCGTTCGAATTCGCGGTAACGTAATCTCGATGCTTCGAGGCCTGATTACGAGACGTTCTCCTGTTACCGGAGTGCCAGAGAGGCGCGGACGTGGAAAAAAAATTGGAGGGAGGATGTCTTGGGTGCCGGGGCTTAAAAGTTTCGGATCAAGGTCGTGGAACTGAGAGAATCGAGAGGCCTGGAGAGTGAGAGAGAGAACGCTCAACGAGTTAAAGAGCGAACCACCTCCATTAAAACTGTAATTTTCGGGAAATTTTTGCTGAACGATGGCCTCGATGCAGCAATAAGTCAAGCAAAATCTACTAAACACGTCGGTACGTTATGCATTTCTGTTAAATCACCAACCATTAGAGAAATGTTCTTTTTCTTTCGGGAAATTTAAAATAACGTACAAGTTACCGTTGTGGTCGTCGAGGAGATCGTAGAGCAAAGGATGTCGTTTGACGCTTCCAAGCAGGATGAATTAATAATAATAAAAAAAGAAAATGGATTTTTGGAGGCGATAGTCGAGTCTCCAGTTGCGGTAGAAGCCGGCGTTAAAGCCGACGACTAAGGCCGGGCACGGCTCTGGCTCGAGTCTGGCTCGGGTCGACGACCCCCTGCGGACGTTCACCGACAACCGTTCGCCTCTATGTTACCGGTACTCGTTCTGGACTCTAATTGACCGACAAACGCGGCTACGGTTTGACCGTGGACGGGACAAACATCGGGGACCGAGGAGTCGCGTGTGTTGTCCTTGTCGCCTCCGGTCCCACTTCCGCTCGAACCTCCGGACGTTCAACCTTGGACATCGCCTGGCCACTTAGAGCCTCGGCCTCCTCGAGCGTTAGAAAAACCTCACAGACTCTCCGTACTAAGGCAGGCCAAGCTAGACAACCGAGAAACCTGGACGAAATTCCTCCGGTGAAAACGAAGTTAATCCTACACCAGCTGTTGGCTGATCGATTCTCAGCAACCATGTCCCTGCCGTGATATACGCGACACGCTCACGCCTCTTTCTAGCATGATGTTGTGTGCATATCGTGCGACGATATCATCGCATTTTCTCTTTCCTCGATAAACTTTTGCTTGCACGCTTGTCCCTGCAGATCACGACGGATCACGACGGATCACGGACTAAAGATTTTGATATTCCGAGAAGATAAATGCTCTTCTGGCAAGACTTTATTAGAGCTTAGGATGATCATGGTTGAGGAAAACCGAGACTCGGACCGGTGAAGCGTATGGTTTTTATTGTAAAGAAAATTTTAACATTAAAATTGGAACATTTTTTTGTTAGAGTGTGAGATTGGATCACAGTGGTCATTAAATTCTGATAAAGATCTACTTATCGATTTGCATGCACTATATACAAGATGTTAGCATTGTTAAAAATTGTAATCAAGAGAAAATGGCTGCTTTTAGGTCACGTTGATCCTAGCATCAGAGTTAACGACTTTGCTATTACTGGAGAACAGACATTCCAGCTCGCAGGGAGTGCTTCAGGCGTAGACCAGACTCTTCGACGTCAATAAAAGGTACTATACGCTTGCTATTTGCTTTTCGATTCATTTGAACAGCGTAGAGATGGTAAACGAGGAGAGCTCTTACGAAGTTAGGAGTTTCTACCCCCGCATTTCACCCACGGATAACTAGACTAAGGATTTTAAAATAAAAATTAATAGATGCTCCCAGTTCTTGCAAATTAATGTAACCAATTTTGATTCTGCATATAAATGCGGTATATAAATGAGTTCAACTAGATCCTTTGATACAACAACAGATATAATTGCAACTACGAACGACAATTAGATTCAGATGGCAGCAGAATGTACATGCACATGAGTCATGAATACAAGTATTAGCACAGCCGTTAAACTAGCTTTTAATTATACGGTTGCATATGGACATAGAGAATAAACTGGATGGTAATTAATTAAAAACTAAACGGACTAAGCCATTAAGTTATAAAATCTATGAAATTATTAAGAGCTGGATGTTCCGTTTACTTTTTTTTTAGATATTACATACATTACAGCACAGATTCTCCAGCGAACCCATTCAAAACCGAACAACGTCCTCTAAATTTCATCAGAACTGGAAAAGGAGCGTGCTTCATAGTGCAAGGTATATTTTAACAGACGAATCAATAGGATCCGCAATCTTTGCGGAGATCTCGGTAACAGTGTAACCGTCGCGTTTGCTCAACGATCGTCGCCGGTAAGATTGCAGAACAAATTACGAGCGGCGTTACAAATGAATTATCCCGCGCTTCGTCTTCGGTTTAATTTGCCCGGGAAGAGGAATACACTCGCGCGTCTAATTAGGCAATTACGCGTTACCGATTACGAAAGGGACCGCCCTGTGGCGTTCTCTCTCTGTCTCTGTCTGTCCCCCATCTCTCCCTCGGGCTCGTTTGTCATCCTCTTCTTCTCCCAGGTTCGGGCCGCTCGCGATCGTTACGCGTCGACCATAAAAGATCGTCTTGGACCTTTAAGCGAGATAACGATCTGGCAAATAAATAGGCATTGTTCGAACAGGGAGCTCTCTCTCGTTCCTACGCGCGCGAGAGACCGTAGAAAATGCGGAGAGGCGATTCACGGTGTATACACGCTCTAGCCCTCCGAGAGTCAGCGATGCGTTTCGGGTATTAACCTCTTCCGGAAGCGGCTCGAGCTTCAGCCAAGGCCACGGTTACGTTCGATGATTATTCCACGCGCAAGCCTTCGGGACGGCTCTCTTTTCCCAGCCCGTGGCCATCGCTCTTTGTATCGTTCAAGGTCTGATGAACTCGGAAAACTACTCGCATGTACCTCTCTCATTCTCTTTCTCTCTCTCTCCCCGATGAACAGTCTCTAGGATCAAATGATAGAAATGATAGAACTGTTTGATGCGATCGTCCGACTTAAACCTGTCTACGATGTAGACAGAGCAAACGAATAATCTGAAGGACCACTGTTGACCATTCTCTGCGCTGTTGTCAGCTAGACGAACAACTTCGTAGACTTCGTAGACAAGACGGAGACATCCTTTACGAAGCATTTGAGTGACCATTTTTTACCATTTTCTGCACAGTCACCGGTTCGCGCGGACAACTTGGAGACTTCCTTTAGTAAAGTAGCATGGCTGAATCTTCGAGTCATTTTATTCCCCATTTTACTTCCTACTCTTAGAGTATGACAAATGTCTAGTACATGTTGTTCGGATGTTGACAAGGACTTCGCAGCAAATCATTCCAAAAATTTCTCCTTTTCGACCAAGATTAAAGATGGTTGATTGAAATTGAAGGTATATTTTGTTTCCTATCAGAATGAGACAAATTGTACATGTTGTTCAAACGTCCGATAAAACTTTACAAGAAATGTTTCTAAAACTGACGATTTTTTGGACGAATATTTTAAATGGTTCGGACCGAAAGCTTCTGGACGGAGCGTATGCGAATGGCACGGTACTTTTTAAGGGTAATTCGGATGCATCGCCGCAACAGCTGCGACAGCCCCAGTCCATCAGAGAGAGGCAGAGAGAGAGGGGGGAGAGGAGATAGCGCTTTTCTACGTGTTCTCGGCCTTGTGTATCGGTTACGAGGAAATTTAAAAATCAACCAGAGGGAAAGAGAGAGATCCAGTTTCAATCAACTACGACCCACTTTGATTGTAACCAACCGGAATCGTTAAGCGCTCGTTTAAACGCTAGCAGGGGCTGGTGTTCGAGGAACAGTCGCCTTCGTTCCGAGACCTCGATCTGCGAGGAAACCGTAGACCCGTCCGACGATAGGTGCTGGGTTACGCTCTATATTCGTTACGGCTGCGAAATGTTTAATAACACGGATTATCTTATCGTGGTCAGGACTGTAGAATGGAATATTCGAGCGTCTATGGTGGACCCCGCGTGCAGAATCATCAAACTTGGAGCCCGATCAATTAAACGTTTAAGACAAGTGTAGAAGCGAGATTTCGAAAATCTTTTGCATGTGTTCGATTCTATTTGTATGTGTGTATCGTGTGGTATCGTCAACAGCATAAAGAAACAGCTGACAAAGAGACAAACGAAACGCATGTAAAACATTAGAACGAGAAATGTAGAAAAGGATTCACACGGTAACGGCATTCTCTCGAAAACGAATTCACGTCGAGGTTTCTTAAATACGATACGATATTCGGTGTGCTTTCTTTCAATAGATATTAATAATACAAACATCTTTACTCTTAGATAAGTAGTCATTTGTATTGGAAAGCAATTGATTTAATTATTGTAGTAACAAGAGATCAAGTATACATAATTCTTATTGTTTCGTAGAATTAAAGAGGGTGATATACACTGGTGACATTACTTCTGAACACTTTGAATAAATATATTCTTTATTTCATATTTGTGCAGAAAATGTATATTTTGCTATGCAACATTGAGACCGTAATATTTTTATTGTAATCTATAATGTTTATACTTAATATTTTCACATGATTTGGTTTGTAAATTTTTTAAAATTTTAATTGAACTGTGTTGTTACTTTTGTTTTTGAAATAGCCGATCACAGGACCCGTGGGTTTATTGTAATAACCAATCACACACACACACACACACACACACACACACAGGAAGGCCTTGACGGTCTTTATAAATAGTTTCAGAAGTGAGGGCCTTAGTACAGTTATTAAAACTGTGAATAACGACTAAAATGGCTTCGAATACCTCGAAACGTGTTGAAATTGTAATTTTTATTGTATATTAAAAGTATGGCTGTAAATGGTCGTTTTACTGATTCTTTTATTATATAAGCGACGCGCTAAAATTATAAATCAATGATTAGAATATAAAATATAAATGATTATATATTAAATAATTTGAATAAATAATTTCAGTAAAAATTTTGAAGTGTCCAGAATTAATTCCACTAGTGTATGATTTAATTTCCTGAGGAAAATAGGTTGATCGAATTGCTCTTTAATTGTGAATGTTTTCAAAGGTGCAAAATGACACAAACTGCATTGAAATACAAGAAGGAACTTTTGCATTGGCTTAATCGTTTATACCGAGGTGGATAATATGATCCGGTAAAGAGAAGGAATTGTTCATTGCACTAAAGAGAGTAGAATGAAAGGATTGTGAAAGGCGGCAGCGAACATGGTTGAACGACGCGATTTTTCATACACCTACAAACATGAATCTTTGACGTAGACAGGATTACGCTACGGGGATCTGAAAGGGTTGCAGTGGTAGTAAACTTTAATCTTGCAGCTTCAGCCTCGTCAACGAAATTACTCCGAGTTTGTGGGATTTTGCAGGGCAGTGGTCAGATTACGTAGGATACGTAATTCATCAGTGACCTGCTCGATCTAAACTAACACTTTTTTAATTGGCGTTAAGAATGGACTGACAGAAAGTGCACTGACAGCATCGAAATTACATCGTTGCTGCCTGTATACTTGAAACGGGGAAAGCAAAGGGCTGGAAATGAAAGACATTCATTTACAAACTCGGTTTTAACGAATCGAAAAATATACAACGGTATAAAACTTCAACAATATAGTTATTAGAAACTAAATTCTCGTTTCATCAAGGTAAATACGAAATGTAACGATAGGAAAAGCACTGGCAAAAATTGAAGGCTGCACTCTAAAATCCCATTCCTAGTATATAAAACAATTTTGGAAAAAAACTTTAACCTAAACACCGTGTCATGAAAAGTGCTCCGAGTTTTCTGTTTTCGGGGAAGGTTCTTGATAAAATTCAATAACTTTGTCGCTCTCGAAGGTTTTTTTTAAAGAGAGAGAATTGATGGAAATAGTGCATCTTTTCGAACTTTCATAGTTGAGATCCGACTATAGCGAACGTGCGCAGCTTCGGGCGGTCATAATTCGCAGCCACGTGGCACTTAGCGGCCGGGAACGTTTCATCTTGGCAAACGGGAGGTCGGAGTCAACAGGTTGATTGATAAATCACCGATTCGCGGATAGATCGCGGGGATCGTGCTCGGTGGTCGGCCACCGGGAACCACCGAAGAGAGAAAGAGATACAAGAGGAGAGGGAGCGCGATCATCGACAGGCTACTCGATTCACGGCACAGTTTTCAATGGAGTTACAGCGTGAGCCATTACCGCAGAAGTCATTAGTGCCCTCGAACGGGAAGCGCTGAAACGAACGCCTAAATGGAAATCACGGTGATTGCGTTTGAAAAGGGGAGGGGTGAAAAAAATGGGGTTGAAGCCTCGACACAGAGAGAAAGAGAACACACGCCGGGGAGAGCGTTTGATTTTGGTAAGGGTGGGAAACAATGGCCGTGGTACA
Organism: Lasioglossum zephyrum; assembly: GCA_028455615.1. Classification (NCBI taxonomy): domain Eukaryota; kingdom Metazoa; phylum Arthropoda; class Insecta; order Hymenoptera; family Halictidae; genus Lasioglossum; species Lasioglossum zephyrum. Next base: position 22,887,672 of record CM052321.1, on the reverse strand, counting down.
TTGTCGTAGGTGAGGAGAGGGAGGGAGAGAGAGTGAGAGAGAGAGAGAGAGAAGAGGGCTGGGATACGTTCCTGGAAGTGTGACTCACTGTTGAATACGTAAGGTTTCCGCCGGCGGCTTGCAAATCCGCGCTACAATACAGGCCTATTGATTCCTCCTCTCCTCTCTCCATACTCGCTCACTCTTTTTCTCCTGCTCTCCGTCGAGTATCCACGGCAGCGGCGACTGAAGAGGGAATCTGGCACGAGTCGACCGTGACAATCGTTGCCAGATTTTTCGAAAACCCCCCAAACCATCGTCTACCGGCCATTATCCGGTCTTAATGGCTCGCGGCATTCGATTTTTCCCGCTGGGTTAGTTCACTGGACCACCGGTCGGTCAACGACGATCGATTCTGGCCGAGTTTATGACCGAACTTTTGGGTTAAGGGGCTGCTGGAGAACCGCTTTGCGCATTTCGAGCCATGATCCGTCGATTTCGAATGATACGTTGTTGGCCACCGAGATTAGACATCAAAGTTGCAAAGTTAGAAAGCAATTTTACAAACGAAAATCTCCGTATCAAAAAGACAATCGTCAAAAGTGTTCAAGCTGTACTTAGTCTCACGAAGAACAACAAGAGATTAACAAACAACCCCTAACTTTGCAGGAATCTTCCATCGGAGTGAAAGAAATCGTTCCGCATCAGTGGAAAACCACGAAATACGGAGGAACTGTAATTTCAACGGAAACGGAGTAACACAAATGAAGCAACCGTAGGCACAGACTGCAAAACGAAAAACTCACAGCGGGTCGCGTCGAGTGGTCTGGTGCGGTTTCACTGTTAGTCGATTCGTTCGATTATCGGTTTCCGCGACTCGTTCCTCGACGATCGCTTTTGTCCGCCCGTAGACACATCCCCGATGCTTTCATAAATTTCGCAGTGACCCAGATCGTCGTTAGTCATCTTCGAGCAGCAAGCCGACAGTAGCCGACGACGCGACGCGACGCGACGCGAGTTCGTTTTCACGGGGGGAAAATGAGACGGGTAAACAGGTTAAGGCGATCGGGAGTACGGGTACGGGTGCGAGCGCGAGGGCGTGTTGTTCTCGAGGCTGGTAACTCGAGCACCCAGTTCCCACCAGAGGAGAGTTACATGGGGGGATAGATAGTCCAGCCATGGAATTGGCGGAAAGCCCGGCGGCAATGACGGCGGCGCGAACGGTTCGGTTACGAACGCGAAGCGGAACACACCGCGAGCATGGGTCCGCAGCGTAATCAGTGACATAAGAACCATTAGGTAAGAGATATTCGTTACCAAATCCCTCGGCAACGCGGTCGTGAAAACGGGTGTTACCGCGCGGAACAGCAAAAGAGAGGGATATAGCGGTAGGGGGAGGGGGAGGGAAAGAGAGAGAGAGAGGTTCAACGAACTCTCGAGCGTGCTCGTTTGACTTTCAAAACGGCGCGCACCGAATGGTAACTTTAACATTTACCACACACACACACGATGTGTGCCCTCCGTGCTCTCTGCCGTTGCCTTTCTTGCGGCCGCCGAGAGGATCGATCGTTTCGCCAACTAGCCCGCGATTCGTGGGCGCTGAAATTTTGGTGACGGGGCCCTTTGACATTCATTACGTTCCTCCGCAAATTGCCCTTTTAATTGCAAGCTTTTTTACAGCTCTGGAGAAATTAACTCTTGTCGGTACGCTCCGATTCTGAGCTCGACTCCGACTGGTAGTGATATTTTGTGATTTCATACATTTTTTAACCCTTTAGGGATGACCCTTTGGGGATTAATCCTTCAAAAATGTTAATGGTGACCTTTTTGATATTTTCTATAGACATCTCGTAATTTCAAGCATTAGCTATGATGGTTGAAAGTGATAAAATTTTTATTTGCTTCCAGAACCTTGTAATTGATACAATTTTCAATCGATTCCAGTACCTTGAAATTGATACAAACAATTTTTGCGTTTCAGGATCCTCAGTCTAGTTGTCAATGACCTGGCCCTTTAACAATCTCTGATGCTATCAATTTTTAAAATTTTACTGAAAATATTCAAAAACAGCTCCGAGCCATGAACAATTTTTGATGTCCTACTAAAAATGTCACAGAACTTTGTCCCATGCTGCGTCAATTTCTAGTTTCAGAATAAAGATTTAAGATATCAGGTAATATAGCTCTAAAAATATTATGCCGATTTAAATTTAATGCATAAAACAGCAAAATTTCATACCACTTTTAATGATAGCTCATAAAATTAAACAAAGCTATAACCTCGCACATAAAAATGCACGACTATCATAACATAGAAAGAGTTTAAAGATCTTTATGCAAATTTCAATTTTAACAAGGAGCTTTCTTATGACAAAAATAAAGTAAAAATGCCTGCAAGTATTCGGAATGGATGTATACACGTTCTGTTACTGTATTTACCCTGACGACATTTATAAATTAAACAGTCTTCAAAAACTAAAAGAGACTTCGATTCCATTGTACCGTCTGTATCAACGCGTTGAATGAACTGAAAATACTACGAAAAGATTTCGTTTCGTTTCAACTTACTCCGACCGTTCAGTGCCAAGTTCGTACCATTAATAATCGTTACAAGAACTGTTTAATCCCATTTTCAACGAATGTTAGCATCGTGCTTGCACGGCCGATATTATCATCGTAGCTTTCGAAAGTCGAGGACAGTGGAGAGCGGGTTCGTCATAGAGCCTGGCCGAGCACAAAACGCACAACTTTCGATTTTACGATTCTACCAGCGCGCATTGTCGCTGGTCGTGACAACAACAAGCAAAATGTAAAGTGTCCGAGGGCACAGACAGTGGCGATTGTCTTTCGGGAAACTGCTTGTTGTCTTTTACGTTTCCTTTTTTTCGTCGTTTCCCGGTTGATAGCCGAGCAGTACAGCCGGTTACAATCGGCATTGTCACGCCTTTGGACGTGCGGCAGGACACGGCTGCAAAATGCTGCACAACGATGCACTACCGTTTACTACTGCAGCAGGTCGCCGTTTGCTGCTGTTCTCGAGGAGGAAGAGACATCGCTCGAACGCGCTTGCGACGTGATTACTTTTCCCCGATTGAACAACAGAGGAAAAACTTTAATATTATCCTTTTTATTATTCTAATGATAATGTTCACTAGTCCCCGTCATGTTTCCGATAAAAACTCAAGCAGATCTACGAAACGATGCTCTAGACCAGAAGGCTCTCTTAAGGAATTAGTTATGCTCGTCTCTCTCTCTTAAAGAAATTATAATTCCCGCAATTTTAAGCATTTTGGCTTGGAAAAATTCCACTGTATTGTCCAAATAATGAAACATATGTATGCAAAAGCTTTATCCAGGACCGTCGTTCGACTTCTTTAGAAAAATTCCTAAACAACCTAGCGAAATTACGTTCTAGACCAAAAGGGATTAGTTATGCCCCTCTTTAAGGAATTATAGTTGCCACAATTTGAATTATTTTGGTTTGAAAAAATTCTATTGCCTAGTCGAAATGATAAAACATATGTCTGTAAAACCTTGATTCGGAACGGTCGTTCGATTTCTATAGAAAAATTCGAAAAACAAGGCCTGCGAAATGACGTTCTGGAAGACCCCCTTAATAGCGCAGCGCGTTTGTTCGCCGTGCTTGGAGAGTAGCAACGCGGAAGATCGATGTAATGCAGACATCAAACGGTCTCGAATCGGAGCATGCATCCGCCGCCACCGCTTTATCGTTTCGCATTGTCACAACGATCGCGAGGGACCTTGATAACGCCGCGGATATATCGTGTTTGTGGGCGCGATGCGGCGTGGTTTGTCGCGTCGCTGTTACGATAACGCGTTTTTAGTTTCTCTGACACGTTCCCTGTTCCTCCCTTTCCCACACGCTCTCTCGCTCTATCTTTCTCTGTTTCCGTGCCTCGCAAACATTCAATTCCCCGCGTTACGGTTTGCTGATCGACCGCGACACGTTCGACACCGTTCCTTTCGGAGCTGCTCTCTGCTCTCTGCGCTCTGCACTCGCGCGTTTCGAGGGCATCGGGTTGATCAGCGATCGCGAGTACTGTACCACTGATCGTTACCATCGTTGAAAGCGGTGCTCGCGATTCCGTGCGGGAATTTCTTTTTTCTCTCCCCCCACTCCCGTCGCACGATAATGACCGCTTTATCGCGGGAAACATGTCGAATCCGTGTTTCATCCTGACGCGGATTGTTTGGCGGCTATCGCCGCATCTGCGGTTGTTTATCCGTTGGTCGCTAAGTGCCAGCCACTGTGAAATGTTTCCCAGTCACGAACGTTGTTTATTGTTAATTCCGCCGACCGTGCGCGGAGAAAACGTCGACGAGTAGACGGAAGCGACGACGGCATACGTTAAAGTTTCTGTCGGCCATGAGTGGAAGAAACGCCAAAGATTTTCAAGTACAATTAAACTCTGGTGAAATCACTGGCACAGTCCGTTTAATTCCAGTGTTCGAAAGTACGTCGAGAGAGTTTGTGCACCGACCTACCAGTCTAGCGATTATAGTTGTAATTCTTGTCTGCGAGTTGAGAGCACTCCGAGAATTTGCGAATTTACTGTTCCAAACACTGATTCAGAAGAATATAGCTGCGGGAAGTAATAGTAATTTTATTCTGTATTCTATGGGAACTATTCGTTATGTAGAAAGTCCGCGAATGCAACTTCCTTTTGATTATTGTGCAAAATAAAAAAAAAAGATATCAGAAGAATTGTAACATACGCTGCCTTCTTTTTGACTTGTTTCAATTATTCAGAGGAAACACATTTTTATCAGAACTCATTTCCGACGATCGACGTGGACAATTTCTCCATAAAAATACGCGGTCCGATTACCGCCATTGCAGTCATCCGAATTCCGTATTTATCGTCGGATGATTCACTCATTGTTACGTGTATATACTGGATTATACAAAGGAAAGTTTGTATTGTTGTACAAATTTATAAGGAGCTCTACAATTGTCGCTGTAATTTTCAAAGTTAATTGTATATTTATGCTAGACAACCAAGCGCACACACTCGAAACCTCGGGTTTCCGGCTCCACTCTCTCGGTGTACCGTTTTCAATAAAATGTTTGCCGCGGGATCAAATGTATTCCGAGTTCATGCAAATTTCATTTAGCTCAAAGTATCGGTCAAAATGAAATTCAAGGAAAATCTGCACATGTTTGTCTCGCGGGTATACATTTTATGAACAAACAAAATATTTATGGGGGAACGCAGAGCGTTGTTCAAAACAATTATGGAGTACTCGATTTTCATCGATGCCGGGCAATTTCTCTTTGGGAAACGGTAAATACTGTGCCGTGAAATCAATATAGACAGCGCGCGATGAAAACGATCGTTACACGCTCGGCATTCATTGTTGAATTCGTTTCGTTTGCGCTTCGTTAACCGACATTGACACGCTCCGTTCCGTTATTCATATTTTTCAAAGTATACGCCGCAAAAATTCTATAAAATTCAAGGAACTATTCTTTCGACCTTCCTACATTTTACAGAAGAACGCAAACACTCATTTTTAAATCAGAACGAATGTGAAGCGCCGTAATCGGGCGAGGTATAATTAATGATGAGTTTAATTATTAACGAAAAAAACGTGCGCAACAGCTCGGAAAAAGGTTCGTAGATTAATATATTCAACAAAGAGCACGACCAAGTCGGTTATCACTAATAACTTATCAGATATCAAGGGGAAAATATTAATCACGGGTCAGAGGTGACCCGGCCTGCCTCCGATCTACCATCGAGCTTCTATCGGCGCCGATATCGTGCAGAGAGATTACCATAAAATACATCGCACTATCAAGAGTACAATCTGGCCGGTTCTCATCCTAGTTCGCAACAAAGCGGCTCGACGATCGATCCTCGATCCTTCCGTGATAGAGCATCGTCTACCCGGGTCCCACGAGACAGGAAACAGGGTTAGGGTATCGGCGTGCGGCGGGGGCAGAGAGACGTTCAGGGATCCTTGCGTTCGCTCGACCGCAATGATATACTTTCGAACAAGAACAGGAACGGGATCGATGGGCACGAAAACGTGTGTGCTTGGCCGAAGCGGTCAGGGGACACACGGCTTACGCACACGGTGCCGTAGTTGGCCTTGGAATGTCACGCGTGTCTTGGCAATTGCGTATCAACTCATCGCTGACAGGACACGCCGATTGCCGCCTCGCATTTTTCGAACGTTATCGACCGTGGACGACCATTCCCGTCTCTAATTTTTCCAACACGTTACGAGCGCGATGGATCTGTGATCTTATCGCGACTTCCCTTGGGAAAGGACATGATCTTTTTTTCTCGAAAATGGTAAATACTAGAGATCCCTATTTTACGTGCACGCATTTCGGTATGTGACCTTTTTAACTACACGAGTACACTACTTCACGTTATTTAAATAAACGATGTTTAAATCTATTTAAACCATAGTCGATAAATAAATTAATATCTACAATTAATGTTATCGGCGCACTGGTTCGATCCATTGGAACATAAGCAAATTTGCAAAAATTCCACTTGTCCACAGCAGTCCACTTGTCACCGGCATGGAACCAACATGTTGTTCCGTAATCTTTAAGAATGTAAATTAATACCTTTTCTTATAAGCATACGCAATAATAAAATTTTCTATTCTTGAAAATGGTCTAGATTGAGACCGAAACGTTGAATTAAATTTCATGTGATATTTTTGCAAGTTTGCTTATGTTCCAATGGATCGAACCAGTGCGCCGATAACATTAATTGTAGTTTAAAACAATTGTCGATCGAGATTCAGAGAACTGATAAATTAATATCAGTGTTCTAAGAATTATACAACGTAATGATGATAATGAGGATGCATTAATGCACGTGTACCCGTGTACATAAAATTACACGTTCTAAAGTGCACGTATGTATAAATACGCGTGTGTTATTAATACACGTTCAAAACAACGATCTCCAGTAAACACAAGGAAGTATAGTAAATGACCCAGAATGACTGTAGTGATTCGTATTACACTAAAAAATATACACATATGATACATTTCATTGCAATATGCTAAACATTGACTTATCGACACTTAATAAAATAATCGTCGCTAGATACGATCGCAATACGTTAAGCTAGGTCCACATGCTGCAATCGTAACTGTTCTCGGCTCCGTGAGTCCCGTACAAGAAATTATGACGAAGAACCTGAGAGCTCGTGGAGGAATATAAAAGCTGTCCCCCTAATTCCCTCGGTTTTCGTAGGAGAGAATAACGACGCAGGCGCGTGTGCGAAAACTTTTCGACACTGGCGCGAAACGAGCGAGCTAGCTAGCGGCGTTGAAATGTTCGTGCATCTGCGAGTGGTAATGAACGGTGGAACTAGCCGGTAAAACTTTCCACGAGGCTGAATTGAACTGAATCTAGATTTCGACCCGGCACATTACCATATCTCCTAGAAGAGAGAAGAGAGAGAGACCGAGTGTATTATTGATTCTAACCAACCGACTCCCCGTGCATAGAGAGCCCGTGGATCGCGTCGTAAACCGCGTCGTCGTCAAAGACGAAATTTCGTAGCTGGGAATGCGTTAACGTTTCGCTACCGACGAGCCATTAACTGCCGTTCGTTGCCGTCGATTTGAATATCGACCTTGGGTCGGACGGTTTTCGGGCATCGCTCTACGCTCAAGGTTCGTCTAAAAAGACCGCGAAAAAAAAAACGAACCAAGGATTTCGATAGCTTCGACGGGACCCATCGGTGTTTGCCTCTCGGGTTGGTTTTGTTTCCCGGTTTTTCCCTTTTTTTGCGAACTCTCGATAAAACAAAGGGCGACGTTTACAAACCCCCGGCGAGATTCTTCGACTTGTCGGAAAATTTGTTTTTATCAGCGTCATTTTAAACGACTGCAATTCATTTAAATTCAATCAAGTAGTACACTGTAGTACTCAGAGGTTCCCGTGATTTTCTGCTGCTCAATTGTTTCGATATTTCATGAAGTAGGTACACGTTGCATTTGACAAAACATCTTGACTATGAAGGTGAGCAACGAAACAATCGAGGTATGCTAAAAATTGAGTTATCGGCCTATTTGCCCCCTTCCTCCGCGAACGTAAGAATATAGAAATTGTATAAATGAAACGGCTTCGTTCATATTGAACGTAAAAAGAGAACCGAGGATTTCGATGGGTTCGACGAGACCATCGGCGCTTGTGTCTCGGATCGGTTTTGTTTCCTGATATTCCCCCCTCTTCCTTTTTCCTTTTCTGCGAAATCTCGATAAAACAAAGGCCGACGTTTATGAACCCCTGGCGTCTCTTCTTCGATTTGTCGGAAAATCTCGATAAACAGCGGCGGCGGCGGCTGACGTTTATGAATCGACGATTCTTCCGACGATAAGCTGCTGAAGCGGACGGACGCGGACGGGCGGAGAACGTGAGAAAGGGAGAGAAAAGATGGGAGTGAGAGGGAGAGGAGAGGGGGAACAGAAGGAGAGTATCGATAAATCAAAAAGGAACGAAGAAGCACGGATATATATTCGTGGAACCCGGACTGTTCGCGTGAAATAAAAGTACAACGACAAATAGCGGAGAAGCCCGTTACTTAACCGCTTCGGAGCACCGTTAGCTCACCTGACTGCGTGTACGGAATATACAGGGTGTACCGCGAGATTCTCGTGCACCGCATTCCTCAACGGCGAGCACCGAAAATACACCCGACAGCTCGTTAAACCGCTACCCGATTCCAAATCTTCATCGACTGTGACGAGCAAGACCGACGACAACGCACCGAGCACCCCTTTATGCGAATTACCATTCTCGTACTTTGCTCTACACCGCCAAAAAATCCTATGTACCCCGTACAACGTTACCTCTTATTTTTGTATGGTCTTTCGTGATGATCGAGGTCCATTCATTTCGATTTATATACGAGATTCCTCTTACAATTAAAGAAAATAGATTCTTTTATATATACGTAATCTGATTTTCTTAGGTTATTTTATAACGATCGAAGCGAGAGGCAAATTTAGATACCTAGAAGAGTCCTCGTGGGAAACAATAAATAGACATTTTTTTGGAGAAAACTGTAATTTTGAAGACTTTCTATAGTAATGAAAATGAGAGAACAAATTTAATTCGATCACTGGAAAATTCCTCTCAGCTGTTCGCATGTCAAACTTCTATTAATTTCGATTTTCACAGACTACTCGGTAATAATCAGAATGGGAAAAAGTAATCTACTAATCGCCGATCCCGGATCGTCTTCATTATTTCTGTTCCGGCTATACGAAGTTCAGAACGAGCATGAGTTCAGGGAAAACTTGGTTCTCGAAATTAATATCCGAATGAACTTGCTAAGGCCGTAAGACTTCCGAATTCATTTATTCGCAGTTAATTAAGTCCGTTGACTCGGCGAAACGAAATCCCGAGTCGACTACCGTGCATCCAACAGGTGAAGGGAACGCCATAAACATCGAGGAAGAGATTCCGAGTTATTACGAGGCAACTGGCGAGTTTGTAGCGAGATCTCGGGGACACGAACGTCAAAGAACGAACGAAGACAACGGGGAATACAATTTATTCGTGGAAGTCACGGAAGATAATCTCTCGAAGTTCGTCTGTTACGGGATTCGAGAACCGGTTTTGATAATCGGAGACAATCGAGCGACGAAAATCAACTCTCTCTCTCTCTCCCTCTTTCACTGCTTCTGCAATATGTTCACGACTAACATTTTTACAGTTCTAGGTTCTAAAAATTTATAAAAATTCTGAAATGCGTATTGGAGTCCCTATTATTATAAAAGATAAATATCGGGCACAACGAGAGGTGTTGGTGAATGCAAATTATTTTTTCCAGAGGCAGCCTCTGTACAGGGTGTATAAAAAGTAATGGTCACCCTCTGGATCGGTGGACATTTGTAAAAGAAACTTGCCGCAAAATTGTTTATAACTAAGAAAATTATTGTTAAATTTTGTTTTTACATCGATGCCTTATACTCATCGAGAAAAGAAAAAGATTGAAAGGAACCACGCATCGCAAACAAATTTTTATTGAGATGTAAGCTGTTAAAGTTCTTGCTAAATTTGATTGTGTAGAAGAAATATACGTATAAAAAAAGCCTACTACATACTAGAGTCCACAACAAATTTAAAGGGATATTCGTCGCTGGGCCCGTACCAAGTGATCGTCTCCCTGCCCATTCGGATCACAAAATTCAAGTAGCGAAATATTAAATTTTTACATAAGAATATTAATCCTGGGTTATAAAATACTAATTGTAGGCTCTTACAAATTTTTAACAATCTTCTGTTACTCTGGCGGATCAACAGGGCACTGCCATTTGCGCGAATACGTCTTAATAAGTGTGAAGCACAAAACAATACATTTTTCAAAATCGCGACAGCGAACGGGTAGAAGTTACTCCGACCATGGTCAAAATAGTGTACTGCGGTGTCACCTCTGTTTTTGTTAAGAGTGAATTTAGGTGGGGAAATAATGTTGCGGTTTTTTTTTAATTGGACGGGGACGTGTCGGAAGGACTTTAGGTTGCGAAGTGGGGAAACTGTCACAGCAATTCCTTTTAGTATTGTCTTCGGTCGTCAATAACGAGATTTATAAGGGTATTTTTACTTGCTGGTGTTTTTTACTTGCTATAATGTTCTTTATAGGTAATCACCTAATCCGATGGAGGAACGGCGAGGTACGGTAACATTTTATAATACTGGATTAATATTCTTATAACAATGGGTATAAGGTATTCTTTCATATTTTGCAGTTTCAAATTTAGGGTACTTTAACCCTCATACCCTCCTCAAAAATAGCTGCATACAGAAGAAAATAGCTGCGTAAGAACGTATGACTATTACTTTTTATAAACCCTGTACAAGGTGTCGAAAATGATTCGTAGGAGACAATGTCAGAGATGAATCAGGGAAGAAATCGCGACGGACAATGCGTTTGTGCGGTTTCTATGAGTAGGAGATCGCGAGAAGATGGTGAACTTTGTCCTGGAAAGGGGTCAACGGTCGGGCTGTCCGTATGCAACGCGATTCCCGAACGATCCACAGCCTTGCTGGAATTGCTTCTGCTTTCCGAGAGCTGCTCCTGTACTCTGCTTTCCGAAACAGGAGACCCGAGGTGCTGTGCAATAATGCCTTCGGGTGAAATTCTGAGACCATGGTGCTCTAGGAACCGTTTTGACGACTCCTGACCCTGTTCTTTCCCACTTGTTATTATTGGACGGTTCCTTACACAAATCTCCATTTTCGCGGGCTGTCCATTTCCTTAGCAAGAGATCTCTTCGAAGCAAGATAGAAAAAAAATACTAGAAATTTTTGATGACGCGGCTAATTATTGCATTCAGTTAACCAAGAAGGCCACCGAGGCAAGATTTACTTTATCAATACTGGAACTACGATATACGTCAAAATTACGAGTTCCAAAATTTCAGCAAAGTTCTTTCTTTTGAACACATAACAGAAATTGCTTAAATTCTGAATAAATGCACTTTTGTCATTCTCCGGTTCACGTTTTAGTAAATTTACTGAAGATTCGAGTGTATAAAATGGAAATATTCTAGGTCGGAAGAAACGTCCGAGGTTAAAATCTTTCGCAAAGGGTCGAGCTTTTCTGGATACTGTCCAATTTATTTTTCGATGATATTAACACGAGAATCGTTTCAACGACGTTCTATTTATTTGCAACGTTTACTCTCCCGCGTACAATACCATTTATTTCGGAAAATAGTCCACGTTCCGCGGGCGAAACGTAACAGGACTGTAATAAAGAAGAGTAACTGGTTTCTTTATGAATTGAAATAACAGGCTGAATGAAATTAATTCGAGTTTCTTTAGAGACGGGTGCGAGAGATCGCGGTCGTTAAAAGTGTGTGACAGTGGTGGCAAGCAGCGTTGAGCACACCGATGCGATGGTTGAATACGTGGCAGCGACGTGACAGCGTGCAAACGTGCCGGTAATTATAATAATTACGGGAGCAGGTAAAAGGCCGAGCCACGGGATTGCAGTTTTGTGGCTAATCCCGTTACAGCTAATCCAGATATATGCTATCATTAATGATAAGGAGGGATTAACGGTGTACCCGTGGGTGTTTCCTTTGGAAAAACAGGCTGCGGGAAAAGTCTCTTAACTGGACGCAGCGTATGCCTCTCTCCCTCTCTTTCTTTCTCTTTCTCTCTCTCTCGCTCTCTCTCTCTCTCTCTCTCTCTCTCTCTCTCTCTCTCTCTCCCTCTCTCACTTCGCAGAGATTCGACCGAGTCACGAACTTGGCCAGTATTCCACAGTCCGGTTTCCATTGACCGTAACGCGACTGCGTTCGTTCCACGACATGAAATCGCGTGCAGACGTATTACGATTAGCCGGCGGTATGACTAATTAATCGGAGAAAACGTCCTAGCGTGTTTGGCCGCGTGTCCACGCCGCACCGTTCGAGCGAAGGCGTATTGATATTTCCATGAGAGGAGAAAAAACGACCATTACCACAGCGGGATTTTTACGGCGCGTTTCGGAAGTTGCGTTTTACGACTTTGTATATGCAATCAGCCGGACTGCATAATATAACCTTAACATTTCAGGAATGAGAACGCTGCGACGCTCAAAAGTAGATCGCGCGAATGTTGAACGGGTCATTTATTTCGCCCTTGCCCTTACGTAGACGGCCCCGACATCCTTGAAAGCGATACCAGTCCTGCAGAATCCTTTGAGAAATTCTGAGAAGAGCTTCACATATATTTTTGTAATGATTGGTCAATTGAATTTTGCAATGATTGAATTCTCGATGGCTTCATAGATCCTTCTAACATCGATACAATACTCGTGGTTCAAGAATTTGTCAAAGATCATTGGAAAGTAAAATTTTCTTGGAGGACCAAGGGAAGATTCTCATGGACCATGAATGACCTTTAAGGCATCGTAGGGAGATTCCAAAAAGGTGTTGCCGATCTTTCAACGATCGCAGGACGGTTCTTTTAACCTAACTACGTCGGGATAGTACTGGAAGATTCTGCGGAGCTATTCCTCTGGCAAACCTGGGAAGCGTCAGCCAACAGAATCCGCATTGCGCCCGGGACAATCAAGCGGAACTGTGAAATCCCACGGAACGGGGTAGTCTAAAAATGTGTCAGCGGCAATTTCGTCTGTCAGAGGACGAGTCCAGGTTTCGCGCGTCGCGATGTGTCGGATGCGCGCGTGTCTCGGAGCCATCCAAGAAAAGTGTCGTGCAAGGTGTCGTACCGGCGATGGTAGTACCCCCCTCGTTCGCTCCAGATAACACGCGCTCGCGGAAACTTTCTAAGCTTGTTTCGCGGGGCCGTTTCTATCGGCGCGGCGGTGGTTGCGGTGTGTAAATCACGCGACGACCAACGGCGGAGAACCGCTGGTGTTAATGTTCCATCGGCAGAAAACCGGTTTCACGGTACGAGCAACGTGAACCGATCGAACTGACCCGAGAGCGGTCGGTCGATGCACAACAACACCCGGCTGCTGCGTTTTGTACCGTTTCACGGCCGGCAAGATGCTCCGCGGGGAATCCGTCCTAGTCTTTCGGTTCCGTGAACCTTTTATGCATTTTATGCAGTTATCGTGATAACGAGGTCGTGTAATTTAACCCCTTCGCGACCGGAGACTTTGATACGAACCATGGACAGCGTGCGGTAAATGTTCTACCATTATCTACGCTGAGAAATACATTTTTCGTTAGCGCGCTTCTTTCAGGACGATGTTACTGTATGTGTACTCTTTTTCAACAATCTCTTTTACATCTACACAATCTCTTTTTAATAAACTCCTTACACTATAATGTATTTTACGATTACAAGTATTAACTTGTCGTAAATATTTACTTGTTGTAAATGATCAAACCTTTGCGCCGCGAATAAAAATTCATAATATCCTGAAGATAAATTACGATCGACAACTAATTAATTAATTATTTATAAGTATTAACCCTTTGCACTCGGATGTCTCCTCCGAGGCACCACTAAAAATTGCTGTACCATTACCAACATATTGTTTACATTATTGTACGAGGTATTTTACCAATTTCATATCCATATAATTGAAAAAACCATAGGGAGTGGAAATAGTCCAGGACGGAAGAAATGTTTAATTTTCCAGTCAAAATAGCTCCGAGTGCAAAGGGTTAAAACTATATTCGCGTTAATCATTTACTAGGAGAAAAAGAAAAATTGTATTCATTGTATTTACATGCTATTCTCCAGTGGCCAAATATTGACTATAGCTAGGGGTTGTATATGTCACCCTCAGGTGCCAACAGTACCGAAAGGATTGAAAGGAGATTGGAGGAACGTATCAAATGTCTCTGCCACGAAATAAAACGTTGCGATTCGTCAATATATGTGTGTATATCTAGAACCTAGACTTATCAAGATCCTAGACCGGTCCTTCCGCGGACAAGTGCGATCCAGGATTATTTATTGCAATCGTGGATTCCGAGGCCGTGGTTTTTCGGTCGAGGCATGGATAACGCGACGCCGGTGTTCGTGTACCGTTAGCTGAAACTTGTCGAGGCCTGGGACGAGGTTCATTCATGAGAACGCGGACGATGCGCCGAGCCGAGCCGAGCTGAGCCGAGCGGAGCAACGCGTGTTCGTTTCGCGGCTACGAAACACGGATGTGGAACGGATTCACAATTATCGGGGTAGTCGGTGTGTCGCGGAACAATGCCCATTGTAACGCCGACAGTCGTCGTCGTCTATCCGCGGTCTGGTCTCTCTCTCTCTCTCTAGCCCTCTCACTCTCTCGACTTGACTCTCGGGACTCGACTAGACACAGCTTTTCCCGTTATAGGTACTAGCCTAGTTGCAAAATTCAATTAAAATCAGCACTCCTCGGAGGAGGGGAACGCGTTCCTTCCGTTCACGGTGACGGACGATCCCCCAGGGAGGGTGGGTACGGAACGAAAAAAGAAAACAAACGAGCACAGAGTATGGTTGCGCCAAGAGGCCGAGCGGACGGGAAGGAAACGGGAGGAGCAAGAGCAAACTCGATGGAGGAGAACTCGCGTGATAAGGGTCGCCCGCCACACCTTGATACCAGATACCCCCCTTTCGCGGTAGCTTTTAGCCAAATGACGCGGATTTTATTATTGGATGGCCTTTAAGGGTGCGGCCCAGCTACCTACTCCCCCTATTATCCCCTGCCGTGCCACCCTTCGACGTCTAATGGCCCGTTAACTAGCCCCACCTCGTTTTTCCTATGTTCTATCTCGTACATCGGTTTCGCACGCGACACCCGTTATGCGTCACAGTCGATACCACCGATCGACCCTCGACACGCGAGTCCGATACTACCGGGACCGGAGATCGATTTCTTGGGAACCAGCGGGACCCCGCTGTACCCGCTGCGCTGGTCGCCGCATCCGCGGTGTTATAGTGTTTCAGCGGCCTTCTACAGGATATTCTTTGCATTAATAATAATAAATCATTTTCGTGGTTTTTATATGCAACCATTCTCGTTGTCTTTTGTTAATGCTCATACCTGTAGCAGATAACTAAAGTTCATACGATACGAATACAAGTAAGCGGTGCCTTCTAATAACGACAACATCACTGGAACAAGTAAACGAGGAAACTTATTCTGCCATGTCTGCCGGAATAAGAAAAGCAAACAACGAATTGGAGAAGAAAGTTTCCAGCAACCCCCAGTCGTGTTCTCTCCAGTTCGAAGTAGCAAAAATGCTTTAATCTGTTCTCGAGCTGCTTGCACAGCGTTCTCATAATCCCGCGTGCTCCGATAGAAGAGACATGAATATTATTATATCCAGAGTGCGCGTATCATACCAATTACGCTTTTTAACATCCGCGCAAACATTCGCTCAGCCAACAGTTTTGATCGAACACTTTACGGGTGCTATAATCTGAGCGCGGGCAGGCCATCGAGGATGATCGAGCGAGATCTGTAAATATTCCATCTACCTCGTGGTTCTCGGGATCCGGGGAGCAGCCAGCTCTCGAGAAGAGAGAAAAAGTCGGAGGCGAAATATCCGAGAGCATCCCCGAATTTCATGGGAACGGAGAAAGAGAACAAGAGCGGACAATCGAGGGACTGGCTCTGTTTGTACCAACGAAAGAACTGTGTGTTCGGAGAATCGTTCGTGAAAGCGTGTCGGCGGAAGTGCCGAACGAAACCCGAAGTATCGTTTTTCTATACCGGAAAAATCGATCGGCCAAAGAAATTCGAAAGT
Source organism: Lasioglossum zephyrum (assembly GCA_028455615.1). NCBI lineage: Eukaryota > Metazoa > Arthropoda > Insecta > Hymenoptera > Halictidae > Lasioglossum > Lasioglossum zephyrum. The sequence goes on along the minus strand of CM052321.1, from coordinate 22,871,492 downwards.
TTCGAGCTTTAGGGAAATATCGTGGAGAGAGAAAGAGAGAGAGAGAGAAGAAGAAGAACCTGGAAAGAATCAAAGGGAGTTGGTCGTCGTGGAAACGCGCGGAAGAAAGCGTGTCGTACCTGGAAGCCGCGCTGAATACCTAGTCATCAAGACGAGGCTAATTCCTACTCCCTGCCAACCGAATTACTTATACGACGCAGTCGAAGCGCAATTAGGAACGCAAAACGTTCGGGGGCGGAGTGTTGCGAGCGGGACGAGCCTCGCAAAAGGCTCGAACATCCCACGGACGGATATTCGCGGTGACATACAATGTTCTGCGACAGTAGGTTCGTTGTAGAATCGTGTAGCATTACCTCCAGGTGGCGTTAGAGAAAGGAAAAGCTATGTATCTCATTTTAAACGCCTTTAATAGGCGTGGTTTTGCAGCTCCGTTTCTGGAAGGGCCAATATACTGCTCCATAGAGCAATCTGTGCTCTGAGAGCGCTTTGGATTGCTATTGGAAACTGGGATTCAGTAGAAATAACATCGGAGAGAAAAAGAGAGATTCTATTTTGCTACTTTTAAACGTAGATATAACGGACCAACTGTATATCTCGAGAATCGACAATAATACTCTCAACCTTGAGAGTTGACTTCAGGAACCTCTAGCTTGTTCCTTTCGTGTGAAGTGCCCCGAGTGGGCGTGGTTTCGTAGCTCCCACTCTTGACAGAACCAACGTGCTGCTCACAGGGCAATCTGTGCTTTGGCAGAGCCGTGGATTGCCCTCGGGATTGACTATTCAGAAGAACTTACATCCAAAGGAAGAGAGACACTATATTCTTATGTTGCTATTTTTGCGTAACGTTCAAAGTCACGCCTCCCGAGTGGGCGTGGCGTAAAGGCACCAGAAATAACAAGATGACCAGCGAGGAACCGACAAGGACGCGAGAGGTTCCTCTCTGTAACTGTTTTATAATGTGTTCGCTCGTTGCGAATATTTTGCGATACCACGAGAAAATCTCGGACTTCCGTCTAAGACGCTAACCGAGCCAAGAGGAAGAACTTGGTCGGGCGCAAACCAGATTTCGAAAATCGAAAGGGATTAGGGTATTGACGCGCGGCGAAGAAACCATACGAGCGGCGCAAAATATTTCACGGTCTATTAGCTAAGCCTTTAGCCACGGCGTGGTGTAAACCGTGCCTATGCTCTCGGACGAGTTCATTCATTGGGTCTCGCTCTCTCTCCTTGTACGAGGTCGCAATCACGTTCGCCAACCAAGAGAGTTCCTACGAGTTTGTTTCGAGTAAATTTGTTCTGAGCTCCACGGGCTCGTCAAAACGTTTGTCCAGGAAAACGAACCAATGAAGATCGAGACGAGCCAATCTGTTTTATTCGAGGGACAAAGAGGGAGTGCGTGGGCGTCGAGACGGCGGAAGAACGCCTCATCTCGCGGCGCCGCCGATTTTATTAGACCGTTATCGTGCGCTCGCGGAAAGGAATATTTGCGTCACTCTTTGTCGAGCCGCGTGTGCAAGCGTTTGCGAGCGTTTGCCAGCGCGTCCATTGCTGGCCGACCTTCCCAGCGAGTTGCGGCGACACACATTGCTCGACTTTTCCAACGGGAAGGTCGCGAACTCGCCGTGATCATCGGATTCATTAGATAATGGGCATCGATGACCGGATAAGGGTCGCACAGTGTCTCCCAACCTCCCCGAGATTCGACTCCTCGCCGCAAATGTCAAACAACCTTGTACCTCGTGCATCTCGTACGGAAATATTCATCTAACTTTTGCGAGACTTCTCCTTTTTCTATAGTCGCGCTATACTTTTTCCTCTCTTGTTCAAGATATGAAACAGCTAGAAGGAACTCTCGTGCAAGATGATAACTTGAAGCAAAAATTGATAGGGGATCGTCCGGGGACCTTCGGGCGACTATCGGTTTATTCTACGAGTAATCCGACACATGTGTCTTCTTGTATATATGCTCTACTTTATTTTCTACGTCCCGTAGAATGATATATAGAAGATTAATGGATACGATTACAAGTATATTACGTGCAACCTGATATTGCAAGTAGAAATGAACACAGCGTCATCGGAAGTCATTTGAGGAATTAGTGGATCGTATCGCAAGTAATTGCGAGCATTTATCTTGTACATATAGTTTCCTGTATGCTCTGCGAACTGTAGATCGATATATAGAAGATAAATCATTCCGAGCATGTTTTAAGTCTGATATATTATTTCCAAGAAAGGTATTAAATTAACTTTATCACTGCCTTACAAAGGTGCTCCCATACGAAATGATTACGTTAATTTTATTATTCGAGTTTGTAACAATAATTGTGCCACTTTCAAATAAATTTAATCTCGCCATTTTCTAAGCGTACTAGCTGTTTTGAATGCTCGGTAGGTTTAATGCGTTGCGATTATCGAGGTTTTCTATTAGTTTATTTCCGGGAGCGTGCGAAATAAATTGGAAGAGATAGAGATGGGTATTTGGAAAGCTATAAAACCGATTTAAATCGGGAATAAAAATTGTCCGGGTCGTTTCAGAGGTTTATTCAACTGGGTTTGGCTGCGAGCGTGTCAAGTGGAAACGAAACATTATTTTCGCGGCGTCAATATTTACCCGTGGGAGCGACCGTACATGTACGCAGAACAAAGTGGTCCCTTGTCTTCCAATTATCGACAACGATGTAACCCTAGCAGCGTGGCCGGGGCGAGACGTAATCCGATTAAACATTACGGATTACGATTAAAACACGACGGGGCTAATTCGATCACGAGTTACTTTCCGTGTACGGTTGACCTACAACTGTAATCGAAGGCAATCGCAACGCGCTCTCGTAATTGACAATCGCGGGAAGAATAGATCCGAGAGAGAGACTGAGATTGAAATAAAATTTTATTTTTCACCTCGATATATATATATAGACTTTCTGATAAAAATACGTAACTAAAGATTCTACCGGGGGCCCATCTTGTTATTCTTGGAGTTATAAATTTAGAGATAGAATAATAATTACATCGATGGCTATTAATTTGCAATCAAATTCTATTTCGAAGGTATGAAAGAGGTCTCGCAAAAGCAGGATAAAAATAAATATTCCAGAACCATAACCCTCAGTCGGACCTCGATGGCGGCTCGTTTCGACCCCACCGGGAGTCGCAAATCACATGTGTTGGATTGCCAACCTCGGTATCAAGGGCCGAATCATTGTTCGCGGTCAACCAGTTATTTTCCGGAGCCCAGAATTTCCCGCGTTTACGTTATTCACTCTTGCCAACCTTCTCGCCCTTTCTACGTCACATATATTCGAATACGAACTCTGAGGATGAGCCAACTCCTTCACCAGTTTCTTGTACTCAATGTACATAATTTTTATCTTGCATAAAGATCCTTAACGATTAAAGCGATTTAAAGGCTTGATTTATTCAGACGTTGTGTATCTTTTATCACAATATGTGCTTGGATAAGTACGCAACAAGTAACCAACTTCATAATTTCAATAATAGCAAAATGAAAAATATAAAACCGGTGGCCGGCAGTGGTAGGTTTAGTGTTAATTACAAGAATTCTGTGCAAACAGGTTTCCACTAAGAAATTGGTTTAAGATAAAATCGTGAACTCTTGCAAGTGGTTCTGATAATTTGCTGGATCAGTGTAATAGTGAAATAAGAATCCGTTGGTCTGACCATGATAGGTTCAGTGTAAAGAGTTAGTATACAGCTAGGGCAGCTAGTGCGCAGCTAGTGAGGCGAATTGATTGAAAAGGAAGGGGAGGCGGGGGTGCGAGCGATGCGTCGTCCTATCAATATTTGTCGGTTCCACAGTCGCGATTAGATCCTGCGGATAAGATCTGCTGTAGGAACGGCGTCTCTCGAGGGAGTTATATTGGATCGAATCGATGGTGGGCGAGACCGCGAGCTAGCTAGGCGAGCCATCAACTTTATATTTCATCGGCAGCGTACGCAATTACGATTTCACTGGGCTGCGGGGATTTATCGGCGCTCGTCGCGGCATTCGTCAGAGACTTTGGATCGATCTTGCTACCGTGGAGGATCGCACGAGAGGAGAGCCTCACTTGTTAGCTCGAGCGAACGGGAATCGATGAATTTCTAATCGACGAAGTACACGAACGATGAAGAGCAAAGGACGACGCGTTTCCGTGAAGAAGAAATAAATGAAGCTGCGATAAACGGACGGAAGAACCGTTAATACGCAAAGATATCGGTGGGAAGAGTTCGTAGAGAGAAAGAGAGTGAACAGATAGAGAGAGGGAGGGAGAAGAGCGAAACAGGTCCTCGGCTCGGCTGGCTGGAAGCACGGGGGTTGATTTTAATACCCCCCAGGGAGAGAGGGGTTGTGGATGTGACCTTTATGAAATGCTACAACCTTTGTGAGCCCTGATTGCACTTCTTCGTACACAGAGGCGTGCGCATAGAGCCAGACAAGGGCCGCCCACACGCGGAATGACGAGACCGATGAGAGAGGAGAGAGAGAAATATACACACATACCGGTGTATGAAAGCGCACGCAGGCTTGGTTGGTTGGTTGGCATCGCGTGTACAAGCACAAAGAGAGGCCTAGACACTGGTGAGGCCGTAGGATCGTCTGGCTGTACGCGGAGCTATTGTTTTTCGAACGTACACGGGCTCTCTCTCCTAACTATGTACCTTAGGTTCGGAACCACGTCGGTATCGCGCGCTCCACGTCGCCAGAAAGAAGGTAAACATACACGCTTCGCGTGTGCTCCAAGGAGAGGAGAGAGAACCCCCGGGCTCTCTCCTATTTCCAAACCAGCACTCCTCTCACTCTCTGCTCCAGTCTCCTGTCGCGTAAGAGAACGCTGCTTAGAGCAACTTCATCGATCCAACCGCTGCAACGAGCTCTTTGCGATTCGCACGCGCGAGCACACGCTCGGACCCCCGCAAACTTTCCGACCCCCTTCAGACTGTCGCGCAGGGGGGCTCTTTCTCTTTCTACCCCAGCGTTCTCGCTGCGAAATTACCCCCTCTGTTCGAAAACTTCTTCACGGCGACTCCACTCGTCACCCCGTCGAGGAAACTTTGCGGGGCTCGCTCAGATAGATCTTACCAAGGCCTGCTCTCGCGGAACAGGGTCGAAGCAATTCCTGTTCCTCCGGTTGCTAATACAACAACTGTTTTCGCATGTTCGTGAGAACCAGGTCTCTCTTCGTCCGTGGACCCCACATTAATCTCCCCTCAAACATTTTTGCAAACTTCGTAGCTCTGATTTCTTTCAGTAATTTATTCTATTCTGTTCTACACGTACATGCTTCTAGCCAGAAGTTCCTCTACACGCTTCAGTCTCTTTCTAACTAATACCTACTACGTTATTCAACAGCGCGAACTTCAAAACACGCGCGCTTCGCTGATTGGCTCCCTATTCACCGTATTAGGTCCTAAGTTATGCAAATATAGTAGTAATGGTTTCGTAACTCCAATCAACTCGCAAGATACATGTTGAATATCAATGACGAGCACAGCCCTCTGGAATCGATACACGCAAATCTGGACCCTCCCCCCCTCCCTTTGTCGTACTTCAACACGCGAGAAATGGATCCCTAGCGTTGTTTCTGTACTTATCTTTTACTACTCCTCAGGGTTTCAAGTGTCCCGTGCACTTTCTCGGAAAGAAGCTAAGCGGAACGAATTATCGAGACTTGCTTTCGGCACGTCCACTTAAGAAGCTTTGCGCGAGAAAGCTGTCCACGATGCCTAGACCTTAGCTAGGTTTGCGAGACTGGCTTGGACACTAGTCGAAAGTGCATTACAAAGTCTTTCGTATTAACGTTTCTAATGTGGATAATTTCGATCTGACCCCTTTAAATAAGTCCTTTATTAGATCGCCTCACAAATAATGCAAGTTTTGTTTCACATTTTTCGAAAGTGTAATAGAAGAACACATTTCCTTAAATTTCTGCAACCTATAATAATACATAGAAGACCGTACTTGTATTCTACTCTTCCAAGAATATGAACGAAAATATGCATTACTTATGGAACAACGTGCCACTAAGGATTCTGGTTTCCGAGGAAGTTTGCTAATGTTCAGACCACACACCCGGTCGATTTGAACACCGGCTGGTGTCGTTCGTTCGAAGAAATTCCCGTGGACAGGTTAGCAGAGGTTTCCGGGAGTCTCCTCGAAAAACTGGGTGAAAATTGTTTAACTCGAATAGGAAGAGGAATGGAATGGAATCGAAGCGGCGTCGAGGAAATTGCAGGGATATCGTTCCGGCGAGGCACGGCTGCGGGACAACGGTACTTCCGCGGTCATAAACGTTGCTTGACCGTTAACTCGACTCACCGGGTCTCTCTCGTCTCTCTGTCTCTTTCTGTTTCTCTCGTTCACGGCGACCACAGGGAATTATTTTCATAACGCAGCCGAGAGGAGGATCGCGGAAACAAAAATAAACGATTAAAAGAGAGACCAGGGGTCCGGTTGGTTCGGTCCGGCTGATCGACACGATAGAAGACACGTAGGCAGATATATTCGCATACACGCGTGCACGCATACACATATATTTCACCGGTTTATTTGCTGATCCGGTGTGCCCCGGGGTTACGTAACCACGCGAGCAGACGGGTACCTAAAAATCTCATCAATATTCCTAGCGTGCTCGAGTCAATATACCATTCGCGAGATAGAATTTAATTCTGTTTCCTTTTACGAAACAGCCTTCCGACTTATTACCTCGCTCTCAAGGCGAGCTATCTTTCCTTCATCCTTCTCTCTTTCACTCCCCCTCTCTCTCCTCTCTCTTCGGAGAACTTCCCTCGCACAACTTTCAAATAGATTTCCTTTGCCGGGTTTAATAGCTTGATCGAGGAGAAACGAATCCGCGAAGAAAAGGGGTCCCGGAATTTCAACGCGAAACCAATCGCAGCCTTCGAATTCGCACAGACCCTTCATCATTGCTACTCTTCAACTCGCGATTTTGGCTTAAAATAAACGGACAGTTGTACGCTCTTCAATTTCTTGTTGAATTTCTTCTCGGTCGTTTTATAAAAAATGTCTGCATCAATTCCAAGAAATTAGAGATTTCTTTAATAACATCGATAAATTGGGGATAATGCATTGGCACGCTTGAATTATTTAAATCGCGTGAAGTCTTTCAAATTGCATTTTACATTAACGCGTCGAAATGTAACTGAAATCTGAAAGAGCAACGGGAATAACGTTATTTGGCAGCACGAGGCTCTGTTAGCATCGAGGGAAGCTAAATGGCAGGTTCTGCTTGAAAGATCGAAACGAAATCGCAGAGCAAAGGGGTTAAGAGGCCCGCGGAATCCTCTCGGAAAGCTTCCGGCGTGTTTCGAGAGGGGGAGAACGGCAAGGCCGAAACGCGCGAGAAATTACGTGATCCGTGAGCTAAACGCGAGCAAGTCAGAACTTCGGCTGAATGAGAGAGACGAGAATTCCGCGCCGGGGTCAAAATTTGCACCCTGGGCACACCGAGACGCTAACTGCCACGCTAAGTTGATTCTCTCTCTCTCCCGGCAGGAATACTAGAATATGTACGGGGTGTCCTAATTTTCCCCGGGAAAATTCGCCAGACTTCAACATCTATTTCCCGTCCTCAATTTCGGGGATACCGTGCCCTGAAAACCCTCGGAAATTGTTAAATTGCTATCACCGAACCGGTAACTTCTCGACGGTCGCGGTTACTCGGTGCCTTTATAAATTTTATACTAGCTCGCCTGATCGTGAATTGTATGCGAAGCTGTGATTCGATTAAGAACAGACACGTCCCATGCTAAAGATCTATCGTAAAGCGTAAATTTTGGAGCAGATTGATGCAGAAATTATATTTTAGTGTGCAAAGAATTTAGTGTGCAAGGTTCGATCAATTTTACACAAGCAGCAAATGTGCAATTATTTATAAATGTATCTTGACGTTTAGATCCCTATGTGGATCCCTACGTGGTTTTTTTTCTTCTCTTTTTGTTACGCAGCAAGTAAGTACATTAATTTTGTTGATCCTGTTGATTGACCTGGCTGTGTTTTAAATTTATCTGCCATATTATGATTCTTTTAAGATACATTTATAAATAATTTCACATTTCCTGCTTGTGTAAAATTGATCGAACCTTGCGCCGAAATCATAAATTCGTATTCACTTTCCGATCGAGAAACAAACTTCACAAAGAATGAATGATTGGATCTGTTTTGCCATATCTTTCGAGGAGTGTAAAGTTCCGCGGCAGTCAGCAAGCAGGTTTACGCGCAAAATAAACTAGAGGCTTCAACAGATGCGGCGCCGATCTATTATTTCTGGCGTGAACGACGGTAATTCAGTTTTCCGAAAATATTTCATCGAAAGAAACAGGGACACCCGGTGAACATCGGCCGAAAACGTCATTATCGGACGATCATTCTCGACAAGCCAAGTTTTCCCAACGAGCGCCCCGTCCAGGTCGCTGTCAATCCGCCAAGTTATTCCGAGAAGTTCCTCGCGCGCGATTCCGCGTTGTATTTGAAAACTCCCGAAATAAATAGTATATCATTAAGGACATGATGAGAGGTTGTATGATGCGAACGAGTAACCGAACCGAACCGAACCGAACGGGACCGAACGGGACCGAGTGGCTTCTTCTGGTAACGCGTATCGTCGTGCGAACGAGCGTCCAGCAGAACCGAAGAAGCAGATCGCGAAACACCTCTGCGAGACCGAACCTAACCGATCGAATTTCACGAGCAGCGATTCGCAACGACGAAATCGGGATGCTACACCGCGATGGGAAAATTGCAGCGACGCGTTAACCCTTTGCGGTCAAATCTCGCTGTTTCGCTTCAACGGACCCACGTTGTACTCGCATGTTTCGCACGACATGTTGCAAATATACTGCAGCATATCGAAGAATATATTGTGAACAAGTGAGGCTAATTATTTAGAAATTATCCCCATTGTAAATCACACATTTGTCATTTATGCGCGGTCTAACTATACACCTGGCTGAAATAAATATGAAATAAAATGGCAAGCTGACCTTTCGGCACACTAGAATAAAATTGTCCAGCGCACACGTTTGTCATTTATGTGTTGTCTGAACATACAACTAGTTGAAAAAGAAATGAAATAAAATGGCAGACATGGTGGACATTCTAGAATAAAATTTTCAGAATTATCATTGCACCTACTGGAATAAAATTGTCCAGACAGATAGGCCATTGAACCTATTAGAATATAATTGTTGTCTGAACAGAGTAACCGTTACACCCATAAGAATGAAATTGTTGTACAAAAAAAAAAGGTTGTACAGTTACACTCTATCCAGGATCACAATGGGTGAGGCCTTCATTAATTTTTCCAGAGTTTGCCTCCGGCGGGTCCCATGGTCCCGTTCGGATCATTGGTTCCAGTGTCAAAGCTGAGAACACCTCGGGGAGTATCTTGAACTATCGCAGAACATCCGGCGCGGTCGCCGAATCGTGTCGACATCGCGAAATTTAGGTTGCAAACGAGGCAGCAAGAAATTTAATTGCCAAAGGATTCCACGGACCATGGAGAATGGTAATGGAATTGCAACTTCGTGATCTAGTAGCTTGGTGACAATTTTCCGGGTCTTGATCTTGGCGCGAACGAGCGCGCGATTTATTGCTGTTGGGTTTGAGGATTCTCACCGTTTGCGGTTCAGACTTGCTGATATATTTATAGAGAAATTCGAGATTGTGGTATACTGAAATTACTTGAACAACATCATGTGGAAATATTTTGGGAAATATCAGTAATTGAGTTATCAGTTACATTAAACGAGGTTAATGGAACAATGCCCCGTGGAAATATTTTTACAATTTCAGTAAATATAAGTAAGATGTCTGAAATTGTTAATTTGAGCGATAAATGTGGGTTTAGCGGAAAACGCAGCGAATCTATTGGAAAGAAAGCTCGTCTATCAATTACAGTTGGGGTGGCAAATAAAGCAGAGATGTTAAACGGGTGAATCCGTAGAAAACAAGGATGGCGGAGCCCGGTTCGCATTCAGCAAGCGAGTGGGATCGATAAAACGCTAGATGGCTCGCGACCTGTAACGATTATTAATCGTGCCACCCATGAAATGTATTAGGAGGCGACGTCTATGCATGATTTTCCTGCATAGCGACCGAGAGAGGGAGAGAGCAGCGGAAGAGGCGGCTTCCGGAGTAAAAAAAGCCACCGGCGGAAATTCACCGCGATAAGAATAATCGAGTCCAGCGAAGAACCACCAGAGAGCTGGCTGCTCGTCGGCCAACGTTCCCCCGTTCTCTCTTTCCCTTTCTCTCTCTCTCTAGTTACGCTCTCGGGCTCCGAGAAACTCGTTAGCAAATTATACGTCGACGCAATTAATCAAACCGTGCCACGGTCTCGGGCGGATCGCTCCTCAATTCATGGTGCAGCACGCGACCCTCCGCAACACGATCGGCACACCTAAACAGCGTCGAGCAATTTGTGTTTCACCCGTCGATTATCCCCAATAACATACCATTCAATTTTTATTTGAACTTTAGGATATCGCGTAGGTAAAAATAACTATTAGCCCGCGTGTTGTATTAAAACAGTTTAATTAACTGCATAGATGAGTCAATGCTCTCAACCGAACCGCACGCAGAACGAAGTGATCTCTTTGCACACTGTGTTAGCCTCCACAGACTGATAAGAAGCCGTTGTAGTGGGCGATTTCGTGACGTCCGAAAACTGTTAAAATGAGGGGGAAAATTCTCCACCGTCAAGGGCATGGAGAAAGTTTCTTCCCCCAGAACAACATATTAGGAAAACGTCACTGTCAATGGCATTGCAACGGTCGAGCCAAGGTTCCGACAATCGTCACTTCTATAACCAATCTACGTATGAATCATATCCAGATACGCACTTGGGAAAGATGGAATTTTCGCGTCTGAAAACTCCCTCTGTCCCGCACACCATGTCCACTACGGTCTTGCACAAATCAATCATTTCTTAATGCGATGACAATTGAACAACGTCAGCGAAACATCTCGATTAGTCATTGAAATGACTCAAAATAATCTCCGATCGATCACGAAAGATTAATCACAATGTTTTACAAACGACGAGAAAGAATAGAGAGGTGAACAGAATAAAAAAGCGATTCCAGATGTTGCAAATCCTAATTTTCCCCGGCCAATTATAACGAAATTCTTAGCCAACAAAACTCGATGATCAACCACTGCAATTACCCGCAATTACCTCGCAATTAAAACGCTCTTAAAAGACCAATACACATCGAGCGAACACGCGGGCTCCTCGTCCTCGTTACGCGAGCCACTGTGTAATCGTGTTGCACAATCCTAATGAAAATGGGGTCTTACGCGACCCTTCGAGGTTTAAAAATAGTAGATATTTCCGTGACTTCGACTTCCCTCGGACACGATCCAGGAATTGGTTCGCGGGAATCGGCGGAGTTTGACTATTAAAGTTCGCGACTCCGAGTAGTCTGACGAGTCGAATTACAGCCGGTTAGGCGGTTACATGGCAAGAATCGCCTAGCACCGGTGTTCGATTACGCAAAGCCAACCGGGAGGCGAGCTTCGCTTGTTCTACAGTTCTCGCGTGTCGCATTTTCGAATGCGAAGAGGAGAACGATCGAGGGAAAGGAACCCGGCAGGATCGAGCAATCTCCTTAATCCGTTCTCAGAAATTTTAAGCGCCTGCATCGACATTTATTTGTTCTTCTTTGAATGGCTCTGCAACACTACAAATTAGAGCTCGGACTTTTACCCGGGTATATGAGATACCCGGGTAGAGCAAAACTACCCAGGTATCTCATGAGATAGCCGAGTATCCGGGTATCTCATAAGACATAAGGCGTAAATGATTTTCTGCAATCTAAAACAATAATGAAATTAAAAGAACGTTGATATATTAATTTAAATTTATTAAAATCGTTCAAGAGAATAAGTAATCGTAATATATCGTCTGCTTTTTCCTATTGAAGCAAATTCTTTATATTTTGCATGAAGATCCGCAGTGTATTCATGAGATACCCGGGCACCCGGGTAATTTTTGTTTACCCGAATACCCGGGTACTCGGGTAAACAGCATTACCCGAGTACCCGGGTATCTCATAAGTCACAGCTCTACTACAAATACCGAGTGATAATCGCGTCAACGTATATTATTATATAATAACCACTAGACTGTTCGTCTTATTTTAAAACAAATGAAGTCTATTAAATTCCTTGAGAATTTGACAAGAAACCTTGGATACCTAAAATTTCCCTATTCACACGAGCTCGACGATACTTCGAAACTATCTACCGAATTGGCTCGAGTAGCACGAAGACCCATCGCTAGCATGATCGTCGTAGGGGGCGAGGGGCTCGAGACGAGGCATGTTGGTGGAATCATAAACGTAGTTCGCGGAGCGTCTTCATGGTCTGACGGTTATCGGTCGAAGGACAACAATCTCGGGCGAACTATCCCGCTAAGCGAACAACTATCCGTCGGGGTACCCGCCGTGTTATCCATCGTGGCAAGAAGAACACGGTGTAGGTCTCGGTGGGACGACACGAAACAAGAAGGGAACGTGAGAGACAGGAGACGGGAAGAGTGGAGAGGAGAGGAGAGGTGAAAACGCGAATCGCGAGGCGTATGGCAACGAGAGCGCGCTATCTCTAGGCGACCGTCTACTCAGCGGTAATGCGAGACCTCCATGGTAATAAGAGATGCCCTGGTAATTATTACATTCCCTTCGTGGGACGTACGTAAGGTAGATTCGACCGGGAGATGGGAGGAAGTGACGCGCCACCGCCGACGCCGACGGCACGGCCACTGTGAATTATCGCGGCTCTAAGCGACGCCCGCCACCAGAAAACTGCCACTTCTATCGTCTAATTAATCATAATTTATATCAGCCCGTTTGATAACCTGCGATTATTTACACGCGATCCCTGGGAAGTTGCGTGGCTCGCAACCTTGTTGCACACGGACGGACACAAGATCGGTTTCTCGCTCTCTTCCTCGCTTTATGATGGACGAGCCCAACTGTCATTAATTAGCGCATGGGAATTCGACCCATCCTTCGGCGCGGAAGACCTAGAAAGCGTCCCACAGGAGTCGAAACTTTCGAGCTGGCGGAATTGATTGTACCGGTGTGCTATCAATCCGTGGTAATCGGATCAATCTGGCGCCGAGGACTCGCGGACCCCCGACGTTTAAGAGCGCGAATTCTCTCTCGAATCGAGGGACCATCGCTTCGAGCAATTAACCCCTTCCAGCGCAATGAGTTTGACTCGCGATGACAATTTCACACAGGGTCTAATGACTCTACTACGTATCACTGATCTTTGTCTTTTCTAAATTGAAATGACATTTGATTCGTCTGTTATCTGCGGATTTCATGCATATTATCCCCTTTCCTTACAATATCGTGACAAGTACTAAAGATTATGAACATATTCTGATAAATTCCCTTAAAATAACTTCCGTCGATAATTTTCATTAAACCGAAATGAAATTCTATTTTGGTTTTGTTAATATACAGCTACTGGAGAACATATAGGCATACAATTTATATCAATGTTCTCCTTTTTTAGGAATATTGCAATCTACAAAAAAAGTTCTAGTCACTAAAACCGTAAAATAAATCTTAAGGCAAGGGGTTAAAGTACGTATACCAAAATAGAACCCCTAAAAGATAAATGTTTTTTCTATCCTCAATAGCTTGTTTATGATTACGAAAAAATATACGAAATGCAAGAATTCGAGTATATTTTTAATTAACAACCGAGAAAAGAAAAGATCAAATTTAGGGTATTTATCCTCACATCATCCTTAAACGAGGAATTAGACTTGAAATTTTCGGTGAATATTTCCCAACCTAAGAGCATTGTTTTGCACACGATACCAATAAATATCATCGTGGGGATGCTGAACCATGCAACGCTCTACCATGCTAGACCATTTAAACAAGTCTAACACAAATTTGTCCATTGCCAAGGCGCAATGTTAATTTGATTCTCTTGAAAATTATCTAAATGCAGATCAAAACGTTGAGAAATAATATTGTGCTAATTTGCAAATAGTGTTTGAGTAACAATTGATCGAACCTATGCGCCGATATCATTAATTTACATTTAAACAAGGTTGAAAAATTGCGTCAACATTTAGAAGATCGAATCCCTTAAAGACGCGTAAAATCCACCGGCTACAAAATAGCCGTTCCACTCCAAGGCTCGTAAAATGGCTAATTCCCTGAATTCGCTCGCACAACATCGATGCAACGCTTCCACCCCATAAACCAACGATAAGGAAAAATGAAAACGTGATCGAAGCCAGCGAAGCGGAGAGAGGGTGGGCCTTTAAGACTGTTGCTCGTTACGTTCCATCAACGAGTTTTCGTTGGCGAGAGAGGCGGAGCGTCGCTTAGCGCGCGTCCGATCAGAAGCAGTTTTGGGAAGTTAGGGTCGAAGACTCTGAGGCAAACTATCATCCGACCTAAATAATTAATCGACTGGTGCTCGCAGCTTGCTGCTGTTTAACGATACTCGAACGCAATCGCGGAACGAATTTAATATGCGACACGGATGAATAAATAAAAATACGATCGTCGTCGTCGGAGAGTGAGAGGGGCCGGGGGGAGGGAGGTAGAAGGGTAGAGCGACAACTACGTCGACGTCGACGAGCCCGAGGCGGTGGATGGAAGAGAGCTCTCGCTTCTCTCGCGTCGTTGTTCCCTATCCCGAAGGAATTCCGGAATCAGGACACGCGGAGCAGCGACCGGTGCTTATCGCGTCCGACACCGAAGGCGGAACTTCTCCGAGGAAAATGAAATCGAGCGGAACCCGACGAGCTACCGAGGCGCAAATGAAATCTTTAATACCGAACGCGTACTCTCCACCGCAGCGGAGAGACAGACGTTACGAGAGCGCAGTCTGAAAGGAAGTTCGTTTCGCCGGGAAAAGTTGGAACCGTCTGGGTCAGCCGGGGAAATGGAGGAGAAAAGAACAGAAAAACGCGATTAACTCTTTCCGCGGGACGTTCGTTGAATACCTGGCCGCAAAATAGATTTAACGCGCTCAAGCGTCCGGCTAGACTTGCGGGGACAACACGCGCGCGGTCTCTCGTTTTCGATCCGCGAACACCCCCGCTGAAAGGGAATAATGTTAATTAGCGAGCCGGGGTAATTCGCGAGGATGAGCCGTACTGTGCGCCGTTCCGTTCCGTTCCGTGCAGGGTTCATCGTCGCGTTCCGCTTCAAAATTCCCCCGGATGAAAGTTTCTTTTTTATTTTTTCTCCCTTCCTCCCTCTCTTTCTATCCCTCCGGCGCTCGTCCCACGGTGTTTGCACGACGCTTCACGTGCGTCCCACCCCGCTTCGTATGCGTCCGTGCACTCTTTCGTCCGTGAATGAGACCAAACCGCTGCCACGTTGCACGAGCCTTCGCAACTAAAACTTGCCTGCTCGGGTTTTTAAAGATACCCAGAAACCCCGGACTCTTGAAATACTAAGCTTTAATATTAGGCAATCGAACCGTCATCGGAAATACTGTTCCTGTAAGTAGCATCTTTGTGCAAAAATTGTCTGGACCTGTTGCTAGAAGCAGATATGTCTTCGAAAGTAATGTATCGACACTTTTCAACCCTTTTACAAGGGGTACATCTAAGTGTATTACCCTGAATTTAATGAAATTTAAACAGGATATAGTTTGTTGAAAAATATTTCACATATATCTTTTTTAGTGCTGACATTCATGTTCAGAGGGTGAATTGGAGGGTCTATTACAATGATTTCTTAAATTTCTGTGTTTCCCATCAACAAATGTAGTCATACAAAAGAACTTTGAGTACATAATCTATAGACCAAAATAGAGAATACTTGTTTTTGACCATAAACAATAATGATTAAATATATAAGCAATTACCGACTAGTGAAATATGTTTCAACAAACTATATCCTGTATGAATTTCATTAAAATCGGCGTGTTATACTTGACTAATGACCCTTGTTAGTCTTTCT
This sequence comes from Lasioglossum zephyrum, assembly GCA_028455615.1. Classification (NCBI taxonomy): domain Eukaryota; kingdom Metazoa; phylum Arthropoda; class Insecta; order Hymenoptera; family Halictidae; genus Lasioglossum; species Lasioglossum zephyrum. The sequence goes on along the minus strand of CM052321.1, from coordinate 22,855,523 downwards.
ATTGTTTCAAGTTGCAGCAACTCGTTTATCTCATGTGTGTGAGTGCATAAAGTCTACTTATCTTCTGTAAAATTGTATCAAAAAGTGTTCATCTTTACACCTCTGTTAAATCTAATTGACATCTGTCACTAACACGTTTATAATAAAATATAGATGAAATGAGTATATCGACCTGGAGAAACTAGTTAACTCGGCGAATGAGCAGCTAAAGGCTAGTTTCGAAGAGCAGAGTGCACCGCGGCGAACAGAGTTGCACTCCGCAGAGCTCCGCTCCGCGTGCAGCTGAAAGTGCAGCCTTGAATCCACGGCAAATCTGTCGTATGCATAATAAAACGTCCTACCGGGAAACCTCTCGCCGGCTATTTCACTTTCCCGTCGCGTTCTCGTCAGTCGAGCTCGATCCTCGCTTCGCGATTCCTTTCCGAGGATCGTGGATCAACCATAGGATTCGATTCAATACGAGCATACTTTATCTTCGGTATACGCGAGGCTTTAAGAGAAATCAAATTTTCTTGGTGTAACTCGGCGAGATTCGTGCTGAACGCATTCCCCGCGGCAGTAACTGGATATATCGTGATTAAAATGGAAACATCGTGGCATTTAATTACACGATGGATATTTTATTTCTTATACTCATATTTGACGCGCAGTCATGGATATCCGCGATATACACAGACCTTTTCCCGTGTTTCAGAACAATCGGACGGTGGAACTGAAATGATGAGAATAAAGAGACTGGAGGGAAAATGTTATCAGTGCTCTTACAGCGAACAAGGATCATAAAATCGAATCAGACGTTGCTCGATTTCGTGTATCTTCAACTATAAAAAAAAATCGTTCATTCAGCTTCATTGTAGCTTCATAAATGTCTCGCGCGTTCTTCAAAAGATGCAGCAAAATATTCAAGAGCTGCGTTTGCAAATCGAATGCAAATGCGACAACGTCAGCGCCCGATCATTATTCGACAATTCCACTAAATACAAGCACCAGACCTCGCGCGCGTCTTCTGACATTAAATGTTTCTTAGAAAGGAACGGTCCACACATTTCCGATCCACCTGTCTTCCTGTAAGTGCACTCTAGAGCCGAATTTCAGGGAAATGTTTATTCCGCTGTCTTTTCCATAAAGACGGCTAGCCATAAATGCACGAACGTCCGCAATCTACTTATCTGGTACCCCTGAGGGATCGCTCGTCGTTTCTTTTTTATATTTTCTTTTATTTTTTTTTACGATGGACCACGCGGAAACGCTTGAGTGTGAACGTTCTATGTATAAAACATCGTGGGACCGGAAGCTGCGAGAGTCTCCGGAAAGATACGCGATCGATCGCACCTCGAAATGTTTTCGCCGACGTTGCAAAGGACTCGGGAGCAGCACTGATAAGGACGAAACGTGGGACGGACGAGCTCTCGTCTACATCGACGACTCCTCCCCTCCTCCTCCCTCTCCCTCTTTAGATTTCCGTCTCTCTCGATGGCCAGTCGCTGTCGTGGTAGACAATACGCCATTGAAATCCCCTGGATCCGCGAGCGCTACCGTTCCGGCGTCGAAACGCGACCCACCCATCGAAATTCATCGGACGATACACGGCGGCGGCTGCCGCGGAATTCCGCAGGAACGTCACGTAGCAGGTGTCTTCTTGACACTGACGAGCCGAGGAATCGGTTGCTCAACCGACCGAGACTCGCCAGCCGAGAATCTTTAATCCTCGACACGTCCCGAGCCTCGAAAATTGGGTTATAAACCAGTCCTAGGACAACTGATGCACCGCTCCCTTGCGCAAGCCTGAAAGGACTTCGGAATGTTGCAGGATCGATCTGAATATTCTGGAAAAATTGTCCTAAAGTTCTCCTAAAAAACTTTCATGCAAGTTTTATTCGACGGAGAGAAGTTAATTGTATTGGCAGTTGTTTTGGCATTTTCATGGAAAATAAATATTATATTTATTGCCAGATGCAGGAGTTACGTAGACATTTATTCCGTTTCTTGACTATTTTATCGAGTTGCAAACAATACAGCAGTATTTTTAAATCCTGCATTGACAGAATAAAAATTAGATTAATTGCCGGATACAGGAGCTACGTAGACATTTATGTCGTTTCTTGAATATTTTATCGAGTTGCGAATAATACAGCAGTATTTTTACATTCTTTAAATATCTTCATTGTTTTGCACTTTCCCAATGTAATTTTATCATAAATGTGTAAAATTCGCAGGCTAATTGTGATAGAATATCTAGAATGGATTTAAGTGTAGCCTACAATACAGGTGTCTCAAGTAGCGAGGTTAATTTGCGGCTTAGTATTTGGAGAGATAGAAAGATTACGAGGTTCTGGTACTCGGTACCATCATCAACAAGTACATGTTGTCTAACGAAAGATTCCTTCACGTAATCCAGGGCTAGCATCGGTCGTAAAGAGGTCCTTCATACCTCGTCAACCTGTTAACCACGGGATCCTCTGGCCATGACTTCACACGTAGACAATTAAACGTGAATAAAAACGTTCCTCGACTTAGCACGCGTGAACACGATCTACTTTTACGGTGCCCGCGCCGTAGTCGTTCGCATACTTTCCAAGCAACAATCATGTGCGAAAAAAAATTCACGCGACATTATGACCCATTAAAACGTTCTTCCTCAAGACATCCTTTTTTCTCGGTGACGTTTTTCTCGGAATATAAATCCTACTGATTCTGGAAACGGCTTAATATCGGGAATGAAGCGACTACTTTTATCGGGTATTAGGTTAATGGTTAGAATTTCAGTGGCATTATACAATTTGCATTTGATGCGAATGGAATCGCGACTAAAAGGTATGCATCTATAATTGGCGCAGCTTCCGGTGCGGTCGTTATGGACGAGCTGGTTCAGCTCTCGTACTCGAAACTGAACATTTTTCCAGTCCGAAGCGTCGCATCGAGACTCAGAAAAATACACCAGCAAACTGAATGATCGCTAAAGAATAACCGAAAAATTGCGAACCTTTCAACCTCGGGAACATTTGGGCAAAAAAAGATCTTCCGGACTCTGGCTGCGCTCGTTCGAAAGGGTTGAGTCTCCGCTTTTGTATCCGTCAACTTTTCTCAAACACCTTTCCATTAAAAAGAGAATCGAGAAAGTTGCGTTCCTTCATTTGCAATTTCACAAACTCGAACGACTCTAGAACCTTCCCCTACACAAGTTCGAATGAAAATAAATGTAGAAAAAATTGTTCGAACTCGAAGTCGTTTGAATTTGTAATTTTAGTTTCCCCGTTGCGTTTCTAAACGAAAAAGGGCGTTCGAAAGGGTTCAGGTGAAGATTGAGACTTCGCTCAAATTGCACGAGTTTAACCCTTGGCACCCGACCGTCCTCTTCGTGGCACCACTTAGAAAGACTATATTACAACAATTCGGCACAATTCCTATTATACATTACCAACCATTTTTGTGTGACACGAGAAATATATTCTGCTATAATCGACCGGAAGTGAAGAGTCCAAAATGGTTTCGGGCGCAAACAGTTAAACATAGATATAGTATTTAGGTCACGGATTTAACGATTCCTTAATTTCATAGAATAGCGAAGTTTCTATGAGCGCGAGTTACGGAGGGGGGGAAATTTTCGCGAGAAATATGGTAATATCGTATTAAAAGAAAATAGATCGCGGGATTAGAGAGGAGAGAGCCAAGAATTATACAATTTTCCCGCGGAGGGAAGTGTCTCGGTGGAACAGACGATAAATCTTTTTATCTCGCGCTGACATCTCTGGATTACGTTCTCGGGGGCGAACGGCCGAAGGATAGCGACGGAGAGGCCGTAACCGTTCGCGAATCGACGCGACGGTTCTCCCTGTGTCGGTGGCGCGCGTTCTCCGTCGCTCTTATCCGCGCGAGTGGCTCTCGTTCCGCGGGAACAATCGAACGTGTTGACATTGGCAGTCGGCAAGCCGCATAAATCCTGCGAGACCGGGGTATAAATAGACCTCTCGTTCGCAAAGGAAAGGTCGCCGCTGAATGCGCCACGAGTTGCACCTCCTCGATCGCGGCTTCGAAAGGTGGATAAGGTGGATGGCTCGGCTTGGGCTCAGCTCGGCTCGGCTCGGCTCGATGACTTAACCGGCGAGCCACGCGCGAAAACGCGTCTCTCCTCGCTCGACTGGATCCCGCGAATTAGGTCGCGCGTCAAGTCGCGTCACGTTAATGGGAAAATTTTAATGGAAATACACGCTTACGCCATCTTTATCGATTCAACGAGCCGGCGACTGCACCAGCAACGACGACCGCTGTGCATTGTGCCGTGACGGGAAGAAAGAGCCCAGAAAACTACACCCAGTCGATTATCACGCAAAAACCGTTGAAAACAGAAACAACTCTCGCACCCCCGTGGAAGTTGAATGGCGGCAAGCGAACTTTTTAACCGAGGCGATTTCTCTTTTGCGCTGCCAGGCGGGATTTAGTGCGGAATGTCGGAGAGAAAAGTGTAAAAAGTACTATGGTGAGCGTGTAATTTCAGGGTGATTCCGAGTCGAACCGAACTGTTTTCTCGTCGTCAATTGTATCGTTAAAGGAGGTGGGCCGAACGTATTCAATTTGCATGACACCCTCCTTAGAGAAACCGGATCAGCGTCACATAGGAGTAGTACTAACTAACCCTCCGATGCCGAAGTCTGGGGTATTTTGACCATTCAATTACTCAGTTTCTGGCAGTTCAATTAAATTAGCAGCTGTTACATTCAGAAGAACGGGAAGACTGATGTGTCTACAATTACTAACTCCAAAAATACACCGCCGTAGAAGACTGAATCAGGGAGCTACCGTTTTTGAACAGAGAACTAGGTGTCTTTAAGGATCGATCACAAAATATAAAAATAATAAACGAGACAGTCGAACCGCAATAGTTTTCGAGATAATCGAGCGAACAAATTAATTCCAGCCGAATTTAAACCGAGATCCGTGATTCGGTTCGGATTTTTCGCATGCAAACAACGCTCGGTTAGAATTAAAACAAAAGTGCCATCGAAACGGCACTCCGGAGCGATAATGGGTTAAATATTTTTATCGTCGAGCGAGGTGTACTCGGTGAAAAAACGGCACCGGACAATCCAGCCCGCGAAATAGGATCCCATTCGAAACATTCGAGTGGCATGATGCGTGGAAAAGCGTTGCCGTGCGCGTGCATCCGCGTCAAGGTTCGATCGTTGACAAACTCGGGTTTCTAACGCGATTAGCATACTCTCCTTTGTTTCGCGGAAAAACTTTTGCTCTCGTAATAATCTTCAGACCCGGCTGAATGCCGCCTCTCGCTTGTCGGTGCAGTAACTGCCGCCATAAACGTAAAAAAGAACGGCATCGCACCCGGGCCGTGCTCCCACCGGTTTACAAACGCGATACGAAGATGCGCGATCGCGTTTTTCTGCAAAATTTTCCGGAACGACCCGTGGGCGAACCTGTGTTTCTCCGCGAACTCGGAAAATTCCTAGGGAGATAGGAAAATGGTGGCGAAATTGCTGCGCTCGTGTGACGGACAGTTTAGGCTTTACAAGTTTCTTGTGCAGCTTTATATTTTCGCAAATGAAGCATCCAGATTTTCTAAATAAACTCTTTGCACACGACTGTCTACATTACAAAGAATTGTTAATATTCCAGAATTGTAAAAGGAATTTAATCATTATAAAAAATCTTTTAAAATTAAAATGTTCCAGAATTGTAAATTTAATTTTAAAAGATTTTTTATGATGATTAAATTCCTGATATTTAAATACAATTTCCCGATTGAAAATAATAATCATGAGATGATTTTGCGTCAGGCTATTCGCGTTGTTTGCAATGTCGCGCAGAGAACTTAGTGGAAGTGGCACGACTGGCCGGACTATTTCGACCGTGCAACAGATTCTCACAAAATTACATATCGTGCACCTTCCTTGGAATATGGTTACCTCCATTGTCTTTCACCGTGATTTGTTTCTGTATACTCTATGCGAAATTAACCGAACGGCGCCAACGATCACGCGAGGCGGTAATGGAGGCGAAAATGATAGTATTTTTTGTACGATAAAATTCAGACTACAGCGTCGACGCGCATGAGTTCCACTTTACGATGGTTGGTCGAGCAATGTTCTTCTTGCACCTCGATAGACAGCCAACCACCAGCAAAGAACTGTCTGATGGAATCTCGACGATTAAAAATTGGTTGAATGAAACGTTTGAACGGGAGGGAAAAACGGTACACCTTTCCGGCGCAGCGTTTAACAGGGTTAGGCTGGTCTCACAACAGCGTCTATCGAAATACATTTTTCCCGTTGCGGTGCTCGACGGTAGCTGAAAGGCTCGTGTCTTGAGAACTCTTCGAGTTCCGGGTCTCTGAGGCAAGAACCAAGCGGTTTATGCAATAGCCGGTGCAACGGTATCGAAGGAAGAAGACGGACCGCGGCGGGAGGTGGGCAGACGAGAGAGACGGAGAAAGAAGGAGTGGGAACTCGGGAGAGTAACAGAGAGAGAGAGTGAGAGAGAGAGAAAGAGTGCGCGCGCGAGAAAGAGAAAGAGTAGGTGGAAAGGGGCTCGAGAAGCCCTCCACTGTGTTCTTAGCATTCCATCGAGAACCATGGCTCGCGGTTAGACTAACCACCGAGCAAAATGGTATGCCGGTGGAAGAAGAGGGCTCTTTCAGAGTCGACGAAAGGAGCGGCGAACCGTCGACGGAGCATACAGCACGCGCCATTGACGCGGCTAAGCATCATGGACCCCGATAGACTCGACTCGAGAAATCCAATTGGCTTTAAATGCGGCTCGTCGAACTCTGATCGCCGCTTTTCTTCCGTCGATCGGAATCTTCGACCCCGAATCGACGCGAGACTGTACGCTCGACGCGTCATCTCGTTGTCGAACGACCCGTCGATTAGGCTCGCCGATACCCGCGCGCCGCGACCCGACACACCGGAAATCGTCGGCTTCCGATGTAACGCGCTCTTTAGATTGCCCCCACGGGCAACGCTCCGGAGCTATTGACGTCAGAGTCGCGAAACACCGAGCCCAATGTTGCGAGTTTAACATCGAATGCGACGGAACGCTATCCATCTTGCTTCGTCGAGGGCAACCGAGTCTCCTCGGGGCATACTGGGTCTCGGACTATCTTATATCGCTGCCAGTTCTCTTTGTTATAAAGTATGAAGATGTCGAAGGTTGTTAGATTCCTTGAGAAGGTGAAGGAACGCTGCTCTGAATCCCGCGATAACCCGGTGCAACGGAACCACGCCCCCCGAGGCGTTCCACGCAGGGACAGCAGTAACAAGGTGCGTAATATATCATTCTTTGCTCTATTCATTATAAAATAGACAAATGCGAAAGGTCGTAAAATTACCTAAACCGGTGAAAGATATGTGCGACATTGCTTTGGCTTTCTCGATAACCTGGAGCGACGAAGACACGCCCCCCGGGGCCTTCGATACACGAAAACCGAGATGGAAAATTTCTTACCACGGTTTCTTCTATTAATTATAAAACACAAGACCGTGAGAATCTTAAAACAGTTACAAGCAAAGCTACACGCTGTCCTGGCTCCTCGACAATCCAGAGTATCGAAGCACCGCCTACTCAGAGCACTCTATAAATCGGGGGGAAGAGGGGATGGACAGTTTTCTTCCTCGGAAGCAATATCCCGTTGCTCCCAGAGCAAACCCAGAGCGCTCCCAAGGGCGAGGAGCAACCGTTCGAGTCGTAGGAAGTACCGGGGATAAACAGCGACAGTTATCCGAGCGAGGTGGAGTACACAACTCGAGTACAACAGAAGCAAATAGGGGAGAGAAGAGAGCTAAGCGAAACGATAGATCTTCGCTCGCTGTAGCATCTCGATCGGATAAATGTTGGCCCGCGTGGATCCCGGGCCGAGCAGCTGTCGCGTATTTGTAACGAAACATTTCCGGGCTCGTCGGCCGGCAAGTTATCCCCGGTGACTCGTTTCGACGTCTCGAAACCGGTGCGTAATTTACGGCGTTCAATTAAAGGAGACGAACGGGCTGCGGAGCGGGAATTCCGGCGGAACGGATCGTTTCACGGGCGTTTCTCGCGAGCAAACCGTGTGGAGAGGCGAACGGCAGCGGTAGCGTTTAGCAGCGATGCAACGCGCGACCGAGTCGACTCAGTCTCCGCGGGACCGGCTCGCGCGATAATTAAATTTCAAGCGTCGAAGAAAAGCGAACAGGCGGCGGCTGCGGCAGAAGGAATGTAAACGGGCGATGCCGAACAACCGTACAATTGCCAAGTATTTCACTTTTCCACGTCGCGGAACGACCGGCTCGCGGGTATCGACCCAGCCCCAAAACCAACTCCATTCAGTTAATTCCGCCTCGTTTGTTCTCGTCGATGGGCCGCTACCGTTGACGTCGATCGTCGCGACACTTTGGCAATCCGATGTCAAACATCTCGTCGCCGCTAAATTGACCCGTTCAAAGGATCGCCTGGACCAACGCAAATATGCCGCGACGATAGATTCTCGGCAACATAGTGTACCGTATCGAGGCGATCACTTGGCGGCGTTCATTGGTGACTAACCTCCCCCCACCACTGTTTAAAGTCCGACCAACCCGCCTCCTGTCGTCGTTGCTATTCTTATTTGCCGAGGAAGAATCCACCGACGCTCGGGAATAAGAGAACAAAAACTACAATTTCTATCAAATTTAACTTAATTTGATTTCTATTAATTCTGATTATCTTACACTCAACCGTTGTGTTTCCTACGTAGCGTTTTCTGGTACGAAAGAAATGGTGACTTTTGCTGGCTCTGTACCGACCCAGCATAGCGTCCATTCTCCGACTCTTTTAAATAGAAAATGACGTCTACGTGCATCGAATGCACATTCAAGATTGACGAGAGGTTTTTTTTTTGAAAACATAGGAAGAAGTTGTTATAGAAATACGGCACGAATGACGTACGAGCGTTCACATATGCGTACTGCGAAAAGAAACGACGCGGCTTACGGGATGACCTAATATTTTGAATATTGCTGAAGCAGTTCGTCGCGAATGGAGGGAAAAGGGTCGCGAATTGCCTAGGAATCGACGTTCCTCGTTCCCGCCCGTCGAGATTGGGATCGAGAGGTGCTTTGCGTGTCGCGAGAACGACTGGTCAGCCGGCTCAAGGTGGGGCAATAATTAGATTTTCAGGGACGAAAGAAGCCAAGAGTGCTGGAAGTAGGTTTCGCATTTCGTCTTCGCGACACCGCGCCGCGCGAAATCGTTTCGACGAGAGACCAGACCCCGACGCGGAATAGAATCGCGACACGGTGCAACGCGATGCAACGTGACACGACGCGACACCTTTTTCCCTCTTCTCCCTTTCTTCCTTCGTTGGCCGGCGTCACAGGCGACGGAGAATGATTACGAAGGGCATAGAGGGAAATCATTATCGTGTGCATCGTCGAGAGGAGGAGCCAGCCGGCGCGATAATTAAATTTCCATAGACGAAGACCGTCGGTGAAACGACCAGCACAGAGAAAGAAAGAGAACACGCTCGTATAGAAGCGAGGCAGATGGTTGGAATTACGGTAAACTATGTTCTCCCACCAACCGTTCTCTCCCGACTTTCGTTATAACAAATTTACTCACGGCCGCGTACGTTTCCATTCTTTCATCCTCTAGACCTATCTTAGCTTTACCAGATTTTTCTACTCGTCTCTCGGTTAATTCCTCTCTTTAATGATACGTCGGCGGTTATCTCGAAAACCCCTTCCGTTGCCTTTATACTTTCCTCACATCTCCGTACCACGTTTTCTCAAAAACTAAACGCTGAAAGAGGGGACCAGCCCCGTGCGATGTAAGTGAAAAATTCGCGCGAGGCTTCGTTTCCCGAGGAAAATCGAACGCGAACGTTTATTACGTACGCGTGACACTTCAGCTCGCTCGGCTGACGTGTCTGTGCATCGCTCACCTCTTCCACTCGCCCCGAGCACGAACGTACGTGCGCGAAACAAGGAATGTCGCGGAACAATTTCATGGAGGAGAGAGAAAATCAATTTTTAATGCCAATATACTCTGCACTCTCCGACCGACCCAACCGTGCGTTCAATTTTTTAAACCTCGGCCTCCAAACAATGCCACTGCTAGTTTAACTTCCGCAAAATTAATGGTCTCAATCTTCCCGACGCGACACGACGAACGCATCTTCCATTCCGTTAAGCAGCTTCACATTTGCAGCTCGCAATCTGCATGTTCCGCTAGCAGATTTCCTCCGGTCGACCTTTGCAGACGACAAACTGCTCATTTCATTCGCATCGCACAAATTAGTCGACATGGAAGTTCGACGGTGATCAAAGAACGGTCTAAAAAATTTTAAGCTACTTAAAATTATACAAGCGAGCTGTAATCTCTCTACCCAATCTTTGGTTCAGGTTAGTTGCACGAACTAGAATTTGTATCGTACTAATTAGGCGATAAGGAAACGCAAAATTCAAGGTAGTTGATTGTCATCAAGTTTTTCCATTCTCGCAACAAATAAAATTGGTTTGAAGAATGGAAAAACATGAAATTTCGTAAACGAGGTGTATTCTCTGAATTCCAGCTGTGGGGTAGACGAACTTCTAGACCACGGTGTGAATTAGAACGTGTATCGTGCAAATTAAGCGATAAGAAGCGCGCGAAGAGGCAACGGTCGAGGCAGGACAAAGTGCGTTTGCAGGCCAAACAAGAAACATTTGGGAACGCGGTGAAAGAAGTGAAATTCGAGTTGGCGTTGTTATCGTTGCGCGGGAGCGATATCATCGACGTGTACCGTGGCAACGGTGAACAATACGGGCCTGCGACACGGTGTCGGGCGGCATTGTCGATCGCTAGAGGCAGCAAGTTTCCCTGGAAAGCCTGACAAAAGCCGCGCAGCTGGAAAAACCCGGGAGCGGTTGTCCAGATAAGACGAATATCTTGCAGCTTTGGGGCGAGCGAGGCGGCAATCTCGATAAATCGTAGGTGGAAGAAGCTCCGAGCCGCTTAAAACATTTACGCGTTAATAAAATACATTTCTCCGTTACAGCGAGGCGATAAATCGGGCGGAGTACCTTGGCGAACTAGCCACGGAGTACACTAAACGATCTACTAAGAGCCCGTTGGAATATGAAATATCGTTTTTCTACCGGACGGATTTTACGATCCAGCAGCGGCCCGAAGATTTAATTGGCCGTCGTTTGGGAACCATCGGGAACGCGAGATCCTACCCCTCTCTCTCTCCCTGCTAGCACTAATGGCAATCCCCGCGGCGAACGCTGCCAATCGAACCAATCCGAAGTCAGCCGTCCGTGATTTGCGAGCGTCGAATTAACCCTTTAACGATTAACCCTTTAACCGGATCATCTGTACGACCATGAAAATACCCAGGTGAAGACGATTGGGATAATCGTCGCGAGCTGTGAAACTTATGAATACCTCCCGGAAAATGCTAATGTAAATTTATATCCTGAGCGCTCGTTGCAACTGCGAACTTCGCGCGGAAGTAGAATAATCGACACATTGCCTAGCAATGGTTCTGCCGATCATTGTTGCCTAATGACTTGACCTCTTAGTCGCGAGGTTCTTCGTCGATTCCATTTCCATCTTTAAACTGCGTCGTTCTGACGTTTGTGCAATGTTGTCTCCGAGAAATGTAAGTTGATTTCTAAGGACGTTTCATTCAAGATACATATTATTAATAAACTGCGGATATTGTTCGAATTTAATACTCATTTAACTATTGTGTCGTACAAGCGATTGTAACAGTTTTATTTTGCACGAAGATTAAAATTGAGATGCAATTATTTTAACAGCCCACGTCCGTCTACAAACAATCAACGACGCACAGAGCGTGAAATTCCACGAGTAATGGCTCACAGTGGAATTGGCCACGCTCTCGTAATGAAAGTCTAAATACATATATATCATCAACCTTATGTATCCTAATGATCCTATCCCAAACTAACAGTTTTTATTCATTTTAAAAATAAAATAAAATTTTCTTCAAAAATATTCACTTCCATAGAAATTAGTTTCTGATATCGGCGCACGGGTTCGATCAAAAAATACAAAACAATTTTGCAATTTATAAAATTTTTCTCAACATTTCGATCCGATTTTGGATCATTTTCAAGAGAAATATTGCGTCTGAAAAATACTGAATGTTGTACTAAGTGTTTCACAAGATCAATAATGACTATAAAATAATTTTTCAGCGTACTTTCTCCGTGTAAATTATCAACGTTCATGTGTGTCACTGTATTCCATGATATTGACACCAAATAACATGCCACTCGATACTACGCAATTTACGTTTGAAACATCATCCGCTGCCATAAATAATTTCGGAAATATTCGAGTGAACAGATTTAAAAGGGGACATCCTCCTACGCAATAGAGTGCAACTGTAATTCTATTGTTCCACTATCAATGTTCAAACAACGAGGCAAGTAACATAGCAAATATAGATTTTCTCCATCTTCAGGGAAAGTACTAACGACAAAGAACTGAAGGGGTTAAGAAGCATCTGGAAAAAGTGGAAACGATTCATCCGCGAGCGAACGGCAGCAATTTACGTTAATTTGGACATCAGAGCACGAACGGCAGACAGTACTAGACCGCTTACTCGTACGGTAGTGAGCCCGCGATGCACAGAAATTCACCTATTTGTACCTTCTCCGGTGTAAAAGCAGACTACCGTGCGGCAAACGGATGGCTAGACGCTTTCGCGCGGCAGCATGGGCAAAGTGGAAAATAAAAACAGTTGCTTGAGAACGTTGAACGATGATTGCAGTTCAGGAGAAGAGCAAGAGAGAGAGAGAGAGAGAGACCGGAGAGGAGGACATATAGTCGACCGAAACAGATTCGTGAAGATTGAGCGGGAAAGATATACGGACCGGGCCAAGGCGGAAGGGTTTCCTGCGTATGTGTCGAGTGGATTTCGGGTGACTGCGATTCGGAGAATGCACACGTGATCGTCGGAGAGAGAGCTAGGTGTGCGCGACTGGCTGTGAACGTTCCGAGGATAAGATTGCATTGTCTACCGAGGTAGACGTCGCGTCGTTCCGTGTGTCGGCGTTGCGTCGTCCCATTGTTGCGTTTTCAAATAATATTTCCCATTCCAAAAACGCGCCGAGTTACGTGTCCCCGCGGAAAAAAAAGAGATACGTTTATGGAAAAGATGTTCTCCCGAGAAGAGACAAGTTCATTGAACGTTCGAGGAAATGTTTCAAGTTTTCGGGTGCAATTTCACACGGAAAGATGGCGTCAAGGATAAGTAGGAGAACCAGCGACAAAAGAGTACTGGAGGGAGAGAATGGGTTTCGTGTCTCTATTTGGAGGGGAAGAGAGACGAGAAACGGAGAGGCACAGAAAGCCGGCTGTTCGTTTCGAGTGGCTATTTCGTCGCCGTGGCGCGTTCCGAGCGCACCCGCATGTCGGAAGTATCGGGAATATTAGCATATCGCGTGCGCTTTCGCAGAGGTTATCAAAGACACTTGGTGCGCTTCGCACGAGAGCTGCGCACAGAGCTACTGGGCCTGCCTGTGAGGCGTCTATTTGTCAGAGGAGGGATGGGGGTCCCGATAAAGCGCCGCTCTAACACGGACCCCACTCGATAATAGAACTCGTCGCTGAACTGCGAATCTTCCGTTTTCTAACTTTCCATGATATTCTGAATAATCATTTTTTTCGCGTCTCTCTATTGTTCTTCATTGCCCATTTTTCACGAAACAGGCTTAACGACGAGCCACACGCTATAAAATGATTAACAATGCCCTTTCATTAATTACGTATTTAAAAATTGTTCAATTTTCGATGTCTTCAAATGAGTAGGTTACTTTAATCATTTTTTTAACCTCCCCTTGTTTCTTCCTGTTCGAAATGTTTGTTACAGAACAGTGTTAATACCGAACTACGTGCTGTAAAATTATTCACCTAAAATTTCTTTCCATTAACAACGTTTTTAGAATGTCGAACAATGTTCAATTTAACGATTTCCTGGGTCACAACTTCCTATAGCATTATCGCCTCTCAACGCCATAACAGACATCCCGCGAAAATAAATTGAAACGATAAAATTTCTTCTTCCGATGGTATATATGATTTACAGGGCAATTTCCAAGCAAAAACACGAGTTTTAAAAGAGTTATGATGCTAGATTGTCCAGTTTGAAATCTTGATGAACCGTTCCGGATGCGAGGAAGGTCGAAGCATCGCTGGGATTGATCTCCGAAATGTTACGAATGCACCCCAGATTCATTCGATTTGCACAAACCACCGTGAAAGCGCGAGCATAGGCTGTCGGTTAGTCGCGCGTGCAACCGCCAGGGAAAGCTACGACCGCGGGTATGAGCGGCGGTTGAGTTCGATCGTGTCACGTCCGTCTCAATTAACAGTCATTCATTAAGCCAATTACCGGTCGAACTAAGAAACGGAGCACGCCTCCGCGAGCGTTCATCCTAGCAGAGCAAAGAGTTGGGTCTAATAACGCCTGAACCTCGGCCTTTAGCTACACTTTTACAACAAATATCACCGTGGCTATTTTTCATAGCCGCTGGCGTTTTTATTATACATCGCTCGACAATGTTTGATTGCTTGCGGTAATCACGACCCCAGAGAAAAAACCAGACGGAAAAAGGGACTGCGATCGATTCTTTCAGAATCGTTGTTTCTGCTCGCTGCGAGCCAACTCTCGGTGCTTTTAGATTCACCTGCTCCTAATGACTGTTTTTTCGATTCTCTTTCAACGTGTCGTCTGCCCTGTCCTACAGCATGTGTCCTACATACAGGAGTACATTTATTTTTCAGCTTCGTTTTTCGTAACTAACTCCTTCGAACTTGCACGGACTATTTCCGGACCGTAGATTGACAGTGAACGCGCTAAACAGAGCTCGGAAGACAAACGCTCTTCAAGATAGGATTCGCTGCGGAATTGCAGCATCTGTTGCGCGAAAATGAAAGGAACTCGGCGGAACTGTTCAGCGACTAAAACTCGATCCTCTCGCGAAACAATAAAATGGCATCGATTCAGTGCAGTAATTTTCGATAGCGTCGATAAGTAAATTCAAATCGAAGTTGAACGCTTTGTACTCGGCTGACCTTTGTAGTCGGTGCTTGGATGCTCCGAAGGTACATAAAAAGTTTCAGAGAAGAAGAAAATTTCCTACAGAACGAATGAACTTAAAAGTCTCAAATAATAAAGACAAGTATTAACCCGATAAACCCAGAAATTAAAAGCTTTTCGCGCAGAAACCAACAAGCTAAGATTCATGACAGCAATTTCTCTGGGGTCGCGAGGAAATTCGGCGTGTTTGCCCGAAAATGAATGTTTAAACGCAACGGAGCGAGCGCTCGCTGTGAATTGCCCGTGCATACGCATTAGTGCGCGATGAAAACGTAATAACAGTAATAATAACAAGTTTCCGGTGGCGAATAACGCGAGAAAAAGAGGGAGAGAGAGACCGAGCGGACTTCTGTCGAGACTTTTTAACGACGTCGCCGTGCAAAGAGAGTTCCCTACGTGCGATTAGTATTCCGCGGTGGAGATCGAGTTCCGCTGTTATCGGGGAAAAATCCCGGCGAAGTTTCGCCGCGGCGAAAGCCACCCGGTGACGGCCGGATTAGGCGAACTCGCGTGGACGTTGTCGCGCGAGAAAACCCGTGGAATCTCTTTCGGGCTCGTTCTCGTTTCCTCCTTTAATCACGGCGCTCTTTCCCACCCTTCTCGTCTCCCCCGATTCGTTTCCCTCGCTCATCCCTCTCTCGCCTCCTTCAAGGGTGAATCGACGAACCGCGGAGACACCCGAGAACCAATTTTTTTCCCCGACGAGAATACTTTTGCGAGCCACTCCCTCTCTCTCTCTTTCTCCCCTCTGGCAATCGGGAACTCGGTATATTTCCTTCTACTTCTCTCGTTTTGTCTAGCGTATATTTTTTTTTGTATTTTGATTTTTATATTTATAGCGGAAACGCGGATCGTGCCCCGTTGCACATCGACTGATTTGCGGTCGCCAACAGTCCGGCTGCTGTTCTCTACCGTTTTTGCATTGGAGTGCTGCAGCACGAAAAGTACACGTTTACCGAAGCCCCACGATCCAACCATTCTTTCCGATCCTTTTTGTTATTGTTTTTCTAATTAGTTTGCCGCGGCCGGCGTGCCGCGACTGCGTACAATCGCGCGCAGCTGGAACATACATCGATAAACGATCGTTTGCGGGGAACGACAAGGTATTGAAAGTGGTCAAACTCTTTTTCCCAAATTTTTCATTCGAATAGCAGAAAATGTTTATTCGTTACGGAAGATCGACGACCGAGTTTTGCATTGCGTTTTACCGAGCCAAGTGAATTTTTCGCTTTTATTCGGCGATACAATATAGATAGTTCGCAACACTGCCGACATTTGATTTATCCACCGTAAATGCGTTTGTTATGGAAGCTATGCGTCCCTCTAGGAAATATGGATTTTACACGGTGACATTCGACCAGCCGTAATACGAAACAGGGAAATAGTTTTGCAAAACTGAAAAGATTCGGCACCGGTGAAAAGTTTGATTCATCTCTCGATCGAGCTGCAAGCCAAAACAGCAGTTGATACGAGATTTTATCTAAGTTCCACAGAATAAAACCATTTCGTTCTATTTCTTTCGGCTGGTTTTCCTCGCGTTTCCATTTAATTTCTTTGGTCGTCTGTGTACAGCTGCTATGACAGTTTGCCCTGAATTTCACTGTTTACAGTGTACGTACAACTGGACGCGTGTCCCGACAAGTACACAACCCAGCACCTATTCCATCGTAATCGGCCTTAAAAAATTGGACATTTGACTACAACAAAATTCATAATTGACAGATTGCAAATGGTTTAACTCGGAATTATTGTGATTGTAAAAATGCATCTTTTTATAGATTTATAAATTTTATAAAACAATCCAAAATAGCCATTTTTAGGACGCCCTGACCCCACGTCATCTACTGGCGATTTCTCATTAATTTTTAAAAGCCTGTCGTCCATGATAAGAATCTTTTAATGAATCTTTTAGCAGCAATAGCTATTTTAATCTTGAATCGTCAACTAACGCCCAATAACATAATCTAATAATTAGTTCACAGCACTGTATAAATTGCTATAAAATTTTAATAGCACGCAGAACCACCTATGTCCAAACAGTAGAAGCTTTTGCGTACCCCGATAAATAATAATTATAATTAATATCGTAAAGAGGAATTTATATTTAGCGGGGATTGTACATACAGGCCGCCCCAACGGAAATAGATTACCCGGTTATCGGCGTCTTTGTTGTTCAAGGTGGAACAAGCGAGTTTCCCAGCGCGGGGGTGGTAAATGGTTCAAAGGGTGGCGAGGCGACGCGTCGTTTTTCCTTTGGAGAACGGATCGGGGTCGCCGAACTTCCCGACGACGAAAGTTACTCGCTGTTGGACCGACTTTCAGCCAAAGAGGACGATCATCTGTGATCGAGCATGATTTGGCTTGCGTTTCTCGCAGATTTCACGGTCGCTTCCCAATAAAATGCCGGATAGTCTTGACATTTCGAAAGTGTAGAACGTAGAGAAAATTCTGACAGCCCGGACACGTGTTTTCACATTACGGGTGTCTAAGTACGTGAATCCATGTAGTGGAGCGGCGAGGTTAGCGTTGTGTAGAAGAGAACGGTGCGGTGATTTTTGTTTCTATGTGCATCGCTGCAGTATGCACACAGTCGCATTTAACCCTTTCACTACAATGGACGATACATCTCGTTTCCACAATGTCGAAGAAACGATGCTATAGCCGAGATATCTCGTCACCAATATTTCGATTAGATAAAAAATGTTTTATTTGAAAAATTGATTATAAGTCATTTATTATTATTATGGCTAGAAGGGTGAACAGCTAAACTGAAATCCGTTTCTCTGTAAACAAAGTTTAAAATTTTATTCGCTTTTTTACAACAATTATTTACATCATTTACACTCCCATCTTTAAACAAAGAAACGATAATTACAGTTTGAAATTATCACTTCTCTAGTTATCCTGACTACTTCGTTTAATCGATTTTTAAGACTTGGCATCATTGATGAAGAGCGCTTACAGGTGAAATATAAAATACTTCATATTTTACACACTTTGACTTTTTACTGTTTATTATGTATGGAATGCAGAGGGACGATTGCAATCAATGTCGAAGATCTAATATTTAAAAAAATCCAATAATGGAATGTATAGTTTGCAAAAAAAAATGGCCAACGGAAAGAGAGCAGATATTTCACCAAGCTTCCAAGCTTCTATATAAAATACACAATAAAAAATTTACTTGTGTCAAATATGGAGTATTTAATATTTATCATCTTTAAGTACATCTCATCAACGATGATATGCCTTAAAAATAGATAAAGATAGGTAGTAATAAAACGAGGTATCTCGTCCACAGCATTGTATGACGAAAAATTATGATGGCGAGATATGTATCTCGTTCATAGCGTCATTTCTTCGACATCGCGAAAGCGAGATATTTCGTCCACGGTAGTGAAAGGGTTAATTACACTGGTTTGATTTTACCGGAGTGTTCACCTCGCTGCTATCCTCGATCTTCGCTGCTCCACTATATCTGTACCCTAATATTTCCACGTATCTAATGTCTAGTGCTTAACAGGTCATTGTCGGAGTGTTTGTGCAGTAAAAATTGGACAGTAGTGGAGAGACGGTTACTCGGCCAGTCCAGTGTACGTTTGATATAATTCGTGGAACAATATCGGGCACGGTGCTCCGGAAGAATGGTGGCACCATTCGCCGGAAACGGCGTGTCCGCTCGTTCACTCTTGGATAGGAGAGAGTATTCCGCGCGGTACGTCGCGGCGTGCGGCGCCTCGGCGAAACCGTTCAACTATTCCTGTGGCGCTTGTTGCCGATAATTAGCCGGCCCGTAACCCGCCCGACCCCGCAGCCACATTTTCCCTTCATTTATCGGGGGTGGATGCGGACTTAAATCAGGACGCGTGTTATTCGAGGTTGAAGCAGGTTACTCGATTATATCTGCTCGGATGTACCCGCGGGAGTGGGGAGAGCCTGTGCTCGGTCTGTGCGTTGTACGCGCATATGCACGCTCCTGACCTAATACAGTTAGTATACTCGAGAGCGCACACACAGAGCGAGCGAGCGAGCGCATGCAGCGACTATATGGTCGACGGAGTACGGCCGCGCGCGAGCCCATTAGCACGGCGAAACTTTAATATTTAATAGCGGAACTTTTTATAAGCCGCTCAACGAAAAATAATCTAATAGTCTGTATGTAACCGATAGCGATGCCCCCAACAGCTGCCATCGATGTTCGAAGCACGAGCAGTCAGCGATCCACTGGTTTCGTTGCAACATCAACTCGGTGCAGAAAAGATCGATCCCCAGGATCGAGAGTGTGTGCTAGGATGATTAAGCCACTGATACCCCGGCGACTGCCACAGCGCATTAGCGCGACCACCTTACGACCCGCTCGAATTTCACGGTGCAAATACCTCTGCCGAACCCTGCAGACGCCGGTCCAAACTTCTCCCTGCCTCTCACTGCTCTCCCTTCCAATCTCTAATTGCTTCGGGACAAAAACACCGACCGATAAAGCGCGGTCATCGATCCACGGATCCCCGTAAACCATCCCCGCAGAGATCTACTCGTGTATCCATTGATTGAGAAACCGCGATTCGCCTTCTTTCAATGTCTCCCTCTCGTCAAAGAAGATAGTCCGATGATTAGACCGTATTATGGAGGACCCGGAGAGAAATGTTGCTTTCACCGACTGCCAGACTCTTTATGAAGGTAGAATAAAATTTACAGGCGGCGATGTTTTGCGTGGTTCGAGGGGATACTGTGTTGAATGGAGGTTTAGCGACCCTTTAAATTTATGATGAGAGGTTCAACGACGTCGATTTAAAGGCGTATGTGCGCGAAACATGTTTATATTTTCGGCCTGCGCGAAGTTCAAACTGCTAATTTGTGCGGTTGATAACTCGTGTCCTTGTTTAGCCGCATAAACGATCGATAAGAGCGAATCCTCCCCAATTGCTTCGAACACGTCTAACGATGCGTGGGACGTAGATAAAGTAGAAAAATATTACACAAAATGTGAATACCAAACTAAAATGACTTGCGATTCGAAATAGACCCAAGACCCCGATTATCGCCGGAGAATTTATTCAACAATTTATTTTAATGTACAAAGAAATAGAACGCGGAAACATTACGTACAACGTTAATCCGAGCAGTGAAATTATTGTCGAATGCGTCACCTAAACTAGAGATATTTACAATTATTCACTGTATTCTTTGATAATAATTAATTAATTGGTTATCGATCGTAATTTATCTTCAGGATATTACAAATTTTTATTGGCGGCGCAAAGGTTCGATCATTTACAACAACAATTAGCCATATTTGTGAGATACTGAACTGATCGAAACATTTTTAATAGCTAACGTGGTTCTCGAACCTGAAGATTCAAATCCGAATCCAGCGTTTAGTACCTCACAAATATGGCTAATTGTGTTGTAAATGATCGAACCTTTGCGCCGCGAATAAAAATTCTTTATTAATGTTTTGAAACATATTGTTGAAAACACTTCTTGTAGACACGTTAGTTCTCCTGTATATAATGTAACAAATGTTCAGTTAATTTCATAACAAGAAGAGTAAATGATGCTGTTGATGCTCTAGGTAGAGGGGTTAAAGAAAGTGATTGCAGCCCCTAAAGAATCCAACTACGAGTTTCAAAAGACTGAAATAACGAGTAATGAAAGTTGAAAAGTAGACGAAGATTAAAAATTATCTAAATTTCTACGAATTCTCGGCTCGCGAAGTGAGCGAAAGAAAGAAAACTAGAACACAAAGGAGGAGTATATTGTTCTGCAACGCGAATATCACGAGTGACAAGCCGGCGACTCGGGTTACGGCTAGGAATTAAATCAAGTTAATGAATCAGCTAAATTTCCACGAACTGTCAACTCGAGTCAAAGAAAGATGGAACACCCACCGGCTCGGTCGCAAAGGACGAGCGCATTGTTTTGCCACGGGAATATCAGGAGTGACAACCCGGCGACCTGATTGGAACTAGGAATAGGATCAAGATAATTATTAAAGCAAAAATTCGAGCGACTCGAGTGAAAGAAAGACAACGAACCGGAACGGCCGTAACGGACGAGAAGATGGAAATCGTGAATTTCAAGAGCGATTGTGTGCCGGCTGGAGATCGTGTCTCGCAGTTTCATCGTCGACAGAACGTTGTCCTGTGCGTGACAGAGCATCGTGGAGCTATTTATTGTAACAAAGCCTGTAACGAGCGGAGTTTCGCTGGTAATTTGATCAACGTGGCATTGGCCGATCTCAAACAATGCGTAACGCGCAACAGATTGAAAACGTCCCACAGGATACCACAGTACTATAGTACTCGCTTTCGAAGTCGACCGAAGTTGCGCGCAGATCGCTCGACACATTCTACAGGCGAACGAAGTTTCGACCAGACTAATTTTTAAACAGAAAATAAATGCTGCAAGACGATGGCTGTCTCCTCGAAGACGGATCATCGTTCGTTACGGATCATTAACACACGGCAGGAGGTTCGTTAGCACAATACTCCTCGTTATTCGTTTCGAGAGCAGTCAGGTGTTTCCGCTCGAGCCTGCAAATTCTCGGTGGCCGTCGGGTACCGTCGCGATCGTCGCGCAAAATGCATTATAAATAACGCGGCTCGCGGGTACCGAAACTCTGAATGAATCGGTTTTTGTCTAGGCCGATGAGTGCATCGGCCAGGAATCTCGTCGGCGTATAAATATCGCGGCGACGATGCTATCGGGCGGGTACATCCGGGTGAATGCTACCCGCCAAACCAGGAAGCGACCCGAGGACCGGGTACTTTAAACGATAGAGCGCGTCCTAGATTTTTAAGCGGTTACGTTCGGAAACAAACACGTCCCGAGAGGAAGAAGTTTGGAGAAACCCAGTGATCGAATTAGTCACTGGGGAGGGGCTATTTAGCACCCTGGCCGACAAACAAATCGTATGATTGGGGTCCGTCACGTTTAGAGACTAAGACGCTTCCAAGAACATGGAAAAAAAAGTTTAGGACACTTTAGGGATTGTATAAATCACGTGAGGGGGGCTAGGTAGCAACCTAGTCGTCAGACAAATCATACGATAAGGATTGCTTGCGTTTAGAAACGCGGAAGTTTCGGCGAACAGAGGCGAAAAGTTTAAGATATCCTAGTGACCGAATCAATCGCAAGACACGGGGCTATTTGGCACTCTAATTTGTCAAACACATCGTACGACAGGGGTACAACAAATCATATGACGACAAGGTCAGCTAAGTACAAATTCAATTCAAGAACCAAACGTTCAACACTTCGGAGACGACAGGTGTCCCGCATGGATGAGTATCGGATAGATCAGTAGATTCCGAGATTGTAATAAAAGTGTCAAGCCGCAGCTTGAGCGCCGAAGACATCAAAGCAACGCGATTCTTAAAGTTTAATTTACGACGCTTCTTATCTGGAGGCTGTGCTATAACTGTCAACTTTGTCCCTAGTGTTGATAGACCGAACATATGTTCCTATTTGACTTCAATGTCTGTCGATTGACCTATGAACATTCGTATTCGCATGCAAATCTGTTTGCTAATTATACGACAATTCAAACCTGTTTAAACTTTTGCGACACTTTCATTTCCATACAGCACTAAATAAAATAACACGGAGATAGAAGAAGCTGTCGTGGAAATTTTAAGGATGTCGAATCCTATATGGTTCGATAGATTCGCAGTCAGTGATAAAAAGATCAAGCGCGATCTATGGAGCTGACTCCGACACAAGCAGCGTGGCATCAATCAATGCCGATTCGTAACTCTGTGACTGCGTACTGTGTAGGCCTACACAGTAATCTGCAGCGAGAGCTTCGTTAAGATCTAACGAAGTAGTTTCATGACATTTACTTAGTAACAAAAGCTAGACGATACGCATTGCTGACTCCACCATCTGCCTTTCACCTGTAATCCCCGTACACTTCTTGCTCGGTCCTTTTTACGACATTGTCTTGTGTTTCCCGATCATTACGTCAGCTGTTAGCATTGGAGCGGTTCGAACGATTACAATCGACTTTCGCTATCAGGGGTTGGACGATCGTAGACTGTGAACGTCGCGTCGAGGGTATTCTGGTATAAAGTGTCAGTGGATCGAGTCCGTACCTTGTCGGCCGCTAATCTGGCGACCAGGGCCTCCTTGAGTGGACCCAGCCAGTGGTGTGCCCCCACGAAACGCTTGTTGAGCAGTTTCGTGTGGGGTGCTGCCTGCGCGTACACGGTCTCCAGCTCGAGCACCACCATATTTCTCGCTCAGGGCCGAGATTCTCTTCGGTCACTGCTGGTTTTCCGTTCAGCCGACGGATTCGGTCTCGTTGGTCGCTAGCATTTATGGAGCAACGATCTGGTCTCACACACTATTATGCACACGCGCGACAGAGAGAGGGGAAAACGACGAGGGAATAACTTATATTAATTCACTGTAACGGAACAACCGATCACGAGAGAGATCCTCTCCCTGGATCCTGGTTCTATGAGAGCGACTCGGGTCTCATGGTCTCGCAAAAGTCACCGGGTCCGCGAGGGAAAGCGGCGTCGACCTGCGGCGTCCAGCTGGCATTCCCCGAGATCCGAACAATTTCCAAATGTATAACAACACTCTCAAATTGTAAAGAGATTTTCACTGTACACCGGCCGCGAGTTTCGCCGGAACCACGTGGGTGTCCCTTTGCTGGACCGCACTCACTTCGATATCACAGTTGATGATCTTCGACACTGTTGACACACTAGAATCGCTTCGATGAACGAAGACGATGTATACGCGAGGGAAAAGTTGCGAGTCGCGAGTGGGAGGTGGGGGAAGGGGTCTCACAACTGGAAAGAAGGCACAGAACGGTACACGTTAAGATAATCTCCACCGATAACGGCGACGACGACGTTCGACGAGGAAGACGAAATGCCTTCTCGAGGCGAAGGCACTCGTTTGCAGGCGATTTAGCGTAATTCGGTGACAGCGTGGCCGATGCTCGCGGGGGCGGGGGTTACACGCGATGGTCCCTGTGTGTCGGTGGTCGTATGGGTTCCCGTTGGGTGTTCACCACCGTGGTTGTTCGTGGGTTCGACGTGGAAACGGCGAAGAAGGCCGGTTCTCCGTGGCGAGCCGTTAAGTCCAGCGTGATCCGGGCTTAAGCCGCGCTCGCAACGGTTGCCGCATAGAAAGGCAGTTGAGAACTGACTGCTGCCTCCTCTCGAGCCTCCTCGCTCCCATAGCCCGAGCTTTGAGTGACGCGACGCGACGCGACGCGGCCGGTGTGACGCGTGTGCACCCCTCTCTCTCAATCTCGAGGCTCGTGTTCTCTCTCGCTCTCTCGCTCTCTCTCCCGCTCTCCCTCTCTCGTTCGTTCTAGCTCCGTTCCGTCGCTCGGTCTCTCTCCGTCTAGCCGGCTTTCTCGTTCCCTCTTCCACTCTCGTCGTTTCCCTCTCTCCACCTTTTCCACGTTCGTTCTCCTCCCTCTTTCTCGCTCCCGTTTTCCGGTCTCGGTCTCTCCCTCTCTCTCACTCTTCGGCTTTCTTTCTCCTTCTCTGGCCAGCGCGGTTTTTCATTCTTTCTTCTCCTTCTTCCTTCTTCCCTCTCGCTCCCCCTTGCCCCCCTACAAGCTCACTCGAGAGCTCGGTCTCTCTCTTACCAGCGCGCAGACACGTTCGCTCCACTCGTCGCGGCGAGACCCAACGAGAATACAGCCCTGTCGCCCTCAGAGACTCCTTCACCCTCTCCACCCTGCTCTCTTTCTCCCTCCCTTCATCTCTCTTCAACTCTCACTCTCTCGTTCTGTTTCTCTCTCCTCCAAGTCTCTTGTTTTTCGGT
The DNA here is from genome assembly GCA_028455615.1 of Lasioglossum zephyrum. Classification (NCBI taxonomy): domain Eukaryota; kingdom Metazoa; phylum Arthropoda; class Insecta; order Hymenoptera; family Halictidae; genus Lasioglossum; species Lasioglossum zephyrum. The sequence goes on along the minus strand of CM052321.1, from coordinate 22,830,655 downwards.
CTCCGTCTCTCTATTTCTCTCTTTCGCCGAGGACACGACAAAGCCGCGAGCTTCCTCCACGATTTCGCGGGAAGATTCGCCAGCCGCGTTTCAAACGTATCGTGTACGCTCGATCGAGCCGCGAATTAATGATCGATTAATCGGCGTCGCGCAACCATGCTCGCGTGTCTGATCGGTTTGTATGCGAGGGAAGGGGGCACGGGAAACTGTAGATCGTTAGGGCCCCGCGGAATCGCATCTCGCGAGCTCCCCCGTCCTTTGTACCTGTCCAAAGAGAACCCCTCCCCCCTTCCTCCTCTGTCCAATCGTATTCATCGTCAAACATTCGACGATCCCGCGCGATCACGACGAGCCGGCACTTCTGTTCCGATACCTACGCCAACCGTAAACGCCGCGGACATATTCGACAAACCCGATTTTTCAAACTAGTTTACGCTTGCCTCGAGCTGTGTACCTCGCCGCGGCATTTATGAGCAGACTGCGGAAGTTTATGCAAATTCTGCTTCCGCGGACCTGTTCCAAGTCACGGGAATTTGCCATCGGAATTGAAATCAACTCCGGGTTCGAAATTTTTCTAATTTTGTCGCTAATGTTCTCGATCGATTCTAGAACTTCTGCAGCCACTTCAAGCAATTTTGGTTGCAAAATTTGGACATTTTATCTGATTTAAAATGTTTTCGTTACGTACGACCTCTGCCATTTTGTCTTCACCGAGTCGAGTAGATTTAGCTCATGTCCCGCTTCAGCAATTTATCAACACTAAATCTACCGCCGCCGAATATTCCAAGATTGTTGAAATTATAGAAACTCTTTCTAATAATATTATTAGATTAACTAAATAAGCTCGATCTTGTCATTGTTTGTTTAGTAGTTTCTCAATGTTCACAGTCTAATTCTGAATAAAATGGAAGTAAATGGCTCCGGTGAAGATAGTTGGGACTGATTAATTTGCGAGTTCGTCTCGAAAGGTCAAAAATCGTGGGGTTAAACGTTGGGTCGCAGCGATCGATGTATTTCAGAAACTTTTAAATATTTTCGTACGGCTACTGGCGCGCAAACTTGTGCGCTCTACTTGCGAATAATTTATGCAAATTTATGTCGTCAACGGCAACTTTAGCTCTCTACAATGCCGTGCAACTTTGACGCCGCATATACTCGTTATTTGCGTATTTCTAAGCTTATTCCGGTTTTTATTTCGCCTACAATTTAGCGTCGAGTTTTATTGTTTTACCACCTCTTTGCGACCAAGGAGTGCGTTTATTATGCTCCGCAGTTCCGGTGCTTCAACCTCGCTCCGTCGTGTGTGCATATAGTATTCGCAGCGCGAAAAATAGAAGTTAATGAAATCTTCACCCTTCGAGGTGGAAATAAAACGAGCCTGCACCGAACTGTGCTTCAATCTTCTACGAATGCATAAAATTGTTTATTTATGTGGATCGCTCGTGTATCCAAAAAATTTTATAATTCCTCGTCTAAATTTGTATTTGTCAAATTCATAGGAGCATGGTGACAACCATGTTGAGCATTTCTAATGGTTTGTACACCTACAAACTGTATTAATGTATTATTATGAAACATCTAACATCTTAATTCCTTTTCATTGCCGATGCAACTTAAAAAAAATTATGTACGCATAATCTAGTAAACCAGTATCCTAAAAAATTTCAGGTTGATCCAGTGTGGGAAGAGTGATACTGTTTCGAGGGGTGGTTGAACTTAGGCTACTCCCGCTCGTATTTAGACGCTACAAGCAGATTAATCGCTTTCGGCCGGGTTCGCAGCGTAAAACAAGGTTGGGTTTCGAAGTCGATATCGTTCATGACGGGCAAAGCATAAGCAGTGATAGTCTATCATCGAGTCACTCGATCCAAGCGCGCGACTGTTTACAGGAGAGAGCGAGGAGAGGCGGGAGTAACTTCCGCGGCAACCGGATACTTCCGGGCGGACCAAGGAGTCTCTTGCTCGGCTTGGCTCGTTTCGAGATGCACGTTGCAACTGGAAAAAAGTAAGCCCGACGGGCTGTGTGTACGCAAACCTAACGTCGGGCAAAAAGTAGAAAGTCTCGGCGCAAGCGGGCGATATTAGCGAGGCGGAACGTTAAACGTCGAAGTCGGCTAGGATTCCCGGAAATGAAATTTTCCCGAAGAACGGCGGCGTCGCTCTTCGGCCGGTCCGGGATCCGGTTCGCTCTTTCTCTCTCTCTCTCTCACTCTTCCTCCCGCATCGTCATCCCTCGTCGTCTGAGTAGCGGTGTCGGACCACGATTGTCCTGAATAATTCAGTTGGCCAGTGAAAGTAGCACGGGACTGCATGTAATTTCCAATATTGACAGACGTTCCTGAGCCCCTGTGTGTCCTCGAGGCACCCTTCTCTCCCCCTTTCGGTACTCTTACTCTTGCTCTCTCTCTCTATTTCTTGCGCGCGCGCGCTCTCTCTCTCTCTCTATCCCTCCTTCTCTTTCTCACTCATTCTCTGTGGGCTCTTCTTTTTCCCTCTTCTCTACGAGTGCTTTTGAGTGTACGGCCCTATCGCCCCAACCACCTGCACTTGGACGAGGGTGAGACAAAGGCGGGCGCGAGTTTCACGAGATTCAAAAGAAGATGACTACCCCCTTCGGTACCTTGGCGAGGCTCTGCACACACGCTCGCGAGCTCACACGCAGGCCGACGAGCAAGCAACCAAGCAACCCAGCAGGCTCTCTTCTGCAAGAGGGAGAAGGAGCTCGACCCCTTCTTCTTCTTTCCTTACCTCCTCGGCTCGCCTCGCCTCCCAGAGACTCGGACACAGAGCCGTGCACAGCTCTACTGTTGGCCCCCTGGCCCCCTGCGTTGGGCTCCCATCGCGCAACCCCCCCAATTCCCGGTCTTTGCTTTCGAGAGGTTTGCACGAAGATCAGAAACTTGCTCGCAGGTGAAGGAAAAAAGTAACTAGGAGCATTAACGCGGCGCGGTGCAAGAACCGGTGAAAGGAACCGGCAGGGTATCTTTCCGGCTTCTTCTTATTCTTCTTCTTCCTACTCGTATCGCGACTGTCTCGAGGGATGAAAAAAGAAATGCTCTGCAGGGGGCTTCATAACGGTCATCGAAGGTCAATCGTCCTTGGAGAGATTTGGACGTCGCGGAAGTGCATCGAGCGGTTCACTTTCGGAAAGTAGTCGAAGCAGGAAGGGCGAAAACTGACACCCGGAACAGTCCGACTTGGGAATCGAAATAAAAACGCTGCGAAGGTCATTGGAGGTCGTCCTGCAGAAGATGCAGAAAGTTTGAAAGGATGACAGATAATCGAAGGAGGTAACCGAGCTCTTGAGAGCTTAAGCAGATGACCACGAACCCCATCCTGATTAATAACGAGTCAGACTCGTAAAGAAGGTTTCGAGCACATGAATGTAATTTTTGTTCTTTTATTACGGAAGAAATTTCTACTCTTCGATTCCAGTTTTATGTATTTTTAATTTAAATTTAACTTAAATTTAAAAACAGCAAGGGTATTGAAAGATTTGAAAAATGCTGGTGGCATTATATTCAGCCTGTTGAACATATTAAGAAAGAAAGTAACTCTCTGTCCAATCTAATTTGTTGCCATTCAGGTAGTACATTTTTATTTTGCATAAAAATCAGTGCAGTGATCAATATGTAGCACTATTACTACCGCAGTTTTATGTGCACTTACTTTTTTTATATTCAAAAAATATATTAATTGAGTAATTTCCCTTTAATGCATCTTTGCAGTCTGAATAATTTTGTGTTGTCAACGATGAAAAATTAAGGTAGGGAATCACTCTGGTGGCCATAGGGAGTGTGTGAATTGCGGTGATCACTGGTCACCGTGGAAGGTATTTACAAATTTTAGAGAAGTTTGCAACAAGGGGATGACGGAGAAAGCAGTCGGTGGTAGCAAATGAGCGTGAAAGATGAAACATTGGCTCTCTCCCAAGGATTAAACTAAAAATGTTCTGCAGGTGATCGAAGAATATTGATTACCGAGAGGTAGGCGTCAGTGGTTTTGGTCTGGTTCGAGGTGACTGAAAAAGGTGGAATCGAAGATCGAAAATTCCCACCCCTGGGGGGTGTATGCGAAACGTAGGCGGTGCTCTGGTCAGGGGAGAGCTGCGCGGCTGGATATGATGAATCAAGCCTCTAAACGGAACTGATGGGAATCCCGATTTATCAGTTCCGGTCGGAACGAGGACGGAGAAATAATCCTGGGTAACGGGAGCGTCGATTAACAACGGGGGAGAAGAAAAATAAAATCAATTGGCCTACAATGCTGCTGGCATTGTTTTCCCCTTCGATCGAACGGGCCGGCGCGGCGAGGCGCGGCAGCCGGGAAAGGGTTATCACTGGGTTAGGCTTAAAACGCAACCCTGTGCGCGCAATAGCAAGAGCGAGCGAGCATGTGTGCACACGCGTACGTACGGGGCTGCTAAACGCCAATAATTGACTGCGAACTAGTACGTAACACGGGAGATGGTCTCCTTCTCTCGCACACGATGCGTGTATCGATCGATTTTCACTCTAACGAGTTTAGAAAAGCTCCGCGCTACACCGTCCTTCCAGAAGTATCCACGCTCTCGCGACTTCCTCAGAAAATACGCAACAATTACAAATAATTACTAACTATTTTATATTTTACTCTTCTGTTTCGACTGTTGGAGTATCTGAAGCAATGAGCTGAATAGGGGGGCAGGCTGCAGGTGAACCAACAATGGCAAACTTGCAATTATTCAAAACGGAAGAATTAGGGGCGCGCGTTAATTAAGAGAATACGAGATTTCGCGGGGGGAGAGGGAAGTATAGCGTGCAATTCTTCTGCGATTCATTCGTGTAATAATAACGAAGAGCTCTCGATTGGATTTCTTCGAGTGTCTAAATATTTCCGAACGAGAGCGAGTTTTGTATGTATACAGGGTGATCAGGAACGATCAACTCGAACGATCAACTAGAACATGGCGCTGTTCTAACAGGAAACGAGAATCAAGATCGAACGAATCGCGTGATTTCAGGTTTGTCGTAGTCTTGCGGGGAAGCATAGTCCTCGGAGTTACAGCCGCCGCACCGTCGCCACCTGCTGGCGGACGCGTTGTACAGGGGGGGGGGGTCTGAAACGCATTATTACGGCGGAGCAAGTTTTCCCGGGCGGCGGTTTCCGGTCGTCGAAAGGCAGGCGAGTCGATCCCCGAAATATCGTGTCTGGCCGTTGAATGTCCCACGAAAAACTCTTCCGTCGTCCGTGAAATTCGTCGCGGCTCCCTCGAACAGCAGAAGTGTATACGACGACAACGACGGCGACGGCGACGACGTTGACGACGAGGAGGAGGAAGAGGATGACGTCGACCAGAAGGGTCGAAGAGAGAGAGAAGATGAAGAAGAGAGAAGAGGATCGGTGGCGCGCGCGTTTGGCGCGACTTTAATTGGCCGTGCCTTAATTTTGATGTACGCTGTACCACCTCGAGGGTTCTCAGGGGCCGGTGAAGAGCCGAAAGGGAGAGCGGAAGCCGCGGAGGAGAAGAAACGAGAGCGAGGCAGACGGGGCTAGAGCGAGAAGCCAGTCGGTCTTTCTTGCACAGCCGGCACATTGTCGTCGCCCGTAGCCAACAGCCTATTGTCTACAGGGAGAGCTCTCTCCCCCTTTACCCTTTTGCGGCCACAAACACACGGACGCGGCTGCACACGCGTGCACACCTTAATACACACACCGAAACAGAGAGTGTGAGACAGAGTGAAGGAGAGATCATAAGAGAGAGGAGAGGAGGAAGAATACGCGCAACGATACGAGGCGACACACACACGCGCGCGCACAGGGGGAGAGAGAGAGAATGCGGTAGTCGTGCGGAGAGCGACAAAGAGGGAGATGGAAAGCCGCCGACACTGAACGGGGTCCGGAGAGCTAGCGGGGGGTGTGTTGTAAAAGAAAAAAAGGAGGAAAAATACACAACGCGATGGAAGAGGATCGTTGACTAAAGGAAAGAGAGGGAGAGAGAGACGGGACGGCAAGACTGTGGGTAATAGTTAAAAAAAAAAGTGAGAGAGAGAGAGAGAGAGAAAAATGAGGAAAATGAGGAAAATAAGAGAAAAGAGGGAAAAGCGACGAGGACTGGGGGAGTAGATCGAAGATGAGCGGGAGAAACAGAAACTGGGCGGGAAAACCGATGGATAGTTATAGGAGGAGGCTGCTGCTACTGCTGCCGCGCCGCGAAGGGGCTGTGCGGGGGACGGTGAATAAAAAGAAGTAATTATAGAGAAAAAGAGAGAATACGGCGAGCGGAACGAGGAGCAGAAGAGGCTCGGGCTGTATCGGCGAAGAAAAGGAGGAGAGGCAATCGAAATGGGGAGAGAGAAAGAGAGAGATTGAGAGGGCTATTCATACCCCCTGTATTCCAGCCGTACCTTGCAGCAGCTATTATTTACATATCAGCAACTTCGTGCTTCCATGTACATAAACGCGCAAATACGGTTGCCCATGAGAATATAGCCAGTCTTGGTGGAAGAGGGAGCTCTCTCGTGCACACGATCGGAAGAGAAAGAGAGGAGAGAACGGCGACGATGCAGCGGACGAATACCATGCGAGCAGGGCGGGCACTCGGCATATCCGTTAAACTAGCCTGATTTCTGAAAAGGGCCTCGCACGGTCGCGCGCCGCCGCGCCGCAGAACACGATTCCCGCGAGAAAGGGAGGGCCGTGGTCAATGAGTCGTCCCTTTCCGTCGACGAATTAAAATCAACCCTCGACGATAACTCGCCTCGCCTCGCTTCGTCGCGCTGTGCGTCGCCTCGCCCAGCCTCGCGTTTCATGTCGCAGCGTGTGATCGAAAGCGTACGTTCGCGCGAAATCAATGCCACGACGCTCTGAAAGCCTCGTCGAACCGAAAGGGTTTCGTACTTGAACCGGCTCTTCAGTCGGATTCGAAAAATAAACAAAAAGGAACAGGGAAAAGCAAGGTGTTGACCCCTTGTACGAAACGAAAGAGGAAAACCGCGCCGAGGTTTCGAGTATCGTTTTCGCACAGGGATTTCGTTCAGCTGAATCCTGTGGCGTTGCTGCGTTGATCGCGAGGGATTTCTGTCGGACACGGACGCGGGCAAAGATTGCCCTGTGTGGCGCTGTCTTGGCTTCCGGAGCGACCTAGCCACACCCACTCGCAACTTTCCAACAAATCTTCTAATTTTGTCGTGTACGGATTTCTATGTTTAAAGTGATTTATAATACAATTCACCCTAAATTTTCTATCACAGTTAACAATGTTGTAATCATTGAACTACATTTTGTAACATGCAGAAGAGTTAAAACACAAATTAAAAATAAATGTTTTGGATAGGAATTCAACTCTATGAAGTCACTTTATAAAATCCTGATCAAATCAGTTAAACAGCAAATATTGCAAATACTATTTCACTTTTGCTTCGAAGCCCCGATCTCAAGGTCCAATCCAGAGCTCTCCCAGGGCAAAGAGCATTTATTGCTTGATCCAACAAGATTATACACGGTTGAATCTAATAACTGTACGGGGCTACAACTCTCTTTCCATGGCAGATAGGACAAAATTACAGGGGACGAATTTGTTTATCAAGCTGGATCGTCGAGCACTTCGATTTTCTCTATAGGAGGGCATCACTGTAGTTGCAAATTGCTAATGTACGTTTTTATCTATGAATCTTTTTGGCATTATGTCCTTCATTTTTTCGCCTATAAAGTAGCAAATGCGCTGCGATAAAAAAATCGAACTGCTTGACGTTGGAGTTTCGATCAACACTATGTTTAAGCGACTAACTATTCTACGTGTCTTTATAAAAATAACAAACATGAACACAAAGAAATAAATTGGTTGAATAATTTCCTCATGTAAATGTTTACGATCAATTTCTCTACTGGTCTTGCTATTCTACTGTTCTATATAATCGTTGAAACGTGTTCAAAGCATTAATGGGAGAAAATAAATATTGGAAAGAAAACAATTAAAGGGAGAAATTTCGCTCCGGATATAAACGACTCAGGTTGCCCGTGGAGGGTAAAAAATATTAGAACCCGTCGTTTTGAGGAGTCTCGTAAACCCAGTGTTAATGTATCCGGCACTACCAACAAAGTTAATGCCCGATCCGGTTAGTGGATTGAGTCTGTACATTTTTGAAGCGAATATTGGGAGGAGGAGGGCCGATCTAATAAAGAGCATGGCGGATCGGATCGGATCGATGACTGTTGCGAGGGATATCACGGATGTGTCTCAATCCGGGTGGATCGGATCTGCGGCTGAGAATGCGGTTGAGAACCTCTAGATTCCAAGGGATGGACTCGCACGCGAGCTCGCGTGCTAGGTGCTCGGCCAGGCCCTCTTCGTCCTGTCCGCTTTCGCCGCGCGACGTCCTTCTCTCTCGTCGACCCCTTACCAACCCTCGTGAAACACGGCAACCTGCCCGCACCCTAGGATCTTTTATCGTAAGAAAAAAATTTCCAGCCGAACGCGGCATGCGTGTAAATATAGTCGGCGGCGTTCCACGCTCGTGAAGCGTTCGCTCGCTCGGCTAACCTATGCACATGCACCCGTGACGACGGTGCAACAAACGCGGTGACCACGCGCGTTTCCACTGACCGGGCCCCTCTACTCTCTCTCTCTCTCTCTCCTCTTTCTCTCCCTGCGTTTTAAAGAGCCGCGAGCGGAGAAAAGGCGACGATGAACACCGATCGACCGGCACTCGGAATTTTCCATCCTTTGACCATCGCCTCGGCCCTGCATGAGACTGAAATTCTTCGAGAGATCGATACATCGCGCGCACGACAAGGTAAACATCCGAATAAACGGATTAAAGTCATCTCTACCCTCGGCCATGCCTCTCGTCGATTCAACACGCCTTTTAAATAAAAGATGATGTTCTATCACTTGAAGGAAAAACGAACCGACACGACGCCTCATCGTTTTCATGCTTTTAAGCTAGACTGCGGATAAATTTATTTATTATTTTATTTTGCAGAACAATCCGTCTTTCTAACCCCTCGAATTTGGTCACAGTGATTACAATTCTTTGGTGCTTAATCATTCCCTAGGACAGTCCGTTGCGTTGTAATTGGCGCACGGACAGTGTGCATTCATTGTGCAATCCCTTCAGAATGCAATTAGACATGTAATTTAACAATGCAATTAGACGAGGGCACTACTGTGCTCTTCGTTCTTCTCTTCATCGCGAGACAAAGCTAAGAGCCGTAGGATCGAAGCAATACTTCCAACGAAGAATCCGCGTGGATGCATATAAATATTTTCTTCTCTGGTTGCGATAAAATTCTTCATCTTTTTCGATGTTTTACCACCGTGTCAATTTGACGCACGAGGTTACGTCGAGTTACGACAGGGACGAGGGTTAAATGCTCATTCCCGGCGTAAGGAATCTTTATTTATAAGGTGTTCTCTGAAAGAATAATCGATGAGAATTAATTTTAATCACCGGCGTTCCGGCGGTGGTTCTACTATCTCGCACGTTCTTTTATAGATCCCGCGAGCGAGGGAGAAAGAGAGAGACAGCTCGCCTCTGTGTAAAGCGTCATTTTTCAAGGTCGCGAAGCTCCCGCAATAAATTTGCCGCAGCGTAGCGCGGGCAATCTCGAAATTTCCGAGGGCTTTCCACGCTTGCAAGTATGCTCGCCGTAATTTCCCGGCGTTTCATCGTGGCGAAAGTGTACCACCGATTTGCGGACACAACGAAGAACTTGGCCGTGTCAGCGATACCGGGTGCGACCGACTGACGCGATCATCTAGAGATGTTAAGGTCTCTCTCATCGGCCCTAACGGTTACGTAACCCACCGACGGTCGGTGTCAGTGATTCTTTCTCGATTTTTTCGCCCGGTGACCAAGCATGGTTAGACGCTGGCAACGCGGCGGATCAGGAAGCCGAAGAAACCGGGTTTGTTTTGAGCACCGTCGACCGCGTAGTTTGCACTTGGTCACGATTTCAGGGCGTTTCCTTTGTGTTTCCACGCTCGAGATGAGGCGGATGTTGCGGAAGGAATGGACGAGGGACGGTGAGAGACAGGGGGACGGGGGCCTGCGGGCTGAAGGGTTGGAGGTGAAGGTGGAGAGGCCACTTCAAGTTGGTTTCTAGCCTAGATTCGACTACTCGGCGGGTGATCCGAGGTTTTAATTAGGATCCGTGGGCCGAGAGGAGACCACGATCCCCTCCTCCAACCTCCTCCTCCTCCTCCATCCGCTCCTCCGGCTGCCTCTAGTTCTTCTAAGACTAATGATCTCTCTCGTTTCATTAATAACCACCCGGTAGCCAAGTGTCACTTTTCGTCTTAAGTCGCGCCGCATAACAAAGCAACGTTAACCCCGCGCCGTATTGTTAACGGTCCAGCGTCGTCGGTGGTGGCACGCGTTAATTGGGCCTCGTCGTCGCAAACGCGCGGGGAGAACCAAGTCACGATCGACGGCCTCTCCGTGTGGATCCTCGATCGAGGAGGTAGGATGATGGATGTACGCGTCGAAAATACACACGGCTCCTGGTAAACAGTTTCTCGGGATTGATGCCTCGGGGCCAAGAATTCCTCGGATAATCGAACGCTTAGTCGTCCGTCACGGATTTTCCGCATGAGAACCGCGCGAGGGAACAGAGAAAGAGAGAAAGAGGTGTTGCGGTAGCAGCTCGTGGCCGCTAGCTAGCTGACGGGCTGCGCATTACGCATCGCCTCTAACTATTCGCTGCGAACACCGGAAGCACCCTCTGCTCGGAAAAGGACGGAAAGTAAGTTACCGTAGGATAACTGATCGCTTAGGTCAGTGACCGTTCAGATCGGTAATCATGTAGATTAGTAGATCTCGTTTAGGTTAGAAGCCGTGTACGGTTATGGTTTATTCTTCTCTTTATAAATGTTACATAAGGATGGCGTTGTAGAGCCTGGACTCTATTTGTCCAATACAAACCGGTATATTCGTGACCGCTTGGGTCAGTAATCCTGTAGATCAGGGACTGTTTAGGTCAGTGACCATGGAGATTAGTAACCATTTAGATATGTGACCATTTGGGTCAGGTATAGCTAAAATCAGCGAGAAATTGCTACCAATAAGAATTTATACCGATGACCATGGGATCTGCGGTTGCGGGACCAGTGACCCCTTTCGAGAATGAGGTGCCCTCGCTCGTGGAGCGGCTATTGGGGCGAAAATACCACATTTTTGCGACATAGCGCGCCTCTTTGGTCTCAAGAGGGCATCGCGGTCTACACCGACGAATTTCCACGGACGTTGACCATGACCTTTCCTCGGCACGACCTATTAACAGGCGCAGAAGGCAGCGGGGTATCGCGCGGGTAATTTTCGCCTCCGGGGAAATAATCGGCCGACAGCGGCGCAAACCCGCGAACACGGAACATCGGGGATACTAACCAGAACTGTTAGAAAAAAAAACACGGGTTAATAGCTCTCGAAGGGCAAGGAGATCTTCCTGATCCGCCTCCAGTGTTCCCTCGATTTACTCTTTCTCTCTCTCTCTCTCTCTCTCTCTGGCCGCGTGGAAGAGAAAGCCAGAGACATTGAACGGACTATAGTCTACGCAATACTCGCGGCAATAATCTTTTCTACCCGCTCCTCCACACGTCCGAATCTCGTAACTCCTTTTCCGCTATACTACAATTCCCTTTTCCACTTTGCACGCTTCCCATCCTACCCTTTTTCATCCTCCAACCGGTTACAAAGTATTAAAAATCCCTCGCTCCTCTCTCGACTAGGATGGTTCAAAGAAATCATTTCTCGTCGGTTGCTGCGAAGATCGGTATCGACGAATCGTTCCCCCTAAAGGTATTATATTTCAGGCTGTGTACGAAGTTAAGTTGCTCGATCCCAGAGAGACTGGCATCTTTTAGGATTAAAACGCGTTGCGTCAAACTGCATATTAAATCTCTGCTCGCTCTAAACGTTCAATATTTTTCCTGTCCGCCCCCCGGATTAAGTTACTTTATTACTCGCGAACGAACTGTCTTGTAATTCTAATCTCCGGCTTTATTTCTCGTCTCTCGTTTAATGCCACGTTGTCGAAGCTGAGTGGATAACAGCTTCCAGGTGCGCCTCGATCGATCAACTTGCTTTCTCACTCTCCGTTGACATCTTCCCGAGATAACTGTACATTGTCGACGCAACAGGAACAAATAATAATGATAACAGTAATTATGCAACCATCGGAGCAACTCTTCAACAAGTTGGTCGAGGAAGATCGTGCCCCTGCAGGAAGCCAGTTTTTAGCCTGTCGTTTCCTCGACTCATGAATATCGGGTTGCGCGGCCCAATGAAGTATGACCTTGATAGAAAAGCAAGGAAACCGTGCCCCTCCACCCCTAAGCGGTTACCAGGCGTCTCGATCAAACGAGTCTTCCTTGTCCTGAAAACTGGACCGACAACTCGCCCGAGCTGCCGAGGAAAACTCGTGGAACCGTGTCTACGGGGATCGAGATCTTTCCGCTTAATTGCTGAGACGCTCGTCTCTTCCAGGAGACTGGTCTCGAGGTGGGAGAGGGTCCTTTGACCCCCCACTCGGTTTCCGCGTCGGTGAACACGACGCGCGAGACACTTCCATAAACTTCGAGGATGAAGCTCGTTCTATACGACCACTCGAACAACGAGTCTTCTTTGTGGAATAATTCATCAGGGAATTCCAAAATAATTTGAAAAACACCGAAACAGTATAAATTCAATTTGCCGAATGCACTGAGAGATCAGCACAAAAATATAGATAACCTTTTTAGCGATGTAACTTTGTTAGTCCACCGCTGCACCCCGGTGTTATCTATTCACGGGAAGGCAGTGGCTCGACGATCGAGCCTCTATTTGCTCTAGCATGAAACACATAAATATTGAAGCAAGCAACATGAGCATTTGGTAGATTCTGTTTGCAATGATCGTGCCGGGATGTGGTTAACTGTGAACCTCGGTCGAGCTATACGTTTCAAACATTGTGTAGCAAAGGGGAGAGATGTACACGGGCAACAACGTTCTTATATTTTTCCAAAGGTTAATTAGCGTAGCTAAATCGATTTGGGGAACAGCGGGGAAGTCGTGAAACATCAGGATTCGGGGAGAAAAAGAGGGCGCGACAGAAATTGGGTGGAGCCGAGCGACGCGCCCTTTTAATTACTTTAAAACTAATCGTCGGGCTTTCGATTAACAGGAACGTGACGCACGCGCGACGTTCTGGCTAGGATCGAAATGAAACGGAAGGCTTACAAGCCCGACAAATTAATTGCTGTTTAATAAATCTGTTGGTGGCGCGCGAGCAGAGCGAGAGCGAGAGAGAGAGGGTGAGAGAGAGAGAGAGAGAGAGAGCCGAGAGGCACTGGTTCGCAGAAGGTCTATCGGACCGGAGTAGATTATGCCGTCTAATTGGAGTGTAGCCTTCCGATGAAAGCGCGGTGTAATTGGTCGAGCTAAGGAAATGGCTCGCGCGCTCGCATTCTTGCCGTGGCTAATTGCTTTAACCTCTATCACGCTACTCCGCCGCGGATTGCCTAATTCGAGTTATTTCCGATTAGCCAACACGGTTGCACTCGGCGTGTTGCAGGTGGCAGTCGACGCCGGCTGCCACCTGCGTACTCCACGACCAACTAGGGCAAACGATGCTGCCGTGGGCGATCGATAAATTTCAACAAATACACACCGACGCGACGCTCAGTTTCACGCCGCAACGCAAACATCATCGCGAGACTCTACTCGCTGAACCTGAGCGGAACCCTGCACGCTAACAACGAGCTGCCACGACGAGTTGTTACGTCGGTTTGCAGCCATCCCTTCAAACGACACCTCGCATGCGCTTCAGTCGTGCAATTTCGCCGGGGAACTCAGCAGGTTTATGCAAAACGAACATTTTCCACAACGATCAGAAAAACAGGATTCCACAGTAGACAATTCTTTACCTTTTTAATTCCTCGCTGTAGTAAGGTATACTCGGCAACATAGTGTACTCTCCGGGCAAACTCGTGATGTTATTCCTTACTTTGAAGTCGAAATAAAATTCAATTCGTTTGTAACCTATATTGAAACATTCAAGTGAGTGTAATTGGGAGGACAAATTAAATTCTTTCAGTGTTTTAATTATTTTACATTCTTTTTTATCATAACTATAGAGATCTATTCTCCAGGGTTCTACGATCCAGAGTTCCTCGAGCTTGTCGGGGCTTCGAGTCTGCGACGCATTTGCATAAAAATGCACTTTTCCTACGCGCCGACGTGAAGCTACTTTCTACCAGCTGAAGCACATTGTTCAGCCAATTCGTAGCACAGTTTTGGTTTCTTTAAAACCGAGTACCAAAGCCTATCTTTAGCCTCGGACTGCGGAGTGGTTGTCTCTCAAACAGCAGTCAATTTTAGAAGCGAAAATTAATGACTCATTTTGACCCAGTTGTAGCCATTGTCGAGTTTATTTATTCGACCGATGCTAAAAGGTACATACTAAGGTTTATTACCCGAGTTCCCAGTGGAACGTTCGTGCAATAGTAACGTTACTATAATCAAAGTATTCTCTGCGTTTGTCCTGTACCGGGTCCGTCATTCCAGGCGTAATTAACGCGAGGGCATAAATTTGGTTTAATTGTTAACACGATGGCGTTGTACTTTGTGAGAACCACCTAAGATCTGGGTTGAGAATCCAGGGAATAGCGAGAGGTCTTGGCCCTAAATAATTTGAGCTTCTTAAAAACAAAGATATGTTTCCAAGATAGGTAGAAACGAGCGTCTTTAAACGAATAGACTGTCAGGAGAAGAGATGGTGCTAGATTTATCCCGACAGCAGGAAAATGTTTCGCGCGGAAAGAGTTCTTATCCGGTATCGCAAAGAAACGTTCTCATTCCCCGAAAGCCTCGAAGCTTCTCGAGCGACCGATTCGTTTAATATTTCTGCACCGAGACCCGAAAGAAAATCGTTCGAAATCATTTCCCCATCGACCACACGTGTTTCAATCCCCAGCACAACCAACCTGCGGGACACGACAGATTTTACGGCAGGATCGAACTGCGGTGGAACACGATCGCGGTCTACGACAGAGCCCCGGAGAACGCGTTACGATTATCGTTCAAACTGTCGTGTCGAATCAAATCGTGCAACCCGTCGTATCGTAAATCGTAACTACGGGGCCACGTCGATGCGAATATACATTTTTACGGATCCGTTCCCGCACGGCGGCCCTATCCACGCCTGAATAAAACATTCAACAATTTCCCCCGACCCGTTCAACCGGCCGGACCAGCCACCAGCTACCCTTGAAATTCGCCTATCTCCTTCAGCTATTATTATACAACCAGAACCGCAAATTAAATCGCGCTTAAATCATCTTTACTGGCACTAAAGCGGGTCCGCGTGCTTGTCGATGGCCAGAAAATTGTCAGGTTAAGAGGTCGACGCTAGCATTCCGACTACGAGGACGCGAATACGCTCGGTTTACTTATTTCGATTTTCAACACGCGAGTAACGCTTCACGGTGCCTAGGAATAATCGGAGTAGTAGAAACCGGGTGAGTCCGGAACGATTTGCCGTGTATGCGAGACTCGAGCGAGTACAATTTTACTGGAAAATGGATCCGCTCGAGTAGCTACTGTATTGTAAAGTATACAGTACGAGGTAAATGTATTAAAAATGACGAGAGTAATTCCGAGGCGGCCGTGGAAAATCTGAAATTGATCGCGTTACGAGTCGGGGAGCTTAAGCGCGGCCACCTAACTATACTAAGCATTACGTGTAATTATGTCGAGAGGGGTTCAGCCCGCGAATAAACGAGTAATGACGCCGCGTGTCTCATAATTGTCGGCCGAGTTGCAGAGGCGCACGACTCTGCGGATAATCTTCCCAGGGGGTGGTGCACAACATAGTTGAAAAGTCGAAGAGGGGTAGCGAGAGGAGATGGGGGATGATATTAAACGTGGAAGCGGCCGTGTCGGAAGTTCCAAAGCCCTTTTCGCGCGCGTTCGCTTTTCGAAAGTTCGATGTGGAGCAGAGGCTCGGGAATCGCAGTTCGCAGTTCGCACGCAGGCTGGCTGGTCGCGGCCATGCCAAAGTGAGTCAGTCAGCCAGCGTGAAAAATTGAGGAGCGCACGCATACTCGCATATGTGTACGCGGCCAGGCAAAACGAGGATGGTTTACCCGCCGCGCGCGAGTATGGCCGATTATGTAAGGACCGACCGAAAATACCGTCGAATGAGTGACAAGCACTTGGCTTGTTCGACCGTATCGTCAGCCGATTCGAGACACGCCGGCGATTATTTTGCAAAGCTTCGCGGACGCGTAAGCAACCGGATCGATACGCCGGCCAAAAGTACGAACGATCTATTATCGACGAGCCAGCAAAATCGAAATGTCCTCGCCTCACCCCACGCACCAATCCGCGCGATGAATTCTTCAACAATTTACGACACGGCCTATAAACACCCAAAAGCTTGCGTATTTTAGTTATATACAAATTTTTACGAACATCTACAATCTCCCATTTTGAACACGATTTATATATTTTCAAGATGCTTGAGATTAAGACTTCAAACTTGTGGATGTTTAGGCAAAATAAAAACTTTCTGCAGTAATTGTATGACATATAAAGTCATTGAAAATATATTCCGTCGCTTAACAGTTTTAATAAATGGAAAATCCGCAATGTAGTTGTAGCATATATACGTTCGATACCTATTTTTATTTCTTAATGGAGTAGAGAATTGCATTCAGCCAATTAGAGAAATTCTGACTGCAACTACATATCTTCTTTCCAATTATGTACATTTATAATGAGTCGTAACTACATTGCGGGTCTTCGCGGAAAATGAACATTTTCTACATCAATCGCGAGCTACTGAAACCATATGAACAATTATATCTTCCCTTAATAATTCTCACTAATCTTTTTGCTGTTTCACGTATCACCTACACCTATTTTTAGTCGTCGGTATTTCAAATACAAATATGTTCTAATTTTACCGATTTAATTGTGACTCGTTTTCACAAGAAAATCTTCATTCTGCATAGAGGTCCGCTGTCTCATCAAGCACTGAACAGAACAGCCTTAGAGTCTAGCGATAGATAGAGACTGTGTATTCTGATTTTCAAATTGAATTGGCACGAGTCTATCGATGATTTGAATTGTCCTTGGATTTTATCCGTTGACAGGCAAGATGGAAGACTTCGGCGTTGGTCAAGGTTTGCATGGGACTGCAGTGGTTCGCAGGGGCTAACGGGGTGCGTGTAGATGACGCCGGTGGTCGAAGGACGGGAGGAAACGAGCGTCGCGTGTTCGTCGACCGGTCAAAGGCGCCGTAAAGCGTTTAGCGGAAACGTGGGTGGATCAAAAGGCCGAAAAACGATGCTGCCGCGAAACTCGATATTCGAACAAAGGGGGCCAACTTGGAAGCTCGGTGCAAACGATGCGGAGAAACGATGAGAAGAAGAAGGAGGAGGAGGAGGAGTAGAAGAAGAGGCCGTCGCCCGGAATCCCTGACCGGAACAGTATCGCCGCGGGAGCGTCGCGGTACCCTGAAGACCGTAGCCTTCGGGCGATGATACAGATTTTCATCGGAGGAAGTCATTGCACTTTATGCTGAATGGGCACCGAGTCAACAACCCGATGGCTGGTTGTCCGCGTGAATGTGTGCACGCGTATGTACATTCCCTACGTGTGCACCCGCGGCGAAACACACCTTCGAGGGTCCCTCCTCTCCTTCTCCATCCTCTTTTATCGAGCCTCGGGATCCTCTTCCTGCTTTTCGCGTGATCACGAGAACCGTCGTGGTTCAGGGGGGCGGCTGAAGGGGGGGATTGAAGGGGATCTTTGCGTGCGAACGATGGAAAGAGAGGAGAAAATCAGGCAAAGTGGAAAGGGAGAGAGAAAGAGAGAGAGAAGAGAGTTTGGGGACGCGGGAGTGGAACAGGGAAAAACGAGAAGGCGGGAGAGGCCGAGCGAACAACAAGCAGAGGACAAGTGGAGGAACGGGAGAGGAAAGGAGAGCTAAGGGAGCAGAACCGGAGCGAGAGGAACGAAGAGAGAAAGAGAGAGAAGAGGAGAGAGGAGGTCTGGGAATCGTTTCATGCACTGGCGAGCACGAGCCTTCGCGTAATAACGCGATCAGAGGGCAGCCGCGTCTCATGCGTACACGCGCTTTTCGTAGCATCGCGCTCTCGTGTGCAAGCCCTCGCTCTCTCCCTCTCTCTCTCTCTTTCTCTCTCTCCTTCTATAGTCTCTTTCTCCTCTCGTTCCCTCGCTAGTCTTCCTCTGAAGCAAGCACGCGTGCATAAACGCCGTCGTAATACGCTCGTAAGCACCGCGACCGTTCTATTTTCGCGTAAGTATTGCGCGCCGTCATCGACGCCGCTACACTGGAGTCTCGATAATCCGTGTAATTTCGTTTGATCCGCGTCCCGCTCGAATGTCGCGGCTCCCAACTGAAAACACGTTCCGGACGTGCCATCCAACGGGAAAAATACCGTTTTCCCAACGGGTTCTCGCCGCCAACCCGTTCCGGGATCGACCGTGCAAATCTGCTGTTGTTTCTGAAATCAAAACGATCGACAACAGAGAGGAACGCGGAAAATACCTTGGCACGTAAGATTAAGTGCACCCCGCGGTGAATGTTCTCCTCGGTCGTTGAAAACAAAGCAAAAACGGAGGCTGGTGGATCCATTGATCCTGGAAATCGGCCGCCCGGAAATCACGGCTACTAACTAGGCAAGACCTCCAACCACTTTGATTTTAACGAGCTTCTTGTACGATGATAGCGAGACTGCGGATTTATGTATTTATGACAAAAATGGGTAGGTAAGATCAACATTAAACTATTCAACTCTGTTATATATTAATAAAATCGACAATCTCGGGGATTTTTCTAGTTGATAAGTTGAAATTGTTCCGAATCCTGGTTTCTATCAAATAAGCCATAGAATTTAGGATTTGCTCACGCTTAATCATTAGACCACGGACCTTTGAATATTCTAGGTGAAACAATGTCTCGGTTTCGGAGTTAAAGCAGCTTCGAGTTGCAAATTCTAGAAATCTCGAGGTTTGTTCCCCGGGAAACGATGCCGAAGAGTTTAAGACAGGAGACAGTGTAGCGTCCCGCTGCTTGTTATCGATTGGCAGCGGGTCCTGGCGCTTCCATTGACAGACGAAGCGTGCAAGCAGTCGTTTGATCTCGCCGGGTCGAACGCGTTAATTTCCATTCGCGAGTGTCGTCGTTTCGATCCGAGGCTCGCAAAAACGTAACCGCCGAGGGGGTAGAGTCGAAAACAGACAACGATCGCGGGAGCGTCGCGACGCCGTAATACGCGGAGGCGGGATTGCGGGGGCGAACAAGGGGTGTCTGAACGAGAGGAGGCGGCAGATGTTTCCGATGCGAAATGTCGAAACGCGCGGGCGGCAAACGAACGAACGAAGCTCGTGTGTTAATTAATGCCACAACCGCGGTATCCAGTTCTAGTAACATAACGCGGCACTAATTGCAGAAGGGAAAAACAGCGGGGGAAGGGAAAAAAAATTATAACGAATTCGACGGGGAAACATAAACTCTCGTCGCGCTCGTAATTTTTCTTTTTTTCACCGACCGCTTCCACCCTCCTCTCGCCGCCGGTTTCCCAAGCATCGCAGCCTCCTCTCTTCCTTTCTCATTTTCTCTCTCTCTCTCTCTCTCTCTCTCTCTCTCTCTCTCTCTCTCGCTCTCTGTCCACCCCCCTTCGACCCTTTTCTCCCGGAAAAACGGGCGCAGGAGCACGCTCGATGCGTGCTTTGTGCGACATTTTGCGTTTTCATCGAGGCGTGCGGAACACGAAAAGGTAGAGCGAACGCGCGAGGAAGAACGAGATTACAGGAGGTAGGTAGCAACGCGGGAGCTAGGCGGCGGTGACGGAGCTCGGTCGACCTGCACACCTGTGTGCACACGCGGTTCGTTCGTCACGTGGAAAATGCGGCTACGGCCCCCCTACCGCCCAGGGAACAATGCCCGCCTACGATAGCTGCACCATTTCCCGTACGAGAGCCGAGGAAACACGATAGACAGAGAAAAAAACCCCAACGATCTACCCGGAGAGAAGGAGCGCGCGCCCGCGCGCGCGCGAGAGAGAGAGAGAGAGAGGAGAACGGGTTGCACGACCCGAGAGAACTTGTACACCGCATTTTCTCCCCTTTCATTTGTGATTTCCTCTTTTTCAAGTAGAATCGCGTACACTCGCCGGCACAGGCTCGCGCCGACCAGCCTCACAGCCGCCGCAGCCGTTGCCATTCTTAACGAACGTTGTCGCAGAAACACGCGAACAATTCGTTGACCTACGAATGAATTCTCCTTCCACGTATCACGCCTCTTGCACGGCGAAGCGAGGCGAGACGAGTCGCGCGCTTCGGGCGCGACGACACAACCGGCGACTTTCCACAGTTTTGCGAAACAACACCATCTGACAGATGCGGGTGTGCCACCACTCCAACGCCAGACGGAAATCGCAAATTTGGAGCACGGTTATCGAACATAGACATAAGCCGCTTCAATCCATAATGAATGTCGAGCAGTTTGGCAGACCGAGAGATGAAAGTGTGTCACAGGGATCACAAGATAGACTGACGATCTTTATGTATTTATGTGCACATATTTAAAATACTAAAAAACATGCGCAGCAACAAACATTAATGACATCTATGCTCTACGTTTAGCACATGGAATTTTCTTGTTCCTCATATTGATCCTATAATTGTGTTTGTTAATTATTGATCGTAGGGTAGTTTATAACAAGAAGTATAGATGATATCGGCGCAAAGGTTCGATCAGAAATTAAATTAAAGCAATTGATCCTATATTTTAGAATGTTATCCCCGTCCTTCCAATATTTTTGTGTTTCGTAGTACTTGTATTCAACTGTTCATCATCCAATGATTAACTGTTTTCACTTGCACCATTTATGCATGGAGCGGCTCATATTTCGTTGTCAAGTGAAATCAATTGAATTACATTCCTGCTTGTATCACGTAAAAAAGCCCACTGTTTCTAGGCAAACACGATTGACTAGCTTCGATGAATAACAACATTGGAGCAGCTCCGTTACACGGTTGTTCCGCTGTTGTTTTTCCGATATTTTTTTACAAAGAGTGTTGCACCACTAATGAATTCTATTAGCAAAGCAACGTTTCAGTTCGTCTGACAGAAATCCTTTCAACTCGGTGGCACGTTTGCGAGCTCGATGACGGAATCGATGGTTCAAGGCGAGCAATTCGACACAGTCATCGATTCGAACAGCGTCGTGCAAAATTCAGGACCACGTGATTCCGTGATGGAAGGTCGGGGGACGCGCCGACGAAAGGGATCGAAATCCACTTCGTAAGAAAAACGAACGTGAAACGTCACCCTCGACTTCCGGTTGCCATCTGTTTCGACGAAAGCGTTTCTAGAATTTTATTCGACATGAATTTATTTGCTTGCCGGAGCAATATCCGAGTAGATTTCGATATTTTCGTCGGAACCGAGTGCTCAGACTAATTAATTAAGTACATCGTGGCAAGAGGTAACGTCGCTAGAACTCAGTTTGCATCGGAGGTAACCAGATTGCCATACTTTTAAAAAGTTTCATGGGCTGCCCCGGAGACCTTGCCTCTCCACTTAAGGGTAAAAGGCAAACCTAAATCAATCCGACGAGCATCGCGCGGCAATAAAAGCGAGTGCAATGTGGTTTATACTACCGGGTAAGATACTGGGATACGATAAACCGAGTCGCCAGTGAAATTACCGAGAAAACGATAATCGTCTGAAACGGAGGAAGAGCGGCAGGCAGTGGGGTTGAAATGCAGCGACAATCGCAGCTCGCCCTTCGTCCGTTTAACAGGTTAAAGGATATGTGGAATCGGGCTACTCGTGGTACGGTAAAATTGCTGCCCGTCAATTCAGAGAGAGAGAGAGAGAGAGAGAGAGAGAGAGAGAGAGATGGAAGGCATTTTGATGCATTCGCCGATAGAACGTTCGGACAGGCGCCGTAACGTGCATAAATATGAATATGTGTTGGGGAGGGATGGCGGCGGCGGCGGCTATAGATCGCATGCTCTATTTTCTGAATAGGATTCGAAGTAGATGTCGAGAACTTGTCACTCGGTGATTTATACATTTGTCTGCGCCTGAGGACGAGGTCGTCCTCCATTCCCCCGCCGCCCTCCGGGTCTCTTAAGCCTGTCAGGTCCAACCAACACCAGTGGAAAAGGTCTCTTTCACGGAGACGGATAGAAGGGAGAGGGACAAAAAGGCTGGTGTCCTAGGAGAGTCGCTTAGAGACGCCTCCAAGGATAGAGAGAACAGCCAAGGTCGCCGAGACCGGAACCGCTCGGTCGTTTCATCGTCGTACACCGGCCTATGTCGCAACAGTACCCTCAAACTATTAGGTCATCCCACGAGCTCTGCCATTTCTCGTTGCACACTCTGAGCACACGAATCTCGCTATCTTGTTCGAACTATATCTTTTATTGAAACTTCGAGAATCCTTCGAGTCTACAGCAAGTGCTAGAATTTTACACTTACTGCGTCGAAAGATATGATATACGGAATGACCTAATATTAAACTGTGGCTTCGAGCTTACTACCGTGTCATTCTGAACAACGTGATCGAGACTCGAAGCAGTACGAAATAATGCAGCACGAAGAATATGGAAGAAACACTCTACAATTTTTTCGCGCCTAGAATATAGATCAGAAGTTCTTCGTCAGCAACAATTTCTTACTAGAAAAAGGGAATTTATATTGATAATATGTCATTATGAACAATAAATGAGGAGATAGAACTCTATTGTAAAACCATATCTGATACCTAGCCATGAAACTGAATAAATGAAGATGATCATTGTGTTGAGCATACCTCCATTCAATTTGCCTGAATGCCTAAATTCGAAACGAACAAAAGAAGAACCAATAACATCTGGATTTTCCAATTTTCCTGCATCTGGAGTTTTGCTAAAAAATTTCGGGTTTGAGCCGACATTGTGTAGGATTTTAAAAATTCCGCGAACCGGTGGCAACGCAAATGAGCCTGCCGACAATGACGCAACCACGGAAACCGACCGGTCTATTTTTTCTGCCAGGCAGAATCTAAAAAAGCGAGGATAATAGCCGCGTATTCTCGAGAGCAGCTGTTGTCGCTCGAGGACCAGTATGATCTACCGTGGTCGCCGGTTTTCACGCCAACGGAATGCCGTTCGATCCTACCAGTAAACCCAGACGGGATCGAAAATCGTAAATGTCCGCGGTTTGCCAAGACACCGAGTCGGGATCAAAATAAATGTCACGTTGTAAATACTTACTTTTCGGTTCGAGACGTAAAAGGGTCGCGAGGCAAAATAATTATAACTCGCCGGCGAATACGAGCGGACCGTGCACCGGTTGGCCCTTCCATCACTGCACGGATCGGCGATTCGGAAATCTCTGACCGAAACACCCTACATTTCATTTTGCCAAATATACTCGAATGGGGCGCGTGCGGGTCAACCGTGAGTTTGGTCACTCGTTCCACGAAAGCTAGACCTTCCTAGGCGAATCAATCTGTTTCGCTGGAATCGAGTCAAATCTGATTAACTATCCCGAAACGCCAGGGTGCGTTACACAATCTCTATATTTCAATTTCGCAGGCTGCAGAAGTCAGAGATAGAGAGAGAAGTTAGAGAAATAAAAATTTTCAATTAATTGCAAGATACGGACACAGACCAGCTAGTGTTAGTATTAATATGCAGAGGACTAATTACAAATGGATTATGGACCCCTCTCTGCATTAATACAAGCAAACCGAGTGCACCAATTAAAATGAAAAAGATCCCCATTTTATTTTATTCAGAAAACAATCTCAAAGACATATTTACTTTATCCTGATTTCCACAAAGTAAATTACAAAGAATTTGAATAAAGATTTCCACGGACTAATTATAAATTACTGTCGACTCTCCTGAGTAGCGCGGCTATCGCTAAGGGGCGTTAGAATTAAAAATATTTGGTCGCTGAAAGGAGAGGGTGAAAGTTCTGAAAGGATAAAATGATTTGTAACAGGGAGAGACTATTCCAACAAGCGTTGTTACTGTATTACGGTAGCACACGGTCGAATAATCGTGTCTGTTCGAACGCGACGCGACTTCAAAAGCGAAAGGAAGTCCGTCGAGAACCTGTGGAAGAGGGTTGCTCGGTGGTTGGACCGCTCGTTAGCATCAGCTGCTGGCTGCTTAAAAATAACCTCTCTTCCTAGTCACAAGGCACAATCGCTAAATTAACGCCGACAGCGGCGCCCTTCGCGGTGGAACACCATCCACAGTCTCTAAATACTGTACGAGAGCACGACCATGGAACTGTTAACCTGCTAACCGGGGCTCGAGACCAGCAAAATCGATATCACGCTAATTTCACCTGGACGAAAGCGAGCACATCCTGATGTAAACATCTAATTACGGCAGAATGCAAGAAGTCCGCCAATTTACCCTCCTGCGCTTCAGCAAAAATTCTTTTCGACAACATGCTGAGGTAATTGGATTAAAAGACCACGGATTTTGTGCACTTGTTATAAAAGAGACTAAACTTTTAAAGAATTTAGAAACACTGTTTCAGTATTTTGAAAGAAATATATGTCTATGCCATCTTACTTTGCATCATAATCCGCAGGCAAGAAGTTACACGGTCACGGCAGTGCTGACTCTTATGGAAATGCAACAAATTTTCTACGACGTTCGATAGCATTGTAATGGTCAGACTTCATTGTATATGACGACAGAAAGTAATTCTTTATTTAAATGAGGGACTTGAGAAGTGTGTCTTTTGAAAGTGGCTATTGACATAAGGGTGAGAGCAACGGAAACGCTAACCAATGGGGACAAGTTAGAATGCGAAAAATTTCTCTGGATTGGGAGGACAGCTTGAGAACTGGGGAAGTAGTAACAGAGTTCTCAACTGCGAAACGAAAGCGTTGCGACACTGCGAACCGGGCATTAGCATATGCTGCATCTCCGACGAGGTGAAATCGCAACATTGCTGGAGCGCGGCCTATTCACGGATAAAAATCTCGTTTCGCTGATTCAATTCACTTACAATTGATACACAAACTTTTTTGAGTCTAATCATTATACTGCGGATCTTTATGAGGAAGCAGAAATAAAACAAAAATTGATTTAATCCCTTACTGACTTTGATACATTCAAAAGAACATTGAAATATTCTGAAATGTTTCTAATCCTTTACTGTTTTATATTTCACCCAATCAATTTGTTCATAAATGCATAAATAGCCACGGTCTACTAATCATTGCATTCGGAATGTGTCAATCGTTCTCGCCTTTCATATTAATTTCCTTGCCGGTAGTAACTAGAGCGTCGAACGAGAAGAGCAACGTCTCCGACAGTTTGGTCGATCAATCCGTCTAAAAGGTTCCGATGCACCTTCTCCTGCCCATGGCACGTAGTTTAAAGAATATTCAACGGATTGTTACGTAAGCCGGGCCAATCAGTTAATGCACGGGTTTCGCCGGGCCACTCGAGCGGGTAACCGTCGCGCGATGGTAATCGCGCGAGCCTTACGATGCGCGTTTATGTAGGACGACGGGCTGCGAGACCCGAGCCGGCCCGACTGCTTTCACAATTTACGCGCGAGCCCGTTATTTATCAATTCCCCGGCCAAAATATACGCGCGCGACTAGCGGCGAGAAACTAGGCCAGGCTTCCGATAATCCGGCAAAATCATCCCATACCGGATCCAAGAACAACAGAAGCAAGTTTACGGACTCAGACTCTTACCGAGTCTAATTCGAGAACCGAGCTACTAGGTTTTCCAGTTAGCTGATAGCAAGATTCCTGCTTCTGGAATCTGTCTCTCTACGGGGTGCGCCAAATTGGCAAACTTAAAACCGTAAACAAAATGATACAACGAACAATTTTCTAAAATTTCCTAGTACAAGAGAAAGAATACTGGAGTCGTCCCAGGATCAACCAGTACAGTTAATGTATGGTACAACCAACAAATTTTCTAATATTTCCCAATATAAGAGAAACAATACTGGAGTTACCCAGTTGCATCGCCAATGCAATAAAAGGTACAACGAACAATTTTCTAAAATTTCTCAAAGCAAAGAGAAACAATACTGTCGTCGTTCTGGGATCAACCAGCCCAGTTGCATTGGTCGCATCCCACGCTAAAAGGTACACCGTAACCCGAGAGGTGGCGAGAAGTCAAAGTCGAAGTCAAAAGAGCGCAACCCCGTCGTTTTGGCGTAGCCTGTACGCACCGTGGAGGAACAATAAAAGGTCGAGAGACTCACCTGAACATCAAAGTGAGTGGTGGTGTCTTGCGGTTGCGGGGGTCCTTGTTGCTGCTGCTGTTGTTGCGACGGGGGCGGACCCTGTGGGGGTGGCGGTGCCTGCGCGCCAAAGAGCTGAGCCGCGTGGGAATGCGGATGTTGTAGATGATGCGTCGGCGGCGCCTGGTGATGCTGTAGATGGTGCGGAGGCGCCGGGGCGAAAGCGGCCATGAAATGCTCCTCGCTGCCCACCACGTCCACCCCCGGCTTCAGCAATACCACGCCACCAGCACCCGTGCTCACTGCGAGGGTGGCCGCGGCGTTCTTTTGGAACTCCTCCTCGCCCGGTGATGGTTGACGGCTTCCGGGCGTGCGACTATAACAGAAACAGTCGCAATAATTTATATTAGTCGAACTCGACATATCCCCCGCCCTTTGCCTTGCCATCTCTTTCGCATTCCACTCTCCCACGAGCCAGGAGGCTTATCTTTATACTTATTACTTTTCTTAAGAAGTTTTGTTTTCATTTCATCAAGATTTAGTGACGCATCAACATCTCGGTTATTAATATTTATATGAATACTATACACAAAAAAAGAAGAACAAAATTCCACTTCCGATAGAAAAATCTTGAATTAATGGTATAAGAAGTCGCCTTCATTAAACAAAGTTGATCTTCGCAAACAACATTACTCCCATAAACATTGATTTTGATACAATCATGTGTACACACTTGCACCAATTACCCTGTACCCAGCATACATATTTTCCCTGCTGCGTAATTGTATATCTTCTCCGTATCTTGAATATCAACGACAAGAAGCTATTATTTCGACTCATTTATTCGAGATCTCCGGCTGTCCTGGCAAGAGATTATAAGCCCTGGAGGGGTTAATATTCCTCGGGATAGTCAAGAGAAAGGTGGAGTATCAGTAAGGACAGTGTATTGCCAACGAGACCCCCCTAGTCGATGGAAATATCTGGTGCAAGTAACTGCCCCCGTAATCGAGGAGCACCGATTCACGAGCCATAAGGAAATACCGTGAGCATTACGCAACACAGCTCTCGTAGCACGACTACAATTCTTTTCATCTGTTCACGCTCCAGTATCCATAGATTTTGCTCATTCGTTTCGATCGAAAACAGTTGAGCGACGAGATCACAATGGTCTCCGAAAATAAACTGTGTACCGTTGACCGGCTCCCGACAGCTGTACTTTCCCGAAACGTAGACACCTAAATCTTGGATGACTTGATGAGCGTCGTTGCACGCAGGAAAGAAAGCTACCGAGGCCTGATATGTTTATAGACCGAGAAACACGAGGTATCTTCACTTCAGAGAGAGCTCGAGTTCCGAATTCTTTGTCTAAATGCGTAAAACTCGATAATTGTATCTCTCCAGAAGTGTTACGATGGGAATTACACGAATTATTAAAAGAAGAAGAAAACGTTTAACAAGTTCGCAAGTTTTCTTTTCTCGTAATTGGCAGGAAATGAGCTGACACTAATGCGGAATTCAATTATCCCGCCTTTTCCTCGCGAGTCGGATGCGCACGCTTAATGTGAATATCCCGAGCAATCGAGATTCCGCAAATTCGCGATTGGTCACGCAGCGTAACGGCGCGGTTTGCATAACGATATCATAACAAGATACAAACGCCTTCGGTTGAGCGATCTCTGTCTCGGTTCTAGCGAGAAAAAGGGTACCGGGAGCATGACGACCGACTACGAGACGAACAAATATCATTACCATAACGGAATCGGTAAGCAGACGAGACAAGCGTCGGGGACGCTGCGTTAGACGCTCCTAATGCCTTTCTCCGTACTATTTGCTGTCGTGATTATTCACAGGATTACCGTTGACGCTTCCGACGGGGAAACGGAAAGTCTGAGAAGACCACCTGCCGACTCAACTTTTTCATTTGTGTGCTTTCGTGACATCAGGTAAACGTGTCTAGCGTGAGAAAAAGCGTGGGCCACGTTCCACAAGGTGTTTACTCTTCGCTTATCGTCGTTTACAAATTAGAAGAACGAAGCTAAAATGTTATCGCACACTGACAAAAGCGTCGTGTTAACGTTTCGGCTGACGAAAGTCTGTTCACCCCTATCCAATACAACGAGTTAGATGAAAATCTAGCAACTATATCTATTTTTCTTAACACTGAATGCCCACTCAAAATATTCAACTGAATTCAAATTCTATTCTTCTGTTATCGATTTCACCATTAACGAAGGTATAGGAATATAAAGAGAATATAAATTTTCTTCTCTTTCTTGAAAATTATGAATAACAAAGACATTGTAATCAGCGTAGAAAGAAACTGTAGTGCGAGTTAATACGTTCGCTACCGCAATTAGCTTCGCTGCATATTTTCATTATTAAAATGTTAGCTAGGGGCTCTTTGAATATTTCTTGGTATACCATGGTTTTAAATAGCCACGTGCACGAAATTAAAGATTAACTCTGTGTAAAGAGATCGTAGATCGAGTTATGAGGTCTCCCAACCCTCGAGCCTTGTTCGGGTCAATTCCACCTAAAAGCAGACGCTTTGAATTACAATATCTCTCGCTGATGTAAAGTGATTTCATGTGAACAATCTTTATGCACGTGAGTATAGAGCTAAATTAGAACTAAATGTTAATAGTTGATCAATTTTATTTGAAGGTATAAACGTCTAAATTTGCTGAGGAATGCACGAGGGTCAATGACCTTGCTCTTCAAAAAGACGCTCGATAATTTTCTTTTAAATAACAATCTCTGAACAAGTTGTTAGACTTTCCTAGGTAATTATTACTATTGATTTTTTAGAGAAGTCAATTCTACAATTAGGCAATTGCCAGTAGGTAAACCGTTAACAGCGACCATTCGTCAGAGTCAGACTGCAGTGGTGATATAGCGTCGGTAAAATCGGGTGCAAAGGCAACGCGGCGGCGATGCACCAGGTGGCGCAACCAGACGGTGCAGCGGGTTGCAGAGAAAGAGGCGGGCGGGTATGATGTCATCGTCCGCGTATAGGGCATGTACGCCCTTGACAGTTGCCACTGTTACGTTCTTCGGGGCTACGACGATTTCTCTACCATTCGCTAATTGAAAATCGTGCCCTCGATTCGATAATGCCTTAACATGCTCACGTGGGCGACACACTTCTTTGTCAATTAAAGATTAATTTCTGCTCGAACCGTAGGCTTAGACAGTCAACACAATGACTTTAACATTGGAAGTTTTAGGGGTCATCCTTATGGCTTTACGTGATCGTTTCAGATCGGTCTCGCCGGTTCACTGTCCTCGAAACCGTCTCCCAATACTCACTTAAATCCTTTATCATCATCGAGTCCGTTTTGTGAGGCCAGCCCGTTGTTTTGCGGACCAGTGTCGTCTTTAGAACTGTCGAAGGGGCTTGCCGAGCCCTTCTCTTTTTCTTTCTTGTCTACATCCGTGTTCTGCAGCGAAAGGAAACAATCTGTTCTAGAATACTGTCGACGAATCGAATGACAAATACCGTATTTTACGCTTACCAATCTCAATGAAACCATCCGGGGTTCTAAATCTTTGGGCGTCGTGGGGCTCGATCCAAGAACGTACTCCACCATTTTAACACCCAGACCACCCGTCTCGCTGCAAAGAACAAACGTTTCGATACTGGGATACGAAAGGACAATAAAAATCGTTTCGTTTAACTTTTCTTTCAAATAGCTTCTCATTACAAACCTGCTTCTTGGGCTGAGGACCGTCCCAACTTCGGATGTCTGATGGTGGTATCCGGTCCCAACGCCCACGCGTCTACCGGTGCCCATGGAAATCGGCTGTGACACGGCATGATCTGAAATGCATTAAAACTGTCGTTAATCATCGTGTCACCTTACTGCACGCTTTACACCCCAGAAAACCATCATATGGTCGGCTATCACGCGGCCATTCAACGCCCCCGAAATTCCAACCGACAATTTCCACCCCTTTCACCGATCGCCGAAGTATCAAACGCACAAAAGCCGCCGCAAACTTTGCAAGAAACGACAAACCGGCAACAATTGCAGTTAACCCTTCTGTAAAGCGGTATCTATATAACGCGCAGCAAAAATTACGGCAACGTTATAGGAGGTTGACTGTACTTATCGTGAAGGGTTCGCGAGATAACATTGTCTTATCCGCGCGTTCCCAACAAAATCTTAACCCCCAGGAGCTACCTTTAATCGTTAGAGTGTTGCACAATGTATACTGTGACGCTTGCAATATACCTGCGATTATTAGCATCGCGAGGCTAACATTTTTTGCGACAGTGACTTTCGCAAATGTGTAATCGTATGTAAGCGCAAAATGTGTAAATTCACTTGCGGCAGTTGCTCTCAGAGATCGCAACAATTCTTTTAATCTTTCTACTTGTGTCAAATTACAGTTACACATTCACTTTAATCATAAATGCATAAAATTTGCAGCCTAATTGTCAGAATAGTGTAGAACAGGCTCCGGAAACGTGGTCTTAACAATTCAGAAGGAAAGAAGAGCGACGAAATCAACCAGCGAGCGCGATCTCGAAAGGGATGGTTACAAATTCACGATGAACGAAGAATGATTAAAAATTCAAGAGAAACGACGACTACCATGTGGAAACTCTCCCCTATCTGTAGAAGGGTAGACAACTGCGGAGACAACGTGATCGTTCTAGCGCGGAGCAGCTCGTTGGCCAAAACAAATTCTCTGCAGCGACATTTCAGTTCGTGTCCGCAGTAAGCCTGCAGTTTTCGAGTGGCCACGGCTTGAGAGGTTAACGTCGCCGAAGGTAGAGAGCCGGGGTTGGTAAATCACGGGCCTTCTGGGAAGCTGCTCGTCCTCGCGTATCAACCAATGATCAATAGAAGGCGACAGGGGGTGGAGAAACCGCCGAGTGTAACGACGTCGAAACCATCGTAAAAATCGAGGGACGAGAGATATCTTCCTCAGGAAAAGGTGGGAACGATTTTCCAAACTGTCCTGCGCTAGCCTTCTCCTGTGAAGCTTGGCAAGAGAGAATGAAGAAAAAATAGAAGGCGTAGGAAACGGTAGATTCTCGAGGAGGGTGGAATGGAATGTTAGGGGTCCATGTGACGCGCAATTTTGGTGTCGGCGAATCCAGGTGGACAGGGGGTTGGTGGCGGAGTGGCACGAGCCGGGGTGGATCAGTAGGTACGACCCTGGGCGTTGGGACGTTGCCCCCACCGCCGGTGAAGCCGGGCGTCTGTTACCATGGCAACAGCCGCGTTGCACCCATCGCGCGGTGACGCACACACGGCCAACAGGGAGCGAGGGAGCGAGCCGAGCCGGGCCAACCCGAGCAGACCCGAGCCGAACCGATCCACCGGCCAGCCGTCGGGTCACCATCGCGCCGCGTGCACATGGAAGACCCCCGTGTGACGACCCGAACCGACCCAAACCGAGCCAAGCCGACGCCGGTACATGCCGTCGAGGGAATCAGGTGTTCCCTGTGCACACAACACACCACCCGGTAGCATCGCCCTCGCAGCGACAACCCCGTACCGACCCGAGCCCAACAGAAACAACCCCTTCCCCGCTTGATCGCTCGACTCCCATACCAATTAGCGCCACTAATTCCTTTAATTGACGACAAATTCTGATCGTCTTCGAGCAACCGCTTTAACCAGGTCTTCTGACCGGTCTGGCTCTTTTGGCTGGCTTCTTGGCAAGAAGGTGGATTGACAATTTATTAGTTTTCAAACGGTTCTTACTGTATTGGTGAAATTAAACAACACAATTCATTTATCTACGGAAATCCTACTAATACTCTAATAAGAATTTCAATAATTATGCTGTACTAAAAGAAATAATTGGACAACGTTATAGACTTCTAAAAAAGAAGAAGAATCAAAAGATGGACAATGTATATTTTGGATAGAGATCCACAGTCTAGGGTAATAGGTTCTTGCGGTGTGGGGGATGGTCTGATAGACTCTAGAAACTATTTTAGGGGGCGCTTCTCCGAGGTGTAGATTGGTTTGGAAAGAAGAGGTGGGTTCCGTAAAGGGAGGATCGAATCTATATGAACTCTTCCGTACGAACCACACCCTCGTTTTCACCGGCGCCACGTTAATTTTGTCAGGGAATCATCCTGTGTTTGGAACACGTTTTATAGGAAGTGTAAGGGTTTCGGAGCACTTGTGACTGACTCGTCAGTCCTGTACTTTATGACTACTTCCGCAACTTTCCTTTTTGAATAATTTAACGCGGTACGGAGCTGCGAAATCCTTGGATGACCTGGTTTGACCTCAGAATTAACGGCAAGTTGATAACGGCAGAATACTGAACAGTATAATCTTCACATGTAGCCAATTCACTAAATAATTTTTAACGAAGACGATAAAAGAAACAATAAAGATACTTTCAGTACTCCGTAGTTTTATAATTAACCCTTAGGAGACGAGGGGTGATTCAGAGTCGCCACTACAAAATTGCAGTACCATTATTCACAATATTGTTTACATTATTAGATATGTTGCTATCTAATCAATTACAACACATTGAAGTATTGTATGTGGTATTGTATCAATTTCATATGCATAAAATGACAAAAAATCATATGGAATGGAATTATTCTAGGTCGCAAGAAATGTTTCATTTTCAAGATAAAACAGCTCCGACTGCGAAAGGTTAAATTATTTAGGACGGTCAATAATCCCCGTCAATGAACCGTGAAACATCGACCAATTAATAACTTATATTTTGAAGGCAGTAACAATGTTGTCCCCGGACAATGACACTTGGGAAAAGGTATTGGACCGAAAGTCGAACAGCCCCGAGACTTTCGAGAGCCCAGCTTACAATAGGACGATTCCTGTAGGGGGATCGGAACGATTGCCGGACGATCCGGGTGTCGTGTACACATGTTTGTCCTAAAGAATCGATTTTGAAAATCCGAGCACGCTCCGGCAGCTCCTGGCCCGACTAACGAGGGGTTGCACAAGCAAGCAAAACAGGCAGGCAAAACAGGCAAGCAAGCTAAGGCAGAAGCAGGCAGCGACTTTAACGAGTGCTCGCCGGGTGGAACCGGTCTCGCAGTATCGTAGGGGTTGAAGAGAGCCTAAACAGAGCATAGGTCCTGATACATTATACTTGTTCGCGTATCGTTTGTGCTTCCCGCGGCGCGTTGGAACCTCGCGTTCCTTCACCGGAAGCATTATCGGTCGTCGGCGGCGTTTTCCGGCCGTTTAAGGGGATATAAATCCGATTATTCGCGGGATTCCGAGGCATAAAGCACCGTAAAACGGGGATCGCTGTGCACGGGGAATCCTCCCGCGACGCGACGCGACTCGACGCGTTGCGACGACGAAAATTTCAGAAGGAAAGCGTATCGATTGATCCGGTAAGCCGGGGGAGACGTCGGATTTCCTTTGTTTTCGCGGAGGCAAACAGACCCCCAACGAACCGAACCACAACGAGAAAGCAAGCAAGCGAGAGAGAGAGAGAGAGAGAGAGAGAGAGAGAGAGAGAGAGACCAAGGGATCTGTTTTGGTAGCGGTGTATCGATTATTGACACTCCGTTCGAACTCGCGAACGAGAGAAAAGCAGTACTGCTTGGTCTCTACGGTAAACCCTCCTATAGTATCATAACACGGTTTCCATATAACGCGAAGAAAAGATTCTAAGCATTTCTTAATGTATTTAAATATAAGTGCTTCTGCTGTCGGGTCGTATCGGCACGTATCGGAATCCAAAGAAAGGATGTATTATTTATTATATTGAAATGCAACCGTTCCGTGTCTGTGCGGGTAGTATAAATCAGGCTTTAATCGCGTTATAGGAGGGTTGGCTGCTGTATATTGTTCTTTCGGTGCTCCCGTGGCCAATCGATAAGCGAGCGAGTCTAGCAAGTCGACGACGTAAAACACACGCTGCGAAATCCTCTTTCGGTCTCTCGCATCTTTCATCTCCTCCTGGTTCGCCGTCTCTTGTCTCGTCTACGGAGGAAGCGCCGAGCCAGCGAGGAGACGCCGGGTCTTTTTATATGTGAATCAGCTTTCTCTAATTTTACAGAGAGTAGAAGCGTCGCGCGACGTATCGAGCGTTCACGGAATTCTACGTCAGTCGAGGACCTTCGAAACGGCTGGCCCGCAAACAAGGCTGACTGTCTGCGTGTTTAATACATGTAAGACTCGGCTCGTTATCCTTCGGCTCGGCCAACTGCCCGCTGCTGCTGCTCCAGCCGTCCGTAAAAAATCATTTGCATAATACAGATATCGAACGGCAGAACTGCCTTCCTTTCTTTCGCCCCAGTAGGAGAAGGTTGCTGCTCGTAAGTGGAAACGGTGCATCATGATCAGACGCGCTTCCGTTATCCATTTAGATGAAATCCGATCGATTCTCGGAGTGATGCTATTACAAAGATCTAATCGATTTCTTGCCGGTAAATAATATTTGCAAAATTCAGATCTCGGTAGGTAAAATATCCTTTCTGTAAGTTTCGCGTGTTGCGCCATAGTTATTACAATAAACTTTCCCTTTCTTTCGATCGACAGTTATTTATAAATATTTGAATGTTACGCGCTGGTACGATCATTCTTGACAATAGTTAAGCTATTTTGCAAATTTACATAAAATATTTCGACGTTTCGATCCGCAATTTAGATCATTTTCAAGAAACTTATTTCATTGTAATTGCGTCTGTAAGAATTCGTTTTTAATTAATACATGGTTGTTAGACCAAATGCCGAAAAAGGAAACAATACCTTAAAAACCCAATCAGCAGAGAAAGAAAAAAGAATATAAACAATTATAACTTGTATGAATACTCACTTGCTTAACCCAAATTAGTTATTAATTTAAATTCTTTAGAGTTTGTGAGAACGCGTGTTGGTTCCATGCCGTTGACATGTGCACTTGGCAAACGTAACGATTTGAAACTATCAGTTACCAAATTGTGGATCGAAACGTCGAAATATTTTATGTAAATTTGCAAAATAGCTTAACTATTGTCAAGAATGATCGTACCAGCGCGCCAATAACATTCAAATATTTATTACAATAAAACTGGTCAAAGTAAAAATTCCAAACAAATTGATCCGTGTGATCATTAGGTTTCACGTCGATTAATTTTATTAAGAGTTACATAATAAATATTTTTCATCAAATTAAACGGAAAGGTCCAAATACCTCGAAGAAAGAAGATATGCTTTCGCTTTCATAATCACCGGCACATTTTATCGAATCTTAGATCGGTAGACTGCTTCGAATCTTTGTAATGCCAAAAGCAGGTCGAAGTTTAAAGTTCCAGTCGAGAATATCGGGTCGAAGCAGACCCGGGCGCCGACGTAGGAATGTCGTCGCAGCCGTAAGGGCAGCGTTCGATCACAACGAGACGGTGTCTTTTTGAAACACAGAGGTTTCATAAGAACGAGGATAATAAGAGGCCTAGGAAGTGGGAGGAGGAACGAGTTTCGGACTAATCAAGAGAGACTGGTCGGACGGTTTGCTCTGCGATACTAAGGACAAAGAAACCAGTTCGACCCGCTCGTGGCTCTGTGTTAGCCACGGTCAGAGCCTGCACGGGAATACCTGACCTGAAATAAGCTCGATATCTGTCGGATTGGATATCCGAGAGGTTCGAGCGGAGTGGAGAGAGCTAGGCGGGACGAGCAGCAGCAGCAACAACAGCAGCACAAAAAGGCTGCTGCGTATGAAAATCCTGGCAAAAGGAACGGGTGGAGCGTGCGCTCGAAAATTACAGGGGATACCGATTGCCCGCGATAAATGTTTCATGAGCGAGATTCGAGCCGTGCTCGAACCGGCCCGGATCGTGGAACGGGATCGCGTTTCTCAACGTTGCGGCCTGGCTTTCTTTCGGGAAGAAGTTAACGCGTTCGATTCTACTCGGCTTATCCTCTCCCACGAGGGAGAGAACGAGACGGAGAGAGACACAGAGGTACGGAGGAAAAGAGATTATGTAACGATCAGCCACTGGCGGCGTACATTCCGAGCGCATATCGATCAGCCCGCGCTTAATTTCACGTCCGAAGAAGAAACGGCAGTGAGGTCCACGATATTCCAAAGGGTTTAAAGAGCTCCGAAGGGACGTCCAACCAGGAGAACGCGCCGCCCTGCATCCCGCTCCAGGCCCGATTAAAGCCCGGCTTTATGCACGGTCCAGTTGACCTCGGTTAGGTAACCGGTCGCAACTGTCTAGGATTGAAGGTTCGCAACTACGTTTCGGGACAACAATTAAACGTGAAAACACTGAGTCACGTATAGTCGCGAGCAGCACCCAAGTGGTGGCTCCAACCAAAGTCGTCAAATTTTTAAAGGCGACCTCGGAAAATGGACCTCTTCCTCGATCTTGAAAAGTAGGTGACGATGCGGTCCCTTTATACTCGTTCTAGTTCAAACCAACTAGCTGCAGCAAGACCGTAGAATTGGTTTCTTGCAAGACCCGCAAGGGATGCTTCAGATGCGAACCCGTTCCACGAAATTTGGCCAAGTAATAGGTCTACGTCTACAGTAAACGCAACCGTAACTGCTGCCCCGGATGAGCTGCCAATTTCTGGAGAATTGGATGCAATGCAAAACGCTCGGTTATTGTTGATGCAGATCCATCTTCGCCAAAAATCTGCGCAATCAGCAGATGGCAGACCTAACCCAGACCATTGTAGAAGAAAAATGTCCTAACTGATCGAAGTTTGTATGAAAATCTGACACGTGTTGACAATATTATTTTTTTGTAAGTTCTCGATGTATGTTCCAGGATTAGCAAAGACTGTAAACGATCCCCTAATCAATGAAAAGTCACGGATCCCGGCACGCTCGCCGATGAATTACCTGAACCCGATTAACCCCGTTCATGGGATAATCCCTGCAACTCGAGCCCTAGTCCAAATATTCCCCGGCCCTATTGTCCTTGATACGCGTCAGCACGCTCGATAACGCTGCACTAATGTATGTATACCCGACCCGATTGTTCAATGAGTCGTACGCGTTTCCGCGACGTTCCACGATCCGCGAGACAACCGGCTTTGTTGAAAGTAAGATGCGGCCGAGACGCAACTGGACCGTACATTCGTCGCGAACGTGTGCACGGTGTCCAGGTGATCGTGAACGTGAGAATAGAAGCGATTGTGTATGCAACACTGTATGCAACAAGGTATTTATAAAGCGCTCCATTTTTCGAGACAATGAGACTCATTCGCTGGAAGTCGTTGAATCTTTGCGAACCTTTTTCCAATTTTTATACAATGTATAAAGGTTGTTCATATTGCTTAACATTCTTTGCAACATTGTATCCTGTTAACACGGTTTGCTCCTGATTTGTTTGAAATCTTTAGCGAACTTCTTGATTGAAGTACATATTTAAACAAAACTGTGGTACGAAATCTAAGTACAGTATTTTATCCATATAAGTCTCCAGCACGGATCTGCCGAGGGACATTTAAACGACAGGGACAGTATTCTTCGACTTTTCCAACTTCTTTATTTTCCATTATTTTTTTATGGGACCTCGATATCTATATTTGTGGTATTTTTCTAATTAAAATCATATCAACTATGATATAATTCCGATGATATTTACTTGTGTAATAGACAATTAAAATTTTGGGCGCGAAGAAGGACAGCGTGTGGAAAAGAAATTCGCGGAGAGTCGCAGTCGCCGGCACTTTTCAAAGGCTCGCCGGCGACTGTCCTTCCTTGCGATCGAAACTTTAATTGTCTATTACATAAGTAAATATCATGGGAATTATATCATATTTGGTATGATTTTTATTGGAAAAATGCCACAAATATGGTCGTCGAAGTCCCATTAAAGAATAATGGAAAATAGAGAAGTTGGAAATTCTGATTAGGCGGGCTCACCGGTATACCCGAGGCGCACAATTTCATATTTCTCGGCGACCGAGGCCTCTCGAACTTAACGGCCCTCAAGGGTGTACACCCCGCAGTAGTGGGGATAGATCTAGGACATTTACAGGTCAGACTTTTGGGACATTTATGGATAAAATACTGTAAATGAAATTTCGTTATTAATTGTTTAGTGCTCGGCAATTCTTGTGTTAAATAGTAGATACTAAATAGTAGCCGCATTCAACATTCAACTAACGCGTCCGATCATGGTCGACCCTTTCTACTTCCCAGGTTGAAGGAGTCGACTCTTTCGAAATTGGAAGCTCGCGAGACGGAATTTCAGTCTTGTTCGCTGGGCTTATTTTCAAGAAGGGATCATCCCGTTCCCTGTTGCACCACAGTCACGGAGAGGCATGCTTCATGTAGATCTCTCTGTCTCTCTAAAGAGAGAGAAAGAGAGAGAGAGCTTGTTGTAGGTGGAAGTGGCGTAAAATTCCGAGAGCGCGTAGAACCATACCTGAGGTGCTCCAAGTAGAATCCCGCCACATCTGGTGGTCGCCCAGGTGAAGTATCCCACCGCCTTTTACACCCCCTTCGTCCTTGGAGCCGCCCTCGTCCACGCCCCAGAGCTTTTTTGCCGAGGGAGCGATCTGAAACAATAGAAGAAAACGGGTGGTAAGTGTGCTGAGGGGGGTCGGCGAACACACATTTTCAGACGAACGATCTTCTCCGCGCACGCCGACACGAAACTCCCAAGAGAGTTTCGCGTCCGCCCGTACAACCGAAAGATACCGGAGCGTACCAACGATCCCATTAATTACGCTAACGAGCCGCAGATCCGCTCGGAATTAGCGTATCTTGCGCGCGCGGCCGATCATCGAACTTGATACGCCGCGTATTACCCCGACCCAGCCGTTAAGAATTCCTAATGTCTCGGTCTATAAATAAAATCAAATTCAATTTCGCTTTGCCCTTTCGCGATCAATGCTTACGGATCGGGACGCCGCATTTATACTAGATCCAACGAGATGGGTCAGTGTAGCACCAGCGTTCTTTGCTCATTGAATGAATATCTGGAAGAAAGGCACATTCAAACGGTTTCTACAGTTGTTTACCGAAGCTGACACGACTCGGGCGAAGTATAGAATCTGTTTTTCGAAGGAACTGATCTGAAGGGAAAACAAAGATCGTAACAGCTGTTCGCTCCACAAGTTTAGGCTACACACGTGTGTGTGATAGCTAGCTGGCAGACTCCCTTCTCTCGGAGAAAAACAACCGAAATTCCACGATGGAAAATCGTTGTCTGCGTAAAGATATTCTAGCACGTTTCAAGGATTTAACACACTTTGATTGTAGACTCGGCAGTCACAAAAATTAGGTGAAACAATTTGTTCAATTAAACAGAAGCCGTGAAGCCGCTATTCGTGATATTAATGACTCTGCGTCGGTCCTTTTGCGTGGCGTAGGTCGTTAACAAATTTGGTACACTCATCACAATTATCTTTTACGTCTAGATAAATAATTCCGTCAACCAAATATGAGCTCATTTTTGTCATTTAAAATGCTTACAGAATTATTATTAAAGATTAAATTTGTGATTTCGGCACAAGGTTCGATCATTAAAATGATCGAATGTGATCGATTTTTATTATTATTACAATTTCGATCTATAAAAATTTTCATTTAAAATTATTATTGACTAGAATTATTGGTCAAACAAAAACATTGATGCTGCTCGTCTTTATATCAAAGGGAACATCTAATCGTTTTGGATACAACACTGCTTTTGCATCGAAATATGTGCTCCTATTTTTCGATACATTTGTTTAATTAGGATATATATTTTCGTATAGAACTATATTGATTGGGGCACTTTTGGCAAATTAATAATTAAATATTAGGCGTGCTGCTTTACAGGGGGAAGATATTTGAAACACTCTCGTGTCCCGAATCTGTCAGATAGGCTCGTCTCCCGAAGTTGGGCTCACCTCCGAGCTTATCCGACAGACTCTATCTTAAACGTGATTGGAATTCGCAGGGGTGTCTCGCGCCCAACCCCTCGGTGTCTGGAGTTTTAGAGCCGCTATTAAATATCTTTCATTCTCGCAGTCTCAAGCAAGAACTACCAATTGCGTCTCTATCCTAGATATCGTAAATCAGTATCAGTCTTGATCTGTAGCGACCTGGCTGCTGCCCTGCATATACCTCAAAATTAGTCGGTCCCTAATTTCCTGAGTTTTCCCCAATGCCAGGACGAACCTGGCCTTCGCAGAGTTCCACATCTGGTAGCCAGATTCGCGTGAGTCAGGTAGTTTTCTGTTGGCAAAAACGGATCTTTTTCCGTGCCCGTTTCCCTTCCTCGACGCGTTTCCGCGCCTCTCTCTAAGGGCCTATATCTAGCCCTTACAAGTTAGCGACGGTCTCTCTTGCCTTTCTGACCAGCTACTTGACGACTACATAGTCGTTCTCATCACCGATAGCGTACCATAGCTGGC
The DNA here is from genome assembly GCA_028455615.1 of Lasioglossum zephyrum. Lineage (NCBI taxonomy): Eukaryota > Metazoa > Arthropoda > Insecta > Hymenoptera > Halictidae > Lasioglossum > Lasioglossum zephyrum. Next base: position 22,790,128 of record CM052321.1, on the reverse strand, counting down.
GTAGTCGATTCGTAAACCTTAAAACCTTATTCGAACTATTACGAACATTTAAAAAAAAAAATTAGTCAAATCGGTCCAGTCGTTCTCAAATGATGCGCTTACCAACGAACAGTATTCAATTTTGATTTTTATAGATAGATATAGAATTAATGTTTTTGGCGCACAAGTTCGATCAATTTAATTGAAAGCAATTTTGCAATATATTAATTTCGACGTTTCGGTCTTTGTTTAGATCTGTAGCGGCCAGCTGCATACAGTAAAATTAACATGTGCCGTGCAAATGCTGGAGAGGATTTAGGACTCACGCGACAATAGAAGCTATTTTTGAGGAAACTGTCGAGTAGAGTCATTAAGACATCTGCTAGGGTTGCCATTAGGTTTTTTAGCGACAGTCTCAATAGCCCTCGCAAAGAGTCATAAAACCCCGAATTTCTTAAGGCCCAAGTCGATGGTACGGGACCCCGTTAATGTAAAAAGGACCCGCTACCTGAAGAGACAGAAGGCATGTTGAGGGTGTTGGGCCCATAGAAATTCCGTTATAAGGGCAAACTCGCGACACGTCACTCTCGCGAATTTCCCACTCCTTAGAGAAGTATTCACGAGAGTGGGGGTGCAAAGTAGCCCCACCTATCGGCGACAAAAATATATTTTGTTTTTCATTTCCGCGTTCTAAAAGATGGTTCAGAGAAGAGTTTTAGTCGAACCAGCGAAGCGATCAGTTCTAGTTAATAAACAGATATTTCGTCCAAATTACAAACTCTCCTTCTGTTGAACATTAACACCCTTACCTACAGATCCTTTTCAAGAAAATAATGATAGCGTCTGTGAATTATTAAAACAACACAAAAAGTAATATTTTATAAACGTCGAAATTAATATATTGCAAAATTGCTTCCAGTTAAATTGATCGAACCGGTGCGCCAAAATCATCAACTTTGTTTAAACATACGATCGACAAATAAAAAGAAAAGTTATAGATATAGATATAAGTATTTAATAAAGCGTTACTCGCAATGAACGAATGTGGGAGTACACAATATTGCCCCCTTCAAATGATTCTTAGCGATCAAATTTTTGAATAGATTCTACTAAACATGAATGTTGTAGAAGGGGAACAATAGTCTTAACGAGTCTGTCTAGCGGGCATCATTGGACGACAGCATTCAAGTTGAGAGAGTACGATGCAAACTGAAGATCCTTTCGGATTTGAAATCGTGAAAGTATGAAAGAGTCACGATCGAAAATACAGACGAGCAGCGAATTCCGAATCGCGGATCGCGATCCGCTGCGTGTTGACCCGAGCACTCCCGCTGTTCCCGACCTCACCTAACTCTAGAGGTCAGTGACGTAACGGCGAGCGTTGGGTGGGGATACCGAGCGAGCGAGCGAGTAAGAGAGAGAGAGAGAGGAGCATGCACAGAGTGCACAGAGATTGTGGGAGCCTAGATGCAGGTATAGTACTACTGCACGCGCGACGGTGACAGTGCAGGGCCGAGAGTCTCGGTGCATTCTCGTCCGCATTGTCGCTCCGGTCAGCTGCGGATCGTTAAGCGGAAGTACCGACTCGATTACACGGACGTTGGTTGGGTCTCTCTCTGGTCGGGTCTCTTTGAAGTTCGTTCTTTTCACCGCACTGGGCGCTATTCATCGAAAGAGCCCGAATCGCGCGGATCCCGATAAACGCTCCGATATCCGAGTTCGTTCTAGTGGCTAACTAGGGGATTAGCTTATTAGCTCCTATGCTCTGTCCGTCTCTCTCCCTCTGTCTCCCTCCGGTCTAGTATATAGGGTGCACATGGAGCCCCGTTGTCTCGTCGCATAGATAATTGCAGGTATGGTTCACCCTTTTGAGCTAGACACGGTGGAAACCCGGTTGGAACGATGAATTATTGAGACGTCCGCGGCCAATCACGCGCCGCTACGTCCCCAAGCGTTACCGAGCCGGCAATTGCTCGATTCACGCTCGCCGCGTGTCTTCCACGAACGAGAGCAGCCCCGATGCATGCGCGTTTCACAACAAGACCAACAACCGTGTCGCAGTGTTAACGGCCACCGGTTAACCGTCCACCGACAGAGAACTGTTTTCGATTGCCGCTATTTAACTCCTTCGCCATGAGACATCTCATCTCAACCGTGTGGAACGTGCGACACAAGAAACCTCGCTTCTTTCACCAACATATAAAGTTTAGTCTTCGTTGGAAGTCGAAGGGATTAATCGATCGATCGTGACTCATTCGACCGCGATACGGAAGACAAAGAGGATTACGAAGAGGCAGCTAGAGGAAGAAGAAGTTTTCCGATTACCGGGCCAATGATTTTCCGTTTCCACCGACGAAGACGCGGCGAGACCGGGCCGTCTCCTCGAGTGCACGCGATATTTATATTTTATCGATCATCCGAACGATATCACGTACAATAGCACGTGCGTCATGCGCCGAGTAGATTTACCCAGTCCCGACGCACATCAGCCGTGGTATCGAACACGAGTACCAAGAGTACAAGAGTACGAGAACTGCTTATCGTTCGCGGGCACCGTACTCTCGTCGAACCAACCACGTTTAATTGTGTCTCACACGCTGCAGCGTAACGTGAGCGGACATCCTTCGCACAAATTCAACGCTTATCGACGCCATACTCGAAACCGACCAACATAAACGATAAGACCGTTTCCTTGGCACAGATCCTGCTAACAAATTGGCCGACCAAACTTGGAAAAATCAGATCGACGCTGTCACGCGAGACGATTCGATCTACTACCAACGTCAAAAATCAGCCGCGCCTGCGACTTCGGCGAAAATATCCTCGAGAAGATGCGAAGCCGTTGTAGAACCAAGTCTGCCCACTTTGCTCGGCCGCAATTTGGTATTTCTTGGCCCACTAAGCATTTCGGCCCCTAAACCTGGTTTTTTAATTTACTCGTTATTGTGCAATTCTAATCGGGTGCTTAAAGTGCTCTTGGGAAATAGCTACACGAGAGACCTCGAGATAACAAATCATTCTATTTTTGATTCACTATTTTAATAAAAACACAGCGTTTCTTGTATAATGAATTTTAGAGAAGTGCAATGCATAATATCTATCAATTTACTCTAATCATTTGTATAGGAACTATTATTTAGAAGATTTCCAGGTTCCTCTTTCCACTAATTCCTTTTCAATCACGAAAATCTCATTAACCCTTGACACTCGAGTGATGACTCTGAGGCACCACTTGAAATTGCTGTACCATTATTCAGAATATTATTATTATTAAATAATTGGCATCTAACACTACAACTACCGAGCACTAAACGCAACTGGCATACATGACCTTATAATAAGACAAAATTGCATATATTTTGAGTTCGTACCAGTTTCGTTTAAGTATGTACTTCAATAGAGAAGTTCATTTTAAAAAACTTCTGAGAAAAACGTACTTATAATTTTAATATTTCGAAAAGAACAAATCAGGAGCAAGTCATATTGACTCATCCGGTAATTCTAGTGCTGATCAATCACTAAGCATTTAGGTATTGTACGAGGATATTGATATCAATTTAATATCCATAAAATGAAAAAAATTACTTAAAATTTAATTATTTTCGAGTTGGAATGTCTCAGAGTGCAAAGGGTTAATATGTTTCCTACGGGTGAATCGATATTCTAATATAGAATTAGAAATTTAGGTGACCTTTTAATAATCCGCATAACCGTGTCCTCGGAAAGCTCGAGACGGGAGAAAGAGAGAGAAAAGTATTTCGAGGTTGGATCGCTAGTGTAGCTCGTCTGTCTTTTCACCTAGATCGACAAATCGGCGGATAAAAAGGAACCGAGAAAAAATCGAACGAGTCGCGCAGGTTTAGAAACCGGTTAGAAATCCCACGGGTGAAAACACCGGTTGAAAGAGGCCTGGCGTCGTGTGCGGCGATTCGCGTGTCAAGTTGGAAAGCGAATCTTCGTTTGCATCGTCCTACGGGCACGCGGCTCTTCTTTCTTTCCATTTTTTGATCATCATCCTCTCTCTCTCTTTCTCTCCCTCTCTCATCCCCCCTTTTTTGTCTCTCGAAATATATTGTGTCTTTCGCGGAGAGAAGACGAGTCTCGCTCGCGGTACTCTCTCCAGAAGAATTCTTAAAAATTGCCGCGACTCGAGGGCGATCTTAATAAGAATAACGTCTGCGCGTTATGTAACGAGCCGAGGAAACCGAAACGGGTTTTACACCGTTTGTACCAGTACCCGTACCCGTACCCGGCCAACCCTGCCCACCGCTGTTGCTTCTGTTTCTGTTGCCTCGTGTGTCACGTTTTCGCTCTCTCGTTACAACGGCTACCCACTCCCGGTCTCTCCGGGAACGTCCAACGAGGACGAGCCGCGTTTCCGTTCTTGGAATCGACGCGAAACGAACGGTTTCCACTTGCCTCGTAGTAATAAACCACTACCAAACACTCGAGTACCCGATACCACTAAATTAGCCACCCGTGCATTCGTCGGGTATTCGATACTCCAAAGTTACAACGTATCCATCCTCCACTACATAAACCAAGGCCGTGTGATCATCGGGTACCAAGGTACACAAAATAATTGTCCGCGTATTCATTAGATTCACATTTTAAAAAATTTCGTGAATCCACCAGGTACCAAGATAAATAAGAATTACCCGTGTGTTCATCAGCTATAAAGACAAGGACGATTTATTTATATGTTTATCAGGTGCTAAGATAATTAAGAATTGTTCATCAATTGAATTCATCAATTACCAAAATCAATAAGAATTACTCGTGTGTTTATCAGTTACCAAGATAAATAAGAATTACTCTTGTGTTTATCAGGTACCAAGATATATAAGAATTACTCGTTTGTTCATCAGGTACCAAGATATAGATAAGAATTACACATAGAACCCGCAAGGAACAGGTTAGACAAGAATTACACGTAAATCTATTAGGTATCACGGAAAGCAAACATTGCGCAGGTATCTAGGAGGAACCTGTGTAAGCGAAACAATTAAGAACCGATCCAGGAGCATCGTCCTGCGGTCAGAGAGAGTGACACACTTCCTAACAACTCTTGCGGATGCCCGATAGTTAAAGAGGAGAGAGAGAGATGATCTATTAAGTAATTATCTATTACAATAATTGTATAGTATTTATTTAATAAGTGGTGTGTTACACTATGTATTCAATTAATGAAACATGACTCGCAATTAAAACTGATTGCACTATAATTTGTTCGCACGGTAAACACACTTTCACGGTTTTCTGGCTCGTATTGAAACAACTTTCCTCGAGTATAATCGCAACCAAGATTATGTATACAATATATTTTTGTGTCGAATTTATACGAACGAGAGATCGAACAATGGGAGAGTTGCGTAAGTAATCGAATGTATAAGAATTTGCATGGCTCGAAATTGAATGCGAAAGACACGCGACGATAATAGCCGCTGGATAATTTTACCTATGATTCGGGCGTTGTTTCACGTCGTGTCGATTCATTAGGAAGAATAATTAAATGATGTTCTCGTCGAATCGTTACCCTAAATAATTACTGTCCGTGAGGCTAGATAAATTGAATTCTAAATGGAATATGAATGGTTATCGAGCGTCGTTCCCAATGTTTACGGAGAACGACCAAAAAGATGATCAGTATTCGAACTACATACATATCTATACAATCGTCGTATAGCCATGTCTAGGTTGTCTCTCATCTATCCGGCGTCTCGTGTATCCGATTCGAATCAATAGTCCTAGCATACACTCCGCTAATTTCCTTCGGATCGGCGCGACACGTGTCGTCACGCGATGCACCCCGGATTTGCCATCCCCTTTGCCGATAAAAAGGTTTCTGCGCCGTCAAGACGCGCTCGAACCCGTTCGAGAAGGTTTCTCTAACTCTGCCGTCAAGATCAGATGTGAATCAAACCATGGAAACGTCGCTGAAGATCACCACTGATGTTGCATAATGTTCAGAAAAGTACATTTCAATTAGGTCGTCCAAATCTGAATAATTGAGGGCACGCTTACTTTGGTAAAATCAAAATGACCTGAAGATTACACCAGACCTGGGTAAAAAATATTTCAACTAAGAAATACAAACATTTGCAAATACCATTTCTCACAACTGTGTTACATATGTTTCATTTGAAACAGTAATTTAGTATTCGTTTCAAATAAAACATATGTAACACAGCTGTGAGAAATAGTATTTGCAAATATTTGTATTTCTTAGTTTAAATATTTTTTACCCAGGTCTGAATTACACTTGATTAACCCTACAGGAAGAAATCCATAATCGAGCATTGTCTTCGAAGGATCAAGCAGGGCACTAACTGATACAAGGGAGGATGCCAAAAGAACCCTGACCAAGAAAATTCAACTTTTAATGGGCATCAATCCTGAACTTGGACCAACGCCTAAATCTAATTCGCAATCGATATTCTTCTTTCAAAAGACACATGGCAAAACCAGACCTGGAGCGTCATTCACAGTCAATTGATACCATTAATAACAAGGATTTTTCTTTCGGAACATATACACGGTGGTTGAAGGCACTGGTCCAAATTCTCCAGCTCAGTCCTATTGTCTCCGACCGGCAGTATCTTTGGAAGGTAATGATAGCAGGGTGGTTCGAGGGTATCTTGTAAGGGCTGAATGGTCGGATCAAGGATTCCGTCGGACGTTATTTTTAATTAGTCTGCGGAGCCGGCGAGACGAAACTTGGGTATTGAAACTGACTCCCAGGTTCGCGACTGCATATTGAACTTGATCCCATCCCTGACGAAAGGTTCGGCAAGGTAAGGGTAAGGGTAAGGCTCGGTCAACCGGGGGCGATACGCCGTGAGTATCGACCGCGTCGCCGGCCGCCAGAGACGCTTTTGCACGTCGAGCCTAGGGGAGACAGAGAAGGTAGGAGGACCGAAAACCGGGCCGTAACGGAGAGAGAATGAGAGAATGAGAGGGAGGGGAAGAGAATGAGACAGGAGAGCATAACCCACCGTCGACTTTCTCGTTCCTGGAACGCGAACGAGGAGGGGACCCCGATATAATAATCCATTTCCACGGATTAACTGATGGGTACATCCTCGTGCATCCTGGGTGCGCCGCTACGTTAACGAGCGACCCGCGTACTATCGACGAATCAATTTAGAGAAAGTCTCTCGTCTCGTCCCGGCCCGTCCCGACCCGTCTCTCTCTCCTTCTCCTAAATAACTAATGGGGATCCGAAAATATGGAATATTCCGTCGACGAGGCGTGACGAGACGTGACGAGACGAGCCAGCAGGATAACGCGGCGAGGTCGCCGAAGAGAGACGGATAGCCGGAAGCTATTTAACTTTCGTAAAATTTACGAATCGGTCGGGGGTTGCCGCGAGGCCTCGTGTGGCAAGGAACGTGTGCCTGCCATCCTCCTCCTGGTCGTCGAATCACTCCAAACGGAGACGAGCATGATCCTTTAATCTGACGGCAATCGATCTCTACGATTGCCGTCTGCCGAGGTCTGGATCACGGGGCATTATACAGGTGTTCCGACTTCCCTCAGAAAAGTGTGATTCGGTGAATCCTCTATAAACGCAACACCCTCGGGGGAATTTGGTTGCGTTTCTCGTAGACGGGTAACTATTTTTCAGCTTCAAAGGCCGAACCGAACGTAGAGAAGGACAGCGCGTGTAAAGAGAGACCGCGCGAGGCCGAAGCGACTTCGACACTCCACAGCTTTCTTCCCACACGCTGTCCTTTCTTGCGTCCGAAACATTCGTCGTCGATTAAACCACTAAATACAGTTGAAATTATACCATGTTTGGTCTTATTTTAATCAGAAAAATCTCACAAATATATTGGTGAAAGTTTCACAAAAAAGAAGTAATAATAGACACGATTTTATATTGAAATTACATTGTGATGACGCACGGGCCTTTGAACTGTACCGACGACTACGACTTTCCGCGGCGCATTAGTAGTGGTTCATACCGATATACGCGTGCCGAGATCAGATTACACAGTAGAGGGGATATTTTTGTTGCGTTTATCGTGTACCGTCTTGTTGCGTTTATAGCGGATTTACTGCATTTATATCTTACTTCTATGGGATGATACATATTTGGTACTTGCATGTACGTGAATGGATGAGATTGTGTGCACACAATCTCATTCGCATACGTACATGGTACCTATGCCCGTACGCCGTCTGGCGGCAGCCAAAAAAGTAGGACCTATCTATCACAAAACGTCAACGTTACAGAGTTGCTTAGTCGGAACACATGTATAATGCACCATGATGTGGATTCAAGCTTTTTGAACATCTTGGTACTGAGATGATTCTGTGTTGTGTTATTCTTTGTCTAACGGAAATAATTTAATACTTCCTCAATAATCTAATACGAAACAGCTGAGCTTTTCCTAGAAGACGATTCACCAGCGATATAGCAACTTCAGTCTCACGAACCTTGAGTTACTTCAACGACAGTACCTAATAACTTCTTTCGGAATTTTCACTGGAAGGAAACTGTGAAACTCCTTTCCGACACGGGAGGGTCATGAAAAAGCCTCCCTCCTAAAGCGTTGCTAAAACTTGCGAAGCTTCTATTTGTCTTTCATTTTGTTACTCAAGCCGAACCTTCGCAAGACTATGCATCCTTTATTCGTTAACGAGAAGATCAGGGGCTTGCTACACTGGAAAATGCAAGCTCGAGGTGCCGGTAAATCTACATTACAATTCGCTAATTTCACGAGGTTGCATTTTATTAGGCAACGGACACTTGACTGGTACTTTTGTCTGACAGAACTAGAACGATATAAACAGTACTTTATTCAATACAAATTTAATAATGTAAAGTTTTTAGTCGCGTCTCAAAGTCGTCCCTTAAAAGTAAGAGGGTAACTTTGGGCGGCAGACATTTTTGAAATTGTAGAATTGATGATGCATAAAACCGAATTGTGGATTGATTTAGCAATTTCTTCAGAATAGGCTCGGAGGTTCCACTGTCGGAGGTTTAAAGAGACGAAATCGAAAGTAACTTCTTGGAGGATCAGGGTCTGTAGCACCGTCAGAGGAGATGCTAGCTCCAAACAACAGCTCGGAAAACGCGTCTTTTCGTTTCAAAGTTTGTAACAGGTGCGAGGCTACTGAAACCGCGGCAACAATAGCACCGAGTAGAAATCGGATGCGTTTGTTAGGCGAGCGCGACGAGCGTTAGCATTCCGTCTCTCGGAACCGGTCAGCGAAAATTTTTGCGCGTTCAGCGAGCACAGAAAGGCGAGGGAGAAGCGAGGAGGAGGAAGAGGAGGAGAAAGAAAACTTGCGGGGAAAAGGATCGTCCAGAGAAAGGGAGAACAAGAGGAAGAGAAAGAGAGGAGATATGACTCTCATTGACTAGACGAGGACGCGCGACTCTATCCCTCGGAGAACCACGTCCAGCCGGCAGCAGAAGCACTTTTGCACGTTGGCCGCAGCCTGTGCAGGGAGAAAAACAGAAACGAAAAAAAACGAGGGTGAACCAGGAGGAAGAGTGCTCGGCCGGAGAACGATCAGCAACGAGAGGGGAAGTAGGAGCCGAGGATCAGACGAGATGAGATGGGTCGAGACAGAACGAGACGAGACAGGAGACGAGACGAAACAGAGCGCGCGCCGGCTCTCTCTTTCATTGAACAGAGCGAACGCTATAACACCGCTGCCGCCGCCGCCGCCGCCTGCTATATCTCCTAAGCCCTGCCCTACCAGACGTCCAGATTCCCCCACTAAGGAGACACCCGGCGCCCCCACCACCGAGACAAGCCACCGATTCCCCTAACCGCCCCGCACACCCACGAGGCTCTACCCCCACCGAGAAGAAGAGCGGCAGCGTGGACGTCGTCGCTAAACTGCCACGGGGCCACCGACCCCTCCCCAGGCCCCTCGGCCTCGGGTCACGGCCACTGTCCTCGCGTAGAATCAACGGCAGGCACGAGGGAGGCGAACCCTGCCTTGCCTGCCTTCCTTGTTGCCTTGCTGCCTGCCTGGTTGCTTGCTTGGTTGCCTGTGCCTGCTCGTCTCCAGTGTTCCCTCTTCCTCCTCCACCACCTTCTTCAGCGCACCCTCAGTCATCTCCTCTACCCTTTCGCCTCTTTCTCCGAGACTCGGTGACGCGTGTGCTTGCGCCTGCGTCAGCCAAATGCGTGCGCAATCGCCACACGCACTAGGGGGTTGTTTCTATTAGCTTCCGAAAAAAATTCAACCCTCTACTTCCTCGGAGATTCGAGACTCTCGCAGCCTGGCATCCGATATTAACCCATAGCAATCGAATGGTGACTCTGAGGCATGACTAAAAATTACTTTACTATATTTGAAAATAATTTCTGCACTGCTAAAAGCTTTTGTGTTTAATAAATGAAGGAAAACAAGCACGACGTGACTTGTCGTCCTCTCCTTTTATATATTTTGTAGCTAATCATCCCCTAACAACCACGGAACCCTTCGATTTGTCCTAATGGTCGGCATTGTGGCTCCATATATCACACATTTGATATGGAGGGCCCTGATCCCACAAAGTACATAAAAATGTTCCGAGTATCGTCTACGTAAACATCCCGCCCCACAGCTACAAGATTAACCTTTAAGTAGACTTAGGAAATGGACGTCGAAAGTGCAACATCTAGATTAATGCGTTGACCCTTAACCTAAGTACCAACGAGTGATTTATTCGTCTATCTTCTGACATTTTGTAGCAACACGAAATGCCCTGTCCTGCCTCCGGTAGCTTTAAATTCAAATGAGCACGTGTATACATCCCCGTCTGATTAAGGGTTGTTAACATTCATTTTCATCAAACTGGTAAATGGAAATTAATTATTCTGCGTCCCAGTGTCAGAACCGCAGCGAGATAACGAAAGCCTGTTCAAATCTTCGAATATATTACGTCAACGAGAATCGAATAATTATCAGCAGAAAGTTGAATAGGGCGACCCCAATTAACCCTGCTGCGTTCTTCGAGTCTTATACGAGCTTCTCAATTCTTTACACTGTTATGATTAGAAAGCGAATCTCTGCACAAATACAGCTGTTCAAGAATTGAAAACGAGGAACAGTTCGTTCCAGGACTAGAAAACAGTTATGATATCGGTTTCAGCCCTTGAAACAGTTATGAAGGACCGAAATTTTGGTTGATATCAGTTTCGATTACGGTCCTTCATACATGGATATCGGTCCTAGGATAACGGTATTTTGTATTACTTTGAAATCGGTGGCAAAGAGACCGACACCTTATTGTCGATAGCCGACGCGACCGTTAACTCGACATCACCGTTGTCTCAGGTAAAACAATGTACACATGAAATAGTTTCAAACAGTTATTTCAGGGCCCGTTTCAAGCCCTGGTTCGTTCTTTGCTAGTTCAATCATGTTCCAAAAAGATAGAATTGACCTAGAAAATCGAAAGAAGGAAATAATCATCCGATCGATGAAGCGTGGTTTTGAATAAAGATCCTATCTACCAGCAATCGGTCTCGGGATCACGTGAACTCGCAGATTCGAACCTATGCAAAATATCGGCTGACGCGGGCTGGGGGGATGAAAGAGAAAGCGCCGTACTGTTCGAACGCGATGAATTAATGGCAAGAACTCAAGTCAATAATGATCGGAAGTCGTGAAAACATTCGTGAGAATTTTCACCGCAGTATAATATTTAGTTACGTCGATTCCCCCTCCGAGTTCCTTCCGTCCTCGAGGATGTTTGTCGTCGCAGCCCATTCGTTTACTGATTGGTTTCGTCAAAATGGTGTACAGTAAGTCCTCTTACGCGGATTCATGGTAGAGAATCAGAAAACCAATTCCAAACTGTGAAATTCGTTTGTTGAATGCCAAAAACGGGAGGTTTGTCGGTACATACGTTACAAAAGCGAATAGGCATTCTGCTATTTATGTATCAGTGATCGATTTTCCATGAGCATAGTAGGTTTACTTCAATTTTCCTTTCAAATGAGTACATACACATAGTATTTACAAAACAAATTGTGTTAATTACCTTTCAACGGTGACATTGAAGCATTATTCGATTTACGCAGTTTTCGACTTGCGCGGAAATCGCTGGAACGAATTAACCGCGTAAGTCGAGGACTTACTGCACACATGAGAACGGTGTGGTATCGAGGCATCAAGATCGACCAAACGCGGGAATATTAATGGCGGGGGAGGGGGACATTAGATGAATGAAGGGTATTCCTAATTGCTGTAGGCGGGATCAACGGCCGGCTAGATCGATGCTATCGGTCTTATGACACTGGCAACGCTCTGCCACCGCGCCGGTAGCGTTGCAAGACCTATGGAAATGATTTCTCCTTCGCGTAATACGGCCCGCACGCGCGATGCACACACGATGCACCGCGATGCAACGCGTTCCCGATGACGATTCCGCGAGCGTGACCGATGCGTTTAGGTTCAACGACACAAGCGTCACGTCACACGTACAAGTCACGACACGATACGTCACTGCAGGACAGTAGAAATGCATACGATACCAGGTGACCGACGATTTCTACCGGTTAGGATTCTCGAGCCATCTGGATGCCAGATATGCTGCAGCACTCGTCGGCTGCGCTGGACCTAAGTAACGAATGTTTTAAAGTTTTTATGGCTGGGACAGAATGGAAGGTACCCGGGAGGTACGGACGACAATTAAATGGCGAAGACAGGCCCAACACCGTAGCCAAACTATACAGGATGTCGCACACCGGGCCCAATGTGCAATGAGGGTGTTCCTACCATAAAATCTTGCTCAGCGCAGTCGAATACCGGTAAAGAGGAATCCGCGGAAACCACCCCTTCGCGCCCCGCTAGAACAGGACGTGATTCGCACGCCAATGTTCTCGATTTGATTACTAGACTGCGGATGTTTCTGCTAAAAATTTTATGCATTTGTCGCAAGAAACAAAAACCAGAAATGAAATCGATTTCTAAAAATGTTTAACAATCATTTATCTTTATTTACTTTCTTACAGAACGCAGGCAGTTCCAATGTATGTAATTACTAGTCTGCGAATTCAGATGAATTTAAAAATTGATATATATATATATATATATTATTTTTCATCTATTATTTTCTTGCAATGGATGCAGACAATTTTGATTTTGCATAAAGGTTTTATTAATCCATACAAACACCGCCAATTCTGAGGAAAAGGCGAGATTCGATTGGCGGCCAGAGTAAGATTCGAGGTTCAATTTCGTTTTTCTATCGGCGGACTGGCTGGATTTTTGTGAAAGTTATAATAAAATCGGAGGCTTTAATTTCCGTTCCTAGCCACGTACGCTCCCCTTTTTCGTTTCACACTATTTCGCACCGGTACGCCCCGGCGTTCCACCGAAAAAGGGAAGCGGAAGCTCGATCGACTTTTCTCGTTCCATGCTAATCGCGCCCTTTCGACTGTTCGCGAATTCGATATCGGCGTTCCCGCGTTCGCATTCGCCGGCGAAGTCTGCGCGAGGTCTGCGTCTACGTTCTCTCACCGTGCCACGAGTGAAAGTCCCGAATCAGAGAAACCGATTACACGATACGAAACGATTACGTCGAGCATTCGCGTAAGAGGCCGCAACGACTCGCGTACGAGCGCATCTGACTGGCCATCCGGTCTACACGATCGAAATTATCCAAGCCGATCAACAAATTACTCGAAACCCTTTTCTTTTTGCCAATAGTACCATTTCCACGTCTTTAGAGCATTTTAGAGGGGATTTAATTAATTTGACAAGACAACGTTTGATTATCGACAACGATTTACCTATAAAATTTGAGATTGACAGATTCTGAAATAATTGCAACGATGTCTATACTCATTTGTCTGACAACGTTAAGAAATCTGAGAAACCTTTATCGATATTCTTCAAACCACTTGTGCGAATTTAATCGAATCTGTCAGTTACAAAAATCTGCGAGCACTGGCGAAATTTAAAAGTCAATAAGAGAAACGATTATGTATATTTTAACGAGGAGGATTGACCTATAAATTAAAATTTAAATAGATTCTAAAATAAAAAACAATACTATGATTCTTATATTGATTTGCTTGAAGATCTGCATAAATCATAAGCGCAAATTCTAAATTACAAATACTGTTATTCTGTAAGGAAAACTAACTTTAGACACACGAATCCAAAGTGGCGCAAGCTTGATCGAATGGAGCCGGTGTTGTTCTTTTCTTTAATAAAAAGCCCGGCTCGCTCCATAAAGAGGAAGCTCGTGACTGTTCTAGAGTCTAGAGCAACGTAAATCGAACTGCGCCTCGAAACTCGCGAAAAAGGCAATGGGCAGACAGGCCTCTGCGACGTAACGTATTATTCATTTATTCTAAATAACAGGCGGGAACTCGAGCCACTCTCGTCGGGGCTCGAATCGACGACAACCTATCGATTATCGATGGCGCTCTGCGTAAGTTCACTGACATATAAGCCCGGAGTCAATAAACATTCCCGGTAGCGAGCTTTCCTTTTTTTTACCACGGTTTCCCCCAGGATCGTTCCAGGAGCAAGATCGCACACGATAGTGTCTCTTTACATAATGTTTCGCTGACGTCACCGCGCGAAACCGGAAACTTGTGCCTCGGTCTTCTTTTATCGCGAATAGAGCACGATAACGCGAGTCCGCGTAGGAGTCGCCCCGTAGTTTCTCAGCCATAAACGCTGGCCGTGATTCAAATCCAAATGTATAGCTAAGCCTCCTATAACGTGATTAATTCGTACCGTGTTGTATAGAAACCGCGTGGTGGCTCAGACCTAGCACAAATCAGATCAAATTAAATTAGATACAAATCGCAATTTTTGCTCCGCGTTATGGGAGGATTAACTGTATTTTCCCGCCGACTGTTTGCTTTCCCCGCGAGTCTCCACCTTCCCGGAAAAAAATATTCTCAGATCAAGACGCTGCCGACTTCGACGCGATCTCTCGCTGGGAGAGCTTCGTTACGATGACTTTTTAACACCGGAGCTACCAGAGGGCTCGAAACGACCCATTTTAGTTCCCCGACGATAGAATTATCGACGCCTTGCCTACCGATTACTCACTGGACCTCGGACGATTCACCGTCAACCCTTTACACGCGGCTTTTCAAAATAATAAAAAATACAAATTCAAGCTAGCTATTTTTAAAGGACAATACATATACATTAATCAGTTTTAGTGCTCGGCGGGTGTAGTGTCAAACAAATTATTTGCAGAGCTAGGTATGGGAGCCTGATGTCGTCAATATGGTCATATTCGTTCTTAAAGGATGAATAGCTAAAGGTTTTTTGTTAGCGCCAACGTATTTTAAGTGAAATCGTAGGCTGATGCCGGGACGACCCTTAGCTTTTCAAGGATTTATGACAGGGTCTTGGCCTACGTGAGGTCTTGAATAGGGATGCACGAGACTAAACAGAACTGTCGTCAAGCGATGGCAGTTGAGCACTCTGGGTCATCCAGCTATCGAGAATGATGAGTGAAACTTGCCAGGCAAGGAAATCCGAGGATGCATCCAAATTTTTTGTTTTTTTTTTCTTTTTGTCGAGTCACACTCAACAAAGAAGTGCAAAGAGTTAAATAAAGAGTTGGAACTTTGTCCTGAAGGACACAGAGATCGACCACTAAGAACCATTTACATACAAACGTAAACAGTAAGAGAACGAGTTTTACAGGCGGCAGGTTTAGAATGTCGAGCATGTTTCAGCTTGGACGATTACATCGAAATAAGTGTCTCCCACAGGAGAGACGAGTAAACGCGCGATAATCCACGGGGGCGACGATAAAAGAAGAATGGGTAGATTGAATAGAAGCGTGGAAAAAATGCGAGAGGCCTCACCCGGTTGAAAACGGGACCGGCGATAAGAGCCACGGACGCAATGTATGTAATCGAAAAACGACACTGATCTTGTGTAACGACTATCGCGGAGAGGCTCGGCTCCGCTCGCAACACCGTAGGCGTTAACTGCATAACTACCCGTAACCATCTGTTACCGGCGACTCGAGAAGAGAAAGTTTGTTGCAACGAGGTTGACACTCGATATTTTTCTGCCCGTAACGGAACACAGAAACATGCCTGGTGCGGGGGGAGCCGTCCAGAATTCTTGTCCGGATTAAATCCCATCTGGACAACCCGTGAACAATCTTCTCGAGGACGTGAACCCCAGAACGAACATCTTGAACGGGAGCGTGGAAAAAGATTACTGGGACTGTTCGCATCAGGATTTGCTAATTGGAACTTAGCCAGGGAGGCACTCAGGCTCGATAAGACTCCTTCTCGACGAGTTTGACAATTATTGAAAGTGCAAAGGATGCTTTCTATTTATTCACCGTGCAAATTGCGTCAGGAATCAAAATCTCAACACGACTGCGCTCTTGAAGCACACAAAGGATCCCTTTGGCTGCAAGTGCATCCAGTCTTTGAGATGGTGATCCGCTGGGTCCAGGACCCAGACGTCTGCTTTAAAAGAGAGTCCCTGATGTCAAAGAGGGGGTGGGGGAGATCGTGAAACGCGACAGAGCCAGAGATGTCGAAAGACGTGCGTGTACGGACGACTGAAAAGAGATCCGAGGAAAGAGGATGACGCGGCGACTAATGGAAGAGATTTCTACGACAAGTAAGGTCAACCCTGAACCTCGAAGCGGCCAGAACAGGAGATAGTGAGTCACGCGAATCAATATCCCGACTCGCTATTTGCCGTTTCTATTGGCGCGAAAGTGGCGAGGGTACAGCGAATCTGGCTCGCGGACAGATTCTTTCACAGTTTTCACTTGGAAAAAAAAACGATGATTCTCGCCGTACTCGATTTTCCGGCGAGCCGTTTTCAGCCGGCTCTGCGATTCGGAAATATTCGGAGATCGAATAAAATGGCGGACCTGGTGAAAGCCTCGTCGCACCGTTCTATCTGCGATTCTAGCCGAGCGAAATTATTAGGTCAATGCGAAAGTTCCGTGTTGTATTTTAATACGGAATCGGGCACGAATCTTTGCGCTGACCTAATATTTTTATATCCGACCGTTTATATTTGTTTTCCACTTATTTTTACGTGCGAGTAACCAAGAAGAATTGCATGCGCAAAGAAGTCGATTTATTTTCTCACTGTTTTCTTTTATCACAGTGGTCAAATTCATTCAAGTGGTACGCTTGTAAATGTAACATCCTATACATTGGAAAACCCGTAATTATTAACAGTAAATATATGCAAATATACCAGTATGTTACCGGCATTTTACGTGCCAGTATAAGTCCCTGAGATACATTAAACCTTTCTATCGTTCTTAATGTGGCAGCTATTCATTCAAGTGAATCATCAGAAATTGTCTCATGAAATTACGATTTTAATACTCTGTGTTCGAATAGAATCTGGCACCCGTTATCGAAGGGTTAATTCAGAAATGATTCCGAGGTCAATGGACGGAGTTAACGTGTTCGGAAGTACAATATTGTTATATTTTTGCTCGGGTGGATCTTCGAAGCACCGCGCGTCTGTATCGCTGTCCGTGGACCGAAACGATACATGAAATGGGAATAAAAGAAAAGGCGCGAGAGGACAGAGCAGCGATTCGTGGCCGTTGAAAAGCGGCCATCGAGGTTTTCGGGCTTACACCGTGTGTCACACGGTTCACGGTTGCCCATGCCATAGAAGGACCCTGACAGTGTTTCAATCGATTAGCGCGCGCCTGAAGGGAGACCCACCGACGAGAGGGGGATCCTATGCAAAACACAAAGCCGTATAAATTTAAATGGCTCCGGTCCAAACGAACCACCGCCGCCCCTTTTTGCCGAGGGAACGGAGTACATAGTCGCGGGACATGAAATTACGAAACGCGAAGTATCGCCGGGGACAATGAACGTCGTTGATTGATCATCGAGCTGCCGCGAGAACACTCGCTAGCTCGATGGACTTGCGGAAAAATCAGCTGGATCGCATTGTTCGAAAAATCTTCAGCATGCTGCATACAGAAGCGTACTGTTTCAGATCGATGAACTTCGCAAGAGAGCACTCCGAAGTTACTAACAATCTATTGTCAAGAGAAAAGTTCTTCTCCAAAGCTTTTTGAAAATCGCCTTATCGAAGCACAAAGAATTTATTTACGTTAGCAAGCTGGAGGAAGAAAACAACGTTGCCGAAATCTTTCGGGTCTCCGATTGGCAGCGAGGCCAAAGTCAGCAGGAAAAATGAAATTGACATAATAGGGGCCATAAAAGGGTTAAGGCGTGATGCTATAGAAACACGGATGTGTGCGTCGCACGGACGCCAACGTGTTCACCTAAACAACGGAACGTTCTCTCTGATACCTCGATGCGTTGCTTGCTCACGTGCGCAAGAGAGAGAGAGAGGATGAATGGAAGGGAGAAGAGAGAGAATGAGAGAAAAAGAGGGGAGGGAATGGGGAAAGGATAAAACTCGGGGCGTTTCACTGGATAGAGTTCGAGGACGTAAACAATGGAGAAAAGAACGGGGAAGCGGAGCACAGTGCAAGGATTCAGCTTGCTCGTCTAGATACATATTTTTTCTATGGCCGGACGCAGCAGCGCTCCAAGGATCCCAAATTGAGCCGTAGCTCCGAGCTGTCTGCTCAGCCTCCTTCCCCCCTCTGCGATTACTTTGCCAACGTACTTGATATTTTATTCTGAATTTACTTAATTGGAACATTTTCTGATGAGATGATATTTGATCGTTTAATAAAGTAACAGAGAACAGGCGAATATTTCTATAGGTTCTCTCTTTCTCCTTGGAGAGAGAGAGAGAGAAACCAGGCTTTCGACAGGAAAATCTAACAGCTTTCGTGGTTAAGGTACAAGGCAACGCTAATGGATTCGTTGTTACATTACAAGGTTAAACGAGTTCGGAGACCTGATTGGCTGAACAAGTAGACACCTCCGTGCGACCGTGCTCGCACAAATAATTCTACTCACGATCACGATCGGCAGCTACTCTTCCCTCGGTTCCACGTCAAACCGCGATCGAAACACGCACGATACTACTTAAGTTATACGATACCATCTAATTTTACTTGATAAACAATTTTGATCACTCGGAAAACTGACTGCTTCTTTGTTCTTAGGTCCTGTTTCCAGAAAATTTTAAAGGACACTTTCTGTCGTTATTTAAATTCATTACAGCAGAAGTAGACTGTAAGTATTGATTTTTATTAATACAAATGCTTGGAAGTTGTCGAGCATCGATTAAACGAGAGTGTATTGAGTATTACAAAGGATTATGAGCTACTAGTTTTCGGTTTCGAAGCCCGATAAGACTAGAGAATTTCCGAATGGAACGAAAGTTTACGAAAGGGGATTATTTACGGAAGAAATGGAAACAGTCCTTTTATCGACCATCGATGGAGCAAGCTATGCGGCACTACACTACTTCGATCCACGGAGACGTAAACAAACCGAAATGCGTCCATCGTTGCGATATACGCGAAAAACTGAGTAAATATTTAACGTTCAAATTTACCGCCTCCTGAGAAAGAGTCTGTATCTTTTCTATATAAGTAAAGAAGACCCTAGTAAAAACTAGGTGACACCGAAAAAAAAAGAAACAATTACATATCTTGATTTTTATAAAATTTTCAAAATTCGATAATAAGAGCAAACACACCGAATTGTTAATTCAAAAAGCAATCCTCTTTTCGAGGCGGAATGACTCGCCGAAAATCGTATCGCCAAGTGTAAACACACAGCTTTCGGTGTACGCGTACACGCAAAGAGTAAGAAATTCCAAGTATGCGAAACGACAACAGGACAAGGCGTTTTGACAGATCACGCCGAGCAACGAGTATTCCCGGCGTGTTCGTCGAGATTTCTTCGGCCTCCGACCCGCCGAAAAAAGAAGACTTTCCCTTGAAACACCGTCCTCGCGAAAAGCGCGGAAAACAAACCGCAAGGAGATATACGGTACGAAAATATAGTTGGACAGGCGTGTAGAGCGTGTCGAGTTCGTAGGTGTATCGCCAACGTAAAACGCAGGTATATAGCACGGAATGTTTAACGAGTTTGCAGATCGTTGCTTTAGTAATAAAAAAAAAATAATGGAGAAATAACGATCTGGCTCGTGTCGCGCTATAAACGTCAACGGTTGCAACGAGACCGAGTCTTGTGCGAGGCTGGCAGATAAACATGGAGGTTTCCGTTGGGAAAATAAAAAATTTCCGAAACATAACCTAGAAAAAAGTGGGGTCGTACACGGACGCGCGTTATTCGCAAGCCGCGGCGGCGACCATCACACACTCGCACCGGAACGTCTTTCATAAAGGTGCCGGACGAATTTGTCGCGCACAAGCTAGGTTATGTCGAGAAAGTTACTGTAATTTTGTTGACAATTAATATGTCTCACTCTCGATGCATCTATCATAATATATCTTCAAAGAAATTGAACCATTTGTCACGTTTTACCCACATATTCGAATATTTTCAATTTCTGATTGTTGACATTGCAAAGGTGCGTGGAATTATTCAATATTATATTATTATATTATTCAAAGACGGCTAAATATTTGGATAGGCACATTCTCGTTATTTTCATAAAGTAATGATCACTCTTGGTGCTCCGTGAACCTAGTGTTAAGACGGGGGTGTCAAGAATGTAAATACGTGCATAAGCGTAATCCGATGCGAATGTGTCAAAGAATGGGTTGGTAGAAGAATAGGGAAGTAGAAAAGAGATATACCATGTCGGCCCCCAAATCCTTCATGTCGCAGTAAAGAAAAAGATCCCCCGGTGGTTTCATCCAGTCGCCTGTGCTCGTGCCCGCTCCCTGGCCGTACCCTACACCGAAACTCTCCACCGTCTCCAAGGTACCCTCGGCACGGCGCGTCACCTCCGAGAGATTCACCGTTAACCCCGTGGTACACAGACAACGCGACGGAAAAATTCGACACACACTGTTTCGCACGCACTGCTGCTCCTGCTACTCGCTGCTGCTATATCCCCGGCTATCCCCAGCGGACGAGGCTATCTTCGAAACGAAGAGAAGCGAAAGCGACGAAAACCCGCGGAACAACGCCGTGGAGGACGCCTCTCGCCAAAGAAGAAGAAGAAGAAATAGGAAGGCCGGAGACAGGGGCCGGATCACGGCTGGTACACGGTCGTGTGCGTGGACGTGAACGTGAACGTGAACGTAGAACGTCGTCGGGTTGTCGCGGCGGGGCGCGTACGCCGATTCAGCCGGCACTGAATATAATACACACCACTCCCGGTTTGTTTTCACGTTCGTTTTTCCTCTCCGAAACACACGGCTACAGACGGACGGACGGACGGACCGACAGCAGACAGACAGACGACAGGCGGACAACAGACAGAGACGGACCACCACCACCAACCACCACTACCACCACCACTACCACCTCTCGCGGAACAGAGCACAGCACACCGCCCCGTTGAACAATACGAAACACGGCACACCACGGAGACGACAGTACGCGCGAGAGGGAGAGAGAGACAGAGAGAGAAAGAAAAGCGTTCGGCCGCCTGTCAAACAGTTCGACACCTCTCGGGTGCCTCGATGCTGCCACTGCTACCTATGCTCCTCTCTTCTTCTTCTTCCTCCTCCTCGTCCTCCTCTTCTTCTTCCTCCTCCTCCGCCTCCTCCACCGCCACCGCCGTAGCCACCTCCTTTCTCCTCTCGCGCACTTTGCACACTCACTACGCGAATACGCGTTTATTTACAGGAGGGAGCGAGTAGATTACCGCCGTTCTATAACTCGAAGTTCACGTTCGTCCTGGCATAATCACGGTAGACGACGCGTGCTTTAGATCTCGCCCGTTGAAAGAACGCAAGGCGTCGTCGTACGAGCACCGTGTGCCTTTTACGCTGACTTTTTTAACTTTAGCTCCCGCCGCCGCCGCCGCGTGTCTCTCTCTCCTCTCAAATTTTCGTTAACCGGCCTCTCTCCTTCGACAGAGACTGCCCTCCTAACCGAAACAAAGAACGACGCTCGAGCCGAGCGCCCTCTGCCGAAATCCCTGCCAATCGTGCTCCGTTTCGCGAACGCCGCCAACCAATCAGCGATCGCCTCGCTCGCCTACCCACCGTCTGTCCACGTTTCGACGACCTCTCACGGCGACCGGATGAAAATTTGATCGCGCTTAATGAATGTACCTGACCCAACAGACCTGGATCGAGAAACAACGACGTATTCCTACACATTTACCTATCGCCGCCCTGCTTCTATTATTTCTTTGCTCTTGATCCCGAACGACTTATTGCCCAGGCTGACAAACTGTTATTCTTGAGATCGATCGAAACAGTCGAATATTATGAAAGAAAATTTGCATTGTTACACCCGGGAATCACGTTACCCAACTCTTCTCAAAGCTCAATTCCAAGCAACAGCGGAGATCCTCGTTGCGAAAAGCGTCACGGGAATACTGAATTTGTTAAACGACCAAATTCTGACCCTGACACAATTCACGCTAGACTCTTACACGCCAGTAGACTTTCTATCTAATAGATTGCTCGCTGTTACTATCAGCGGCCGTGATATTCCGAAATTAAATGAGATACAGATGGTATGACAACATTCGACGAGATAACGTTGGAATTGCGAACGGTGGACTTCGAAATTTTCGATTAATTTTAAATTGAACTATGAATATCACCTAATATTTTTCTATTGTTCAAATTTATGAAAATACTGGTCTACGAATTTTATGGATAAAGATAGTAGAGGGTGATTCCCTGTAATGAAACAAGACGGAAATCAAAAGTAAAGAAAATGCAACTTTTGCTTAGCTTTTAAGTTATTAACAATTGATGACGTCAATTAGTCTCACGTGAGCCAGCTTTGTGTCTTTGTGAATAACAAACGAAACTGAAATCGCAATTGATTAATCCTTCACACTACACACACACACACATTTTCGTCGTTTATATAATCACCCCTTACATTTTCTCCCACCTGTTGCCATTACACGGCAACATATTTGAAGAAAATAATCTTTTTCCTATTGTTGAGTCTTGATTTTGTATAAAACAACCAAGAATGTGGTACATTGCGTACATAGTGCTACTTTCACAATGATGGATCCTACGACTCTGCTACATACTATTAGAACTGATGGTACATGTGCTTACCTGTCCATTTCTGAATTGTTGTTGTTGTTGTTGCTGCTGTTGGTGATGAAAAAGGGCAACTTGTTGCTGGGCTGTTATTTGGTTATTGAGATAGACCAAGTGCTCTGCACCAGGTGCTCCGCTCTATAAAATACAGAAAAATTTGGTTTGTTAAAGCTAGTATAGTAAAATACAATAGGACTCGAAACAACGCGATTAATAATAAGTTACTGCGCGAATTTTACTATGCACGTTTATAGCATACTACTCACTTTCAGTTGCATGGGATGTATTTCGTAAGGTAGATGAACATTGTTCATGGTTTGTAGTCCTAGTTGTTGTGGTTGATTTTGCTGTGGTACGCTCAGTTTGGTAATAGGATATTTCCACTTTTCTGGATTCTGTAAGCCAATCAAAATCACAATTAAGTAAACGAACAAACTAATAAATTATATTTTGTAATATTTCCAGAGAGAATACTCTTTCGACGAGTACAGTACAACATGGTAACTAAACAGTGGTTTTTATGCATTTATGATGCAAATTAGTAGTTGTAATTTAAAACAGTAAAAACATTAGAAGAATTTGAAAAGACTGTTATATTAGTTCAACCTACTAAACATATGAAGAGAGAAAATAAATTTCTATTTCATATTCCAATTTATTGCAATTCAAGTAGAAAGTGTTTATTTTGTATAAAGATCTGCTGTGTCTAAGGACGACGCAAATTGTTTACGAAGTCTCCAGGACTATGAAACATGGCAAAAGTATGTACTGTCTTTTTAAGCAATTTTTTATCACGTTTATCTAGGATGTTATACAGGGTTTTATCACAAAATGTAAAGGTTACTGCAATTTGATATACCCACATTATCAATGATAGCATCATCCGCAAGGGCCCAAGCTCTTGGAGCTTGTTTGGTTTGAAAGGTCGAAGACTGGGCATTAAATTCAGGTTCAGTGGGCCTTTGGAACACATAACCAACCATGGCATCGTCCTGTGTTCTGCTTACTCCCATTTGATGTGTCTGACCAGGTTGAATTCGCATACTATCGCCGCCAGCCATTACTTGTCCGCATTGCTCTGCGTCCTATAGAAAACAGAGACAACAATTATTGTTAAAGCATATCTTACACAAATAATCCTATAGAGATGCAAGAGACAACATTTCTATCGACCGTCGATCAATATACGATATGAAACAATTGAAATCTGTATCATTTATGATTAATACAGAGTACACAAATATTGATCCTTATCTCGTAAAAATAAGCAACAAGGTTTTTACAAAACAAATTCGTCACGACGCAGAGACTCGGTACGCAATGTATACCTTTGAACCGCTACAATGAAACAGAGCGAAAAGACAGCGTTACTTCAATTTGAATGTTGAGCTCAATTTAATAAACGCGACCCAAACATCTTCATTTCTATAGAATATATTCTGCCATGATGGATCAAACAAAGCACAAGCATATGCAATATCCATGCATATGCACAATGGAGGGACCCTTTTCCGATGTTCTAGACAACGGAACGAAGCTCCGCTATCTCGAACCCCCGCGTATCAACTAAAAATACGCGCGACAAGAGACAATACGATCACGTGAACGTTCGAATTGACGTTCCGCGAACGGAGAATTCCCGTTTCCGCGACACGTGAGATAGGTTATGATATCCCCGATCGGCCGCAAAAACGCTGCTGTCAAGCTCGAAATATCCGCTTGTCCGTGCACCGATCGTCGGAAAATCGAAATGGAAAAATAAGTGAGAAATAGATGCGTACCGTGGGTATATGTCCGTTAGCGGAAGGATGGTGTAATTGCACGGAAGGTGCCGGTTCGCCCGCAGCACCAGCGCTACTCGCACCGAGCCACTTCATCGTTCTGTCAATCTGTACCGCTGCCACGGGCACGATCAGCGACGACTCGATAAATAAGAGGAACCTTCGCCGTGAAGGTTAGCCCGGTCAGAACCGGCGTCCGGAGCCAAAGGTAGTGGATCGCCCGCTACGTCTGTTCCGCGAGCATGTTCCAACGGCGCGCGACCCTTCAACACTGTCGCATCTCCGCTGTTTCCACGACGACGACGACAACGACGACGACGACGACGACGAGGGCGACGACGATACCGATGCCGATGCCGACAACGAACAAAACAGCAACGGACGAACAACGATCAACCGTAAAAGAGAAAACCTTCTTATTTGTTACGGATACGACGCCGCGCGGATCGACGAACGCCAGACACACAGGAGAAGCACAGAGCAATGGCAGCTGGCCGCGAGCGGTGCTGCCGGATTTTTGACAACACTGCCGGACGATACGAAAAACGAAACGAGAAACACAAAGGGAACCGTCGAACGGACGCAACTCGCTCTCTAGTCTACTCGGTCTTTCGGGTTTTACCGAACGACACGGCCGCAACGACCGACCGCCCGATCAAACTGAGGGAATGTAGGAACCGAAAAATAATTGAAACATACGAAAAACGACAATTGCTTGTTCATCGATGGGCCGATCGCTCGAAATTAAGGGGTGGGCAAACCCCGGGGCGCGGGGATGGTGACCGGAGAAATCGGGGAAATTCGCGTCGCGTTGCCTTGGAGGCTTCTTTTTTTCTTTTCACAAATTCGATCGAATTAAATGGTGGTATATTCTTTTTCCAAGGGAGCTCTCTCTCTCTCTCTCTCTCTCGAGGTGACCAGAGGTGTGTTGAGTCGAGTTCGAACTCTGATGTTATTCAAACCCGGTTACGGTTTATCGTGGAGCGTCGCGTGTTTTTTTGTTTGTCACACACTAAATTCCCGTAAAACTAATGCTTAAAATACACTATTCACAGATATGTACAACGAAGTATACAGGCCCACAATGTGCGTCCGCCGGCGTACACGCGTGTTTCGCGCGCAAGGATGCTGTGCGATTTTTGGATGGGGTCCAGGGAGGGACTGGCGGGGAGGGAGGAGCGTAAAGAAATAACCAACCCGCGTTTAGAAATACCGCGACACGATGCAGAGCTGATACGTTATTTCTGTCAATCTCATGCTCTTTCCTATCCAGTCTTTCGAATTCGAACTGTATTATTTTCACCAGGCACAGATTATCCGTCGACGACACTGAAATGTCGACTCGAGAAATGTTCGTATGGTTCGTCCGGCGTTAATCGTCCGTTCACAATTCGCACGACGCAGTGCTCTCGAAGTGTCAAGATTCTAGGTTATACTACCGAATCATGCATGGAGTGGATAGATAGCGGTGTTCCATGCTAGAATCAACCGTACCATTTTTACCGCCATCTAATACAGCGGTCACGTTCTAAAATTAAGTATTAGTTATCCACGATATATAAATAGAGTAATGAGTGTTCGATCAGTTTGCGAATGTTAATAAAATTTTCGTTATAAATACTTACACGATTCTGATTACGTCGAAATCGAACAATAAGTTAGTAAATGTACGGTTTGTTTCCGATGGTGCTCGCACGTTGTGAGAACAGCTTTATTTGTAATAGCGGCTTCCCAGCTCTATGGGACGAGCGTATCCGCGAATTAGGATACTTCGCGACCGCTTCCGTGTAAACTGTTCGTAATACGTACATATGTTCGCAAGGATTGTAATTCATGCTGGACAGTACTTGCTATATGAAACTCTGGTTAATGACTGTAGAAGCTACACATGAAACAGATCAACCTGTCAACTGAACGCAGACTGCCTTGTTCCTATGACCACGTTAGACGATCATGTATGCGTTTTTATCGCACGTTTAAGTGACCCGTGCATAGTAGGTGCTGAAGTTCATGGTAAGCCTGTGTTTCGTACCACCCAGTGATTTCACGATGTTTTCTTTTGTCACACATCGAAACTTTGCATATGTCAACTAAAAATTATCCACATACATGCGATATTTTATGTTTCGCTTTGCTGTTTGTTTTATTTGTCATGGTACTTGACAGAACAGCCGTAATTCATTCATTGAAAGTAGCCGAACGATCTTGAACGAAGAAAATCTCCTCGGTTATTTAGTTTTGTTTCGTAAAGAGTCATTTGTTTTGATGCGAGTTCTTCGATTATGTTATAAACTCGACAATTTTGCGATGTTTTTCTGTTCTACACATCGAAACCTTGCATATGTCAACATTACTCACGCATACATACACCTGTTCTAATATTTGATAGAATTTACATGTTGAACCTCGTTGGACAATTGTAAACAAATAAAATTTTTTCTGTTACACATTTTTATTTCGGAACGTTGTTTCAGTGTATTTATTTCACTGATATCTTTTAAAATATGTTATCATTTGTTTCATGATAATTGCTACATACAGTTTTGTCTGTTGAGTTCTTATTGATAAAGTGGCTTCATTAAGTACAATTCCTACTGTTATTGTGAAGCAATAGAACATGGTAGATTTCATTGTTGTATTTTAATTGTATCGCGCATTACTCGAATTATGTTGTGAATGGACAGCAATGAATCATTCTAAAATATCTCTATTTTATGATCAGGGATAGCGTAATGTACATAGTGAATCCTATACTCCTGCTACCACAATATCAAATGGCACCATTTTGGTCGGGACGACCTGGCTGGTTGGGAAAAGTAGGAATAGCGTTATTAGCAACATGGCTTTTGGTACTAATTGTATCGGTATCGCATATCTTTAAGACGAACAATTTATCGGCAAACAATGAGAGCCCAACGAACAAGGAGAATGCTCAACGTTTAGCTCAAATGATGAATGACTTTGAAATTCTCAAGAGGCAAAATGAAGCATTGAAAAACATAGTTTTAGGGTAAGTATGAAAAAGGAGTTATCAAGAAATGTATGTTCATTCGAAAGTGGAAGCGAAGAGACTGGCGATCTTTTCGTTGTACAGGGTACCATTATTTTCAGAGAAAAGTCAAAATCCATTCAAGGAGACCATCTAGGCTCGATACATGAAAAACTAGACAAAGTTTCGGCTTACGATGATTTAGTAAATGATAAAGATAATTCTAAACATGGTATCCCTTCGCTGGAATACGAGGAGCTGCGAAGAAGGATAAGAAACAATGTACAAGAAACATGGTAAATATAACGTAAAGAACACTTCTTATATGTGTATTCTAACAATTAAGAATATTATATATAACACCTTAATTCTTGAGATAGGTATTATGTTAGCGCGGAATTAAATAAGCTTAGGAAATCAATTGATAAACCGAATTATGAACAAAAGGAGAAAAAAATTCAAGATGTAATAGATAATGTTTGGGATCATAAAAAATCTCTGATAGTGGACATTGATAAATTAACAAGAGCAGACGGCTACAACGAATGGCGTAAGAAAGAGGCAAAAGATTTGACCGACCTTGTACAAAGAAGGTTCAAAGCTTTACAAAATCCTAGTGACTGTAGCAAAGCGAGAAAATTGGTGTGCAGTTTGAACAAAGGCTGTGGATTTGGATGTCAGGTAATAACATATATCGACAAAAAAATGAAAATGTGCTGGAAGAGCCTTGTATGAAATTTTTCTGAATTTCAGATCCATCATATTACGTATTGTTTCTTGGTAGCTTATGGTACAGAACGAACATTGATAATCAAATCCAAAGGATGGCGGTACCATAAAGATGGCTGGGAGTCTGTTTTCAAGCCTCTCAGCGATACTTGCCTCTCTACGAATGGAGCATCCCATGCTAATTGGCCTGGTGACTCTACTAAGCAAGTGATCTCATTGCCGATCGTAGATAATGTTTATCCAAAACCAAAGTTCCAGCCACCGAGCGTACCTGCAGACTTAGCTCCGAGACTGGAGAAACTTCACGGACATCCGTTAGTTTGGTGGGTTGGTCAAGTTCTAAAGTATTTAATGCGACCTCAAGAACACGTGCAAAAAACGTTAGACTTTGCGAAAGAGAGACTCGGTTTCGAGAAGCCTATCGTCGGGATTCACGTAAGGAGAACGGATAAGGTTGGAACTGAAGCAGCATATCACGACATAGACGAATACATGGTTAAAGTTGAACAATATTACAATCAACTTGAGACAAAACCGGAAGTGAAGAGAGTCTTTTTAGCTAGCGACGATCCAAAAGTAATCGCGACAGCAAGAACTCGTTATCCAAATTATGAAATAGTTGGGGATCAAAAGATTGCTGAAACAGCGTCGGTCGCTAGACGATACTCGGATTCTTCTCTACAAGGGATAATTATAGACATACACCTCTTATCGGAATCCGACTATTTGGTATGCACATTCAGCTCACAAGTGTGTCGCGTAGCATACGAGTTGATGCAAACTTATTATCCAGATGCCTACAATCGGTTTACTTCGCTTGATGATATTTACTATTACGGCGGTCAAAATGCGCACCCGAATCGAGCTATTTTAGATCACAAACCGAAGAAAAGCGGGGAAATCGAACTGAAAGAAGGAGATTTGGTCGAGGTGTTCGGGAATCATTGGGACGGCTATTCGAAGGGGCACAATACCAGAACTAGCATGACTGGTCTATTTCCTAGTTTTAAAGTAAAGAATCCCGTGGACGCTGTGGAGTTCCCGAAATATCCGAACGTTCCGTTACACGAGAATAAAAATGAGTAGACCCATTTTGAATCTGTAGTGATCTTGAAGATGTTCAGATTGCTTGCGAAATGATATAACTTGCCTTTGTATTCAGATTGTTGAAAGCAGTATAAAAAAAAATTATGGATACGTATATATTTTATTACTAGCGAGTGACAGTTTTTAATTTCTATAAAGTGAAACTATCGCGAGTTGTGAGACGAGGACGTATAAGTTATGTTTTATATGAATCTATTCGTTGAATTTTAAGAAGATCGTAGAACAATATTGTGCAAAATAAAATTATAGAGAATTCCGTGTAAATTTACGATCTTCTTAGAAATTGAACTAAAGACAGAGAGCATTTACAAAACTTCATAAAACATGCAATATACACGGAAAGCTGTTTGTGCCAATGCATTTCATTCTGTACGAATTACACACGATGGTGAGCCAATGTTTGCATTAACTAGAAAATACATAACGAAGTCAATTTTTATATGTTGTAGTTAGTAACTCAATGTCATTAGTAAATCTCACATCTCTTGATAAAAAAAGGCTTGCATTACCGATTCATTGTCACAACGTACAATTGGTACATAAGATACGCAATATGAAAAATAATGTATGTAAATGACAGTTTTTTGATGACATTAGAGCTTATACAATACGCATAACAAGTAATGCATAAATTACTTATAACAAGCATAAAATGCATAGACATCGAGCTGGGCTTGAGGCCTATCTTATAGATTTAAGAATGTTTCCTGTATACATATTGTAATATATTTTATACTATACACCAAACGCAAATGAGAATTGTTACTATATTACGAAATCTGACTTTGGTTTTTAATAAATATTTAATTCATCAAGTTTATACCTACTTTCAATCTTAATCATTAGAAAGTACAGTTAGTCCGGACAAAAATAGAAGTGAAATGTATACTACAATGTAGGACAGAGACAGTATATCGAATTATGTAAGTATGTGCTATCGTATTTGGTCGTTTATTGTTTGTTTACGGTACTTATTTTTTTTCAAATCAAATAAATACAATGAAGTCAGCGTCGAATAGTTAAAAGTTACGTCCTGAACTGAGCCGAATATGAATTGACATTTAAAACATGTGCATTTTCGAAGTGCGCAGATGATTTTAAAATATCAGACAAAATTAGTATTTTTATATTAGTTTAGTGCGACTTAAATTTATGATTTGAATTGTGTCCTCAATTACCAGTCGTGTAAAATGACTTGATCACACATTCACGGTCCGGTACCTGATCGCGGCTCAATTACATACGTCAAATTCGACAAGTGCATTGCAATTGTAAAGTAAAGGATACATTTTTAAGGAATGGCACAAATATTTCGTATGTATAAATTCGAGGTACCGATAGTAATTCGACATTATGGAAATTACACTCATCAGCAGAGGTTAGAATCACGAAATGTATATATGCATATTATACTTAACAAATTATTATTTTCAAACGGAATTTTGTTTTTAAAGATCCAAAAGCAACTATTACGACACATTGCATGTTTCTACGAATGCAACACCAAAGGAAATCAAAGATGCGTACATAAAATTGTCGAAGAAAGTATGCTGGTATTTCCGTAATTGCACAAGTATTGTTGTTACGACGCATTACGACACATGTAACAAGTTTCAAAATTATTAGATGCATCCTGATTCTGGTAATGAAGGAAGTCACTCAGAATTTGTGAAGATTAATGAAGCTTATTCAGTTTTGAGTAAACGAACTACGAAGAGAGATTACGATATGAGTTTAAAGTACAATTACACCTATACAGGAAGTCCCCATGGAACTTATAGTGGAAATCGCAAAGGGTATAAACATATACAATTTTTCTTTCTGAATATTTGTTACTATAGAAATTTTTAATAAGATATAAAAAATTCATTTGCAGACCATATAAAACATATACAGACTGGGGATTCGTAGATCCTAGTCAATACAGAGAGTATAATCGAAAGCAAGCAAGACAAGCGCTGTTGGGTTGCATAGTTCTGATGTTAATTGGAACATTTGTTCAATTCATGTTTATTCAGAAGTCTCTGGTT
This sequence comes from Lasioglossum zephyrum, assembly GCA_028455615.1. Classification (NCBI taxonomy): domain Eukaryota; kingdom Metazoa; phylum Arthropoda; class Insecta; order Hymenoptera; family Halictidae; genus Lasioglossum; species Lasioglossum zephyrum. The sequence goes on along the minus strand of CM052321.1, from coordinate 22,758,484 downwards.
TTCAGTAGACAATTGGCGTTAGAAAGAAGTGCAAGGTACACAGCAGAATACGAAAGGGCAAAAGAACTAGCTAAACACAGAACAGTGGAAGAACAACTACAAAGCATCAGTGACTTGCATGAAAATTTAAAATTTGATCCAAGAAACAAATAATGTGGTATAATTTGTTATTGAGACCGTAGTTTCTTTAAATTATTTTGTGTGATGTAGATAATTTTAACGTGTAAATTTGATGTCCAAAGACGTATGTACATAGTGTACTGTACAGGGTGTATCAAAATTAATGGTCATCCGTTGTAGGAGTGAATCGACACCTCTGGATTGGTGGACATTTGTAGAAGAAACTTGTCGCAAAATTGTTTACACCAAAGAAAGTTGTTGTTAAAGTTTGTTTTTACATCAATACTATACTTACAAATTTATCAAAATCATCTGTTCCTCCGTTGGATACACAGCATATTGCCATTGGCACAACACACTTTCCAAAATCGTGACAGCGAACGCGAATAAGTTACTCCAGCCACGAATCAAAATATTTCTGCGATTGTCACCCCGGTTTTTTCGTGAATGGTTAAGGGTGAATTTAGGTGGGGAAATGTAGTGTTTATTAATTGGACGCGGGTGTGTCAGGAGCACATCTTTTTCAGGGATATTGCCAGTAATTAAGCCTTTGTGCCCACACCAATAATATGAAGAAGTAGTATGTAACGGAATACAGATGATTCTCGAAAAATCGATATCTTTGAAACGATTATTTTTGTTTTCAATCGATCAGTGATCGAATACATTGTGTGATGAGAGGGTAGAGATTTCCCGCGGAAGTCGCATTTAGATCGCAGAACATCACAGAACTATTTTGATCTTGGTCGTAGTAACTTCTTCTCGTTCGCTGTCATGATTTCGGAAAGTGTGTAGTATAGTAACAGTTTAAATTGCAAAATTGCTAATTCGTTACTAATTGATCGAAACTGTGCGCCGAAAACAGCAACAAATTAAATATAGTAACAGTATTGGGCAAAGTATAATTTATAATAAATAAACTTGTGATTTTAATTGCAAATAATAACTAAACTTTTTATTTAAATAAAAGTAATTTAAATAATTGCAAAAGTAAATTTATTTATTGTTTCTTATTTGCAAATAAGAGATTATATATTATTTGCATTGAGGTGGAAATCAAATAAATAGTTTTTGGTCTTCTCATATTTCTTATTTCTAGTCTGGAGAGCCTACTTGCTGAGATTGTGCCGTAGGCACGCCACGGGCAGCTAGTTATTAATAAATAAATATATAATTTAATGTATTATTTGTCAATACAAATAATAATTGAAATTGTACTTGTGAATAACAAATAACTTTATTATTTTAAATAATTCGTTTAGACTTGCTCAAATAATAATTAACTATTTTTGCTTTTTATTTAAATGTCCAAATAACAAATAACTTGTTATTTAAATTTTCATTGACATAATTATTTATTTAAATATTGCCCAACACTGTATAGTATTCTATGCTTTGAATAGTGTGCTGTAGATACAACTCGTGGACTCTTATGTATAATAATGAATAGAAAAAACTTTAACAAGAATTTTCTTTGATATAAACAATTTTGCGGCAAGTTTCTCTTACAAGTGTCCACCGATCCAGAGGTGTAGATTCACACTTAGGACAGATTACCATTACTTTTTATGTACAAGATTATAAATACTGTGCACTTTATTATTAAGATAATTTATACTGTAAATTTTCGCAACTGAAATACGTATAGAGGTGCCAGCTTTGGCATATTACTTTTTTAACAAAATAAAAAAATGTTATAAATTGAGTCGTAATTAGTAAAAACAAATGGAGAGCAGTTTGGATTTCCATTGACTTCGAGCGAGGCAGAAAGGATTTGCAGTCGATTTCGTTTGCATAACATTCTGTATATTTCGTGTCGCATAAACTTTAAAAGGAATAGTTATAACGTGAAGATAATTTACAAAAAGCATAAATTACTACATCTAAAATATGATTTGTAACTGACTCCTTCTAGAGAGAGAGCGCGTTTATCGCCTACCACCGTACAGTGGCATTAAAAACCATCTGAATCAAACCAGATTACATTCTACATACGCATACATTTACAAAATAGAATAGTCATGAATCTATACTTTGGAAATCCGTATAAGACATTGTACAAGTAGTATGTATATATCGGCAATGGATCGTCGCAAGACATCCGTTTTTCTCGGAAATTGTCGCTCAATGATTTTTCGTACAAAAGTGATAAATAAATAAGGGGGGCCTAAGATAAGTAGCCGCCGAGAAACGTGTACAATGTGTTCTCAAGGGTGCGTTTCTCGGAGTCGATATTTGGGACAAGTACCGAAAAACTCATGCCACCCTTCACAATTTCTTAATGTAGCTAACAACCGCCGTGTGCGGAAGTGCCGGTGAAAATATCGGTTTGCCTTCTTCGTCGACATATTCTGCATAAGGTAGCGTATAGATCTGTTCGAAACCGAGTCCTGTACACAGTTTCCCCGAGAAGAAGGACGAGCAATCAGCGCGAACAATGTGGAATCCTTTCTCCCTTCCAATTTCCCTGCAAAGAAAACAAGCGTTAACATATTGCATTCATGTGGAAAGACGAGAGAAAAAATTTCGATCTTATCTTACGTTTTTTTAAAGGAAAAGGTGTCCCTTTTCTTTTAATCAAATCTATGGACTTTATCAAAAGAATTAATAATTTTTTCAACAATTCCTTTCGTAATACCGTTCTTCTATATCTTCAAAAATAGGATAAAATTTTCAGGGGTTTATTTTATTATTTCTCGAATATTCTTGTTGGGAATCTTTTTTGTTGCAGTTTAACACTTTCGCTACCGGAGCTAGTCTTTAGTTGATTCTAACTAATAATCGCGAAAGAAGTCGTTGGATAATACTACTGAAGAAGTTGCCCGTTGTCATTGAACTGTTTGTTAAAAACTCAATTACTCATGTGTGATCTTTAAAGGTCTGCTAACCGGAAGATAGAATATTAATATTGCAACTAATTGCGCTATTGAAAAAATTAATGATCGTTATATGCCTACATCGTCTTTTCCAGCAGAGCCTTGGCGATTCCTTTGCCCCTCCAATTGGTGTCCACGGATATTATCCTGATTTCGAGGGTGTTCAACCCCTGGAAATGTCCTTCCTGGGTTACGTTCCTGTCCACGTAGTGCAGTAGCCTGAGGATCTTCTTGAATTTTGGATTTTTACAGGTGAGTATGTATTCCGGTTCGTCTTCGGCTGACGGTTCCATTTTCCCTGCGCATCGATTGATTTCGCTCGATTAAATAATGCAACCGTGTATGCAACCTCCGGTTGTATATCCTACACGATTTTATCTACTTTGCAAAACAAATTTGCACACCGTCTCGCATACCAACGAGACAGTGAGTTTACATAACTCACGTTGCTGCATTGACAATGAATAAGTAGCATTTAGAGCGCAATAATGACTCCGCGAATCGCGTACCCCGTTGTATGCGTCTAATAAGAAACATTGTTCAAAGGTTGAGGTACGGTTGACACGCAGAAAACTCCTAAAATTATGCAACGGTCGCGGAAGAAGAGCTCGTTGCAGAAAAATAGAGGAAGACGTTTATTAAGTTCCGACTCGCGCGTCTGTCTCTCGCTCGCCTTTTCTACTTGCGATTCCAAGTCGATTTTTTCAAATTCGAAGGTCGGTACGAGCAAGATAGCATTCTACACTTTCAATTCACTTTCGCCCGAAGAACGATTTCGGAAGCACCCTGTATACAATGCGCTAGCATGTTGCACAGGTGAACGGCGATCGGCCATAGATTCTGTTTCTAAAGGTCTCTAATTACCATAAAGTATACGATTTCCCGATGTTACTTATTTGCAACTGTTGGAGTGCGATTAAAGTCTCATCCGTTTCGATCGAATCAAATTTCAGCGATCTTTATCGGCAACGAACAACATCGATTACAGCGCAATCAAATGATATCGACACTTAATCGTTCAGAACGTAGAGATAAGAGGCGTTGAATCGGCACGATTGTCAAACCGATTGCCGATAAGTTCAATTAGCGGTTTGAATTTTCCAAGCGTCTCAAGGATCGAGCGGTAGTTGCGAGTCCGTTGGTATGCTGTTATTGTTACCCATTTTTAATCAGTTTCTTTTTGTCTTCGCGACGCTCGGCTCGAGCCCATTTTTTCTAATTTCAATAACGCACGGCTAACTGGATCTGACGATAGAGTACCGTAATTACCGCGAGATTGCGACAACCGGTAGCGATTAATAAGCCTCATAGCTTGCTCGGTACTCTCATAACAATTTATGTAACGTTTGCGCGGTACCGTTTTGCCGTAGGTGTGTCCGCCACCTCCCTTGCGGGCCGATTTTTACGAGATAGAGATCCGACGCCGACGACTCTTTACGCTGCGTGTATGCTCGGAGAAAAAATCTGTTCGTCTGCTTCCAAGGTCCTGCCATCCGAGAAATCCTCGTTATCTACCGCGCGGATCTATTCGACAATGAAGAAGGCAATGCCGCGACGTCCTTCGGTTACGAATCGAAGAGATATTTTTTCCGGCTCGTGTCGATAATGTTCGAGAATCGGATGCAAAATTTCGTCGCCATCAAACGATTCGTCATCGCTTCGTGCTCGCAGAACATTTTCGTTCGACGTGTCATCGTTTCCCGCTGAGAATAACACGTTCTTGGTACCAGGACCGTATTATTAACCCAGATACATCGGCACCAGCGTAAACAGTCCCGTGCCGCATTCAACTTGCCCGTTAACCCTTTCAGACCTCGACACCGTCGGCTTTTAGCCGAGATTTTTGCCTAGAATGGCCTAGATGAAAGCTGTCCAAACAACGCGCATTTTAAACGGGACAGGCTATTTAAATTATCAGAACATACAGAACCTCAAGTAATTTATAGATTGCCGATCCAAAATGAAAACTTTGCGCGTCGACTACGGGAAACATTTTTTCCTCTTAACCATTTATGTTCTTGCGTTTTTCTCCTATTCATTACTACTCACTTTACTAATGAATAGACTGCGGATCTTTACGCATTTATGGAATTTACATATTTTTCAAATACAAGAAAACATGTATATTAACAAACATTAGTGATATTTTACTTCATTTATACTGTAAGGATATTTCACTTGCAGGAAACATAAACTTTTTTATTCATTTCATAAATGTATATGTCTAGGATGTTTAACGATAGGTGGAAGAAAGTGTAAGGGCTGATTTTTCGAGGCAACATAAGACAAACTTGTACTGGGGTGCTTACCATTAAGCGTGACGCCCACAATGGCGCCATTGGTGGAGACCGCCATGAGGCTGAGGTTGTTCTCCATGGTGGAGGTGCTGCAATAGTCCTCCAACTCGAGGCAGGTGCTGTCCTCGCTTTCCGGTATCAGCTGGATCGAGTGATTAAGCGGTTCGTCCCTGAAGAAGAACCGCCTGAGGAACTTCAGTATCCTGAGTTTGTCGTCCTTCGTGACGGTCTGGATGTGGTAGTCCATGCCGACGGGTTTCGGCTCCGCTGAATCCGCCAGCTGTAACACATCGTGTAAGAATCATTGGTTCGGTCTCGATCGTTTCAGAGATCATTTTCTTTTCTGCATGGACGACGCCGTTGTCCGTGCTCGTACGGAACCGGAAATCCAGTACGATCCGGTCCGTCTTTTACTGGAGCACGTGTGACACGGCTGAACAATGCGCGGCCGTGTCCGATCGTTGAAAGTTCTCGGTTACAATATATCTTGCGACACAGCCAGCATGTATGGTAAATGTAACCCAATGCAACAAGAGGCTGGAACAACATTGGCTGTTTTCGCGGCGACGGGAATTGAATTAGCGCTTTCACACGCGACAATTAACGTGGGCCCGTCGTAGCATCGTGCCGCGGTCTGTGCCGCAATCGCGATGCGTTCCCGTTTCTGCTGCGCTTTATCTCGATCGGTTCTTTTAGACCGCGGTTATACTGATCGCGATTGTCAATAATCGTCTCGCTCGTTTCTATGTGTTTGCGAGGCGCGTCCGCACCGTCTCGGCGAGAACCCATTCAACCAGATCGCATTGGAACAAATAACATCGTTTTCATTTGATTGATGATGTACCCTATGAATTATTTCGCTAGTGCTGATCAATAGACTACCGATATTTGCAATTTATAGAAGCTACGTAGACATTTAGTTATCTTTTTCGAAGAATATGTATGTATTGTTATCAACTCGCTGAAAACGTGAAGAGACAGTTTTATTTGTGTGCTGCAATTAACGAGGACAATTTTTATTTTGCATAAAGATCGACAGCTTGGTAATGAGAATCGTATTTAGCATAACCACAGCATAACGCTACCAACATGGTCGTGTACGCTATCGTTGATCTAGTTTCGCGCAATGATTCACAACGGTTAATAGGACCGCGTCGCGGTTCCAGTTTCATTTAGACGACAATAGCAAAGAATTCGCGCGGTCCTCTCCGGCTATTCTCCATCTCATCGATCGGCCGATATACATTTTCCTTGGACGAACGGGAGAATCTACCGTAACGCTTGTTTACATAATTCCCTGAAGATTATGTACCGTAATGGCACCTGTATTTTTGATTACATCACGTCAGAGAGACGGATCCGGCGGAAGATAAAGTTTCAGCCGGTACTCCTTCCGTAATTAGCTTCCCCTAATGACCCCTCATCTTGTCTTCTATCAAAGCCAGAGATGAGTACCGTTTCAATGCTATCAACGAACTCGTTCTTCTGCTCGATCAAATGGCCAATTATAATTCTAATAATCGTACATTGTTTCGCTCGTAATTGCCGGCGTATTGTACAGTCATCCTCCCGATGTACGGGTGCCGCGTGATTTTGGAGGCCGCCGAAGATGATCAAATTGATTTCGAATCGATCGCGGGTTCTCGACGTTTCAAGTAATTTCAAATGGTTCTTACCGCAGTGTAAAGAATCGAAAAATTGGCGACAGGCTTACCGTGTACTTGGAAACTTTCTGGACATCGTTCGCGAAATTCGTGAATGCCTTGGCAACGCCGATGCGAGCCGAATTCTCGAGATTAGAGGTCCGTATGGCGTCCATGGTGAATATTCGGTGAGGTTTACCCGCGAGTACACGATCGATTGTATATTTCTATGAAAATTTCGGCGCCGGTTTACGATTCGAACATCCGATGGGACACTGCAATAACACACAACGATGCTCGTTGTTGACGTCGAGGTGGTAATCCAACACTGCGCTTTGTGATAGGACGTCGTCTGTCTTATATACGCTCAGATCAGGCAAAAGCCGCTCTTACAGGGACAGGCGAATATAGTTTAGGAAGCTTGCGAATCGCTGGCAACGCAGTCGATCCCCACGCCGCACGTGTTCCTCTTCTGCGGATTTTTTAATCGGAATATCGAGTTTGTCGTTATATTTTTCCAAGGAAACTCGCGTTTCCCAGTCGGTTCGCTTAGTCTCTAGAGTTGCAAACCTCGAAGGCTCGGCGGGCGTGTATTCAGCGCCATTTTCTCCAAGTTTTTGATTTTTATCCGTGTTCTTCGTACCGTTTGAAACTTACACTATTCTTTTAAACGCATCTTGGATTTTGACTATAGTGAAGTCATTATTTTGGTTCGAATTGAAACAAAAATATGCAGTGTTAAATTGAGGAATTCGATCTTTCTGACGTGTTCTTCTGTTTCACTATCATCGAGGCGTTAAATGATCTTCTTGTTTTAAGAATTACTATTTTCATTTCCAGCAGAAATGTTTTCGACATTGCTTTGACTTCTCGATTTAATTTCTATTAAAAAAAACACGTAGGAAATTTTTGCCATTTTCAAGATGACACTACACAATGTCTATTCTGAAACGATAGAAATTTTTAACGAAATTAAAAAATCCAAGATGCTGAATTTCAGATTTCTATTGAGCGTACATGTGACAAGTCTATTTTTAAGATAAACTTGTAATTGAAGCGACAGGACTTGTGTATATTCGCGATAAACTAGAGTAGCGTCCTTCATATTTTGCGATCAGGGCTGTAGAAGGATTCAAAAGAAGTAACCGATATGATAAATTTTGTCTTCACAGTTTCAATTTCATTAAGCGGGTGGACTTGTTCCTAGGATCGCAAGGATACAGGGATGCGCCTCCTCATTTCTCGATAATGCAAGGATGGGGCTTTTCAGTAGTGAAAAGCGATAGATAAAAGATCAATCTAGACGGTAATCGCCCTCAAAAGTCTTATTTTTCCGTTTACGAGGCGTAATTTGCATTATTCGGCAGTATGAAGCTGTCGCAGCTTTATGAAAATAACTACATGATCAGCTTTATGCTTCCGAATAATGCAAATTACGAATTTATGATTTCGGCGCAAGGTTCGATCAATTTTACACAAAGCAGCAAATGTGCAATTATTTATAAATGTATCTTGACGTTTATATCCCTATGTGGATCATTTTCATAAAGAACATGTATTGCGTCTAAAAATAATGTAAAAGAATTATAATATGGCAAATAAATTTAAAACACAGCGATGCAAATTACATCGTAATTATATCGTAAACGTAAAAATGGGACTTTGAGGGCGATTGCTGTCTAGATGGATCTATTATCTAGCGTTTTTGACCACTGAAAACCCCCATCTTTTCATTATCGAGAAATGAGAAGGCGCGTCCCTGTGCCCTTGCAATCCTTGAAACGAGTCCATCCCCTTAATTCAATATTTTTGATTTTGTGGAATATTTGTAAGGTGATTAGATCACGCAGACATCGTGTTTAAAGTGCATTTATGGCCGAAAAATCATGCGACCACAGGTAGATAAATTGTCGCGCAGATCACGGCGTTCCCGATGGTCGCCGTTCGAGTCCCACAGTAATTCACGCTGGACAGAACAGTGCCGAGAGAAGATTTAATGTTCTCGAGAGATTTGTACCATGCCTTGTACCAGGCTTTATCATTTGATATCGCTGGATGCAAATGAAACGGCTCGGCAGATTGGAAATACGTCGGGAACACGTTCGGCTTCGCTTGCCACACGCGATCGGCTGCGCGTACGGTAACAACGGCGACGTTAATAGAAAACTGAAAAAAGGGGGAAATTATTAGCCGGCTCTTGTACAACGTATTGTATCGGTGGATCCTGGCACACGTTAGGATGATGATAGTCAAGAACGTATGTTATTAATCGAGCTGAGAATCCTCGAAGCCGTTCTTGCACGAAGGTGACACGCGCGACGTTCAAATCGCCGCGTCTTTTTATCCGGCGTCATCCACGATAATTAGCAATACAGTCTATTACGTTGGTGGGTCAATCGAGACCCACAATGAAATTTCGTCATCCTTCCAACCAGTGCGTACTTTTATCTATATAATAAAAATGAAATGCTGTTCGCTGGTCACGACATCACGTGAGAACGGCTGGACCGATTTGGCTAATTTTTTTTTAATGTTCGTTGCAGTCCGAATAAGGTTTTTAGGGAAAGAAGAATTGGAAAAGTTGTCCGGAAAAATAGAAAATTTGGGAGAAATGGAAGTGCTTTCTTCTATGGGACTTTTGTATGAATTCAATACCATAACTCACGATACGAACGACGGATATGCGTAATTCTTTTTTTGTTTTGTTCTTCACGGTCCTGGAAAAATTTTCAGGAAAAAAATTCGAGACAATTACAAAGGAAAGTCGGAGAATGCGTGCAAACAACAAAAATCATAATTAATTGAAATTTGAACAGGACAACGTCTGTCGGGTCAGCTAGTCAGAAATAAAAATTGGTTGCATCGACTATAGAAAACAGGTCTTAAATAAACATGTATTTTTTTGTTTAATAACATAAAAAGTGAGTCACAGGTATTGTTTTATAAGAATGACCAGATTCTTAGATGCCTCGTCCTTTCTATTACTATATATTTCACTTATAGCATTAGATGACGATCATTAGAAATAATCCGTAACAAATGGAGGGATTGGGTAACACGAACAGCGAGCTAAGAATATTTTTTCTCGACTAACAAGTGAACCGGTGCTAGAACTGTTAATTAATTCGTAGCTGTTGATTAATGATTGTAATGATTGTGTTCGTCGAAGGATACGGCTGTTTTAATGCCCGCGATATTATATTCACGATTCCCATAGTGCATTGTACAAGATGAATCGTTGATGATTTCCCAAGCAATCGCAGCGAATCGTTTTTCGAGTTCAGTGCACACAGAGTCTGCATCGCGTCGGAAAAAATATTTCCTCGTCGTTGGGAGCGCAGCTTCCGGGTACACCGAAAACCGATTAACCGTGAGGCGAAGCGTTTGTTTCGGAAAATCACCGAGAGTACAGTGCCATGAATCGTCGAGCGAACTCCTCGAATCCGTCTAGTTTGCATGAAATTAAAAGTCGATTGTCCGTTGTATTCGGATGCAAATTGAGGACGTCGCGCGTCGCGTCGATTGGCATCGCTCGCAGCTGAATATCGAATGACTCCGGCTACGTTACTCGCTTTTGAAATTGAAAGTCAAGACACCTGTTATAGACTTTCATACCTCGTCTCGGGTTTCCGTCCGTATACAGTGGCTCGCAAAAATGGGAAACCGCTATCTCACTTTTACGGTTCTCGAAAAGTGAAGAATATGCAATATGCTGTCAGAATTTATTTTGCTGCTTGCATTCTTCGTAAAACATTTTATTTACCAGAGAAAAATCATTCGCTTCAAACAACTTCAAATGTTTTTTCTTTCTTCTCTTTTTGTTACGCAGCATGTAAGTACATTAATTTTGTCGATTTTGTTTATTGACCTAGCTGTGTTTTTAATTTTATTTGCCATATTATAATTCTTTTGCTTTTTTTAGACGCAATATATGTTTGTTTATGAAAATGATCCACATAGGGATCGAAACGTCAAGATACATGTTTAAATAATTGCACATTTGCTGTTTGTGTTAAACTGATCGAACCTGCGCGGAAATCATAAATTCCACTTCAAATGACTTCGAACAACGAAGTGTGTTAAATAAACTTGGCTATTTCTTAAATAAACTATGACGTTTCTAGCGAACGTGTTAAACTGTCCTTTATTGGCTTAATATCCTTCGTTGTCTAGGACTTTACGTGTTTACGAGGAAAACGAGTAGGTGTAATTCGAAACAGTAGACAGACTAAAAGAATTAAAAAATATCAATGTACTCTCTTGGAAATACGACGTTCCCAATTGGTTTTTTGCAATTACATATTCACTACCAGCGACACGCATGTGGCAAACACGATTTTGTATATAACACGAAGAAAAACAACTCGTAGCATGATATTCTGAGAATTTATATCTTTTTTCATACTTTAGTTTCGCTGAGGTAAATGCTAGTAGCGAACCTGTTGTTGCAAACAATTTTTATTTTACAAAGAGATCCGCAATATACAAACAATTGCTTCAGTCACATGCAATTTATAATTTACAAGTTTTTCAGTATTTGTCGGAGCAGAACCGTGAAAAGTGAACGATGGCCTATTATTTTTGTGAACCACTGTAAGTACCATCGAGTCAGCATTCGTCAGAGTTCCAGCAGAAGATATTCGTAGCAGAAATAAAAGGCCGAAACAGTAGCGGAAGAGAAACATAAAGTAATTGATGAAAGAATGAGGTCGTTCAATCGATCCAAGAAGGATCATCGACAGAAGTGAAACCGGAACCCGACGATAATAGTTCGTTCCCTCCGAACTTATGCAACTCGGCTGAATTGTACGAAACGCGGAACGTGATCCAGGGAGACCGGTCACGGAACTATCGTCGATCTAAGCTGGCGAAGGTCGGCGAAGAGAACCGTAGCCATACCTTAGCTGGCATTCAATGACATCGACTCGAGGCGCTCCTGGTCATCGAGTGTCGAACTAAATGCCCACTAAATTAACTGTGGCATGTCGTTCGTTTCTTCTTGTTGAATTAACGAAGGCTACTTGTTTTCCAGGCTTGTTTTTCCCTCGGGTTCCTCCATTCTTATTTTATCGTTTCTGGAAACTATTTAGTCTGAATAACAAGTTCGCATGTACGGACAGTCACTCTGTGCAATTAATGTTATCTAGAGTTATCGTTTATTTCGATTGAAAAAATCATTTTCTGAAAAAAAAATCGTATCGAAGTAACAGACTATCTCCTCTCTCAGTGCGAATTTTTTCAATTTTCCGAACAAGTTACATTTGAGTTACTTAATCAATGGTATCAAAAGATTACAAGAACTTCTTACAGGTTCGTGATACCACTGCAGAGAGAAATGAATTCTTACTCAGTTCGTATGTCTTGCAATTAATGGAAACAATATTTATTTTAAGCATAAATTAATGATATCGGCGCATAGCACAGTGCAGCATGCAATGGACAAAAATCAAAATAATCATAGTTCGATTCTAATCTAATTATCCAACAAAATCATCAGTAAGGAATGTGTATGTAAAAGGTAGTATCCAAGAAAATCAATAGGCGATCAGTAACAGCCAAGAGTTTATTGTAGTATAAATAATAAAAAGGTGGATTACTCGTGCTCTAATTGCTCTTTTAGGTTTGCTTTTGTTTTAAACTGTTTGTTACAACTTAGGTATGGAGAATTTGACCAGAGTATGCATAATTTCAACTGGCAATTTAGGAATTGTGTTTTTTCCTTAAAATGCAATTTACAATAAAACGGTTCAAAACATTCTATAATTTTGGCTGTTCTGTATCAACAAGATGTTGTAGTATATTGCTATATAATTTTTTCTGCGATAAATTGCAAGATGCGATGTTATTTAATTTTTGTTAGAGAAATGCATTCGTAATTGCGATTTGGTTGAAGTAAATAATTATGCATTATAGTAGATACAACTAAATTTAACCAAATAATTAAAAAATATTTCGAACAAAAGTTGTACAGTATACAGTTGACAACAAATTTCAATAATAACTAATCATAAAAACTCTTCATTAAAAAAAATTAGAATTAACTTTTTTACTAATGGACCTTATAGTTTTAGAGCATTAATCGATGCATCTTTGTATTCCCTTTAAAAAATGATTAAGGTACTTAGGTCAAAAATCGATTAGTTTAGAAGTTATGATTTTTGTCTCGAATGTTCATTTACATGCCGCACTGTGCATAGGTTCGATCAATTGTTACTCAAACACTATTTGCAATATTTATTTTACATGAAGATCCCCAGTCTACTTATTACTCAATCTACTACTACGTTTGCAGGTCAGCTCCATTCGTCTTCAGTTCAACGATCAAACGAACGATCATTTTGAATCGGACAAGAGCGCCGGCTTTTGACCCATTTTTTGACACGGTCTTTATCGTATCCTTTTCTTGTTGTCGGTGTGTACAGGGACATCTTAGAGCCGGTCGATCGGCTACATCGTTCGACAATCCTTTGGAACGGACCATGTGCAATCCGAACACAATCACCGCGTCCGCAGCCTTTCATCACGAGGCCCGACAAACGGCGAACGATCTCGCAGACGCACACCGGAATGAAGTATACACACGACAATGGTATCGATCGTTCCCGGAGATCCTTTCGAACCGGATTCTAAGGAGCGGGCGTCCCGACGAGCGCCACTTCCGCGATGGAGCTGACCTTTCCTTGCTTCGTGCTCTCCTTATCAAGACTTCTGCATCGGTTATCTTCGCGTCGTGACCTCGTCGCTTTCTCACTGGCGCTCTTTTCTTGGCTAACTTCTTCGAATCGCGAAAATAAGACTGGATAACTATTTAATTAACTTTAAACGCATTTACACCCGGACTTTATTTTCTATTAGCTGACCCGACAGACGTTGTCCTGTCCTTTCTATGTTTGTGATCGTTTTATGAATTTTTGAAAAGCTATTGGAAAAGTGTAAACAAAGAAATGCTTTGTTTCGACTGGTTTTCTGTGGCATCACCATTACGTCATAATTTAAATTCCTATTGAAAAATTGATTAAAAACTGCGACGTCCTTTTGAGTACTTCCCATTGACCTACAAGCTTGGAATTTGGTACATAGGTCCACCATAACACACACTCAAAGGAATAATTATCAAAGTTTGAAATTTTACACCTTGAAGGGGTTGTATTGAAAAAAAACAGTACCAAATAGGTACGTAGGATAGAACATAGCAGCATAACGTACATAAGTATACGTTTTATTAACTTCAAAGTTGCAACAAATACTGATGAAAAAAACAATCAACAAAAATCGATGAAATCCCAACACAATCATCCTGTAAACAGAAGCCAAGTTCTCCATGGCCGTAAAAAGTTGTGAGATCAAATAAAATACGGCCAAGTTCGTTAGCTTAGAAATAGCTATTCCAATACTAAAAGACAGTAGTATTTACAATACTAAAAGAAAATACTAAAAAAGGACGAAACACCTCCTTTCTTTTCCTCGTATTAAAACATTTTAATAGCTAACGTGGTTCTCGAACCTGAAGATTCAAATCCGAATCCAGCGTTTAGCATTCACAAAAATAGCTAATTGTTGTTGTAAATGATCGAATCTTTGCGCTGCGAATAAAAATTTGTAATATCCTGAAGATAAATTACGATCGATAACCAATTAATTAATTACTAAAAGAAAATGTTTGTAAAAATTAGTATAAAAAACGCTATTTAATTTTTAAAGAGTTACGTGGAGGGCTAAATTATTCAAACTTGGCCGTTACGTTTTAAACCTATGACCATAAATAGCGTTCTTTTAAATTAATTTTTACAAACGCTTTTTTCAGTATTGCAACAGGTATTTCTAAGCTAACGAACTTGGCCATAAAGTGTTTGTTTGATTTCACAACTTTTTACGGCCACAGAGAACTTGGCTCCTGTTTACAGGATATTTTTGTTGAAATTGAAATCTCATTCGTGAAGCACTTTTAGTTTCTCCTGAATTTTCTATTTTTCCGGGCTACTTTTCTAATTTTTCTTTCCTTAACTCGGACTATTACAAACATTTAAAAACAAAAATTAGTCAAATCGGTCCAGCCGTTCTCAAGTGATACGCATACCAACGAATAGCATTTGATTTTTATTTATATAGATAAAAATACGGAGCTCATCGTTTTCAACTTGACCCGTTGATTTAAACTCGGTACTGAAATACTTTTAGAAAAAATCTATGCATTCGATACGAAACGATTACAGAGAACCGCCTTTTCAACTGACCATGCCAAAATTTTCATCTTCGATAGTTTGCCAATGGTTAGACGAGTTTCGATTTTAATTGTTCGACCGTGACCCCGCCGACCGGCAACGCGGTTCGCCGGTGATTTATAGTATACGCAAGCCCGCGGAGAAGTATCCTGAAAGGAATCGCGGGATTGATTCATCGTCGGTGATTAATTAAAAAGTTATTATTGGCAGGTACGTCACCGTAATCCCGCCGCTTAGACAGGCAGTCACGTTTCCGATAGATATAATAATTATTCATCGCGGAGCGTTCTGTGCTCGGCGCGGACCTCGATCTCTTGGAAAGGCGCAGAAGGATACGAGTATCGAATGCGCTCGGTTATTTAACACACGGACCGCGCAACTTAAGCTGGCTTAAGTTACCGAGAACAAGAGAAAGAGATCGGAGAGGAGAGGGAGAGAGAAACAGTGGCAAGCACGTGGAAAACAGATCGGCTCGACAAAAAAACCGAAAAAATACCGGTATATTTTGGAATAAATTGACGGAGACGGCCCGAGAAAACCGGTGTGGAAATCGACTAACACGTCTAAATTACGGCATCAATGCGATTTTCAACGGTAAAGGAAACTGGTCTAATCTAATTCGTGCGATTAAGTCAGCAGTTTAGCCGTATTAGTCTGTCTTGGCTCTCTCAACGTGGCAGATTTTTCACGCTCCTGTTTTGTTTTTTGTTCATTATATACTGTTCGACGTTTTTTCCAGAGTCCGCCGCGACGATTCCACCTTCGATCGTTGATATGCTTTATCGTGACGTAACACCGCGCCCGTTAACATTAACAGATACATGCTACACGTGTGCAAACGCAAATGATCCCGAGAGTCGATTGGAGGCGGTGCCAGTTCCGTAAGCGGCAAACCAATCGGAACAAACTACACCTTCGCCGGCATTAAATCCTGTGCGCGGATAATGAAATGCAAGTTATCGCCTCGAGGTGAGCCCGTGAATAAATCGACGTCGTTTTAAGAAGTTACGAGCCATTCCAGACCCGGCAATGCCTTCCTTCTTCTCCATTTGAATCTTCAACGTTACCTTCTCGCGGAACAGTTGTAAGGCCACAGTGATCGTAAAAGAAAAAAAAAACAAAGAAAATGAAAAGACGGAGAGGGGAAAAAATAGCAAACGAAAGGTCCTCTGGCGAAGACCTCGTCACCGTAAAATTCAACTTCGTGATCGGTTTCCTACACTCATCCGAGCCGGTGAAAAACGCGCAAACGATTGCGAGCGCAATGTTGAATTTAATGCGGGATCGAGGGACACGCCACGGGTGTTCCATTATTCCCGATCTCCTTGGAATAAACAATGCAACCTGGTCGCCGAGCTATAAATCCGTTCGACGACAGATATACCCGCATTTAATTACCATTGAACCGCCCCTACTGTGACTTGCTATCGAGCCAAGAAGTCTGTGGCCAGAGAAGAAATTCTGCACACACGGGATACGCCTTCGCGAAACCGATCTCATTGTACTGACCTTACACACGCCTTCCTCAAGTACAACCTGTTCCACGCGGGGGAACCATTCGGCGCATGATTTATTGGATGATCGGGCCTACAACTCTGTTGCGGGCTCGCGGCGATGATCGCGAGACTGTTGCACAAACTTACATGCCCTTCAACCTCACTTTTAAGGGGGTAAGGGATAGGCAGAATATTACTAGAATATAACTAGAATATTACTAGAAAAATAAGGGAAACATGTTAGCGAGTTCGAGTTGTTTGTCATTATACGAGCATAATAAGAGCTGTGTGAAGGCTCGTTGTAAAGAGGAAGGTTGATTGTAGCTTGTTTCCATCATGATTTAACGAGATTATGTTTATAATTAATAATATGAGCGTCGAAAGTAGGGGGAAAAATCGAGACAACCACCATCAGGTTCCCATGTATTTTTCTAATACAAAACGATTTTTTTTACTGAAACCATGAGTGCACCTTAGAACAATCAACCTTCCTCTTTACAATGAGCCCTCACACAGCTCCTATTATGCTCGTATAAGGAAAAATAACCCAACCCCGTTGGGTTATTTGCTTTGCTGATGAAAACAGCATTTACGAGGTTGGATTATTTTTCGTTATACGAGCATAATAGGAGCTGTGTGAGGGCTCATTATAAAGAGGAAGGTTGATTGTTCTAAGCTCCACTCATGATTTCAGTAAACAAAATCGTTTTGTATTAGAAAAGTACATGGGAACCTGATGGTGGTTGTCTCGATTTTTCCCCCTACTTTAGACGCTCATGTTATTAATTATAAACATAATCTCGTTAAATCATGATGGAAACAAGCTACAATCAACCTTCCTCTTTACAATGAGCCTTCACACAGCACGTAACATCCTCGTATAATGACAAACAACTCGATCCCGCTAACACTGTTTTACTTGTTTTTCTAGTAATATTCTAGTAATATTCTTCTTATCCCTTACCCCCTTAAGCCCTTGTCCTATAATTTATTTTACGGTTTCAATGATTAGAACTTTTCTGTAGATCGTAATTTCCTAAAAAAAGGAGAAAATTGAAACAAACAGTATGCCTGTATGTTCTCGAATAACTGTATATCAACAAAACCAAAATGAAATTTTATGTCGGTTTAAAGGAAATTATTAACATACATTTTTAGCGGAATCTATTCAGAATCTTCGTCACGAGTCAGACACGATATTGTAAATTGTAAAGTTAATTGACTTTGGTGAGGCTCGAATTCACTTCGTAGATTTCACAGTTTTTTAGTTCGAATTCTGGGAAGCTGGTATCCTTAATCGGATACTTAGAAATTTACATGAAACGTTTAAGACGCGACTACTTTAATGGACGTAGAAACGCAGCAATTTCCCGAAGAATGCACCATAGTAGCAGTTCTTCTTCGAGTACGTACTGTTCAACCCTCATACGTTCCTCAGGGTGAAAATTCACCTGTTCGATATTTTCACATACTGTAAAATTATTCATCCTATTACGTCTACGTCGTGAGATGTATTTCTTTAGAATGTAACGCTATAAATGAAACATAATGTGTGGATTTAGCGTGTAAAATAAAAAATGGGTGAACTGTTATCCTAGTCTCTTTTTGCATTATTTTTGAGGAGTGTATGAGGGTTAAACGAATTTCAATTACCGTCGGGCACATTCGATCGAAGACGGTATTTTCGTCGTCGATTTTTTCGTAATTGCTCACGCGTGTCTCGTTACTGTCGCAAGGGTTAAAGCGTACGGTAATTGAGCAATTGAAATTGCAAAAGAGAGTCACATTTCTGAAATAACCAACTCGCGCTGGTAGAGTGGAGGGGACAAACACTGGTTGACGTACAAAAACAAGGAAATACGTCTCACCCGACTGCGTTTCGTTTAGATCGCGCCGCAGTTCAGTGCATGACAATCACTTAAGGCATCGGCGAGAGAAAGAAAGAAACGCGAACAGTTAATCCTGCAAACGGTTTACGCGAATCGTCGCACCGTTATCTTGCTCGATCTCTTTCCTAGTTCTTGCTTCGAGAAAAACAAAACCTAGAAAACGTTTTCTATGAACGATGCTCGAAATAAAAATTTCTATTCTTCGTGCATTCGTGCTGTCCGTGCATTCGATCGGGCTGTATCGCTGCAATCGAGGCTAATCTCGTTTAGCGTTCGTTCAGACCCGGCGCTCGCGCTCGTTTTAGTGTTCGTATCCGATGGAAAACTCGAACGGAAGAAATCGAGGAACGATCAGGTTGTTAGAACCCTCCGTCGTGTATTTCGTTCGGTCGTGTTCGCGATTGCACTATCAATACCATCGTCTTTACAAGCACGCCTTTGCGGACGGGGTATAGTCGACATTAAAATTCTACTCTATATCCGTTCCTCTCTTTAACGAAATAATTGTCTTTTCATCGGCAAAATACGAAGGTGAAACAATTCTGGTTACCGAGACACATCCCATCTGCAAAGGCTTGTAGAATAAATCCAACACGGGAAAACATAATCAAGGTACACAAGCTTATGCGACGTTATTTAAGATATTATCGGAGACACTTTTTTATCCATCGTGCGCATCGATGGGGTGAAAACAACCGCCAGAGTAACTATAAACAATTAAGGATTAAAAATCGTAAAATTTGTTACAGTGGCCTGGAATCTGCAAAAGATACTTTTCTCAAGTTCCCCTACAAGCTCGGACAAAATGAGCTGGAGAAAGCATTTTCTTTTTCTTATTTTCTTTCACAGAAATTATTTAGAAATTATAATAATATAATTATAATATAATAATATTGTATAATGTACAATATATGTATATATGTATAATGTATAATGTATTAATAATAATTAAGAATATAATATATAATTTAGAAATTATAAGAAATTATTTTCTTTCACACTATCATCTAATGAACCAATTCATTTGGCTGAATTTCGAAAGAGTAATTGAAGGGCAGTCGATTGCTCGGGTGAACGATATCGTGTACATAACTTGTGTAACTCGAACATGTTCTCTTGTGAGATGCTAAAGCGAGAATGAGAGAGTGGGGACGGACGCGAGCAGGTATAGCGAAAGTGAAATTATTGAAGATCGATAAGTAGTCAAACGTTACACGTATCTGTCGACTGGAACGACTCGAGCCTCGGTCCCGTTGAGTAGCATCATCCCCTTCGGGCAAGACGAGCGAGCCGCGCGATGGAAAAGAAGTCTCGGTCAGCTGACGGGCCAGGTGACGGGTTCACACTTACGATCGATGTACGCAGCAGGTCGAATGAAATCGAGGCAGGTATTCGATGGTTGCGCGACACCCCCCGGGCCCCTCCAACCGTTGCAACGATGCAACGATGAAACGCGTTGTCTGTCGCCTGTACGTGACACGAGGCGAGCACGGCCTCGCGAATCCAGATACCGGAGCGACGAGCACCGAGTGCACCGGTGTCGGAACATTTTTTACACTCGGCAATCTCTCAGCCGAAATCCCAAAATTCACCGCCTGCCACGCAGTCTTTCCGTTCTTCGAAAACCGGTCTGTCCACATTTTTCTTCGTTATCCGAGACGATACATCGAAAGCGAAGCATTCTTTTTTTGAAATGAAAGAAAACAATCTAACCGTTGCACTGTGGTCTGAAAGTCAGTTCTAGCGCGAATTAATTATTGTGCGAGGAAACAATTGACATTTTGTGTAAAAATTACTTTCAAATATTTGAGTAAAGTAAATAAAACATAATTTGCAATACTGACTACTTGTTTATTAATATAATAATTAAGTGTTACAAACATAGTATAGAAGATTATGATTCACTGTCGGAGTCATTCCTTTCGGTAAAAATAGCCTCTAGTAATCCACTAACGCAATCCTTTCGTTTCAAATCCTTCAATTTGAACCATTCTTCGAACAACTCTAAGCGGGTGATCGTAGATAAGTTTACTAAAATATTAAAATAAAATGATTCTGAGATTGCGGGGGGTCGCGGGCGTTCGCGTTTTCTGTTTGCCGTTAATGGAGATGAGGTAAGCTTTCAAATTAAATACTTCGCAACGCGTGCAAATGCGTGCAAATTTTGTAAAACTTACTACATTCTAATCATTTTTCTTAAAAAGTATCAGTTCATAAAATATATCATAAAGTGTGTGAAGGAAACGTAAACCTACCATTTCCAGTTACAGCCATACTGTTAATATCATATGTAACAAGATACTAACAAAATTTATACACACTTCAAGAAAAACCTCGATATTTTGAAGTTATAATTTGTGACAATTCAGCAACGCAGGAAAATAAAATGTGCTTACTGGAATGTTGACAGTCTTGCCAACAATAACACGGTGATGTGATTTACTAATTTTGCTTTTGTTATTGTAGTATACATATCAAACTATCATACAAGTATAAATTTTAACAGATTTACGTTAGTTGGTTTTTCTAATATATTCGCGCTAGAACTGACTTTCAGACCACAGTGCGTCGCCTTGCTTCACTTTGCACCGTAAGTCTTCGAGTCTGATCTTTTTGTAATAGCCAATCTATTAGATTTATACGGGTGCGTATGTATTGGAGCGACGACGAGAGCCAACTGTAGACATACGTTTTATTGTTTTATAATGGAACTGTTTACATTGGTGCGTCGCTCACCAGACAGCACACTATTATCGCCGCTCTGATTGATGATTTTATAGCTTCACCGCAGCTCCGACGTTAACGAACTCCAAGTCGAGTATTCGAACAATATAAAAGTAGCCGATATAATGAAATACGCCGTTCAAAGTATTTCTCACGTGGAACATGTAACCGTTTCGAAATGGAACTCTTTACTTCTCTTTCTGTCAACGATTAAGGGAAATATTGAAAAGTTTCAGACCTAGTTGATCCTTGACGAGCTACTCGAAGGTAATTCAACAGACGGATTCAAATTTCATGAAAACATCTCGCTGCAGCGGTGCATACTTGAAACAACACGTGCATCTAACGAAAACAGAATACCGTGTAACGCGAACTGCATGCTGACTCGCATAATACGATCGTTGCACAGTAGGCGAGGCGGCAAAGTCCGCGGAATAATCGTGTGAGGATTATCCGTGGCTATGAACCTTTGAGACTAGCTAGCGATACCGCGACAGCGATAAACACTGCAACCAGACGTTTCACAGTTGAAAACTCGTAGCGACGGTAGCGTTTTCCAAAGTGGGCGTGGATCACAGGGGAGATTAGGGTACGAGTACGAGTACTCGCACCTTTGGTCCGAGTACTAGCACAATTTCCCAACTCGTTGGTGCCGCGTAACCGACAGAGATAAAGCGTTCCGTCACCTGGCTCGATAAAATTGCAATTTCATTTCCTCGGGGCCGCCGGCCGGTGCGAGGCATTCGCCGTTATTCCCGTGGAAGATGCGCCACCGATTCATCCGAGAATAGCCGCGGGAGGAGAATATTCGAGGCGTGCACTACTGGCAATGTCGTCGGTATATTTACATCGTGTGCGACGACGACAACGGGATCGAAAAAACTGGGTCTCTCCTCTGGCCGCGTTCGGTCGTCTTCAACAATCTCTCCGCTGGCCAGCGAAACGTTCCGTCTTTGGGCACGTCAGTTCTTCCGCCGATCCAATAAATCCGGTGATCGGATTATCGTAACACGCGAGCCAATCGATTTTATCGTTACGCGGAAGAAAGAAAGTTGCACGATGAGAGAGCCCAGTCCGGCCCGGCGAGGCTCTCAACAATGTTCGAGGGACGCTGTTTGGCGAATTGACGCGCGACCAAGCAGCGAACATCGAGCGGAATATTACGCGAAGCCCGTGGAAGAAATGTTTATCTACGGATGCGGCTATCATCGGCTAGCTGCATGCGGTTGCCCCCATGGGGCCACGAGACCGTTCCTATCAGTGCCGCGGATTAAACAGTGCGAGAAAACGCTGACTTTCAAACCCTCTCCGCGATAGTTCCGCCTTCGTCGGAGGAGAACTCGGGGAGAGACAGTGACGTGACTCGCCAACTCAAATTATTCAAAAATAATTTCCTCTAGTTGTTCCTAATTTTGTTCTACAGTTAAGAAAGTTAGGGCTCAGGGTATTTATGCAGCACAGTATGAAGATTTCAAACAGTCTACTAAAAATTTCATTCTTCCGACATCAATAGATCGTGTATTTTACGTATTTGCGACAAAAACAAGTAGGTGAAATATAAAGCATTTACATAAGTTTCCTTCAATTTATTGTAATTATTGGAAGAAACGTATTTCTATGAAATTAATGTAGTCAACATTTATCTTGCATACAGATCCGCAGTCTGGTTATCGGTATACAAGCACCATGTGTCATTCAACTAGGAAATTATTATTATCCTGGTTAAAGAGCTGGAATAGTTTATTGAAAATGTAACTTGCCGATGTGTTGCGGATTCGCTCGGACACTGTGTCAGACGTGGCCGGGTGCAAATGTGTCAAAGCAAATGCCAAGAGACTGGTACACCGATTGTCAGAGTAAAAGATCTATTAGATCGCGCACACATTTATTGGATAACTGCGTGTTCTCTCTAATTACTTTTCAAGTGGTGAAAACCTGCCTACCTGAGAGAATCTCGACAAAGTATCCCGATGGGTATTTCGACGATTTGAAAGAACGAAACGGAGCGTCCCCTTCGGTCTATCGCCAACTACGCACTGCGAACAACGGAGGACAAAGTTCGAGCAATAGGGTAGTGTCATTACCATCCGGCAACGTAATATCCCTTCGACGAGGAGCCGTGGAAAGGGTAACCCCGAATCTATTTTCCCATTGAATCTGATTAGAGATAGCGAGATCCGAGGCTCGTTGGTAATTAGGGCTTCGCGTCAGGTCCGGGCCTCGTGTTCTCCTCCGGCAGCAGCAGCAGTAGCATCTCCGCTGTCCCTGTTGACCCTAACAGCATTAACCAATTCAATGCTAGGCCGATCAACCGCGTCGATGATGGCATTCAACTCCTAAATCAGCCTGCCGACCTAGAGAAGCGTAAGTAGAACTTCTCGCGGAAATCTCAATTAGCCGTGGCTTGTTAGTACACAGCATAGTTGGTGATCTACGGGGTGGGATCTAAGAGGGATCTACGAGGAGCGGAGTCGCATCGTTTAGGTGTCAATTGAACAGGTTTTACGTTCGCATAGGTGCGCGCGCGTCGATAACTGCACGCTTCGTTGATCCTGCTGGCTGATAAAAAATTCAATGTTCCGTTCCGTCGATCGCTCATTGGCACTCCCGTCGTTCGTCGCGGTGGCACGATGAAATAAATTGTTAGGAGCGGTTAATTGCGACGGGAACGCGCGCGGACCACCGGGTGGCCGACACCTAGTGCTAAGTAATTGCCGCCAAGTATACACTCGCAATTTCTTACCTGCGTGTGCGTAATTAGAAAACGATCCGAGAGCACCGTGCCAGATCTCGACGAACTCTGCTGCTTGCGTTTAATAAATCTCTCGTCCACGACGGCGACGCGACGATTTCGCGCCGGGTATTCATTAAATTAAACGATTAAGACATTCGACGCGCGCGCGGCTTTTCGCTTTTTGCGGGGTAATTGAACGTGAAACCAAATTTAATTACACCTTCCGCACCCGTGCGCTCTAATAGAACGGAACGCGGACCGTAGCGTAGCTTGCCGCGGAGATTTACGATCGAATAGTGATCTACGACAGCTTCGTGTGCGGCGGAAACCGATTCACGGTGACGAGATGATCGATTTGCATTTAGATGAGCACGATTCCGGCTCGACAACGATAATCAATTTTCTTTCGGATAAACCAAATTTTCGAATCGCTAGTTTCTCTACTTAATTTTTATTTCCCGTTCATTCTCGCGCTTCATCGCTATGGCGTTTCTTCATTTTTTATCTTCGTCGTGGAATTAATGTGTGCAATAATGACGTTATCATTATTATTATTCCGCTCGAGTGTTACGAAGGTAACGTAAAAATATAAACATTACTGTTGTGTAATTCGCTCGTGTTGCGAGGAAAACTTTACAGGTCTCGTTTAGACGCAGCGATTTTGCCGCGTAAACAAAAAAAAAACGCGTGTATCGAAATCGGAATTAGAATATCGATTACCATAAGGAATTTGAAGTTATCATGCCAATATAACAGAAATACGAGTATCTAAATATTTAACCGCTTGTACAACAATGTTCTTTGTATGTATATAATCCTTATATTCTCTAATGATAGATGCTATAACTAGACTGCGTATCTTTATGCAAAATAAAGATTTTCTGCATAATTTGTAAGAAACCAAATTAAATTACCATTCCTATCTTAATAATTTCAACAACTATTTTAATTTCCACCTATTCAGTTTCGTTATGTGTAAATGCATAATTTTCCCTCACTCTACTCGTAACAGGAAAATATAATTATATTGCAGTTTAACATAAATGAATAACGCACATATTTAGTAAGTTTGATAGAGCAAGGGGTACTCGGAAGAGATCGCTCGTTTCCGGTGGTCGTGGAACGATCTATGAACACTGCATCGATCTATCCGACGCGACGCGCAAATCCTCCAACGTAGCCGGCCATATTTTTTTCCCGCCAATAACGGCGGCTCATGAATCTTTTATGCCTGGCTCCGTTTTTCAATTGCCAACCGTGCCCGATTACGAGTCCTTCTGGAACGATCGTTCCGCCGATAATCGAGATAAAACTCGAGGTTCGTTCAGCTCCGTAAGACAATAATTCGCGGAATCGCGATCCTTGTGCGTCGGCGTTTCTCACCCGACTATGCTCGAAGGATGTCGACGGATCCTTCTTATCGGATCGACACTTCACCGACAACGGATCGATGTTATCGCATTTAGATCATGCCTCCGGACAAAAAATCGTATCCGTTGCCTCAATTAATCGCCGCCTCGTGCAGACAATGCGATATAGATGCAATATCGTCAAGGTTAACCACAATTTCGCCATTATAGTGGGGTTTTTTCTATTTTCTCCATTCTTTTTTTATTCGTTACTCCTGCGCGTGACCCATAAACGCGCAAATTACCGGCTACCGCAGAAGTACGTGGACCCGATTACACGTTTTGAGGAATTCTTTAACAGTCACTTATCTTTCGACATCGCTGAGCAACGATCGATAGACCTCCCCTTCGAGGTTCGTCGAGCCGCACGTATTTTTAATTTCTAACGCCGTCATTATGTCGACTGGATTTACAACGGTAACGTTCTCACTTCGGTTTTGCATATCTCCGCGAAATTATTACGAAATACCTGTTCGTTCGCTTCGGCCCTGAGCATTTATATAATCGCAATTAGAAAATGAATGAATAATAAGAGAACTTGCCGACGGATAAAAAAAAATAGCGACGAAAAATAAAATCGGAGGACGTGGATGGCTCTCGACGAACAAGGTGACTCGTCTCTCTCACCTGGTTGCCAGGAGGGGAATTAGTTTTTGTTGCGCGGCGAATAATTAGAAATGAATGGAATAGACGATGAGGTCGAGAGAAAGGGGAAGAGTGTCGCCGCGTAAAAGGCGAGATTCGGTCGTCTGAAAAGGGTGCTCGTTTAGCTTGACATTCTGGGAGTCGCGATCGAGGCCAGGTATTTTCGGAAGTTGTCCTATCCAGGTCGGATTTCGTCTTTCCCGACTGAAAGAGCAGGCCGCCCGCTAAAATGTCAAAAACAAAGACGCGGACAGAGAGTTCCGCGATATATCTAGTGATATAGTTGTCGCCTGAGTTGCGAGCAAGGTTGCACTCCATCATAGTCAACCGGAGAGCCGCAAGATAGTTTTTACATTTTATAATGGCCGGGGTGTGGCACGGTGATTCGCCGTCCGATAGTCTTCAGAGAACTTGATGGATGCTGTGGTCTCGAAAAAAAACCGGGGAACCGGAGAAAAAATGCATCTAATGAGACGATAAATATCCTCCACACGACTGCCAACACGTTTGCGACCAATGTGGCGCGAGTAACGCACGTAACGGAATTCTGTTACCAAGTAACGGTGTTGGATTAACATTGTTTTCTCGGCATATTATCTATATTCATCGACGCAATTATTCTAATTTGAATTTGGCGTTCGATCGTGTACGATAGCGCCTCGCAGCGAACAATCCGTGAATCGCTTCAGTCCACGCTGTTTTATCGATCAACGGTGGTCGATACGATAGGCAGTTCGTGTATCGATTTCTTACAATTTATCGATCGTGCGGGGCGCCCTAGAATTCGGAATTTCAAATGACAATGTTCAACTGTACTCGTTCAACTGTAATTCTATTTTAACACAGCTCTAATAAATAGACTACGGACTTTTATGCAAAATGAAAATGGTTTGCTGCTTTCTATCAGGTAACGACAGACTTAACAGGAAAGTTCCCACAAACGTTTATAGAGAATAAACTGTTCGTTAATAAACTAACGAGCGTTTAATTTTGAGTAGCGATGGAGTGTAAAATCACTGAACGTGATTTGTCACAGTGATCGTAGAGTAGAATCACGATCACGGTTATGATTTTAACTTTGTTCATGACGCGATCGTGATTTTTTAATCTAGAGTGAATTTGCTCATTGTACCTCTTTATTCTTTTACTTTATAATATATATTACAATATATATAGTAAATATATATTACAAATATATATTACAATATATATAGTAAATATACATATATCAGAAATATAATAGGCTCTTATATATTAACCCCTTGCCGTATTTTAGCGAGTCACACTCGTGACGAAGGTCGTGATAAAGTCTAATCAATATGAATGTTACTCGTTTCTTTTTAGATGAAATAAAATTTGATTCGTTTGTAATCAATATTTAATCATTGAAATAAATGTAGTCATACAAGAAATATAAATTTTCTTTTCCCTCATACTACATTTTTGGGGATATAGTCGTTTTAATCACTGTAACTGCAAAGAAAATGGTACAGCAAGAATTTTAAAAAATCTGCGATTCTACTCTACGTTCATGAATTAACGGATTGTTGATCAATAGAACTTCCAACAGCAAACAAAGCAGAGAACACTAAATAAAAATTTCTATTAAATTTATATAAATTTACTTGCTCTTATTTATAAATTTAAATAAACATGTTCTTTGATATCATTGCATCTTTCTACGAAACTTCGTAAAACATTTACTGCTGTTGATTTCGATTTATAGAGGTTATTAAAGTGCAATTGTGGGGAATGAACAAAATTTTCATCTTGTAGAGGTTTTCGAGTTATCGAGGCTAGACTGTATATAAAACATAGAGATTATATGTCTTGCTTATATAAATAAACGGCGTAGATGTTTTAGAAGTTGCGCAAAGTACAGTCATGCTCTCCTCCGATGAAAAGTGCTCGCGAAAATCACGAATGACATTGTGAAGAATCACCGTGATTTGGAAGGAACGCGATTGAATAGTGATGGAAAAGTAGCAGTTGACGCGATCCCTAATTTTGATTGTAATTTGAAATTGCGCGGGAGACGCGGGGCGCAGGTACGTCACTGGGCCGCTCGTCAGTGGCGGCGCGCTCAGCCAGCGGTCACCATGGCGACGAGCAATCATCTCCCCCACCAGATTTCAAACGAGCCCCCTTCTGCGTCAGTCGTTCGCGAGACCTCGTCAGCGGTGGATTGTGCGTCGTTTGCCGGCCAGTTTTTTTGGTGTTTCTGTCGCCCTTTCTCGCTCTCTCACCCCTGGTGAAGCAGCACGCAGACGAAGACAACGGAGCGCCTCGGGGGCGCTGCCGCGAGTGTACGGTGCGCCGAATAGTATCGTCAGCGGCGAGGATCCGTTCCGTTCTTCCTTGGTGTCGTCCTTACGGTCAATAATGAGGGACATGGCGGGCAAGATCGCCGAGTTGAAGTTCGAGGCACCCTTGGCGCGCTTCGAGGAGGAAGACACGGCTAGCTTGAAGAACATGAATCTGCTGACAGGTGCGAGAGAAACCGAGAGATATCCTACGCAGTGTACGGCGTGTACAGTGTATAGTATACACGCGGTATACACGCCGCGTACACGCATACAATTCCGTTGGCTCTTGGACCGTGGCGCACACGCTGCGCATCTCCTCTCGTTCTCCTACGTACGGATCGAAAGTTTATCGCGATGTTCCCGATACGAAAATCGCTTTGCGGCAACGACGACGACGGCGACGACTCGCGTCACGTTACCCTGACTGCAGCCGCGTAACCGTTCTGTGCCAAAATTACACGAAACCGACAGTCGCGACCGGCGTGACAGCCATCCTCGTCCCTCCTTCGCCTCCTCCATTCCGAGTGTAATCGATCTCTCGAACCGCTTCGAAAGTGGGTGATCCTACTTACGAAGTAATAAAAACGTTTCGAGGACGGTTGTACGCGAGGCCTTCGCCGATGTGTATTTACACGTTTATTTCACGCCCTGCCGAGGATTATATCTGTCCGCCAATTTCGGCACTAGGTCGAATTCCGGCTGGGAGAATTATAAACATCGATTCCACTTGTCCTCGGTGCTACCATTTATTTCGGGAGCTTCCAGACGCCGAATGTAGTCGATTATTTTCGCGGTGGCCCGGTCAAAAAACGGGAACCGTTGCTTTGCAATCTGAAAATCGCATCGTTGAAATAAGCTGGTAGGAAAAGGTCACTCATTAGTCGGACCCGTTAGCTCGCAAGGAACGCAAGCCAAGTTGACATCCCGGCCTTTATGATATCTTGCGTAGAGGTAGATTCTGTGAAAATATTCGACATTCTTCTAGCGACCCATATTTCCGTTGTGAGGAGAAATATGTCCTTCAGTTTAGGCTGAAAAGCTACTTTCAGAAAAGAATAGAAATAGGAAAAGAGGTTACTTCGAGGGGCAAGTAGGATTTCTGAAAATCCAAGATGGCGACACTGTAACTTATTTTGTTGTATTTCTTTACAAATAATTACGTCGATCCCTCATAATTCAGATGTAACCAGGGTGTATCAGGTTGTATCTTATCGCTTTCGAATTAGAAACTGATTGATTTATCTTGTTTAGCCCTTAATAGACAATGTTAGGAGACACTTTTTTTCCTCGTCTCGGGGATAGTAGCCTGTCAGGGGCATTGACATCAGGGAATATGCCCTTATGGAGGTAGACTCGTTTTTCTAGGATTGCAAGGGTGCAGGACGCTACTTGTCATTTTTCAATAATACAATACAAAGATGGGATCACCTTCAAAAGTCCTACTTTTACGTTTACGAAGCGTAATTTGTATTATTCGGCAGCATAAAGCTGCGCATGTAGCTATTTTCATAAAACTGTGACAGCTACATGCTGCCGAATAATACAATTTACGCATCTTAAACGTAAAAACAGGAGTTTTGAAGGCTTTTGACTGCTTTCAGCGCTTTTGACTACTGAAAAACCCCATCTTTGTAATTATAAAGAAATGAGAAGACGCATATCCCGCACCCTTGCAATCCTGGAAACAAGTCTACCCCCTTAGCTGCTGGCCTTAAATGGCTGGCTACTGGAACGGTTGTCCTGCTCATTCTTGTGGCGAATGCATAAAATCCACAATCCGGTAATTACCACTGGCAATCGATAGGTACTGATTTAAAGTGTTTGCCAAGGCGTCGATGTCCCCGGGCCGCTTTCCTCGAAGCCTGGCGTGTAACTATAAACGGAAATTTCGAAACAGAAAGAGCGGTGGTGGCCCGGCAGCAGGGAACAGGTTTCGCGGGAGCGGGTAAACGCGTGAAACGCTTGTGCACGCGCGCGCGCTCGGTCACGCTCGTTTTGCCGGGCCTTAGAATCAAATGACGAGGGTGGCGTGGCGCATTTAGCCACCATGAAGAGGAGCGACCTTCGGACCGCGACAAAAGGCTACGTCACGCGTACAATTGCCGTCTAACGTGTCGCCCGAGCGAGCCTCCTCTCCAAAGAAACCGAGAGACGGCTCTCTCGTTCGCGGAAACAGTGAAACTGCATCGCGCATTCCGCTCCTGACCCTCATTGGCGGAGCAAGAATTAATTCGAACATTTTTGTACCCTCCTCATACTGCAATGGCATCCCGGTGGCCTTCATAGTCCCAGCAAAAATTGCACTATGTTTTATTCTTAAAGTTTTATTTTAAAAGCTCCCAGAAAAGAGTGGAAGTTCATATCCACTGTGTGCCTATATTTTCTCTAACGATTAAATATTTAGCGACATAGAAATAGAATTTTATTACGGTTTAAACGAAATCAGTAACACGACTGTTTCATTAAAGTTGTTCCAATTCTTCGTCGCGCGAGTCTAGCTCGATGTTATAAGACTCCAAGTAGGACTAGAAGTATTTTGAGAAATTTTTGTAGTCTGTTTAGAAAGTCTCAGGTAATACCGCTGAGATTATCTTTGTAATTTATTCGAAAAAGAAGAAACGAAACAGTGTGTATCATCGGATTGTAATCGAAGCCCTTGCATCGATGACTAGACTGCGGATTTCTATGCAAATGCTCATTTCCTGTAAGTGCGAAAGAACCTTGAATGAAAGAATTCTTCGTGGTAAAAGTAGAGTAATCAATCAATTAATTTTCTCGCATCCCACAAACGCCAACAGATCTGCACTCCATCTATGATTCTAGTTTGTCGATTTTAGAAGTGACAAATTCTCTTCTGGGATGATACTTACAATGGTTCAAGAAATATGCGCTCTTTATGACTTAACATTTCGACCATTACGTAAATCTTAATGACTATAAAATAATTCGGTACTCGAATCATTAATGATAGGCTGCAGCTCCCCTGTACACTTTGCCATTACGATACAGAATTTATCGTCGGAGCGTAATGCGCGTTTCTTTTGCAGTATCCGTTTAATAGCGTGCACTAAACTCGAGATTAATAACGATAATAACGTGTTGCAGCTGAGGTCGCGCAATATAATAGACTATCTGGAATAACGGGGGTCTCCGCGAGGCTCTATGGTACCCGACGCACTGTAAACTATAATTTGAGGACATTGGAGTCGCTCGATCACGGCGTTGACCGATCGTTACGTCACGCACGCGATCGTTTCCTGAAATGGTACAGCAAGCTCAACCCGCGTCTCGAATAACGTTCTTTCGAAAGCGTGCCCTCGAGCACGAGGCTCATATTATTTTTCGCGACATCGTAGATCTCACTTGGAACAAGCACTCGCCAGGTTCCCGCGGAATCGCGGAAACCTGCAAACTATTCCTGTTTAAGAACCTCTTCTCGAACTGCGTCCTTGACACGAGCGGATCCTTCAGGCGCATCCTTATTTAATTCGTTCATTTGCCAAATCGATCGACACGATTTTTGTCGTTATTTCAAACCGAAGAGATTGAGCATCAATCATGTGCTTTGGCAATGAACGTAAGAAAAGGTGGTTAATCGATTTCAGCTGCGAACAGCTCATTTATTAGCCCACGCAGTGAGCTATTAATCATCTCTAGCTTTTGCGAGGCTTTCTTTCAATCAACACCTCTGTTCAGAGAAAACTGTTTCACACTGGAACAAAATTGCGAAAAGCTTCTGTTGCGGGATAAAGCACTCTACATTCGGGGACGATGTTTTTAACCCTCAGCGAAAGGGAATTATTTTCAACACACTTTTTTATGGCTCGAATATATACATACGTATATTATATTTTTTTGGTGTAAAAAACAATTTGTAAGTATTTATTAGAAAGTTTGATATTTTACAAAAGTAATAATCTCTTTAAAAATGATTCGTAATCACAGACCGTTACAATTGTTTAGGCAACTATCAGCAGATCCGCATCCACAATTCGTTGAAACCATCACGGCCAACCTTAGAAGCGTTGACACTAATACGCGAAGCGAAAAGATTAAAGAAAAGTCGAGAGCGATTTGATCCTGTCGAAAACATACGATCTGCGTCCTCGATGTCTGCGTGAAAGTTCGATCCACAGTTTACGTAATTGATAACGGAGCTAGGCGACAGCGGATGTAATTAATATCAGCTCTCTGCGTAGAACGCGCGAAATCTCCCCGCGACTCGCTCTATACGCTCCGCGAGATACGGCACTGTCTACAACAAACGGTGACCCATCTTCTTCCGCTCTGTTCTCTCTCCGTCGAGCTGTCTCTCGTGTTTACTCTTGGATACGCTGGAACTGGTGACTAGTACCCACTCTTGTGTCACTCGAATTCAGTTGGTTCTGCTCGGAGAAGAACAAGGGCGAGGCTACTGGTTACACGAACTACTAAAAATATGTTACCTCCTACGGCACTTCAACAAATTATTTATTTATTATTACCGCTTGTGGTCTCGAGATTGGTATCCGAACGTCGTTTCTATTTTAACAGAGATACCGATCGTACGCACAGATGTTTGCTTCACGCGTTGACTAACGCCTGAGTCACACGCGGCTCATGAAACCGTCTGTGTTTACAAATTCGTGTTTGCGCTAACGCATAAGTGCGCAAAATTTCACTCTGACTCTTCGGCTTCCATTTCATCGAATTAACACTTTGATATCTGAAAGACTCTTTAACCCTGTGATGGTATCCTGGGGTCTCCGATGACCCTGATGAAATTTTATTTTATTTCTGATCATAATATAAAAGGGGATTTTCAAGGTTCCTTTTCGCACAGCACAATATTATCCTAGGTAGGCAAAGATTTAAAACTATTTCCGTAAATTTTTATGGAATTGTAGAGATAGAAAAATGAACACGATACCAAATTCACGGGTTAATACTTTATCTACCGGGAGCCTAGGCTTTTCGATAATTGTGACGTACCAAGTGAAAACTTGAAAATCTTTATCCACATGATAATCCTAAACGAAATTATTAAACTACGTTATTAAGCATAAATGCATAAAGATTCGTAGGCAAACGATTGTTTACAGCTGTCTAATCGAATTCTTTTCTGTCCCATAGAGCAATTGTTGGACGCCAGTTTGGATAGTAGCTTTTCGATAATTGTGACGTAGCAAGCGAAAACTTGAAAATCTTTATCCACACAATAATCCTAAACGAAATGATTAGACTACGTTATTGAGCATAAATGCATAAAGATCCGTAGGCAAACGATTGTTTACAGCTGTCTAATTGAATTCTTTTCTGTCCCATAGAGCAATTGTTAGACGCCAGTTTGGATAGCAGCTTCGGGGAGAACTGCAACGCGAACGAGCCGCCAACGACCCATGAAAATGGCACCGATACCCTACAGGAGGGGACGTTCAGCCCCTTCAGCGGCAGTCTCGAGGACCTTGTTAATACCTTCGACGAGAAGATAACATCCTGCTTCCGCGATTACGGCACGGATGTCGAGTCCCTAGCACCTGTCCAAGTACGGACGCAGGAGGAGATCATGAACGAGTGCCAGTAAGTTTCTCTGGATTTTTATTCGGCTCTAGAAACGCACGAAACGGACCAAGGACGTGGCCTGCGTGACGCACTTTGTTCCGATAGCATCTAATCTGTGAGTTGATTGACTCGTCACTTGACTGCTTATCGTCTTCTTGGTATAAAAACTCTCATCCTTGGTTGTTTAGGTGACCCTTGGAAAATACTATAAATGGGCACGTTATAATAACAATAACAGTGCGTTTTGCTGCATTTGCAGCCTATACAAATGACGATGGTAGAATATTGTACACTAGATTTATGAACTAATGGTTGATAGACAAACTAGCAACGTTGAATGTAATCGTGTTAGAAATTTTGCATAGAAGACTGCAACAAGCCCAGTTACACCAATGCCTAGCAATCCGTGTGTAACACGGTACTGCATTAAATCCGCGCTAGCACAGATACGGGACTGCGGGTGAACAGGTGTAGCTGGCAGCGAACGTCCCATCAGGTTTCGCGAAAGTTACCTTGGTAATCGGTGTCCCGTGTACCTCGATAGAGGACTAAGGGGGAAAAAAGAGGAATGCACCAGCGATAATTATGTCGGTACGCGCGCACGACCGAGAAGTTGTCCGTGATCCTTGGGTCACGCGATTCTCCGAGTACAGTTATACCGGTTCACGGTTCAAAAATGAAGCACGGCCGCGTTGGTCATCCACGCGACTGTTCCCAGGGTTAATTCCCGTCAGTATTAAATCATACGTCACCGTTGCATCGATTTCTCGTTATTGTTTGGCACGGTAGTC
Organism: Lasioglossum zephyrum; assembly: GCA_028455615.1. NCBI lineage: Eukaryota > Metazoa > Arthropoda > Insecta > Hymenoptera > Halictidae > Lasioglossum > Lasioglossum zephyrum. The sequence continues at coordinate 22,723,791 of CM052321.1, read as the reverse complement.
GGCGAATTAAGGCGCAGAAACGTGGACTGTCGAACCAAGGTCTGAAAAGTTGCGATTCACCGAACATTCTTTACTGAAATTTACTTTGCAATTTACTTTGAATTATTAATACGTTGTAATAATTTATTTCATTTCGGCCTAGCGGCCAAGAAATTGGACTTGGTTTTACAAATCTACTATATTACTCATCCCTTCATTCATCTGTCCATCCATTTTTCCACCCATCCATCCATATCCTATGCCATTTGTTAATCTACTCTGATCTATCCTAATATGTATATCCTATTATCTTACATCTAATATTGTCTCTCCTTCTGTTCTCTTGGTTATTTCTTTCCTTTTTATTATTTCGATACTCCTAAGCCTTACTGTTTCTCTCGCTCTCTTTTATTTTGTACTATCTTTTTTTATACTTATTGTTTCCATCTCTTCGCAATCCTCTGTCAAATGCTTTAGTGTCCCCCAGGTGTCTCTCGCGCATCATGCACATTCTCTCTACCTCTTTCCTCCAGTATTTATATCCTTTCTCTGGCTGTCTTCTTCGCCTTTTTCCTCCAGATACCTTGGCACTCTCGCTTCGTATACAACATGTTTATATCTATCACAGAACCTAGAGTTCCTTATTTAATTATATTGCCACTGTCCCTGAATTTCCCTATTTGATACGGTGTATATCGTTTCCAGATACGAAGTGCGATTTAAAAAAAAAACGGCACGGACTGATGGGATGACCTAATATTCCCATCGCTTCCGACACGGTCGTGATCGTTAGCGGTGCCGGCAAATGAATAGGCGATCGAAGCTCGGTTATCGCATTCAAATTGTCACGGGTTACCTTGAGATATCTATTACGCTGATCCACGTACCCGCCGTGGCAAATGATAGGCAGAGTGAAGCTGTCGGACTCGAGCGGAAGCGATCGTTTATGGAAGATCGCCGTTATATTATTCGCTCGTTCGCTCGCGCGCGAGAATCGTAATTACCTACCAGTCGCTACGGATGCTCCAATGACATAATTCAGGGTATGCTAGCGTGGCGTTCCGGCTGTCGGGATGCGTGCCGCTTTTACGATCACGGCGCGGATTTATCGTTCCTATAAAATCGCGCAAAAACCCCGCACGAGATTACGCGTTTCGCCGGCATCCAACCGGCTGTTTACCACATAATATATCCTGTTCGGGTAATAGTCGTGTTAACGCTTTCTTCCACGACTCGTTAGGACTCTCGCGCGCGCGAGAGAGAAACAGTTTCACTCGATGCACCGGTTCAGCCAATATCAACGAACGATAACTTGCTCGCTGTTATTAAAGCTTATTGGCTCGACTCGCGAGCTCAAATTGCGCGTGGCGGCACGTGGATGGGAACGAGCTATCATTCAGCTATGCTTCATTTATGGGCGCATCTCGTGCGGCTGTTCGGATCAAATCGCAGACACCATCAGAAAACGACACGAACTTTTACGGCGCATAAGATTGCTCCAATTGCATCAATCTTTGAACAACTCGTTCGCATTTCGTTGACATTTTTTTATGCAAAATTACCATTCGTCGTTTATGGGATATTGTGCGGCTGATTGAAACAAATCGTGGATTGCATTAACAAACGAGACGGGCTCTCAGAGCATACATGATTGCTCCGGTTGCATCAATCTTTGAATAAATCGTTCTCATTTCGTTGACACTTTTTTATGCAAAATTACCATTTGTCTTTTATGGGGCATTGTGCGGTTGATTGAACCAAATCGTGGATAGCATTAAAAAACGAGACGGGTTCTAAACATAAATTCTTATTGAAAACGAGTCTGTCTAAAGTACGGATTTTTGCGATGAAAGTTTTCCGCAATTCTCCAGCCTAGTTCCTCGCTGCACTGGATCAAGGCCTGCTTCTAAAATCTCACGTGCTCGGACTTTGTAATCGAGCGACGCGCGACGTTCGAAACGGCACAGTTTTCTTCTGTACGCGACGCGACGGTCGAAGGGAAAGTATGTAAAATACGGCGCAGTGGTGGCCGCCCTCGAAGCGCATATCCACGTCCATGCAGCTCCCGATTTTATTGGGAATCGTTTCACGTTTCGTTGGGAAGCTAGGGAACGATATGCCAGCCGCAGAGCCGGATCCTCGGGATCACGGTATCGATTTTCCGACTGAAAAGTGTGCCGCCATGAGTACTCTCTACATGACGTTTGCGCCGTGTGTTGCAGCTTTCTCTCCGCTGCTGTGTGGACAGCGCGCCAAAACAAGAGAGGACTTCCAGTCTACTAATTAGTAGACTGCGGAGTTTTATGCAAAATGCAAATGTTCTTTATCGATTGTACGAAGCAGAAGTCGAGTGACGATATAGAAGAAAATAGAACATCAGCTTCCATGAAATTTTTGTAATTTCTTCACTGTCTCAAATATTACTGTTATGTATTGGAAGGAACAAGACACTGTTTCACTTTTAGACATTTAATATATGATTCACATTTGGTGTGCTCGTCTTTACATCGCTCTGTATGCTCTCACATTCGACTCTCATCTACGACTCTCATTCTCTGTACGCGCGTCGCGAATCCCGTATTGTCACTAGAGCTGTGACTTATGAGATACCCGGGGGTACCCGGTTACTTGGGTAAACAGCATTACCCGAATTCCCGGGTATTCGTGTCAACAAAAATTACCCGAGTACCCGGATATCTCATGAATACACTGCGGATCTTTATGAAAAATAAAAATCGTTCGCATCAATAGGAAAAAGCAGACAATATATTACGATTACTTATTCTCTTGAACGATTTTAATAAATTTAAATTAATGTATCAACGTTCTTTTAATTACATTATTGTTTTAAATTGCACAAAATCATTTATGACTTATGTCTTATGAGGTACCCGGATACTCGGCTATCTCATGAGATACCCGGGTAGTTTTGCTCTACCCGTGTATCTCATGGGTACTCGGGTACCCGGGTATCTCATATACTCGGGTACCCGGGTATCTCATATACCCGGGTAAAAGTCCGAGCTCTAGTTTTAACACATTCTTTCAGAACTTAAAAGAACAAATTCAACGACATTGATAGCTTTTATGCAAACACAATTTCTTCAGAACCATCTGGTTCTTCTACTAAATTAGCTTATTAGCTTATTAATTTTGAACTACCTCATTAGCTATCGACATTGCTTTAAATGCGTCGACCAACAGTCTGCCAATAAGAATTCTATTGCGCTGTGTTGCGAGGACTCGTTGCATGTCCTCGAGAGCATGTAAAATGCTTGAACTCGAGCGACTGGTTTCAATTATCGCAGGATTCGCGGTTTATTTCGGGCGGCGTGTCCACGGACAGAAATAAAAAGGCGGAAAAAGCTTCAGCCGGTGAATTTTGCGAAAACTGTCCGTTCAGACGCAAGAATCAGCACGGACGATTCGATTCGTGGTTCGGAAACGTCAGAGGGAAATTTAGCGAGAGAGGATATGAGTCAGCTAGAGCGTGATGGATCTGCATAACTAATAACACGCCCGATCAAATGCGTATCCTCGGGGGAGAAAGAATCGTTCGAGCGAGGCCAGGGATTTAATTAGGGAATCTCTCTCTCGATCGAAATTTTGATTGCGACGAAAATTGTACAGGGGTCGCAGAATATGATGGAAACGCTATTTAAAAATGTTACATCGTATTTGTAAGATTAGTAGCCATCCAAGTCCTCACACAATATTTTCCTAGCTGGTAGAAACATCGAATGTATTGGATCGTTCGGAAAGTCATCTCGTTTCTCGTATAGAGATGGCATTGCTTCCATTTGTTATTACTAACCTTATTTTAAATCGCAAAATCGTGGTATATCTTTTTTTTATACAATTACAATCTCAAGAGATTATGTTGCCGAACATTATTTCTCAATACATTATTATACTTTATATGTATAATACAATACAAATTACATATAAATAATCGTACGCCAGTACACAAGCAGTTTTAAACATGCATATGTACAGTTTTCTTAAATTTTTAACTCGTAGGTATTCAGAACATATAATATATATAATTATACATATACCCTTTTTATATATATCTTGACAGCTTCGAACATAATTTCCTACCTTGTAGCGCTTTCTAATCTTTCAAGTATGTTTTTATCATCACATCAAATATACAAAATCAAAGTAAGAATTTCCATCACTTTTAAGTGAAAAAAGTTTTATTACCGCAAGGGTAAAACTGTAGTGGACGAAAGAAAAAGTTGTGCGCTGTTTAAAGAGAGGATGTACCATCGACTACCATTTTTTCCGCTTTTTCTCAACATTTTTTATGGGGTGTAAATTTCATTTCAAATGAAGCTTTGAAAAGTCATATAACTCAATATTTTGCTCATAAAAAACCGAAATTCTACAAGCATGGGCTTTTTAGTTGCCTGAAAAATCACAAGAGACTATACAACAAAATGTCTTTTCTCAAAAATTTTCTCTTAAGAAAACGAGAAGACTTTCCGAACGACCCAATACATAGATGAAACGTTGGTAACGCTGTATCGAAGTAGGCCCAAGCCCCGTCGTTCAAGGGTGATACAATATTTGCGAGTCCAATGAGGCAACTCCAAGTTGAATTCAGCCCATATTAAATACCAAGACTTACCGTGCAGTATGTTAGTCTCGTGTCCCATAATATTGAGAATTTAATTTATTATCCAGCGCTATACGTCGGGAACTTTCTCGATTTTTTTATTCCTTCCGTTTTCTCATTCCTCGGTAATGCAAAACACAGGTTTATGAAACATACTTTTTAAATTTTCAGTATAGGCCCACATAAAAAAGTTGTAAAATGCAACTTTTCGTATTTTTCATCCGGTAGTAAACTAATTGCTCTACCTTCTCAAAAAAGTTAAAATCGTATAGTCCAATATTAACAAAGTCATCAGTTTTTTAAGAGCGTCCGAATATAAGTGGGAGTCACAGTAGCTATTTTTATAAAAATGCGACAGCTACAATCTGTCGAATAATGTTAATTACGCCTCATAAACGTAAAAATAGGTCTTTTAAGGGCTATTACGGCCTAGATTGATCTTTTACCTAGCGCTTTTGATTACTGCAAAACCCGATCTTTACTGCCCTTGAGCTTGCTTCTAACTATTCACATCAATACGTGTACATCTATTCTGATTGTTTGAGTGCTCTAACAGCACTAAGTAACTACTCTGGCAATACTAAATCCATCCCTTTTCTACTTGATATTCATAATTTGATAAATTCCTACTTTCTGGATCCCTTCGCGTATTCAAATTACTCACAATGAAAAGGTTGACGTTCTAGCTAAGGAATCATCCTTGTTGGCTACTTCTACTAATATTCTCGATCCCTACTCTGATTTTTCCAATAATTTTAGAAAACAAGCTAAACAGCTAACCAAAAACCATATCCTTAAAGAAGCAGAGTTCAAGGGCGTAAAATTTTTCAGTTCCTTTTATCACTCCGGGTCCAAACCTTGGTTTGCTCATCTGAGACTTCTCAGAGAATTCATTTGCTGGGTTCGTTCTGGACAGTATCAACTGAGGGCTTCCCTGTTTAAGATTAAACTTGCTAATGACACAAATTGTCCATATGGTTGTCTGGTACAGGATCCTAATCATGCGTCATGACAATGTCCGATCTACGATAATAATAGAGATACTTTGATTTGCAAACTTTGCAACCAGGGTCACTTTCCACCCTATACGATAGATTCTTTTCTGTACGGACCCTCTCTCTGTCCCCTGTTTCTTATACATACATTTCATAAATCTCACAGTTTATTTCTTTAATGTTAACATTGTATTCGAAAATGTTTAACATATTCCTTAGTTATAGTTCATAAGTTATCCTTGTAAAGTTAGCATGCACAGCCATGTGCATGCTGCTAATAATCCCAAGTGGGGTTTCACAGCTTAATAAAAAAAAACCGATCTTTACGTTATCGAGAAATGAGAATGCGCATCCTTCACCCTTACAATATTGGAAAAAAGAGTCTACTTTCTTTTAAAAAAATTTTTACTGTCCATGGTTTGGTCATCATAATTTGGAACAATTACCAGCGTACGAGGTTAATTTGGTTTTAAGGCCACAACTGTGACAGAAATGATGAGGCAAGGGGTTAATGAAGAATCCCCCCTAACCTTCAACGTGTTAAGTGATCGTATAATGTTGCAGAATGTGGTGGACGATAACCGGCACCTTCGGAAACATCCTGCCGATCGACTGGAGCAAATCGTACGCGAGGAAAATGCACATGCCCGCGTTGAATCTGAACGAGGCTCCGCTCTCGAACGACAGGTAAGCCATTTTCCCCATTATCCTCTCCTTTCTTTCTTTAATCGTAATTCGTTTGCCGCTTTCACTTCTCATACACAAGATCGAACATGTATGTACTCCAGAGAGGAGGCTAAATGCGATTAATGTTCGCCAATCGGTTGCTTTCCTTTTGTTTGCCTTAGACAAGAACTAGAGGATTTAAGTAGCGAAGACGAGGCTGTCGCGACTGATTTGGACATGCATGCTTTAATCTTGTCCAGCAGCATCGACACGCACAGTCCTGAGGAACAACTAAAGACTGCGGAAGAGGTACTTCGCGAGATAGACGACATAATGCAGGCAAGTGAACATTTTCCTACGAAGTAACACGGTGTCCGAACAAAATATTCATAACTTCTCTTTGCAGACATTGATTTAGAAATCGAATATATGTATGAAGAGGATAGGAAATTAACACAGCTTTCAAATGATATGTATTTCATTCGAGTTGAAATACAAAAATTTAAGTTTGACGTATTGAATAGAAAAGACGTGTTTGATCTCAGACGGAGATTTAAACGAGACAATTAATTAATTATATTCAAGATAATTGGAATTAATCGTTAAACTATTGTGTTTACGTACGTGTTATTTCTAATTACTACTTAATTCCTACATTTTTGGTTCATTGTAATGAGATATTTATTTTTGGTACCCAAGATCGCGTGACGGTCACGACGTTATAAACCTCTGAATTCGTCTTGACGTAATAGAAATGTACACACCTTTAAAAAAATAATGGTGACCTTAACATGTGGAGAAATATAACTATAAGAATAATTTGTTCCTCACTAAGAACTTTGCCCTTTCGAACATAGTCATGTTTTCCTCTAGCATTCTTTTGGTTGATGCTCGATTAACTACATACTACCAATCAACGCTGTTTCTCTACTAGATCCATGTGAGAAATCAGATCGAGGTATCGCTTGAAAGCCGTGTTGATTTCCAGCACTCGATACATTCTATTCTTAAAGCGATCTTCTGCGAAGCTATCACCGTGTAAAATAGAGCGTACGCGATGCATGAATACTTTCTCCGGACACTGTGCACCTAATTATTCAAATGGTTTAATGCTGGAGGACAATCGCCGCGGAGCAAAGATTGATGATCTTTTATTTTGCAGGAAAGTCCATCGATGGAACGATCACCGGATTCGGATGGCTCGTTATTGGACAGCGACGAGGCGCTCGAACGGAGCAGGGAAGTCCTTGGCTCTCCGCTACACGAGAAAAGTACATTTCCATCGAGACCGATCTGGAACAATAAACATCGCCGGACTATGGAGCCAGTTAATGCGAATCACGATGTGTTTGTTTTAGAGCTGAAACAACTGAGCTCCAGTCAACTGACCGAGCTCCTCGGCGAAATGGAATCGCTGGTCGGAGCCCTAAGCGAAACCCTGATCGCGGAACTCGCGTTGAGGGACGAATTAGAGTACGAGAAGGAGCTGAAGAATCAGTTCATCTCGCTGCTGCTCGCCGTGCAAAACCGACGAAGACAGCACCACGTGACAAAGAAACGAAATCAAATGCAAAATGGTACTAGTCCGTTACCGCAACACAGATCCTTACAGGAATCAAAGGTAATCCGCGTTTACGCAGCTTCTTTTTCGAACAAATAATCATCAACCCTTCTTATTTCAGTATTTAACGACTGTCATCCCGTACCATACGGATAGTGGTCCTCCAGACAACCAAGCCTTACAGGTTCTTATAAAAAGTAAGTATTTGCCAGTGCATATTTAATTTCGTTAATTAGTCTGATTCTCGATTTCTCTCCACGAGCCACGATCTAATATGTTGCAGTACTGAAAGCAATTAACGAAGACAGCCCAACTGTACCTACTTTATTAACAGATTATATACTCAAAGGTATAAATGAATTTTTTTTAAATCAATTTTAGAGATCTGTAACCTGCTAATTGGGTGAGTTCTGTGGCCATTATGCTGCGGATCTTTGCATATCCGCGGGGTCTATAAATCTACCCTGGTTAGCAGGTTGTAATGGAATATACTGATTTAATAAGTGTTCTCATGATGCGTTTTCAGTCCTGTGTCCCACTTAGTGAGAATGTCGCAAGTCTCGCAGGAAGATCAATGGAACACCAGGAAGAAAGATATTACGATATTGAAGAATACAAAAATTTGCTCTCTTCTTCTTGCCAGTACGCTTTCAGCCGTTGTTGTGCCGCATATATTTGCGTTAAGGCAGGTGATTTTTCGCTTCTGAGTTGTGTCTCGAATTACACTCTCTCTATTGATTGTAGATCGTAGGTAGGGTCCCGTGACACTCTCGCATCTAGTCTTACTTTATATATTATATTATAATGTGTATATTGATTTTACATAAGGTACAGTTCCGATAATCTATGTATTGCGCTCTATGGAATACCTCTTGTCGTATACATATGGATTATTATAAAATACGATTCTTCATTTTTATATACGTCATTCATGGATTTCTCGCGACGATTCGGTTTTTTGTAATTTTTTGTACATAAAGATTTTATCGAAATACGTGTGAGCAAAGTTTACTATATCACCGAGAATACTTATATATATTTATCTAGAAAAAACATACCAAATAAATATGTAGATCGCTCTCGGCCGATGAGATGGAGAAATAGAAAGAGAGAGAGAGAGAGAGAGAGAGGGAGGGAGAAAGAAAGAAAGAGAGAGAAGCATTAATAAGCTTACGGATTTAGTGCGTATCATTGTAACACCCGTATCTATATCGAAAGTTACACTAATTAATAACATTGACGCGCAAAGATACATTGCATCCCGTGAATCGAATCATACTTTCACAGATGTGTACTTTACTTGGCAAACTGTTAAAACGACTGTGCGCAAAAGCTGGTATATTAAACGTTCTCTCGTGTACAGCGACAAACAGTTGTCCCGATGCATTGTGCATATAGTAGAAATACTGTGTTTGTTGAAATAAAGAAATAAATCGGACAATCTTACTATTCGAAAGAGTATTCCTCACCCGTATTCAATACAGTTTTTATTATACAGAAAATTACACTATGCTTTTCCCATCAACGTCCATTGCCTCGCTACAAAAACCGATCACCGAAATTACAAAGCGTTGTACACGGTCGGTACTTGGATGGGTATACGCCGGGGTGACCCCCTGGGTACAGGCTGCGTGTTGTTGGCAAAAGGTGATTCGGAAACCCACCTTTCATAAGCAGTATTTCCCGCTGAAAATTAGGCTGAAATAGACTGAAATTAGGCGATAGTGAGAGTGGAAGAAGGGGAGAGTAGTGGTAAATGAATTTGAAACCCTTTGGGAACCAAATATCCATTACTTTATACTCACACATTAATGAAAAATAATTAACAGAAGAATCACTGTGTACATAACACTATGCTTTCCCCGAGTAAACTGTTTTAGTTTTTATTTGCCGCTTCTACCAAATAACGAAGAAAGAAGCGATTATTCCATTTTAAGAAAGCGGAGACTACCATCGTGTGTCCCTTACGCATCCACCTACAGAAAAATCATAGACATCGGATCTTGTACCCCTTGATACTATGCAAATTTTATTATTATATGCAATTTTTCCTATCCCATTAGCAGCCGAGCTATTCAGGTGGCCTGCTTTAGGCGCCTCTGTGCACTGTTCGAAATAATTAGGGCGTCTTTGAACTGCTGTAACTTCAAATAAAAGAATCATGCGATAGTCTGTATGGGTTCATTTTAAAGCTTGGAAATTTCTACTTTCGCGTCTTAATATTTAATCTCTTTGGGAAGCCCTATATTTACCCCTTGCCCGACAATATCGTGTCTGACTCGCGTTAAATATTCCGAACACAGTCTAATAAATGTGTGTGTGTGTGCTATTAATTTCCTTTAAACCGAAATAAAATTCTATTTTGGCTTTGTTAATGTACAGTTATTGGAGAATATAATTAATAAGCGTACAATAGATATAAATTTTCTCCTTTTTTAAGAAATTACGAACCACAAAAAAATTCTGATCACTAACACCGTAAAACAAATCGTAGACCGCAAATGGTTGACACTTTGCACTCTTGCAACAACTCCCTACTATTTTAAATGTTTTATTTAAAATTTATTTCAAAGGACAGTTCCTTGACTGCTACTTATTTTAAACAATCTTGTTTACTAATTATATTAAATATAGCTCTTAAACTTTGTTGCAATTTATAGTTGTGGGACTTATACTTGTTTTTAACTAAACAATAAGAAATTAAATAAATAAAGGAGAGAACCAAATGCTTGCATGTAAAAATCCGTTTTATTTACATTTTTCTTTGTCTGACGTCGAGTCACAGTCCGACAAAGGAATGTACAGGGTTAAAAAACGGAACGGAAAAGTGAAGTTATAGTTTTTATTTCTCAAAAATTCATACAGCTCTACAAAGTTTAACAAAGTTCCCTCGCAATTCATTTACAAATGTCTTCGCGAATGGGAATCCACTGAAAAAATAATCTTCAACCTTTAAAATGAGTCCAGGTAGACTATCGTACGATTCTTCTTCAGGAAGTTACATAAATTCAAAGATAATAGTTTTCAGCAGTGTATATTATAGTGCTACTATAAACCAGTATAAACATTATGCTACATACGTATCTATACTGACATAATCTGGTCAGATAATCAATACATGTCATTATTATTACCATAACTGTGTTATATTTTACGTTTGAACTTTATTCTATAATAAAATTCGATCTTATTTTTAGCGTTTGTTCGTATTGCACAAGACACGTAAATATAGATATGTATTCCTGAAAATCTCTATATTTAGTGATTGCACTGGGAGCAGTACCAATGTAACGAGGTTAGGAAGGAAGCATGTGAAAATAATAAAAATATCATTGATTTATGAATTGATTGTAATATAAATTAACTTACAAACAAAGGTATGTATTCATTGTATTAGGTTAAATAATCTTCATCATTTTCTTTTAGCAATAATAGTTCCAAAAATTTGTGTTATTTCTCTATGTAGAAGCTAACCTAGATTTCACGTAATGTCATTCTTTCTAATTACACATATAATTTTACAAATAACAGTTTTGCAGCTTTATATTGTTCCATGAACACATTCACACTGGGTCTCAATAATGAATAAGTCTGATTCCTAAAACTTCCTCTGTAAAATCTGAAACTTTACTTACTCCCTTTTGTCGTGAATGTATATGTAAACCATTTATAACATTTTATCCATTTATTTTGAGAAACAAATTTGTGAAGAACATTAATGCGAAGAGACTGAAAATACATTTACCTCTCGACTGTTGTAAATGTGTTAATACTAAAACTCGGATAAGCTGGTACTCAAACTGGAGTACTAGAATCCTGAATTAATTGAAACCAGAGTATCTGAATATGCCCAAATAGTCGAATGTTTAATTAATTATTACGGAATTTCTTATTTTTTAGTTAAACGCAAATATAAATTACAATAAGTTTGAGTACTATATTAAATATAATTAATAAACAAAATTGTTTAAAATAAGTAGCAGTCAAGAAATTCTCCGTTGAAGTAAATTTCAACAAATTTGGAACGGAAGTTCGTAGCGTTTGTAAATTAAAATTGAAAGTTAAAATTTAGATATTTATTCAATAACATATTTTCTATTCTGTTCTATTACTTTTGCCATTATCTAGATAACTTCTCATGTTATTGGATAAACATACGAATAAATAAGTTAATTTTATCTTCGATTCTTAATTTGAAAATGCTACGAACTTTCTTTCTAATTCAATAGTAGGGAATTGTTGGCAATGAAATTGAAAAATAATTCGGAGTGCTGCAAAGCATTAATGTAATTATACTGAGTACTTGGAAACTCTGGTAGTAAAACCAAAATACCCAATTAATTGAAAATTGAAACTTAATGTTTACTTAATTATTACTGAATTAAATTGTAATGTAATTCAATTAACATGATTATACCGAGTACTTGGAAACTATGGTAGTAGAACTGCAATTAATACTAACATAGAGTATGAACAGTGTTCTTTTCTCCTGCACAGATGGCTTCGCTTCAATCTTTAGCATCAATCGCAGGATTTGGTGCTGTGGCTGTTTTAGGTACCAGCTATTGGATTACATGGAAATTTCAGCAGCAAATTCGAGAGACAAAAACTTATCGGAGGTTGGAAGAAATCCTAAATAGTAATGAAAAGGTGGTGCAACACTTAGGGGAGCCGATAAAACACGGAAGAATAAAATTTTATAAAAATCAAGACAATATTAGAAATTTCTCAATCAATCTGATTGGATCCAGAACCAAAGGCATATTAAATTGCAAAGTTCATCTGTTAACTTCAGATGTTCTACCTGAGATCTCAAAGTTAGAAATTAAATTTTCTGACATTCCTGATAAACTTTATACGCTTTATAAGAACGAAGAGTTAGAACAATGAAGTACATTGTAGCTTTTTGTTTCTCTGTTATGTTTTTATGGTACTGCTTAAAGGTGTACAAAAGTATAATAGTCTATAGGCTAAAAACAAGAGAAATCACGGTAGACTAATTTTAAATATATTGCGAATAAATGTAATTAAATTATTATCTAAATGTTTGTAAAGGCATGTCTGTAATTCCCTGTGGAACCTTGAGACCTCTTCTTGTGTAGCCAAAAGCAGCTTGTATAATATGTAGAGCAGCTTCGACGGTTAAGTTCGTGTCGCGTGAACTACCGATTTGAGGATTTACTTCTACAAGATCGACGGCATTTAATCTGTGAGTTCTGTACAATTCTTCCATTAGATGGACAGCTTCTCTTAGCGATAATCCTCCGCGTACTAAAATTATAAAATTCATTAAATATTCTTAGAAAGTAAATTAGAGATTTAGACTAAACTAATTCGAATTAACCCTTTCATTTATAATGGACGAGATATCTCGTCACCATATTTTCGTCGTACAATGCTATGTACGAAATATCTCGTGCATCTTTATTATGGATAGGAAGTGTTTTATTTGAAAATTTGTTGTAATCGATTTTTAAGGCATGTCATCGTTGGTGGAAGGTGCTTAAAGATATAAAGAATGCAGATGATAATTATAATCGATATAGAAAAAAATCTCATTCAACAATAGAATTTGTAGTTTGCCAAAATTGAAATGGCCGACAGAAAGAAAGCAGATATTTCTGTAAAAATTGTTCCGTTACATTATACATATCACCATGCTTTCAAACATTTCATACAAAATAAACAATAAAAACTTTAATTGTGTCAAATATGAAGTATTTAATATTTATATATTTCCACCAACGATGTGTGTGACATGTCTTCAAAATCGATTACTTGTGTCTAACTTACAAAAAAACACTTCATATATCAATAATAAAGATACATGGCATATCTCGTCAATAACATCGTTCCTTCGACATCGTTGAAGCGAGACATCTTGTCCGTCCTAGTGAAAGGGTTAATAAAAAAAATAGGTTTACCAGGTGTTCCTGTACTCGGCGCTTCCAAAGGATCGAGAGAGTCAATATCGAAACTAACGTGCAATGATTTTGATTCGCTCGGATCTACCTTTTTTATTGCCATGTTAACAACGTCGTGAATTCCTAAACAGAAAATGTACATCAGCGAGCGATCATTCTAAGCCTGCACATCAAGCTTATAGATTTAGATACTACCATATCGTTCAACGTCTTCCATGCCGAATGCGGTAATGCCGAATTTTTCAATGACTAATCTTTCATAGCGATCTACAGATCTCAATCCGATGTAAGCTACATTTCGTATAGATAGCCTGAAAAATTATTATATTTTTATTGTACACATAATGCGTATAAGCATGCGCATACTTGAATTAGAATTACATAGGCATTTGCCAATCCATGCCCGGAAGATGCGGCCAATAATCTGATAATTCGGAAGTCAATAATGCGACAGGCATTCCGTGAACATTTCCACTTTCACTGGTTTTATTAGTATTGAGATCCGCGTGAGCATCGACCCATATTACACCTACATCATTCTTTACCTACGGACATATAGTAAAACATTAATTTCAGCATAAAACACTATCTTTTCCACACACTATACCTTCACGTGGCCGTCTATAGTTCCAATTCCTACACTATGATCGCCTCCAATTGTTAATACTCGGCGATCGTCTCTCAAAATCTTTTGCACTTCTTCGGACAGACAATTCGTACAGCCAGCAACATCGCCCAAATGTGACATATTATTCACACCTTGTACATCTCTCGCCTCGTATAAAACGTCGCCATAATCTTTCACGTCCAAACCTAGTTCAAATGTAAAATTTAATTGTCGGTGTTTCAACTAAGTATTGTCGCGACAAAATCATATAATTACCTAAAGATTCTAACTCTTGAATTAATCCAGCTGCTCTAATCGCTTGAGGACCATCCGCTACACCTTTTTTACGCTGTAAAATTAATTCGATAAGTAACAATCACATTCTAAAAATAATTTTCCACTGTATTACCTGTCCTTTTTCGAACGGCACACCGATTATTCCAACTTTGCCGTAGTAACGAACTCCACATTTAAGAGCCACGCGGTGCACTCGACATAACATATCGGTTTTGTCTCTGTTTCAATTTCTGATCAAAGTATAATGCTACGGTTCTAGTCATTGACCTATACCCCGAATGTTGTAATGCAGATAACTTACGAGATTTGGGCTATATAAAAGTACCACAACGATAAACATATATACGAACGTGATATACTTTGAAAATATACATGGAACTTAGGGAACATTCAGGTTTACAAATTTTCTATATTTATAACTTGTAAAATTGATATAAGTTATTCAATATGACATTTCAAATGTACAATAATAAGTCGAACGAGTTGTACAATAAAGGTATTAAACCTTAATTTAAAAATTTCAATGAAATCTCATTTTAAAAGTTCTAACAGTTTGTGTTGCACTATTGCACCATTCATTTTGGACCAATCATGTTCTCGGGTCTGACCCATTCTTTAAACTGTTCTTCGGTCACACCGTTCTTCAGTGCCGATTCTTTTAGTGTCAAATTCTCTTTGTGGGCTTGTTTAGCAATCGCGGCAGACTGAAAAATATATTTATTTTATTGTACACGAACGAATTATACTAGAATACTTCGTGAAATCAAAATAAATACCTTATCGTAACCGATATGCGGATTTAATGCGGTGACAAGCATCAAGCTTTCGTTAAGAAGTTTACTAATCTTGTCTTTGTTTGGTTTAATGCCGGCGACGCAGTTCTTTGTAAACGTAGCGGCCGCATCGCCTAGAAGTCTTGCAGATCTCAATGTGTTGGCAACCATAACTGGCTTAAATACGTTAAGTTCAAAGTGGCCGTTGCTTCCAGCAATTGTCGTTGTAACATGATTCCCCATTACTTGACAACAAACCATCGTCATCGCTTCACACTGTGTTGGATTTACTTTGCCAGGCATGATTGAACTTCCTGGTTCATTTTCTGGGAGAGCCAGTTCTCCCAAACCACAACGTGGTCCGCTTCCCAAAAACCGAATATCATTGGCTATCTGTAAAACATCAAGTTTTAAACACGTATTGCTCGATAATATCTTGCCGATTAATTTTATCGAAATGTACCTTCATAAGTGAAACTGCAACTGTGTTAATTGCACCAGACACTTCAACAATACTGTCGTGTGCTGCTAAAGCTTCGAACTTGTTTGGAGCACTCACAAATGGTAAACCAGTGAGTTCTGCAATTTTCTTTGCTGATTTCTCCGCAAAACCTTTCGGTGCATTCAATCCAGTTCCCACCGCAGTACCGCCGAGTGCCAATTCATACAACCGTGGAAGACTGTTTTGTATTCTTTTAATACCGTTTGCCACTTGTGTTGCATAGCCTAAGTATTGTAAATATGTTATATTTTCAATTTTTTATAATTCAATTTACTGACTCACAATACGTACCTGAAAATTCTTGTCCTAAAGTTAAAGGTACAGCATCCTGAGTATGAGTCCTACCAATCTTTATAATATCTTTCCATTCTTCAGCTTTTTCGTGCAAAACTTGACACAGACATTGCAATCCAGGGATAAGTACCTTATCAATCTCCAACGCAACTGCTATGTGCATGGCAGTGGGAAAGGTGTCGTTACTACTTTGAGATTTATTTACGTGATCATTTGGGTGAACAGGTGTTTTTGATCCCAATTTACCGCCGAGTAGTTCAATAGCGCGATTCGAGATTACCTGTACGAGAAGGATGAATTACTTAGGATTATTCTTTTAAAAATTTTCAAAGAGTACGTATGAATAGATACCTCGTTGGTATTCATATTGGTTTGCGTACCAGATCCTGTTTGCCAAATTACCAATGGGAAATGATCGTTGTATAATTTGCCGCTAATAACATCATCTGCAGCTTTGCTAATAGCATCTGCAATTTTCGGGTCCAAGCCAAGTTCCTTATTCGCTTCTGCTGCTGCTTTCTTTAATATACCCATCGCCACAATGACACCATACTAAAAAGAAACATGTAATATAATAAAAAATATTTTGTTTAACATGTTCCGTGCCACGTGTACCACCGAAGGTACACGTTAAAATATCCATTCAGGCAGCGTGTACAGAAGTAGAATACACTACTGTGCAAAAGGAAGAAGCAGCCAGTATAGTTATAATGTAGAGATAATTTACAATAACATATATTTTCAGAACTATTCGATTAAACAGTAGAATCCTATTTCAAAATTATGTTCTTATTTGATTTTTTACGCTTTCTATTAAATATGGTTGGGTGCTTCTTTCACAGTAGTGTATATTCTCACCAAAAGAATGAGGTTTTATAAAAAATACAGTATAGAACAAAGCAAATGGCTTTAATGAAAAAATGAGCAAAAACAACTCGGCACGGAATATGTTAACAAGAAACCTGCATGGTATCTGCTTAGGATTTTTCAATATTAGGTATATAATGTACAATGCAGATATTTTTTCTTGAAAAGGTATTTACAATACAGTGTAGTCTTCTTGTGAAACAGAATAATTTGATTGCTTTATCTTACGGGCATGCGTTCGAAAGTATCACCGATGGGGAAATTCATAACCGATCGCATAGTCTGAGCTCCATAGTACTTGTCAGCCGGGACTTTGAGCTCCCCGAAAGTATCTTTCTCGATACGAAATTCCTTGCTTCCATCCTGCAATTACAAAACAAAATATCCGATTAAAATGAAACAAATTAAATTAGTGAAAAAACTAGTTAAACAATGTATACACCATAGCAAAAGTATAAATTATATAACCACAACCAGGCAGCTGTAGTCTGACAACGGATATTAAAGCAGTCTGGACAGGGGAAATTGAAGGTCAGTCAAATGAAGCCAGTTTAGTCATGATAACATGTATACAAGAAAGGTGTGTGTATAAAACACACACGAATAACTGTTTGAGTGATTAGAATATTTCAAAGCATCCGAACGAAAGTTGAATGGAACGATTTATGTAGAGTTACACAACTGAATGGATGCAGTTCACAATCGCGCAAAATAGAATTGCAAAATATCTTTTTCTTGTGTTTACGATCGCGTAGAACTAACCTTCACGCGAACGGGGAAAATATCTTGGAACGTAGTTGGTTTGTGTTTTTTCACAGAAAAAGGTGATGTCGTTACATAAATGTTTAAGGAAAATAAAAAAAGATTGTGCATACCATTTTGATTGTTTGTTAAAGTGTCGTTTCAGAAGTTTCTAATTCCATTTAGAATATACTTCCTATACTATATTTCTGTTATGCGGCTGATCAACGATTAGATGTCAACTGCATTCAATTGTTAGTATATTGAGAAGTGTGGAATGACATTTCGAATGTAACGAAGAAAATTATTCGTGAGTGACACAGATGATTTGTTTGCGGATATCTTGTAAAAACTATTTTAGGATCGGGCTCCTCGACGATTATGTAATACCGGCCTGCGGATCACCTTAAAAGTCGTGAATAAAACGAAAGTTTGAAGGTAAACACAACGGTGGACGAGTAGAACGTTATGGACGTAATTTTGTCAAGTTATCGTTGACTTTTTACCACGTTTTTTCTATTGATAATACGTATTCTACACTAGAATATTTCTACCTTACTGCCTTTGGAAACCGTTGATGTACTCAGTGACAGTCGTAACGTTAAAAATCCTGACGATTCCTTAAGCTCCCTTAACCCACGAGTAACGAGGGAACATCTTAATAAATTCAACGTCATTCTAAACTGATCCGTAATTTTTATTTTCTCCAACAGTCTCTCGTAATAGGTACTAAAAAAGAATCAAATCAACCCAAACCGACGATTATCGAATGGATTATATAGGTGTGCGGCTCGGAAATCATACACGAAATACACAGTTGTTAGATCGTAGCCTACGAATGCAAAGTGGACTGCCAAAATTGTCGCTACGAACCGAACAGCGACACTACTCGCGCGAAAACATGAGAACGCGATTGGTCTCTTTTTTTATCAATTTCAATTACCAGCATAATCTAAACACCAGCGTAACCCAAATTTGTTCACAATACTCGTTTTGAACATTCTGAGAAATCGGATAACTGAAGAACAATCTTATCTTACTAATCTGACTATAATAATTCTTGAAAATGTCGTTTTGTGACTTATTAATGTTTCGCTATGCAATGTTATTTACGTTGTACGCTTTACAATTGATATTTCAGGAATATTGCAAAACTATGTTGTAATAAATACAGCTACTAAAGTTCAAAACGATTGGACAATCAGAACTCGAGAAATCTCTTAGATTAAAGAATGTTGTTTCGAATAAAATGCGTTCAATGTCATAATATAGGCACACAGGTGTGCGTGTACGCTTCGAATTTTGCATCTCGAGAACGGTAGCTTGCATTGAATCGTCAGACAATTTGTATTTTCTGGTAAAGTCGATATAGCTGCCCAATAAGTTTTATTGTTGTGCTATATTTACGGTACGTCCGGTGCCGCGATTTTGCATACAGCGAGAGAACGGAACTACATATATATACATGGCAATTAAAATTTTAAATCTTTCGTATGTATTTGTTACGAGTTTTTAACGAGCGTTCGAGCGAGGAAACGAACGCCCGAATCTTTTGAAATGTCTCATTGTCGGACGTCGATAGGATCGGTCGCAATACAATTCGAAACAGCCCAATAAGTTTCGACGCTGCTCTATCTGTATATCTATATTTACGTTGCGTCCGCTGTGGTGATTTTGCGTACAGCGGACAGAACGGAACTATGGTGTATTTTCGAAAAAAAACGTCATGCGAACGATCGACGAGCCAATAAATTGATTAACGGCATGGCTTTATCTTGGTAGCGGTGCACGCTGGTCGAAATCGACGATATCGCAGGCTATTACACGGCGATAAAGCTGCACGGGGCAGGTCGATTGTAATTTCACTGCGTGTCGGAGTCGGAATTGTTATCAAGACTCGGAGTCTCATGTAAACAGCACGCGGGATCTTGTGTGTCATCCGATCTAATGATCCTTATTATGTAATTTCTGCACCGGCTGAATGCTATGCTTGAAAAAATCTGGATGAAAATTAACAGAATTCGCGTCACGAGCGGTGTCTTTCGAAAATGACTGACTTCTCTTCCTCTTCTACTTTCGCAAGGTAAGTCGAGCCCGTGTTCATCATTGGATACGCGTCTCGCGAAACTTTTCTCCGCGTTTACCATCCGATCAAACCGCGAAAAAATCCGTCTATTTACATACGTGTCCTCACGTTTTTTTCATGAGACACGTACGTTTCGCAAACCTATGCGATATGATATATGTAATTGATACGATTTTATCCTTAACCTAGAATCGCTGCAGAGCCGGGTCCTGGCACGGTCGGCCTGCGCAATATTTTGAAAGTTCCGACCACATTTTTATCTCCGTTTGTTTTCGCTTTATTTCTGTCTGTGTTTGTCTGTATCTCGAGTTCTTTTTCTGAGCGTATGCTATTTAGCGATCGGGTCAATCGGTTAAACTGATAATATCGGCTCGGAACAAGAGTCCCAACTATCAACATAAGCTGAATCATACTTGCTTTTTTTTCGCAAACTCGGAACGTCAATATCATTTTCGATGTACATTTAAAAATATTCGCTACGTTCTAGTTCTATTTACAGTTGCCGAATGTTTGGAATACATTCAGAGTGGTATGTCTAGCTGACATTGGTGATATTTCTAATCAGAATGGTTTTGTTATGGATAAAAGTGAAACAATTATAATATGTAGGTTGAAATGGGTTTTTTCCTATGTACACATTCATGTAAAGAAATATTAAACGGATGTTAGTATTTCCTGTCCTATCGCAACCAATAGTTTGCATTTGTTGATTATGAATTAGCTGTACAAACGTTCGCATTAATTCATTACTTTGGTAGCGTATAATTCAGCTGTGTCGCATATGAAATATTGACGCATGATAGTCATAAAGCTTGAAAAGTACTAATGAATTTTTTATAACAAGATGCACCATAGATCGAGACATTTTCATCGTTTATAAATGGATTGCAGTATGTTTTCCTTGCAGGCTAATCAGTAAAGTATTGACTTTTGCAAAATGTATCGCTCGAACTGGCTTTGTGATATTGAACAATGTTTATTGTATACCGACATACGTAGTATGGATGACACTATTGTTTCCTGTGAAAGTTTATCAGCCTCAAGTATATTGGCGCATCGAAGGACTATTTTTCCATTGGTTATTAGCGATGGTATCGACGTGGACCTGGTCTGCAGGCTACGACAGTAAGTACCTGAATACACATATAATTGAATAACTGTACAAGCAAAATTTGACAATGATTATGGTCTAAGTAATAATAAATGTCATTCGATTTACAGTAATAGAACAAGGTGATGATATACAGAAACTTGTTAATGAAAGAACACTAGTAATAGCGAACCATCAAAGCACTGGCGATGTTCCTATGCTAATGACAACATTTAACGCAAAACCAAATGTGTTGCCTAATCTGATGTGGATTATGGATAGGATTTTCAAATTTACAAACTTTGGTATAGTTTCTATTTTACATCAGGACTTCTTCATTGTATCCGTAAGTCTGCGGCTTTATTAATTTAATAACAATGTACAGTGACTCCCATTGATATTCGGACACTCTTAAAAAGACTTTTTTAACATTGAACCATACGATTTGAACTTTTTTGAGACATTGGAACAATTGGTTTGTTACACAACGAGAAAAAAATTTTTAATAAAAATTGCAATTTGTCGGAATTGCAGAGAAAATACTAAGAGTTGTATTTTGAAACTTTTTTATGTGGGTTTGTATGCAAAATTTAGAAAATACGTTCCATAGATCTGTATCATTTAAACATATTTTGGAAATTTCATCAAAATCGGTTGACGTTGCAATGAGTTATAAACATTTAAAGGTAAACTGCAATGAATCTATGGATTCTTATATTTTTCAATGTTTGTCGTTTTTTTCCGCATCAAACAACACATCTACAAAACGTATTTGTTCAATTTTCAATACAGGTCCAGATAAAAAAGTTATAAAATGCAACTATTAGTATTTTCTCCTTAATTCTGACCAATTGTAATTTTTTAAAAAATACCTCTTGGCATCATGTAGTAAATGAATTGCTCTAACTTCTCAAAAAAGTTCAAATCGTATAGTATAGATAAGTTATTATTTTCTTTAGAACGTCCGAATATTAACGGGAGTCACTATATGTATTCTGGGAATTGTAACATGTAATTGTTAATATTTTCGTTTGGACGTTTGCTAGGGTCGTAGAAAGAGAGAAGAAAGTTTAAAGCAATTGGAGAAACATCTGAAGGAATCGTACATTCCGTTGAACAGAGAATGGATGGTTCTGTTTCCAGAAGGAGGTTTTTTATGTAAAAGGAGAGAGACTTCACAAAAGTTTGCTAAAAAAAATAATCTTCCTATTTTGGAGAATGTAACTCTGCCACGTTTAGGAGCATTGCAGACTATATTTGATACAGTTGGTCCATCGCAGAATAATAATAGATCAAATCAAGAATTAGATAATAGAGCAAGTAAATAATTTAACAAATTACAAATTTTGTAACAGGATTTTTTTTGTCTTTAACTTATTAAGTCACTGTGAACTATTTGTCATATAGGTATGACAGTAGCAAAGCCTGAAATCAATTGGGTTCTTGATATAACAATAGCATATCCTCAAGGTAAACCGATTGACTTACCTACGATTATAACTGGTTCCAGACCACCATGTGAGACAGTACTGTTTTACCGAGTTTTTCCTAGTTCATTGGTAAGTTTTCAATCGTATATTATTGCTTTGTTGTTTTTCGTTTAATAGATCAGTACATATAGTGCATCATCGTCTTTTAGGTTCCTCGGGAACCAGAATTATTATCTAAATGGTTGTATGATAGGTGGGTTGAGAAAGAAGCACTTTTGGATAACTTTTATAAATATGGAACATTTGTTGGCACACGAGCATCGCCGAATGAAGGTTCCAAGATCCATCAGGATCCATTAAGATTCCTAGTCCTTCATTTATTTTTTATAACGTCTAGTTATATTCATTACAATATATTTACATATATGCTCTCTTGCTTCTGGTAAAGCGTTTTATTCTATGCGAGAAAGATTACATTCAGACACGAGTGAAATTACGATGTAGTAGAGTAAACAAAAAGAAAAAAATATTCCTGCCTTAAATACTACTCTTGATGTTGACTAATAAAACTAACGAGTGTATGAATTGTCAATTCCAAGTGAATGTTTATAACTAGATATGAAATAGATAGTTAATTGCAACCACCGTTTTTATTGCTATGGGAAAATTATTTAATCATGAAATATCTGTTAACATTAATTACACGAATATAATTATACAGATTTCCATATTTCTGCCATGGGATGCATCCTCGTGCAAAGAAACTCTGATGTTCGAATAACAATATTTTCTATTTAATTAACGATGTTCCTTGTGAAAAAAATTTTGCACAGTTGTGTACATCTTTGTTATAGTTAGTCATTCCTCAGAATATGTATTTTAATTTATACAGTGATACATATGGAATTCTTCATAACATTTATATTTATAACATAACGTTTATGATATGATTGTAAAAACGGAAACGCGTCTTCGGCGAAAGACATTAAAAACGTAAAATTGTCATGGTCACAATGACAATAACATTTTTTTACGACCAAATAACGGATCAGATTTGTTTTAATGAAAATTAATGAGATATCATTTATACTTCCACAGTTTTAAGAACGTACACACGATTTATGTTTCCTTTTTTTATATTCAATTAATTGTACAGAATACAATTAATCATTTTACTGTTCATGCTTACACAAGTCAAATGATTTAACACGTGTTAATTTAACATCGCCGCTCGCCCGATAGTTTTAAATGTGGTGTAACTATATGGACGTTATCGTTTTGAATATTCTATTTACGAAAAAAACAAAAGTGAAAATGTGTCTACACTTGATTATCTGTCTGGAGGATTTGGCAGCATTTCAGAGGGATTTTCACAGTATTCTGTGTGTGTGTGTTTTTGTAATACAATATTATAAGTGATTTCAAAATATTCTATAAAGTGGAATTGCAAAGATATAATAGCAAATTGTTACTACTCTTACGTAGAAGTGGTGGTCACAAATACTATTTCAAAGAAATATCCATTTATTTGTGATACTTGATAGAGAGAGAGGGAGAGAGAGAGAGAGAGAGAGAGAGAGAGAGAGAGAGAGAGAGAGAGAGAAAAAAAGAGAGAGAAAGAAAAGGAAAAAAAGAAGATATTTTTCAATGCGATGTCAATCATACAAAAATAATTTTTTAAATCACATATTAGAAAATCTATATAAGTTCGTAATTCTATGAAGTAGATGTGGAAATTAGTAACGAAATGTTCAGAAAATTTGGCAGAAATAAAAATCTCGCGTCACGGTAAGGTCTGTTGAAGTAAGTAAGGTGTATACTTTATTGCTAAATCTCAACCAATAATGATGCTGTTCAGTGAAGGAAAACAGCTGTGCCTTGTTCCTACGGACAAAACCTCAGTGTTAATTGTATATATATATAACGTAATAATATAAAAAATATATATATACATATATATATATCCATTTAGCGAATCTCTTACGATTGCAATCTTCGCGATTGAACCTGCGCCTACTAAATTAATTTTTTTAAGATAATCAGGTTCCATTGAATGAAAATGAAGAAAAAAAGAAAAGAAAGGTACCATAGAAATAAAACGAGCAAGTCGATGGCATATCCTCTGTGCTGCCTAATTGGATATTCCGAGGTAAAAGTATAATAGCCCAAATCGAAAGCAATTTCTAGACTGATTTATTCGAAGAAGTAAAATAGTTGGAGCGCATAAGAATGAACATCCGTTGTTGTATACTACACATCGCATAGCAATTAGATTTTTTCTATGGTCACTATATCATAACAAGAAACATTTTTATATAAATGTATTGGTTCCAAATGACAAACTAGAACTTTACAAATCGAAAGAGTATGAATGTACAACAATTTCAATGAGACCGGTGTGACAGTCTTATTGAATGACAGGCGTATGTATCATTCGCCTCTTGTGAACAATTTCGGTCTCTTTAATAAATGATTATACTATGGTACAGAAATTTTGTATACTCGTATACAAGAATACAGTACCATTGCAGCGTATGAATATTTTATGCATTTTCTTGCATTTAACACAATAGTTTGAAAGAAAAGCATTCGCAGAGAGTGTATATACGTATATGCATATTGTATACATGTATGCACATACATATTATATGTACATGTTATTCACAGGTAGAAAGCTTAACACGCTGATACGAAGAATGTTTAAATCAAAAACGACTTTCATCTCAGTTGTACTTTTCTATTCCGCAGCAATGTAATACAATGTTTTAATGTTTAGTTCTATGACCCCACATTGAACGAAGTATTCAAGGGAATCTGAACCACTGCGATAGAATGTCTCTAGTCTTGCAAATTTTCGAGATGAACAAATACGAGATTCTAAATGTACCAGTAACTGTACTATAAGAAATTTATAAGTTTATTAATAAAAATTTGTTTTACAATACGAGATGATCATTGTGCTTCGCTCGGGAAACTATTCGATGAACGATGTACATCGAGATGGAAATGAAACTAGACTTTATTGCGGATCAGAAACGAAAACTATATTGTGTACTATGGTCTCACTAATATTTAACTATCGACTAAGGACAAACTGAGAGGAAATCATGTAACATAATAATGCTTGCATAATAGCATATATCCTTTGTTACAAGGGCCAATATTTTTGAGATATTTAGATACATTAGATTTTTAATATAACATATGGTACAATAAAAGAAGGGAACTCAAGTTTCATTGAAACACGAAGCAATGTAATTTAAAGGAACTTCTACTGATCACAATAAAATCTACTCATTGTATCTTTATATATAGTTATGGCATACTGCGTTTGGTTTTATATCGATTGTGCATTGTAAATCGCATTAGAAAAGTTAGTATCACACCTTGTACAGCACACTGCAATCGGATATCAGTGTAGTGTATAGTAGATAAAAAAGAAATTAGTGATAAGTTATCACGTAAGTCCTGTTGGTTGTGTTTTAATTTTTTCTTATTTTACTCTCGTTACTAAGTTATATACAAAGAGCAGTATTACTCATATGCATTATTTATGAAATAATGATCATTGTTATTTTAAATTATACTGCATATTTTGTACATACGTGAGTGATAGTATCTTTGTGTTATATTTAAACGATATTTAAAATATATCTTACTCTTCCGTTTCCGTTAAAGCTTTTGCCACTTGTTACAATTATTCTATGTGATAAGATGCAGTTTGTATTTAGTAGGTACCGAGCTCACAATATTTATGTAACATTGCAGACAAAAAATTTTATGTACTAACAGAATCACTTTTCTGATACTGATATTTACAATGTTCGTGTGCTGTATCAATTGTGATTAAACGCTTTAGTTTCACCTACCAATATCGATGTATTGCGAACGATTCTATAAATAATATACACATGTAACTAAAAAACCTATTTAAACTATTTTTCCATAAGGAAGTAACACGAACTATTTTAATTTAACATACACGTGGGAGATTTTTGTCGTTCAAAAATCTAGGTCTATACTTCGAAACGAAAATATCAGGTCTTCACGCTTTTTTTTCTTTTTTTTTATTGCAAACCTGTCTGCACAATTCAACGTGTCTGCGTCACATGATGAAGCGTGAATCTAACTATGCAAAATATTTTGACTGCATACTAATGTTCACACAAACAATGTATAAAAATAAATGTACATGCAACCTAACGTAAGTTCTCCAGACTTTAACGGAGAATATAACTCGCTTGTATTGTCTTTTCTTATAAGAATTTTAATAAAATTATTGTTTTCAAACTATTTGTCGAAACGTTCCTTCCGCTAACTGCTTCAATATACTACAATTTTAATTCATATTTCTAGGAGCGAGCCGCTTTATTATTCAAACGTATGCCCCGAAAATCATATAGCATCTAGCGGAGAATAGGAAAGTGCAGGGAAGGATTGTAATATACGTATTCGTGTATAATTGCCTAAATAAATGGACTAATATAATATGAACCCAAATATTAGCCTCATACATCCATAATGTTTCATACAAACGAAAATTATCAAAGAGCGCGATCGCGAAGAGGATCTCTTCTGCCCGTTTGCCGTAAAGAGAATGTATCAGAAAGAAATTACCTTACGTTAACAATCTACTCTAGCTTAATATAATTTATAGTTAACTTAATTTCTTTCCATTTAGCATTGTAAAATTTTTGTAATGTTTCTATTTCTATCTATCGTAAATGTTTTTATTGTATTATTCAAAATACGCTTAACTTAACAGCAAGGAATATTTATGCATTACTTCGTAAACATTTGGAAAAATTATGCAAACTTGTTGCATCTTGTCCTTTTTTAAACCCAAATGCTCCTCTTATAAAATGTGATCCTCCACCTTTAATTTGGGCCCTCAAACGTTCGAAAATTCCAATACGAATGCATACTACAATCAGTTTGAAAATTTCCCTTAAACACATGCGCATTTTCTAAAAGCTGGTGATCACAGTTTTTTCCAATTCTCAATCATACATGGAAGCCTCTTATCGTGACTATTGGTACGTTAGTGGGACAATTCTCGAAACGTGAGGTCTATATTAGAAGGAAATTTTTCGGGCAAGGGATAAACCCGCGTTCTCAATCGTGAGCAAGGCCCCGCTACATGCTAGATGGACGCCACCTTGTTTCGGTTCTTTTTTTTTTATTTAATGGCGGTGAGGAAATGCTCTTACGCACCCCCCCTCCTCCACGGGGGAAGTTGGGGAAAACGGGGCTGCAATCCTTACCTATACCCACAAAAACCCCACCGCCCAAGGGTTGAAACACCCTTGTCCCTCTTCTATTATCCGGGAAAAGAAAATTACAGGGACCCACTGTCCGTATTTTCGCCTGTATTTTCACGATAGTCCACGGTAGTACTACATACACATGTTCTTATCAGGAACCCCCGCTTCGGTCCCAATTCGGGGGCAATCGCCGATCGCCGAGTATGTACTCTGTTCGGGTCTCTCGCCCCTCTCCACCAATGAAAAATTCGCGAGGGTAACCGTCCCACGGTTGCGCTGTACCTGCGACCCTCGCGGACCCAAAGGTTTGGCTGCGGTGTCATTAGTACATATAATCGGAGTGAAAATGAACTGACGTGGTTTCCGTGAGTGACCTTGTCAACCGCGTAATTTGTTATCGAGACGCAGAAAGTGTACAAGTGTACGACGCAATACGGCGACCGTTATATGGTGAGTACCGTTTTCTTCTTTCATCCACTCGTTAGGTATCAAGATTATTTATTTGGATTTTTATTATTTTTAACACTGAACCTACAGAGATTAAAATGTTTTTGTTTACAAAAGTGACAAGACTCTATTTAGAATCTGTGCAATTTTTATAACAATATATATGCTTGGATAAAAGAATTTATCGAATCAGTTACGATGTAAGCAACTTCATAATTTCAATAACTGTGAAATGAAAAATATAAAACCGGTTATTTGACAGGCAGAGATAGGTTTAGTGTTAAAATTAATTTTGTGTTTAAGTGAATTACGTAGATACTTTTCACTGATTTAGATTGTTTCTCGAATCATATCGTTGCCACCTCGCGATGATTTCCTCTTGGATCATGATGATCGATTGAATTTAAACGAAATTGTTGTCTGTCTTTTGTTAATTTAATTTTTTCATTTAGCTTGAATGGTTTATTTTGTATTTGTTTACTAATTCGGATTTATTGTTTGACAGTTGATCAAATGAAATTATATGAATTTGTTCTTTCTGTTATAGAGCCTAAGGGATAACAATCCTTCCCTCCATCCAAAGATAACGTTGATAGCCTAGATCGAGAGGCAACGTATTATGCTACAAGGTGGAGAAAATGTAAGTACCAACACGTACATAACTTCCCAATGAAACTTTCTTATTCAACATTGGTTCTGCAAGTTATTAATTTATCGTTGACTCATTTAAATGCTAATAATCACAAATTAGTTTATCCCAAATTAAAATAATACGATGTTGTTGTCTCATCCATCTCTCTTTCTCTCTTCGGATATTTCATGAAATTTTTTATATCGTGATAAAAATGATTCTCAGAGCAATACTTTAGTAAATACGTGTGTATT